>OY101448.1:105750185-106164675 GCA_956483635.1 Panzeria rudis | reverse complement strand
GACATGAAAGGTTTGATACTATGAAAAATTGCGGGCGGGCACCCCATTTGTAGACAAGCCCACAATTTGATCGAACACAAAATCGCGTTGGTTTTGTAATCTGATACATAAGGTCTTTGCATTGAAGTTGGGGTGACATAATGTCCACGGACATTATGTCACTCCAAAAAGTGTCATAACATTATGACATTTTTGAAAGTGTCATAATGTCCATGGACTTTATGACATTATTATTATTATTATGGACAGTATGGTTACTTTTAAATATGTCATAATGTCCATACTTTTAAAAATGAAAAAAAATTAAAACATACATATTAATATGCTTATATATTTTTAAATCCTTGAGCCCGGTCCCCATGGTGGGAAAAAAATCAATTGAAGTCAAAAAAAATTTGGAAACAGCGTCAACCATAGAAAACATAGCGTCAACCATACTCAAAATATTTCGACTTAAAGAAATATTTGAAAATTAATAAGAAAGGTTAAAAAATTTTACTTTTATTACTAAAGAGTCCCTGCGTGTCCTGCCTTCGGCCGGCTTAAGGATTTTTTCACTTTGGCATATCGAAAACCGGCTTCGCTAACTAAAGATTCCTGCACAGCCGGGCTTCGGCCGGGCTTATCGATTTTTCCTCTTCCCTGAGTAAAGATTTTTGCATAACCGGCCTTTGGCAGGGCTTAAGGATTTTCTCCTGTCCAAGCAGGAAATCTCCGCTCAGCGAAGCTGCTATTCGATATACCAATAAGGAAAATTCTTAAACCCGGCCTAAAGCCCACTATGCAAAGATCTTTTCAGTCAAAAAGTGTCATAATGTCCATTAACTTTACAGCACTGCACTCATGGACATTATTACATTTTTGAAAGTCTCATATTGTCCATAGACGCTATGATACTTTTTGTAGTGACATAATGTCCATGCACATGAACCGTATGTCACTGGACGTTATGACACGCCACCGGAATGAAAACAGATTCAAAAGTTACAGTTTTATCTCTATGATAACCTACTCATTTCTATGAAAAACCAGTAGCAATAACTTTGATGATCATATATATTGAATTAATATCGGATATGATATATTAAGCTCTAAGGAATAGAAAACTCCAAAAAATCTGAAAAAACTTTTAGAGGATTTAATTTTTCTAAAACGGTTCGTTTTAAATCGGCTCGATATACAGAACAGGCAGGTATATAACAACTTTTTTTTCCAAAAGGCTTAAGCGGTAATACTGAGCTCCTTGAGGAGAGTGGATTTCCTAACAGTAAAGATTAATAATCTTTTGCGAAGTGAACCTTCACTTTTATTATTTCACTGCTTGTGGTCGTAACCTGGCCTTTACACATGCAAGTACAAGTTCGAAAAACTCAATACACTCAAACTTTTCTACTAACACACTTTTGGTTCAGCTATGAGAAAGACAGAGAAACGAATACAAATTGATTTTTCGTTGATAATACGCACACAAAACTTGCATGCAAGTACTTACATGTCTAAACGCAGGGTAATTGAATTAAACGTGTTGTAGCGTATGTTCAGTGCTGTCCTGTAGAATAATTGTTTTTTTTTTTGGTCTGACAACTTTGTTTAGGAAATAAAACAGCTCAGTTGAAACGGCTGAAAACAGGAAAATAGTAATGGATGATAACAAGGATGAGGTTATAAAAACAAATTAAAATAAACGAAAGAAAGTGAGAAAATAAACAATAAACTTTTTTATATTGTTGACCACCTACTATTTTCATGTCGACCTGTTAACTCAAGCCTATGAAGATCATTGATATGATCAATTTATAACCCAAAATAATGCATTTGGAAGTTCAAGGCCATAATGGCGTAGGTTATTAACTTTTCTAGATGTGAAACTGATAAAATATATGTAAAAAAACAGTCCAAAGTTAGGAAAAATAAATTAAATAAACAAATATTACGTGACCGGTTCAAGGTCATAGATTTGAAGGTTATTGACTTGGGGAGTGTGCAAAACAAATAAAACTGGTTGCGTGTGATGCGTATGTATTTGTATACATGCAGATACAAATGCAAATGTATCCAAATTAGAATATCGAAAGAACGAGAAAAGGCATACATATATAAGGGAGAGGAAGATAGCGATAGTATCTAGACCAACACATTGACATTGCGGATAAATGATTGGGGCGAATTCAGACATATTGGGGGCCAAAGAAATAAATTGTAGAAATGGGAAACTTATTATCGACTGAGCAGTAGACCTAGCAGGCAACGAGCGTGGGACTTTGGGCAGGCCATAAAAAATTAATTTTTTTTGAAAACCACCAAAAAATTATTAAATTAATTTGCTAGCTTAGCAAAAAAAGTAAGCCCATTAGAATTAAAATTTATAGATTAGGTAGTAATTTTTATTTGTGTAACTTTAGGCAAAACCAGCAAATATAATATTTGGGATTCATCATTTTCTTCTGCAACTACGGATTACAGTCCACCCGAAGAAAGGAACTAGCAAAAAAATTTCAACTGGGTTTTCCTAGGCTGTAATCCGCAACATTTTGTAGTTATACCGAAACCATTCTTTTGGAACTCTAGTTGTTAACCAAGGCGCCATATTTAAATTTGGTGAGTCCATTCCAATTTAATTTTTATATTCATGCCGTGCCGGGAAAATAAATTATGTGTATTAAAAGCGCCGAAACATTTTTTGAAAATTGTCGGAAGGTATTTTAAAATTTTATTCAGTGGCAGATATATGTAAGAAACAAAAGTTTGTAAAAAAATCTATAAAAAATATAAAAGGAAATAAAATCTTAAAGCAAAATTTAATTTAAATATATCTGCCCGTAGAGTCGAAAGTTAATATAAAAAAATAAAAAGAATAATAATACATTCTAAGTACAAAAAAAGGGTCAAAAAATTAATTATTAAAATTAGCGAAAACACAAAAATAGTTAAGTTTTTATTATAGTGTTAGTGTAATTTGTGTTAGTGTATAGTGAAAATTTTGCAAGCCAAAATTGCCAGACCGCGTTTTAGAACTGGAGTAAAAAAAAAAACAAAGAAAAGAAATTTTGTGCATAAATATAGCAGAGAGCTCTTTAAAATAGGAAAAAGAAGTGTTAGTTTTTTTGCGTCGACCAGTAACATTTTGCATACTGGTAAATTAGGGTATTTTTGGGATAGTGTCAGTTTGATTAATGTTATTTGTATAAATTTCATTGTTAGTCTTTAGTTAGTTAGTTTTCTTACTTACCAATTTTTTTATAGCGTTAATAGTAAAAACATAAATCTGTTAGATTAAGGCAATTTTAAATAGATTTTATTGTTTTTTTATAACGTTTAGGAAATTTAAATAATCTATGTTTTCTTATGGTTGAAGTTAGTGCAGATAATGTCTGGCTAAATTTATTTGTAGTGGTGTGTAAAGTAAGTATGTAGAGAAGTGACTAAGTTTTTTTGTATGCGGGGTAACATAACCATTTCGATTCTATGTTACGAAGGTAGGGTGGGCAGCTAGTGGAGACAGAATACCACCGTATGTGTCTTGTCTATTCACAGTCCAGTTTATTGTATGTTCTTATGTCCGTTCGATACTTTTGTTAAATTTCCAGCTCATTATTTTTTTGTGTCTTTTGTTTTGTTATTTTCTGTATAAATTTTTTTTGTCCAGCCCTGTACCGAAAGTCGTGGGTCTTACCTCCCCTGACATCCCTGAGCTAGCTGGGAAAAATTTAGCGACTTGACGGCGCATAAACAAAGGGCTTTGTGACAAAATGGTGCCCATAGTAAAGCAAAACAGATTTCAAGTCAAGTTAGTATTGTGCCAGCATGGTACTTAAAGTTAGGATTTAGTTAGTAGTAGGTTCAGCGCCAAAATCTAAAATAAAATAAAATCTCGATAGCTAGGTTTCGCGCAAAAATGGCGCCCAACGAAAAACTAAATGAAGTTCAGATAGGTTGGGTTAGGTTTTGCGCTTTAATGGCGCCCAGTGAAATTGAGTATATGTAATTCAAATTAAAATGATAATGTCTCTTGCGGGCTTTTTCAGAGTCATGGCTTGGTCGTCGAAACGTAGACAGGCCAATTGCATGACAACTGAGGGAGTCGTAATCGACAAGATAAATAGTTAGTGCGTTTAAAGTTCTTTTTATTTACATTTTGTAGTTAGTCCGTTCTGTTTTTTTTTGTGTATACTTATTGCACGCATTACATGTAAATTCAATATAAAAAAAATTAAGGCCTATGGCTACGTATATAACGAGACCATAGTTGCTTAATTTTCTTTGCGATTTAATCCACTGACCTGATGTATTTGTCAACATAGCATCTGACGCACTGCGATAAACATTAGTATTTAAAGTTAGGGGTTTATGATAGTAAAATTAAGGCATATGGCTGATAAGTGGACCATATTTGCTTAATTTTACTTAATCGGGTTATATCTTTATTAGTCAGTGACCTGGTGTATATGTATAGCATCAGTAGTACTGAAAGTTTTAGAGATTTAGTGCAATTTAGTTATTTAGGGTGGGTTACTACAATAAACAGACTGTGATATAGATATAAGGAAACTAGCATCGAAACATTTATTATACATAGGTATTTATTTTAAAAGTAATTTGGTCACTGAAAGTACTTACATACACACCTACATGTTTAATGTTATTATTGTCTAAAATTATCTAAGTATATTTCCATTTTAAATTTGTCGGATACCAAAAAAATTTTAAACAACATGGCTGAATCGAAGAATAAGATTGGGCGCTCGTTGGAGTTCGATCAGAATCGGCCAGGATATTCAGTTCGCGTAACGCATTCTCCGCGTTAATCTACGGTATTTCAAGATCCGCAGTTTACCGATTTGTCAGAAACTATCAGGGGCGAAAACCAAAATCGATTAGAAATTAATAGATCTAATGAGAATTTGATAGACTTACCGGAAGAAGCTGGGGCTTCGAATGGTGAGGCAAGATCTTCTGTATTAGATGGCCAAATAACAGTTGCAGCAACAAACAATGATGATAGGAACCTTAGGGAAGCATTTCGGGCAGAAATGTGTGAAATGATACAGGGAGCATTAAGTGAGGGTCTGAAAGGGATTATGCTTGAAGTGAATAAGGCAATTAAGTCATTCTCAGGCTCAATTAATGATAATGCCAATTAATTTCCCGCCGGGTCACTAAGAAGCAGCCTAGTGGGTCAAGGTCAGGATCAGAATTTTAAAAGAAACGCGGTAAATGTAGAAAATGCGGGTAGTTTGCAAGCGGGTGCTTACCATCAGAATAATCAACAAATATATAGTAGGCCTGAAATGCCACGAGTCGAAAATAAGAAGCCTACGAAAAACCGTATAGTCAAAATGAAGGTTTTAGGAATCCAAGGCCGGGTCCCAGATTTTCCAACATTTTATCTACATAATTCCTCCAATTTTTACGCTTGTGAAAGAAGTCTGAATATTCGCCCAGTTGAAGGTCAAATTAGAATTGACAAGTGGGATATAGTTTTCGAAGGTGGTGGCAGTGGCGTGTATTGACGATTTTGTGTTTCGGGTAGAGCTGTTGCAGGCCAATTACTCAATACCCTGGGAAGAAGTCCTTAAGGATTTTCACAGGCTGTTGAAAGGCCAGGCGAAAGAGTGGTACTGGCTCTACCTCGAAACAAAAAATGGGATAGAATACTGGCCCACATTGCGCTACAGTCTTCTTAATCAATTTCAAGCCAATCGAAGCGACTTCGAGATTATGCACGAGATTGTAGAAAAACGCCAACAGCCAAATGAGTCGTTAGAAGACTATTTCCACTCAATGCTAAAACTTAGGTCGATACTTCGCTCTCCCATCCCCGGGTATGAGATGATTAGGGCCTTAAAGCGTAACGTGAGAGAACATATAGCCAAATTAGTTTACCCTTTGGCTATATATAACATCGAACAGCTAAGAGAGGAATGCAAGGAGATTGAGAAAAGATTCCCAAGGCGCGAAGTAAGATTTAATGCACCAAGTCACAAAATAAACGTGGTAATAGTTGAAGATGAGTAAATTCAATTGTACAATGAGCATCAGAACTCATTCGAGATTGAAGTGGTGTCTCATAATAGAAAAAGGGAATACTTTTGTTTGACTTTTAGGCGTAGGGGCCATACACATATGGACTGTGAGGCAGAGGTACGCAACATATTTTGCTATAGATGCGGATATGAGCGAACCATAACACCGAAGTGCCCAAACTGCACAAAACAGGGAAACGGCAGGATGAGCATGGCAAAAGCGGACGAGCCACGCTCAGTCCAAATGTTCGCAACACCCAGCGAATAAATCATCAATTAGAGCCTAAAGAAAAACAAATTGTTCAATACAGATCTCGTCAAAATGATAACAAATATTTACCTGATAATTGTCCATTATATAAAAAACCATATACCGAGCGTTTACGGAATTATATAGCAGTCCGTGGAACTCATGGAGTTCACAATTTGAACTGACCACGCCAGCCTAAAATGGCTGATGAGCCTCAAGGATCTAAATTGCAGGTTATCTCGTTGGTCGCTACAGCTACAGGCGTTTAATTTTAAAATCGAACACCGAAAGGGTTCTGATAACGTCGTAGCTGATATGCTGTCCAGATCTTTAGATGATTATATCGCAGAAGAAGTTTAAATTCTAGACTTTGAAACTATTGAATTTGATTCCCCGGAGTATAAAGAACTTTTACGCGCAATTGAAGAAAATAAAGACATGTTACCTGGCCTGAAGATTGATGATGGAATGGTATTAAAAAAAACTAATTTTGCAAGAGATGACAGTGGGTTTGAATGAAAGTTAGTTATGGGTGCCAGAAAACTTGATCACGGCGATGATAGCCAAAGCTCATGAACCGGAAACAGTTTCTCATGGCGGAATTTCAAAAACGCTAGATCCATTGCGACGTTTTTATTCCTGGCCGAAAATGGTAACTCATGTTAGGAATTACATTAATAACTCTCAAACCTGTAAAGAAATAAAGCCAACAAATTCTGAAACATGACCAAGAATGGGGGACGAAGTAAAAACATACCGTCCGTTTCAAAAAATTTATATAGATTTTTTGGGAAAGTACCCTCGGTCAAAAAGAGGTAATGCTTACGTCTTTATAGTGTTAGACCATTTCAGTAAATTTCTGTTTTTAAAACCAATGAAAAAAGCAACATCGAAATTAGTAGTTGAATATTTAGTGCATAATATATTCCATATGTTTGGAGTACCGGAAATTATTCATTCCGATAACGGGAAACCTTTTGTATCCCAAGAATTTCAACAGCTGATTAAAACGTACAAGATCAACCACCTCAGGACTCCAGCCTATGCACCGAAATCGCATGCCTCTGAAAGAGTCAATCAATCTTTTTTAGCGGGCATTAGAGCATACCTGGGTGGTGATCATATATTGGGATGAACACATTACAGAAATGGAGTGCGCTATACGTTCAGCTAGGCATGAGGCTATAGGGACAAGTCCATATAGAGCACTAATCGGCGAACAAATGTTTACGTCGGGTAGAGAATATGCTTTGGTGAAGAAACTAAAATCATTAGAAGATAGTGACTTTGATATTCTGGAGAGAAAAGATGAATTGAGAATACTCAGAGAAAATATGGTACAAAATCTGCATACAGTATATGAACGAAATAAGAAACAATGTGATAAACGAAGTAGCTACATACGATTCACTGTGGGACAAGAAGTGTTCGTGAAAAATTTGGTGCAAAATGATTTTAGAAAAAACTTTAATGCAAAACTTGCACCTAAATTAAAAAAATGCAGGGTTCTTAAAGTTATTGGAAACAGTATATATGAATTGGAATCACTTCAGGGAACAATTCTGGGTGTATTCCATGCCAAAGACATAAAGCAATGATCTGTGATAATTAGGTTTTAAGTGGGACAAAGGAATAAGCGTGCAATGTATTATTATTTTTTAATTTTAGTATCTTCATGTTTGTGCTGTCCCGTTTAAACTTTGATTATATTGCAGATTATTTATTTTACCTTTTTCCTGTTAGTGATGTCCAGTTTGAATTATTTTATTAGTTGACAATTCTTTTGATGATAGATTTCCATAGTTTTAAGGCATACCTGTGATATTTTGACGAAACGCGTCCATTAAGTGAGCATATATACCTGAAAAGAGAATAAACGGATTTTGGAACCAAGTACCATATTCTCTATGAAATAAAACAAAATTACTTTCCGTAAAATAAAGGCGTTTGCGTCAATAGCCATAGTAACAGGGCTTGGGAAAACTTCCTCTTTCTCCGAGAATCTTCTCCTTACAGTTCACCGCAACCAGTAAAGTACACATACTAGCAGCCCCTATAGCAAATATTGCTTAAATAAAAAAATAGATAGAAGTCAGAACAAAAACAATGTTTAGTTTGTAAATAAATTGTTAGTAAAATTAGTAGGTAGTAAAACTAGTTCTTGCAATCATCGCACGCCTCCCTTATATAAAAAAGGGAACAAGAATTTATTTATTTATATATAAGAAACAGGAGTCTTAATGTAGACTAAAAACAACCATGTTTCTTTACTGCGGTCAAAGATTTAATGGCTGTACTGGCTACCAAATTAAGCTTCATCGACAAATAATTATTAATTATTTGACGGTATGAAGATGCACTATAATCGTACGACCGTGATGAAATCTCATGCAGTGATTAAATAATATTGCACATCCTGTGTTTGTTTAATTTTAGAAAATATATAAAAAAAAGAAAATTTTTGAGAAAAGTATGAGAGCATATATAGCGTGCGATGAAAAAAATGCAATAAAACTGAAATACTGCAAGAACTTGCATATATATGAAATGAAATCGGCAGCACACCACCGGCGTCAGCTGGTTCAACTGAGGTGTGTGCCCAACAAATACAAATTAGATGTAGTCTATTTTAGCGGCATTTGATAGCTAGATTTGAAAACTATAATCAAACACCATCACCTAAATTGTAGACCAACCGTTTGTTTTTAATAATGTGTGCAGGTGTCATTAAATGGATACGACGAGATCACGAAATCAAGTAAAATACCAAATTTCATCAATACTTACCTTTTTTATGTAAATGTCTTTTCCAATAACAATTATACGCTTATTTTCAACAAACAGTAGGAAAATTTATCTCAATAGCAATTTATTCAGTACATACATAGCAGCTGGTATACACAGGCATCACAAAAATGTACTGCAACACAAAACAAGATCTTTTACTTTCAGTAAAAATATAGCAACTGTTACCGCCACTACCGATTACTATGTTATCGTTGTAAAAAGCTTTTTTATATTATCACTAATACCAAATGTCAAAATTCTAAACAATATTATTTGCAATTTGTCACGATCGTAGCAAAAATTCCCGCGTGCGGCAAGCTTCATATTTTTCTGTAATTTGCCCTTAATATTTAAATTGCATTTGAGTGCTTGAATTTCATACCAAAAAAGTATGTATTTATATAATATAAGGACTAACTAAATTATTCCATATTTGTTCATTAACGTTTAGGAATTTTAACGTTTACAAATAAACAATTAGAACTAAAATTGCTGTTGTTATTTGTGCGTTCGAAATCTGATGAAGTTCAGGCGCATTGGTAAACTCCAATAATATTTTAAAATTCTTTTTTGCGGTCATCCGTGAGCATATTCTCCAATTTGTCCAAAAACTCGACCAAAATTAAACATAACCTAAAAGCTGAGTTGACGGTCGGTCGACGTGTGTCATACAAGGAGATATCATCACCCACAACTAGATACAAACGTAAGTCAAAAAATGGACAATACTTCATTTTTTTCAGGGTCAACCACTGCAAAAATCGCGCATTGAACAAACCATTGCCACCGAACTAGAAACGTCTTGCCCCGCGTGCCTAACAACTACCGACAGTCAGTGTATCCTATGTAAAAAATGTCACAAACAATACCATCTACAGTGTGCTAATATAACTAATGAACAACAATCGTTTATCTGTGCAGAGTGTTCAGCTATAATGTATTCTTCCGGCTCACCAAGATCACAACGCAGTAACTTACATAGTAACGCCACAAATGATATAATTAAAAAACGTGACCTTGTGCTACAACGCCTGGAAGAAGAGAAAAAACTTGCCATGGAATTTCTAAATCGAAAATATAAACTTTTAGAGCAAGCACAGAAAGAACTAGACGAAGTCAACTCGTCAAGTTTTGGCTCTGTTCAGGAATGGGTAGACAACTGGAACAAACCCATAATAATGAACTGACTGAATCCATTAACCAGCTAGAAATATCCGAAATACCAAATAATTATGCTTCAAACAATAAAAGTAGTAATTCGTACAACCGCGAAAACGCCACTCTCATAAAGCAAATTCCTACGCAACCATATCTCTTAAATGAAGTACAAAATGCGGCAATAAATAATTTCTCGCAAGATAAAATTAAAACACATATGTACACCACAAGTATTATTTGCATCAACATTTACTAAGCCAGCTACTTCATTAAACACAAAATCTGCAGAGCCTGTAAATGTATTAGCACCAGCTACGTCACAGCTGCCCAACACCATGGCTACATCTATTCCGTCATTTTCAGCCTCCCCTTCAAGCTTTATAAACACAAACTTAACTGCACAGCAAATAAACGCCAGGCAAACAGTACCAAAAGATTTGCCCATCTTCACAGCAAAACCGGAAGAGTGGCCACTGTTCAGCTCCACATATAACTGGTCGACAAACTTATGTGGTCTCACGGAAGCTGAAAACTTGATTCGATTGCAGAAATGTTTACGAGGAGAAGCATTTCAATCGGTTCAACATATTTTGATTCATACGTCATGTGTTTCTACAGCAATGTCAACATTAGAGCTTTTATATGGATAGCCAGAGAAGATTTTGCATTCGCTGAAATCAAAAATACGTACATTACCCATAATAAATCCAAATAAGTTAGAAACAATTACCTCATATGCGGTCCAGGTTAAAGGCCTTCAGTCATATATAGAAGCGTGTGGAATTACTGAAGAATTAAACAACTCGTCTTTGCTACAAGAGCTTGTGTCAAAATTACCACCTTACTTTCAAATAAATTGGGGCACACACAAAGTGAATTTAATAAGAAACAAGCAAAAATGTAGTTTATCAGAATTTTCAGCTTGGATATATGGCATCGGCCTTTCTGCAAGTACCATTAACATTGAAAACAATACTAACTCTGCAGCAGAATCTCTTTCGCGAATTAAACAGAGAAATGTTTTTTGTTCACTCACATACAGAAGAAAACAGTAGGAGATGTTTGCTATGTGAAGGCAACTGCAATAATGTAGGTAACTGCGATCTGTTCAAAGCAGCGAATCGTTCTGAGCGTTGGCATATTGTAAAAGAACAGAAGCTCTGCCGGCAATGTCTCCGAAAACATTTTGGCACTTGCAAGAACTACAACAACGTATGCGGTGTAAACAAATGCCAACTTAAACATCATCGCCTTCTTCACAAAGAGCAAACTATCATTTGTTTGCACAAGTCAAGCAGAGATGGTAAACAGTATACAAGAAAATTTTGATATCTTTTGCGAGAATAATAAAGTACAAAGTTGTAACACTCATAGTGTTTATATTATTCCTATAACCATTTATGGTAATAAAAATACGGTTTTAAACACATTTGCCTTTATTGATGAAGGATCGTCAACGAGTTTGATTGATGAAAATCTGGTAAACGAATTAAAACTCTCTGGAACAAAAGAACCATTGTGTCTTAAGTGAACTGGCAATGTAGAATGAAAGGCAGAAAATTCTCTACCCCTGAATATTTCTGTGTCAGGTATTAATAAAAAGAAATTCAATGCTGACGTTCATACAGTCAAATATTTGTCACTTCCACGACAAACAATAAATATGAAGGAATTAGTTAAACATTTTTCTCATTTAAAAGGTCTGCCAATACAAAGTTATAACGACGCAAATCCACGAGTACTTATTGGATTAAATAATTCAAGATTATGTGTAGCTAGACATATAATAGAGGGTAAAGTAAACGAACCTGTTGCTGTTAGCACACGCCTTGGATGGCTTTTATACGGTTGTGTTAACCAAAATTGTTCTGCAGGTGTACATCACTACCACATATGTGAATGCAGTAACAGTAACGATGAAATTTTATTCGATTTAGTAAAGAAATTTTACACTTTAGAAACAACGGGTATAATAAATAAAGATAAAATAAAGAGTAAAGATGACGAAAAGGTAATCTCAATTCTACAGAAATGTACTATTCAGAGAGCTGATAATCATTATGAAACTGCATTGCTATGGCGTAATGAGAATATTACACTGCCAAATAGTCTAGATATGGCTAAAAAGAGACTTTTATATTTAGAAAAAAAGTTGAATAGCGATGAAAATTTGAAGAAATTTTTTTATAAAACAATTTCAGATTATAAAGATAAAGGTTACATAACTAAAGTTGGGAACCTAAAATCATTATCTGCTACCATATCAAAGGTATGGTATCCGCCTATATTCCCTGTTGTCAATAAAAAGTAAGCCTGGTAAGACAAGAATTGTTTGAGATGCTGCCGCGAAAGCAAACGGGATATCACTTAATTCTTTGTTAATGAAAGGGCCAGATTTGCTATCATCCCTTCCATCTATCATTTACCGCTTCCGTGAAAAAGCTGTGGCAATTAGCGCTGATATTGACCAGATGTTCCACCAAATTTTTATGAGAAAATCCGATTGCGATGTGCAAAGGTTTCTTTGGCGAACGGCTGAAAACGATGAAGAACCAGATATATACGTGATGAACGTTATGTTGTTTGGGCCCTCGTGTGCTCCATGCACATCACAATATGTGAAAAATATGCACGCATCAAAGTTTGAAGAACAGTATCCGGTAGCGTCAGCAGCAATTAAACAGAATCATTATGTCGATGACTTCTTAGGTTCCGTTGACACATCAGAAGAAGCTATTACCCTTGCGTCGCAAGTTAAATATATTCACGCCAAAGCAGGATTTAACATCAGAAATTGGCTATGCAACAGTGCCGAAGTCTTGAATGCATTGAATGAGATCAAGTTTCAAAATGAGAATACAAATTTAACATTAGATAGTAGCTCAGGTGTTGACAAAGTTCTTGGCATTTTCTGGAAGCCAATTGACGACGTGATTTGTTTTAAAATTTCGCCCAGTATGTTGCATAGCGAGTATTTTGTAGCAAAGAAAACACCAACAAAGCGCGGACTTTTGAAAATTCTTACGACTATTTACGATCCCTTGGGTCTTATTGGGCAATATTTAATGTACCTCAAAATAGTCTTACAAGAAGTATGGAGGAGCGGAGTAGGCTGGGACGAGGAAATTGGCGAACAGCAAATGGTAAAGTGGCTAAAATGGTTGTCGCTTCTAACAGAGGTTCAAAACGTTTCCGTACCTACTTAGGTGTTACCTTAGAATGTTTAAAAACTATAACAACTTGGAAGTTCAGCTTCACTTTTGCTGATGCCAGCGAAAATGGATATGCAGCAGTAATTTACTTACGAATTTCTGATGAACACAATGTTGTCCTGTCTTTAGTTGGTTCCAAGACAAGAGTTGCACCTCTGAAAATAGCATCGATTCCCAGATTAGAGCTAATGGCCGCAGTAATAGCATCCCGGCTCGCCTATAGTGTATGCCAAAGTCAGACAGTAATAATCAATCGAAAAGTTTATTGGTCAGACTCAAAGACAGTAGTAAGCTGGCTAAGGTCGGATCATAGGAGGTACCACCAGCTTGTAGCACTAAGAGTTAGTGAAATACTAGATAGTACTAAGGTAGGGGAAGTGGATTCTTAGCAAGTTAAACGTTGCTGATGTAGCAACCAAGTGGTGCAAGAGTGGTCCAGACCTAACAAGTAATAGTCGCTGGCTAAATGGACCTGATTTTTTAATGCAACCAGAAAGTACATGGCCAATAGAACCATATTCTGAATCGCAAACCGAATGCGAAATGAGAAAACATTTCCTAGCTGTGCTGAGCTCAAAAACAAAGAAGTTAAGAGTAATTGTAGTAAAGACAGCTTACGCCAAATAGAGTCTAAAAATGCTGAGATAGTACTGATTAAAGAAGCTCAGAAAGAGGCATATAAAGTAGAAATACTGCAGCTCGAAAGAAGGCTTAAATTGGACAAACAAAGTACAATTTATAAATTGTCACCATATTTAGATAGCGACGGAGTTTTGAGGATTGATGGCAGAATTAATGAAGCTTGCGTTCCCGAAGAATTTAAACACCCGGCAATTATGCCAAAAAACAGCCGCATCACTGAGCTCCTGATACTTCACTACCATGAGCAATACCATCATGTAAATCATGAAACAGCCATAAATGAAATCCGGCAAAAGTTTCACGTACCGCGACTAAGAACAGTGTTCAGAAAGTTGAAAGCGACGTGCCAAATGTGTAAAGTGAGGAATGCCGTACCAAGTTACCCACAAATGGCCAAACTTCCTAGGGCTCGCTTAGCAATTTACACTTCGCGATTTACGTTCACTGGCGTCGATTTCTTTGGTCCTATACTAGTAGCAGTCAACAGACATAAAGAAAAAAGTTATGGCGTAATATTTACATGTCTGACAATACGAGTAATTCATGTAGAAATCGCCCACTCATTAACCACGAGTTCATGTATTTTGGCCATCCGTAATTTCATTGCCACGCGAGGTACACCTAGAGAATTCTTTAGCGACAATGGCACGAACTTTATTGGAGCTGAGCGCGAATTACGAGAATGTATTAATGACGTTAATTGTAATGAGTTGGTTCGTGCTTTTACCACCATAACAACAAAATGGAATTTCAATCCACCATCAGCGCCCCACATGGGAGGTGCTCCGTCGACTGTTCTTTGCAAGATAATGCCCACAAGATTACCCAACGATGAAACATTACGTCCCATGATGGCCGAAGTTGAAAATATCATAAACTCTCGCCCCCTAGCTTAAGTACCACTGGATGATGAGAGTCAAGACGCTCTAACCCCAAATCATTTACTATTGGGCTGTGCTAATGGTATGAAGCCTTTAGCTTCCTACGATGATAGCGAGGCTGTATTACGAAGTAGCTGGCTTTGTTCGCAGCAATATGCAGAACGTTTTTGGAAAAGGTGGTTAGCCGAGTACTTGCCTTCACTCACATGCCGAAGCACATGGTACGAAAAGTCAAAACCATTAGCTGTGGGCGATCTAGTAATAGTGGTTGACCCTGCGAGTCCGCGTAATGTATGGCCTAGAGGATACCAAGGTAGCTGCCGATGGACAAGTGCGAAGTGCTAAGATCATGACGAGTTGGGGAGTGCTTGATAGACCAGTTGCTAAACTAGCTGTACTCGACGTGGCTAAGGGAAAGAAGTAAGCCTTCGAACTTTGTTCACGCCACTGCCGATTACTATGTTATCGTTGTAAAAAGCTTTTTTATATTATCACTAATACTAAATGTCAAAATTCTAAACAACATTATTTGCAATTTGTCACGATTAAAGCAAACATTGCGTGCGGCAAGCGCCATATTTTTCTATAATTTGCCCTTAATATTTAAATTGCATTTGAGTGCTTAAATTTCATACCAAAAAATTATGTATTTATATAATATAAGAACTAACTGAATTATTCCATATTTGTTCATTAACGTTTAGGAATTTTAACGTTTACAAATAAACAATTAGAACTAAAATTGCTGTTGTTATTTGTGCGTTCGAAATCTGATGAAGTTCAGGCGCATTGGTAAACTACAATAACAGTAACTTCTAACTGTATCCATGAAAGTCACAAAAGTTTATATTGTTCTCCCAGAGATATGCCACATGCAGTGCTCAAAATATAAAAAAAGTATCGGGTATGTTTGAGAAAACTTCATGAAATTCTTCTTTGTCAGTTTCTCCATTCCGACTCTTGAGCAAACGAGCTAATACAGGAGAAATCGAGATGTACCTGTACGCCTGCCATTAAGGTTGTCCGAATAGGCAAATCATCGGCGGCACACCACCGGCGCCAAATTAATCAGCTAGGACGTCTGCCCACCAAATGATTTTTTTGTTTTGAATTTTTTTAGTATTGTAGATGCATTGTGAGCAGTAGATTAGAATACCACTTTCTTAAAGGTAAATCTGCCTATGTGGATATTTATCTACAGGAATCGTCCAATGGCACATTAACATGTGCGCCACAACATGCTAATAACGTCACCTGTAATTTTGGCGTATAGCAATGGCAGATACATACTTATTTTTTTAATTTTGAATCTACTTGATGTGTTGTCTTTATAAAGTATGTCGTTTAAAATTTTTTGTTTAGAACATCGATGTGAACAAATCATACTCTGACAACATACCGTCCGACTCAGTTGTATATAATAGTAAAAAGTAGTAGGTACTGTAAAATTGAAAAGTTTCATAAATCGTATTTAATACACACTTTTCCAACCAATTATAGCATGCACTGTAAAAATAATATATTTTTTTAACATGATCTGTAAAAATATTAATCTCAAATAAATATATGATAGAGATTATAATGCATAATGGAAAATTAATTTAATTTCACCCAATATTCATAAAAAATTAAATGTAGTTGAAATCTAATTAAAAAAATTTTTTTTGACAAATTTTAAATAAATCGCATTTACAACTTATTTTAAATTTTATGAATATGGGGCATAATCTTTAAGGGCAAAACAGTTAATGCTAGGAAACTCGTTAATGGTGTAATAATATGTTTGATTTTGAATAAAATGTGCATATTTTCTAATATAATAAAAAATACATGTTTTACCTAAAACCAGACCAGTGGAAAGATAGCTTAAAACAAGTAGAACAACTATGTTTAAGAATTTAAATCGCGATAACCATTGAAAGATAATCATATTTTAAAATTTCCATTATTGAATATATTATTAATTATATTATTGTCGTTTTGCCCTATATTAACAATTAGTTGCACAATATTTTCAAATTATATATGGTGCAACTTCTCTCACAATAAATAGCAAACATAAGCTACAAGCAAAATGAAAAATATATTGAACAATGTTGACAGCAGATTACGCAGTTTATTTGGTTGTGCAAAAAAATAAAAAATACACATTGAAGGTATTGTTCTACAATATGAAAAATTAAGCAATTTTATTGCAAATATATAATTGCTTAAGCAGCCCATTCATTATACAATATCATTGAATATGTATCGTACATATATTTGCCGCTTTGACGTATACTATGCAATAAATCGCATAATACTTGCAAACAAAAGAATGCAGAATTTTCCTGACATTAAAATAGTACAGATAACATTCAACAATATCACCAATACATTACACAATCCCTGATTGTGCAATGAAAATCAAGCCTTTTAATTATGGCCAATATATTAATAGGCTTTCTAATATGACGTACACATTACGAATATCATTGTACATAATGAAAAATTTTACAATTATATTGCAGGAGTGCGGAGCATTAATCTTTTTACAGTGTATGGAGAAATAAAGCTTCAATTCCGTTCTGTGATAGATAGTCTAACATCTGGCAACGCAAAATATTTGTCAAAATATTGATTAAAAAACTTTCATAATAGCGACCATAGTTCGTGCAGAGAGCGAAGCCGATCGGCTCACAGCCGCAGCCCGTCATTTTTATTGCTGTTCAGCCGCTGCCGACTTGAGCGGCTAATTTCGGTTAAAATTGTTAGCCGACTATGTCGGCTAAGAGTTGTTAAGCCGACTATCTCGGTACAATTTCTCTATTAAAAATTATTTTTATAGTGCAAAATTAAAAAATATTAACAAAAATTTTTAATGAACAGTGCTTAAAATGTAGTTTTGGTCTGGCAGTCTCCACAAATGTGTTAGCTTCGGCATTCAGAATAGGCGATTTATGGACTCATAAAGTTTCGGATACATGACGGTTTTTACATGTACATTACATAACCCATTTTTGGAGTTTTTTTTCATGTTTTGTCGACAAAAATAGGCCTATTATTCTTATTTCATAATAGTCGGCTCCAGCCGGCTAACAGCAGCCGCCGACTGATTTTTGGCTCAGCCGCCGCCGCCGACTATTTTGCATCGGCTTCGCTCTCTTCGAAACTTTTTGTATCGCATTTTTCACCAATTGGAAAAGGTATATATGAAAAATATATAATAAGCTTTTTTATATAAAGATTTTACTTTTTATGCCTACTTCCAGCAGGGTGATGCACAGTGGGGTGAAATGGGTCGAAAGTGACGCTTAATTGAATTTTTAAAATTAAGTTTTTGTATTAATATTTGGTATCGGATAAAACTAGATATAATTATACATCACTATGTACATTTTCAAGCATCTATCTTGTCAGCTGACTCCGTAGTGAGCTGTCAAAATTAAAAATTTTTTGTAATTGTTTTAAAAAGCGAAAAAAGTAAAATTTTGCATTAAACGAGTCCGTAATTTCCAAATTTAACGTCAACAAATTGTTATTTTAAGAATGGAACCTTCAACTTCAGGTATTTAAGTGTATAAAAATGATGTAGTGTTTTTGAAAATATGTGTGAAAATATTTTGGACGATTTTTTTAAAAAAGGTCCAAATTTTGCCTATTTTCGATGTTTCGTGGACCATAACTTCTAAGTTAGTTAAGGTTTGGTTTTGAATCATATATTTTCTAAAAGTATGGAATCTTATCTTGATAATACAAGCAAGAAAATTTGCGGTATTGTTGCTCCATTTTTTGCTATTAACATTTTTCTGTTTGAAGTCGTGTTTTTTCAAAGTCATGTATTTAACAAAACTAACGTGTATTTTGTTTTGCTATAGTCATTCGTCCAATGTTTACTATTGTTGTAATTGTTGTCGGAGAATTTTAATTTCAATAGAGATAGGTGCGTGAAAAAGTTTCAGTCATATTCATTCACGAGAGTGTTAAATTAAAAAAAAAACAACGAAAATTTATACAAAAAATGGCTTGCTAATAATTTTAACAAATGAAACTGATTTGTTTTGGCATTAAAATCAGTATTATAGATTAAATAGCGATGCTGAAAATATCATGTTTAAGAATTCACAAAAATAAATCCCGGTTCACGAGCTCATCTCTATTATGTTATTATGTTGTTATATTAATATTTGTTGTTTTAAAAGAAATGTTTATAGTGTTTTACTTCAAATAAAGTAATCGGTATTGGGTAAAAGGCTAAACAAATAAAACATTTAAATTATTTAAAAAAATTATTTAATCTATTTTAGGGACAAGCCCCAATACTACTTTTATTCCTCGCCGTGAGCTTTATAATTTTATGAAAAATATTGAAGTACATGACTGGAAAGGTAAAATCAGCATATTAAAAATGAAAATAATTAAACGAATAAACCCCACCAATATGACTGATTTTGAACAAAGATTTAAAAACTTTGCTTCCGACTTCAAGATCCGTTATAGGAAAAGTCAAAGGAACAATGAACGTTTTTTGAACTTAAATAAGGAATGGCTAGATAGTTCTATATCTTTTGTCCCACCAAGAAATAAACGAGGTCGTAAGGAAGTTTCATTTGAAGAGAGTTGTGAAAAATCAAAAGCGAAGAAAAGTAGAAGCATTAGAGAAAGTACTTCTTTATCTGTTTTGATTTATGCTACATAAATGGCTTTAAGAGATTCTGGAAAAATTGAAGAATCAAAATTACTTAAGGAAATCACAACATCAACACCTACAAGAGCTGCAAAATATAGGAAATACATAAAATTTAAGAAATACAAGCCACATCAATTAAGCCCGGAAGAAGCTTTATGTGTATTAATAGAAGCGAAACTTTCTCGACATAGCTATAATGTTATAAGAAGAGTTGCTCCGGAAAGATTTCCTTCGTATACGAAAGTGCAAGAAGCAAAACAAAAGTGCTATCCCAATCGAGAAGAAGTTAAAATATGTGAAACTTCCGCACAAGTTACTCTTCAGGGACTTTTAAATCACACGGTTGAACGAATATTTAAAATTCCAAAATGCGTTGATATTTTAAGAAAAGAAAAACTATCTGATGTAACATTGCATTCAAAGTGGGGTTTTGATGGATGTTCTGGACATAGTTCGTATAAACAGGCTTTTTAGATTAAAATTCAAGCGACTATGCAGTTTTTATAACGTCCATTGTACCTCTCAAACTGGCTAATAATAATATAACAATTTGGAAAAATCCACGTCCTTCATCAACGAGATTTTCCCGACCTTTAAAAATTGAGTATATTAAGGAAACAACAAGTATTTCAAAACTAGAAAAGAAAAGGGTTGAGGATGAAAAAAAATCTTATAGACTCATTACTTTCGGTCGGAGAAAATTCTATAAAAGTTCACCATGAATTATCTTTAGTAATGATAGATGGAAAAGTGTGTAACGCGATTACAGACACGCGCTCTACACAGAAGTGCTATTTGTGTGGCGCTACGAGTAAGATGTTTAACTCAATTGACACAGTGCTTGTTAGGGTAGTAAACAGTGATACTTTGGAGTTTGGGCTTTCAATACTTCACGGGTGGATACGATTTTTTTGTAGTGTCTCCTCCACTTATCCTATAAAATACCAATAAAAAAGTGGCAAGTAAAGTCGGATGAGGATAAGAAAATAGTTGCAGAAACAAAATCACGAATTCAAAAAGAATTTCGGGAAAGAACTGGATTAATTGTGGATCAGCCAAAGCCAGGTTCCGGAAATTTTAACGACGGAAATACAGCAAGACGTTTTTTTTTTAAATGCAGAAATATCAGCAGAAATAACGAAAGTTGATTTGGCCTTAATAAAAAAAATTCGCACAATATTAGTTGTTATTTCCTGTGGTCACGAAATCCACCTAGAGAATTTTCGCAATTTTGCTCATAACACTGCAAAGTACTTTGTTGAAAAATATCCATGGTTTTGTATGACTCCTACAATACATAAATTTTTAATTCATGGTCCCGAAATCATAAAATATGCCCTTTTACCGATTGGAGAGCTTTCAGAAGAAGCTCAGGAAGCCAGAAATAAGGATTTTAAAAATTATAGGGAACACTTTGCTCGCAAATGCAGCCGAGAAAAGTCGAATGAAGATATTCTAAATAGATTTTTTCTCAGTTCAGATCCATTCATATCTAGTAAAAATAAACAAAATGAGCGGAAAGAAAAGCAACAATTATCAAATTCCGAACTACAGCTTTTGCTATCGCCTATTATTTCTCAAGAAATACATGATAGTGAGAGTAATGATAGTGAAGATTATGATAATGAAGGTGAGGATGAACATAATGATACAGATGAGGAAGATTATGATGCAGATTGTTAAAACAATTAATGTATAATATATAATTTTTTTCTTAAATACAAACAAAATGCATAAAAAATAAAAATATTGTTTTTATTAACATTTTATACAAATTTTAGAATTCATGAAATTTTGTCGTAAGGACAAATAGGACTTTAAATCAATTATGTAGAAATATTTATATATATATATATATATATATATATATATATATATATATATATATATATATATATATATATATATATATATATATATATATATATATATATATATATATATATATATATATATATATATATATATATATATATATATATATATATATATATATATATATATATATATATATATATATTATTTTTAATTTATCTTTTTAATAATATATTCAATATATTTTAAGTTTAAATTTTATTTAATCATTTATAGCTTTCTATTTTAAATTTACAATAAAATTTGTAAATTAAGCCCATTTTCCACAAACTTGAAAAAACTTTCCCAAACAGACAAAAACATTTTTTTTATGTTTTTTGTTTAATATGGTTTGTTTTTAAGTGTATGACAATTATTGATAAACAAAAAAAATTATAAAAATTTATTTCGTTACATTTTTAAAAACTTGTAAAATTCTCAAAATCCTTCAAAACCCAAATTCAGACTTTAAATTAAACTTATGTTCATATTTATGCAAAATATATATTTATTTTTTTATTTTGCAGAAAGAAGACAATATCAGCTTTTGTTTCCTTCACAACTAAAAGTTAAGGGATCGTCTGAAGGCCGCCTAAAATATTTGACACTAGCAGTTCTGTAAAAAAATAGAAAACATATATAATTTCATAATGGAGGTAGATAATGAAAATTTGCCATTGTTAGCCGATCCTAACATAAGACCGGGTAAGTTTTCTGTATTTATTGTACTGATTGTATGAAACCGTAAATGTTTTGCTTTTTCTGCATTTCAGCTGAGAAATTGCTAGAATCTATAGTGAACGCAACTATGCTGTTTTGGAGAAGGCTGATGTAGACATGCTTATAATCGTAATTGGGCAATAAATGCTTGGAAGAAATGTGTAAATTTTTGTGAACTTTCATCAATCCGGTTAGAAATTAACATATTTTTGTTTTGTGCTCCAGTAGCCACTTTTTTATTTTATTTGTAAAAACTAGCTTTTTGTTCTCCATGTATATACTAACTGCTATGTATCGAGTAACTTGTTATTGTGATGAAATTTGTTACGTGCGCTCTAGCCGCTGTGGTTGTGATGCCGGCCAGCTCGAAACGGGCATGCTCAGGACAGGTTCCAACCCTCAACCACAACAGAGACACGAACAAATAAAATTTAATTCACAAAAAAAAAACTCAAAACACTACACAAAAATGGAAACAACTGGGAGAGTGAACTAGGTGGATGTTCACTACTCGCCCTCCCTACCTGGGACACTAACACTCCTAATAATTTTATTTTTGGTCCCCCAAAACCCACACACACTCAGCTCATAGCTTTGGTCTCATTTCACCTCACCCGAACACAAAAAAATTAGCACACAAACATATTTGTTTTTAATACTAACAAATTACATATTTATTAAATAAACTTACAACTAACAAGATAACAATTTCCTACAAACTATACAGAACTAATCTAATACGATTAAATTTTTATTTAAATGTTCGCCCCTAATGGGCTAAACGCGTTTTATGAAATCTTTTTTTTTTCTCTAAACCTTTTAAAACTAACGGTCTTTGACCAAATACAAAATTTTAATTAACGGAACTGTTACAAATTAATATCTCAAACAAAACTAACCTGTTCGGTAAAACTTAACCTAAGACTTTTACTAACATTAAAATTACAAATATTAACCTAACATTAATAAAAAAAACCTAACACTTGTTTTTGCCTAAATAAATAAAAGAAAATCTGGCTTATGCAAAAATATAAAAAAAAGCAAATGTATCTACTAAACGCAAACAAAAACTGAGGGTAGAAAATCCTAAACTCTAAAAAACTTGTAAACGGGAAATGAGCAAAAAGAACAAAAATTTATCTAATATACATCTAACACCCTACCTAAAGGAGCTCGCTTAGGCAGTTCGTTTCGTCCCTATACTGTTTTTGGACGATACTAAAATAGACGTTAAATATCCCTCTACAAATTCTCTATGCGTTTTAGGCTTTCTATGCGCGAACAAAATCTCTATAGCAAAACACTTTCTGTTCTTCTATTTAGGCACTAACAATTAACACACACAAAAAAACACTACCTTAACCTATAAGCTTATTTAAAAACTTGCAATATTTTTTTGGATTAAGTCTCCTTTTTTTTAATTTATTATATTTTCTATTTTCTTGGCCTTGGATATTCTTTTGTTTTTTTAATACTTTTCCTTTCTATTTTTTTTTTATTTTTCTGCTACGCGCCTTAATGGCCGCGCTTATGGCGCTATGACGCTACCCTGTGCCAAGCTATGTGCGCACCAACACCACAAAAAATGGAGAATGAACTGGCGGGAACCGGTTTTTTATATGTGTTTATATATATATATATATATATATATATATATATATATATATATATATATATATATATATATATATATATATATATATATATATATATATATATATATATATATATATATATATATATATATATATATATATATATATATATATATATATATATATATATATATATATATATATATATATATATATATATATATATATATATATATATATATATATATATATATATATATATATATATATATATATATATATATATATATATATATATATATATATATATATATATATATATATATATATATATATATATATATATATATATATATATATATATATATATATATATATATATATATATATATATATATATATATATATATATGCATTCACTTTTTCACCCACGATATGTATCCTTAGTTTAGCGGTATGTATTAAAAACTCATTACCTGTTGATCGGCCTTTTACTTATACTTATTTTCCTTGCCCACAGGTTCCAGATACAAGATTGGGATCTTCGGGGTTACCTGTGCAATACACTAGCCTACCGTGGTCTCCTGTTGGTTTAAACCAAAAACAAAATTTTTTTATCTATATAAAACTATGAGCACTTTCATTATTTCTTTTGGGTGCTTTATTTTTTTATTAAATAAAATAATTAAATAAAGTTAATTGTTGCTAATTAAATAAATAGTTTGAAAACAAAAAATTGATTAATAAAGAAGTTTATAGTGTTTTTGAAAAAGGGATTAAATAAATTAAATAAAATAATTAAATAAATTATATTGTTTAAAAAAAAAAAAGGATTAAATAAATTAAATAAAATAATTAAATAAATTTGATTGTTGCTAATTAAATAAATAAATAAATAAAAATGAATTCTTCAAGCTATGTTTGTGAAATATGTCAATAGGAATACAAATACCAAAAGTCGTATTTGGACCATTGCAAAAGTCATGCTCAACCAGAACATGTGCAGATGCCAGCGTCATGTGATGTACAGACTCCAATGCCTTTATATAACCCTATTCCTTGGAACAATATGCAACAGCAATATTCGGCGTCCTTTCAGGAGCTTCCAAGGACTTCGTATTATCATACGGGGTTGAACAATCAGTTTTCAGTACCCATACAAATTCCACACCATCTTGCTATTCCCTATCAATATACTTCACCAATGCAATGGCAGCAATATAACATACCCAACTATTATCCTTCAGTTTCGAATAATCAATATGCCGTGTCGATGGACAGTTCCAGGTATCCTCAACACCAACAACAACAGCAGCAGCAACACCATCAGCAAGAACAGCAGCATCATCATCAACTACAACAGCAGCATCATCATCAACAACAGCAACAACTAGATAATATTGTGTTTGATGACATGGATACTTCAAATTCTACCAGTGGTAAATATAATGATACTCCTCTGAATGTAGAACCAAAATATTATGAAATAAACAGTGCATTAAAAAAAAATATTGCAACATATGGAATTCCCAACAAAAAAGATGATCTTCTGTTTAAAGACTTTGTTCTGGAAAATAAACCTATTTTCAAGGAAAGACTTGAAAAAAGTTTGGTTAAACATAATATTTTAAAATTCTGTGTAACTCTTATTGGAGAGTACATAAAAATTGTTGGGGAAGAAATTGACTTGTGTCAAATTTCTCACAGAATAAAAATGGATCTATTGTGTCTGGGAAGTAATGACGATGAGCTAATTGAAAAACAATTCCAGAACATTCATAATAAAATGTCAGAATTCCAGGAAAGAGACTCTGGGTGGACTTTAATAAGAATTATTCGCGCTGAAATTAACATAAACAAAAGTTCATTGGTAAAAGGATCACATTGGATAAGCACCCCATTGAAACTGGCTGAAAAGCGGGCCTGTATCAACATTGAAAACAATGATGATTATTGTTTAAATGGAGTTTAGTTGCCGCGTTGGATACCACAATAATAAAGATGAAGGACCGTTGCTGGTCATATAACATCGAGGACATTGGTGCTGATGTCATTTGCCTACAAAATGGAATTGTTCTTGACTTCACAAATTTAAAGTTCCCATTGGCATTAAAAAATATTCAAGTATTTGAGGATAGGAATGATGGAATAAGTGTGAATGTGTTTGGGTATGATAATGAGAAGGATGAAATCATTGGACCATTCTACAATACACAAAAGGAAAATTAAAGCATGTGAATTTATTGCTGTTGGAAGCTGGAGACATTCACCATTACATTTTTATTAAAGATATATCAAGGTAAGTAAATACATATTTATGATTGAATAACTATATAAATATATAAATTTATTTCTTTTACAGACTTTTGAAAGCTCAGACAACAAAGCATCGTGAAAGTCTAAAATTTTGTAATACCTGCCTACGATATACGCACAATGAATGGACTATGGAACAACACAAAACGGAATGTAGGAAAATTGTTGCTGCGTTACCTTCTCCCGAAAATAGTGTTTTAAAATTCAAAGATCACCAGCGGCAGATGGATGTGCCATTCGTTATATATGCAGATTTCGAATGCATACTAGAAGATATCCAAACTACTGTAAGTGACAAAACTCAAGTTATAAAGAGACACATTCCTTGTGCCTTTAGTTGTTATATAAAATGTATAGGTAATAATAGTTTAGATAAATTTAAGATATATACTGGTGAGGACGCATCTGTAAAATTTGTTGACTGGTTAATTGACGATTGTGAAGATATTTACAATCAGTTCCTCACCAGTAAGACAAAAATGAACAGCTTGACCCTTTCGGAAATATACAGTTTTCAAAATTCAAGAAATTGTCACATATGTGAAAAATTTCTCGGTAAAGATCGTGTAAGAGATCATTGTCATATAAGTGGTAAATATCGAGGTGCAGCTCACAATATTTGCAACTTAAAGTACCAAATTCCGAAGTTCATACCCATATATTTTCATAATTATTCATCTTATGACTCGCACCTCTTTGTTAAAGAATTAGGTAAAAAGTCTGACAACATAAAAGTCCTACCACTGAACAAAGAACTGTACATTTCACTATCTACATTTACAAAAATGACTGACAATTGCAATCTTGAACTCCGATTTTTAGATACTATTCGTTTTATGGCTGATAGCTTAGAATCCTTAGCTAATAATCTAACGGACAATGATTTCCATACGGTTAGGACACACTTTAACAGAAAGACAGAATTTGACCTTGTACGAAGAAAGGGTGTTTTCCCTTATGAATATCTTGATTCATTTGAAAAATTGGATGATGGTCAGCTTCCATCAAGAGAAGATTTTTTTAACAAATGAAATAACAAGGAATGCTCAATTGAAGATTATGAGCATGCAATAAAGATTTGGCATACCTTTAATTGCAAAACCCTGCGAGATTATATGGAATTATATCTCAAAACAGATGTGCTTTTGTTAGCAAACATATTCGAAAATTTTCGAAAAGTCTGTAGGGAATTTATAATCTAGATCCGTGTCAGTACTATACTGCTCCAGGACTATCATGGGATGCCATGTTAAAACACACACAAATAGAATTAGAGTTGTTAACAGACATTGACATGTATAACTTCTTTAAAAAGGGAATACGCGGTGGAATGGTACAGTACAGTAAGCGATATTCCAAAGCAAATAATAAATATTTAGATGATTTTGATGAACACAAGCCTTCAGAATTTCTAATATATTTAGACGCAAATAACCTTTACGTTTGGGCGATGTCTGAGTATCTTCCTTATGGAGGATTCCGATGGCTGACAAGTGATGAGCTGAATCTGGATGCGAAAAGCATAGATAATAACTCACAAGATGGTTATGTATATGAGGTCACTTTGGAATATCCTTCACATCTGCATGACTCTCACAATGACCTTCCCTTCTGTGTTGAAAACAAGAAAACTTGAGAATCAAACCATAAGAAATTAATTGCGGATTTTTCGCCAAAAAACTCTTTGGAATATGTTTGGATTCTAAAGAAAACGCATCGTATTCTAGCATTTAAACAATCTCCATGGCTAAAAGACTATATAGATTTGAATACTAAACATAGGGCTTCTGCAAAAAATGCATTTGAAATTTTTTTTTTAAATAACTTAATAACGCGGTATGCGGTAAGACCATGGAGAACGTTGATAAAAGAAAATATGTTAGGATTGTGACCAACTGGAATAAAACTAACTACAACCATTTCGGAGCTCAGGATTGGATATCTAAATCCAATTTTCATAGCAAATTTATCTTTTAATTACATGGACACCGACTCATTTATATATACAGTAAAAAGTGACAACTTTTATGCCGACATAAAATCTGACATAGAACAAGAATTTGACACTTCCGATTACCCAAAAGATAACGTATCGAGCACCTACATGTATCAGGTCCTTCCTCACAATTCGGATCATACCAGGGACAGCATTTGAAATGTCCTTCTGCGTTGTCTTCATCTTCCATAATATCAAATTCATCATTCTCGTCCAGCATATTTTGACAAAATATTATAATTTCCCACTGATCGTATAGTCTAAAGTTATAAAAATTCGATATAAATTTATTAAGACTCATTTTTGTTAATATTCCGTATTAAAAAATTAAAAGACGGAACATTCATATTAATATTCCTATATATCTATCCCTATCTCTCTAGCACTATTTCTCCACATATACATATTAACCTTCTCACAATAAATATTTTCGGTTAGGCTTATTCTTATTGGACTCATCATGACTACTTTCAAGATCAATTTTAATTAAAGATTCCAAGTGACAAGATCTATTTAAAAAATTAGCTCCTCAAAAAATTTAATATCAAAATTTAATTCACTAAACAACAAAGGCTTAATTCATATAAAGGATCTAGATGTAGCTGCTAAATATCCTGTTCAAAATATTACACGGGTAACAACAAAATATGGACCAACACTAAGAGTTGAGATGGAAAAAATATAATGTTTCTACCTAAAAGATATAATACTCTGACAGATGATGAAATTAAGGATCTCTCGAGTGGAATATTTCAAGTACGCAGAGATGGTGAACAAAGCTTAATCCTTGAGAGTGAGATGGACGAATTTTTGATTAAAAATGCTCAATATCCCATTTGGAAATAAAAAAAATAAAAAATTAATTCTGTATTGTAAATTATAAATAAATAAATAAAAATGCATTAAAGAGTTTTGTGAAATATATATATATATATATATATATATATATATATATATATATATATATATATATATATATATATATATATATATATATATATATATATATATATATATATATATATATATATATATATATATATATATATATATATATATATATATATATATATATATATATATATATATATATATATATATATATATATATATATATATATATATATATATATATATATATATATATATATATATATATATATATATATATATATATATATATATATATATATATATATATATATATATATATATATATATATATATATATATATATATATATATATATATATATATATATATATATATATATATATATATATATATATATATATATATATATATATATATATATATATATATACATACAATTGTGTTTTTTATTTAATATTTTCAGTTATTTCATAAAGAAACTTAAGACATAAATGACCACAGGTAAATGTATTAAAATTTTGATGTTGATTATAGTTGTATTTTATATTTGTGCCCAGATATTTGAGTACTTCCGAAGGAGGTTGTAAGTTTCCAAAAGTATCGAAATATTCTTTTTCATTGATGTTTTTATAAAATGCTACCCAATGTGTACCAGGTCCTGTTGATATATCCAAATTGATTATGCCACATTCTTTTTTCTTTGGTCGTTTTGGTAGTGAGTCCAACATGAAAACTCCTCTAAAATGTAGAATTTTGTTTGAAAAATTTCTCAAGTCGACTTCTGATAGTGGTCTATTAGGTAGCATTTTTAAGAAATTTTTGACTGCTTTTTATAAACTAAACCATAACCCTTTTTATATGGTTTTAGGTAAAGTCCTTTCCCAACAGCTATAGATTCCATCGCTCTATTATGTGGAATTGCTTCATCAAGCTGATTTTTTGCATTCTTTGTCGCATTTACAGCCTTAGTTATAGCAACACCTCCAGTCGTTAGACTACCAATTGCACCCAGTGCAGTTAAAATCGGTATTAGAGGTAAAAAACCACCAATTTTTGGTACATTTATTATGCGAGGTATTATAACTTGAGATTTTCTGCCTTTTAATGTTTTGCTATTCTAATAGCATTGTTAATGTCTAAAGGTTTTTTCTCCTTTAGTATTTTTGTTGCAGCTCTAATTGATGAACTGAACAATTTTTTACCATTTAATTTAGGTTTCTTAACATTTTTCTTTTTCTCCACACCCATACCAAATTTTGTTTTGGCTTTCATAGCGTTAGTAACCATATATGCAAATGATTTTTCTGCAAGACTGCTATCTTTTGATAAAACTTGATCCCAAGCTGAATTTTCAAGAATTTTATCAGCTTGATGTCTAATATTTAAATCTCTATTTTTAGAATAAGCTATGTCGTGATTTTTGCAGGCAGAGTCCCATAAATTGATTCCTTTATCACCTCGATTTAAACGTTTTTGTAGTTTAGTTCCAGGTCCACAGTAATGATATCCAGGAAGATGAAGTTCAACAGGAAGAGAGTTTATTATTTTATCTAGTAAACCTGCTCCAACGAAGGTGTTTTTATGACTAAATGACTTTTGATAATGTATAACCATCTTATTTATTTATTTTTTCTATAATAAAAGGTAACAAACATGAATTGCATTTAGTTGTAAAAATGCAGTTAGTAAAACAACATAAAAATATTTTAGTTCGAAACATTGATGATTCATCGAACATCAGTTCAAAAATAAAACATAGTTCACTCTTACCAAATTCTATTCGTGCTCTAATAGTGGGACCATCAAATTGTGGAAAGACTAATGTTATGACTGGCTTACTAGAAAGTCCTAATGGACTAAAGTTTGAAAACATCTATTTATACTCAAAATCTCTATATCAGCCGAAATATGAATACTTGAAGAGATTAATTACACCTATTAAAGGAATGGGATATAACACATTCACCGAAAATGAATCAGTTATTCCCCCTGACAAAGCTAAAACTAATTCAATTAAGATATTTGATGATGTTGCATGTGAGAAGCAGAATAATATACGAGCTTATTTTTGTATGGGACGACATAGGGATGTTGATTCATTCTACTTGTGCCAAACTTATACCAGAATTCCCAAGCATTTAATAAGAGACAATGCGAATATGATTATAATGTTTAAACAAGATGAGACAAATATGAAACATGTTTATAGGGATCGTGTTGCCAGCGATATGAGTTATGCAAAGTTTCATGAAATTTGTCGATTGTGCTGGAAGGATAAATATGGATTTTTGATGATAAGCAAGATAATTGATTAAACAATGGGCGCTACAGAAAATTATTCGATTATTTCATAACAATATAAATTGCTCTACATAAATAAAAAACTTTAGTATATAATCTGGCTTTAACCATAATACATCAACATAGCTCTTGAAATATCAACTAAACCTGATCTAATTATCTACCTAATAAGCTGATTTGATAACCTGATCTGATACCTAAAAAAAAGAGTACATGCAACAACAATTAGCAGCTTCCACTCGTTTGCAAAAGGGTGCGAAGCGCTATTGTATCAAAAATATTCATATAAACAATGGTTCGGGATACATTGTAGATCATGATGAGCCTCAAATTTAACTGAATTATGTGCTTATATATGTAAATAGGCGCTAATAGCTAATATGTACGAGTATCTATAATATTTGATTTATGTGCTTATAGCACTATAAGATCACACATTATAATTAAGATATTATTATTATCTTGCTGTATGTAGTATATCAAATATATAAGTAAATGAACGAAAAGATATGAACAGATTTAATAAGATTTATTTGTAGAGTAAAATTATTGAAATTTAATCAGTATTGAACATAATGATTTATCCTTTTGTATCCAAAATATATGTAAATACCTTTAACACACGTTTTAATAAGAAAAACCTCTATCATCAGTCCAACAACTACAAACAAAATTTATCTGAATTCTGTATCTGTTCTTCAGACAGAAAATCATTTCATTGATTATCTTTATTCCTAATACTAAACGAGTTAGTGGAGGTTAATGTAAGTATAATTGCCATTATAGCTGTCTGATTACAAATCAGTAAATTTTATTACAATATTCTCCAAAAGTTATGTATTTTTTTCCTATTCTTCTTATTATAAAATTATATTATTAGATTATGTACTAAATATGATTTTTTATTGTTTCTGTTTCAACTACAATATTTCATCTATGTATGCTTATACAAGAATTCTGTTGATTAGACAATCCCAGCTCTATTAGCTTTAAGAACCCTTTGAAATGCATATATATATATATATATATATATATATATATATATATATATATATATATATATATATATATATATATATATATATATATATATATATATATATATATATATATATATATATATATATATATATATATATATATATATATATATATATATATATATATATATATATATATATATATATATATATATATATATATATATATATATATATATATATATATATATATATATATATATATATATATATATATATATATATAGATATATATATATATATATATATATATATATATATATATATATATATATATATATATATATATATATATATATATATATATATATATATATACATATATATATATATATATATATATATATATATATATATATATATATATATATATATATATATATACATTGTAGATCATGATGAGCCTCAAATTTAACTGAATTATGTGCTTATAATGGGTGATTTTATAAGAACTATCGGAAAGTAAAAAAAAAACACATAAAATTCAGAAAAATGCATGAAATATTTATTTGGATCGATAGTTGGGTCGATATAATTTAATGTTTGAAGATTATTTCATGCAAATGTTGGCCGCGGCTGCGCCTCAAATGGTCCATCCGCTTAGTCCAATTTTGGCATACTCTTTCCAACATTTCGGACGGTATCTCACGAATAATGTTGGCAATGTTGGCTTCCAGTGCGTCAATCAAAGCGGGCTTGTCGCTATAGACATTAGCCTTAACATAGCCCCACAAAAAATAGTCTAGAGGCGTTAAATCGCACGATCTTGGCGGCCAATTGACTGGTCCCAAGCGTGAAATAAACTGTTCACCGAACTCGCCTCTCAATTGGTCCATTGTTTCGCGTGCTGTGTGGCATGTGGCATCGTCTTGTTGAAACCACATGTCATGCAAGTCAAGCTCTTCCATTTTGGGCAGAAAAAAGTTTGTTATCATCGCACGGTAGCGCTCACCATTCACAGTAACGTTGTGATTCGCATCATCTTTGAAGAAATACGGCCCAATGATGCCGCCAGCCCATAATCCGCACCAAACGGTTGTTTTTTGTGGATGCATTGGTAGCTCTTGCAATGCTTCTGGCTGCTCTTCACTCCAAATACGGCAGTTTTGCTTGTTCACGTATCCATTCAACCAGAAATGAGCCTCGTCGCTGAACACAATTCTTCGATAAAATAGTGGATCTTCATCTAACTTAACAGAGCACGCATTTTGGTAATAAAATTCAAAAATTTGCAAGCGTTGTTCGCTTGTAAGACGATTCATGATTAAATTATAGACCAAACTGAAGATGTTTGACAGTGACACAAGATACAAAACGTGCGTGAGCTGTCAAAACTAGTGTTGCCAAAAAGATAATAGCAAAAAAATCACTCGTTATATGTAAATAGGCGCTAATAGCTAATATGTACGAGTATCTATAATATTTGATTTATGTGCTTATAGCACTATAAGATCACACATTATAATTAAGATATTATTATTATCTTGCTGTATGTAGTATATCAAATATATAAGTAAATGAACGAAAAGATATGAACAGATTTAATAAGATTTATTTGTAGAGTAAAATTATTGAAATTTAATCAGTATTGAACATAATGATTTATCCTTTTGTATCCAAAATATATGTAAATACCTTTAACACACGCTTTAATAAGAAAAACCTCTAGCATCAATATACACTTCAGTCCAACAACTACAAACAAAATTTATCTGAATTCTGTATCTGTTCTTCAGACAGAAAATCATTTCATTGATTATCTTTATTCCTAATACTAAACGAGTTAGTGGAGGTTAATGTAAGTCTAATTGCCATTATAGCTGTCTGATTACAAATCAGTAAATTTTATTACAATATTCTCCAAAAGTTATGTATTTTTTTCCTATTCTTCTTATTATAAAATTATATTATTAGATTATGTACTAAATATGATTTTTTATTGTTTCTGTTTCAACTACAATATTTCATCTATGTATGCTAATACAAGAATTCTGTTGATTAGACAATCCCAGCTCTATTAGCTTTAAGAACCCTTTGAAATGCATATATATATATATATATATATATATATATATATATATATATATATATATATATATATATATATATATATATATATATATATATATATATATATATATATATATATATATATATATATATATATATATATATATATATATATATATATATATATATATATATATATATATATATATATATATATATATATATATATATATATATATATATATATATATATATATATATATATATATATATATATATATATATATCTACTACATTTAGAGAGTTTTAAAAATTGCCTTTGTTGTTCACCGTTTTAATAATAATATCCGTTAAACTTTCATTTTATTGACAATTTCAAGTAAATATACTATAAGGTGAAGAAGTAACATTACTTTAAAAGTGATAGAAAGAAACATAATTAGGTTATATATGTTATTTTGAAAGCGTGTATTATTCTAATATTCTGATAGTTAATATATATATGTATGCTAGTATATATATATATATATATATATATATATGGGACATTTCATGTCAAGTGACCGAACTTTTGAAACCGATGTCTTCCGATCGGGATGAAATTTGCACCAACGTTAGTCCTATTGGATAGTATTTTAGACACAATTTTTCAACAAGATCGGTCAAGAACTCTCTGAGTTAGAGTGGGTCAAAATTTGACATTTTGGCCATACAGGTGTTTTTTCTCATCTATGTAACTTATTACCTATTGTTCTTAGGAAAATTTGTCCCAAATAGTTTAGATAGCTATTTCTTCAATCTTTCTAAAAAAAAAATTAAAAAAATAAAAAAAAAAATTTTTGATTTTTTTTTTGCAAAATTAAAAATTTTTTTGACTTTTTTTTCAAATCGCACCATTTTTTTTTTTTTTTTTTTTTGCTCAAAAGAAAGCTTAGGTCTTTTCCTTTAAAAGCTTTTTGGTCGCTTAGTGGGATGCGAGTGGGATATCTATCAAAATAAATGTATTGTAACCCAAGACCAAGGTTTTAAAATTTTTGCATACGAACTATTTTGAATTTTTTCCTATTTGTGTGTAAGTGTTTCTAAAACCTCAAAAATAAAACTTATACTGAGAAACTAGACAAATTTACCTTTCCGACGGTATGTAACATACCTAACTAAAATTTCATACCCACGATACTGTAATACCCACAATATGTTAAACTCCCAACATTTTTCCACCCCAACATTTTTTCTGAGTCTTGCCTTTCATTACGGCTTTTTTGTCAATCCTATAGGTAGTTTTGAGCTCACGTAATATTGAATGCAATTTTTATTGTCAAAATATCAGGTGCCCCAGAGACAAGTTTTTGATTCACGTGGTAATATTTTATGGCCATTCTCCGAAATGCCAGTTTCTTTATTATTTTATGACACTTGACTTTAAAAAGTGAGTGAAGTTAACAGGTAGTTTATTATTATTAGTAACATTTGGTTAAAATAGGTACTTCATTATTATTTTGTAACATGCGGTTAAACCACACTAATCCCTTCTTGACCCTAATAAAAGATTTTACACACATTCATTAAAATGCGCTACCTATATGATCTTAAAAAACTATTTATTGTCATTGTGAAGACATTCGGAAATCAGTTTTTTACAAACAGCGTTAAAGTTTAGACGTGTTTTATTTACATAATTTCTAACATAATTAATCTTCACAATGTCTACGGCTCCTAAAAAGGCTAAGATTGAAAATAAAATTCATGGAAGTTTTTGTTTTAATCCCTTTAAGAAAAAGTTTCACAGATCATCAGATATGCGAAATATTTCCGACGGCTTATTAAAAAAATTCCCTACGCTGTCAAAACAGTTGCTAATTTGTGGATCATGCAGGAAAGAGCTCGGAAAGTTGAAAGAATTACCGGATTTGAATAGTAATGAGGCTTGCGTTGAAGTTGTTTCAGATGAAGACAAAAGTAGTTGTGAGAATGATGACAGAACTGTTGATGATGATGGTGATTCGAACTTTTCAGTAGAAGGTATAAGTTCAAAGAATGAGTGTCAAAACCAATATCATAAGGATGCAGTAGAAGTTCTTGAACAAATAAAAGAGAAATACAAAACATCACAGAGTAGAGCTGAAAGAATTCAACTTCTCACGCTTGCTCCATCAACATGGAGTTGTGCAAAAATAATGACTGAGTTTGGAACGTCTGAACGAAAAGCAAGAATTGCTAAAAAATTGGTTGCTGAGCATGGGATTCTCACACTCCCAAACAAAAAGAAGGGAAAAACTTTAGAGTGCGAAACTGAAGCTCTAGTAACTCAGTTTTATCAGCGAGATGATATGAGTCGCCTGATGCCAGGGAAGAAAGACTGCGTGTCTGTACGAATCGATGGCAAGAAAGTTCAAATGCAGAAGAGAATGGTTCTCTGCAACCTGAACGAGTTATTCGCAACATTTCAATCTGAACACGAGGATGTCAAAATTGGCTTCACAAAATTTACCCAACTGAGGCCAAAACATTGCGTTTTGGCAGGAAGCAGCGGAACTCACACAGTATGCGTTTGCATTTACCATGAAAATGTTAAACTGATGTTGAAGCAAATCAACTTAAAGAACTTAACAGATGATTCGCCAGAAGATTTGCACGATTACCGCGATTGCCTTAAATTGACCATGTGTTCTAATGCATCAACTTCTTGCCACTTAGGTGAATGTTCAAATTGCCCGGAAACCACATTCATCAAAGAGAATTTAATCAACTCTTTTGATAGAGAATGTATTGAGGAGGTCAAATTTGAATCTTGGCTTCAGACTGAAAGATGCACATTGAAAACAATCATTTTAAATGTGGATGATTTTGCGGATGAAATGTGTACTGGATTGCTAAATTTGAGAACCCATGACTTTTTAGTCAAACAGCAATGGTCATTCATCCAGGATTTGAAGATACATTTGAAGTCTGGTGAATTCGTTATTTCATATGATTTCGCAGAAAACTATAAATATGTTCTTCAGGATGCCATACAAGCATTCCACTTCAATAACGACCAAGCAACTATATTCACAGTAGTTATTTACTACAAGAAAGATGAAAAACTGGAACACAAAAGTATGGCAATCATATCCGACGATTTAAAACATGATACCGTTGCAGTTTATGAATACCAGAAAATAATACTAAATTATCTAAAATCTGAATTCACAGTTGAGAAGGTATACTACGTTTCGGACGGAGCTCGTCAACATTTTAAAAACAAAAGCAGCTTCGCAAATCTTATAGCTCATGAAAAAGATTTTCGAATGCCAGCTGAGTGATCCTACAGCTCATGGTAAAGGAGCATGTGATGGTATTGGAGCAAACCTCAAAAGAAACGCAGCGAAGTATAGCCTCCAGTGCTCGCATCAACATCGTATCTTAGATGCGACTGCTTTATTCGATTGGGCAAAGAATTATTTTAAAGAAACTAAAATAGTTTTTAGTAGCAAAGAGGATCATGAGGAAACATTGAAAACACTGAAGAGCAGATTCGATGCTGCGGTAACAATCGATGGCACCGCTCAATACCATGCTTTTATACCGCTTGACGATGGAAGCCTCAAGTTGAAAAAGTTTTCTGCCTCTATTGAATGCGATTTCTTTCCAAAGCCAAAAAAGAAACCAGCACCAAAATCAACAGCTGAACGTAGTAACGCCAAGAAAGGATTGGCAAAAAAAGCAGCAAATAAAGGCGATAAATAAGCTGGATGAATGACTGGGTATCAGCTACAATAAATTAGGTACAAAAATAGTTATGATATAAATGGATCTAATGTGTTTAAGATTAACTTTTATTAAATTATTTATCTTTTTATTATTATTATTATTATTGTATATTAATTAAGTTAATATTAATATTAATATTAAAAATAAATAAAAAAAAAATTTTTCCAAATTCTATAGAAAAAAATTGATTTTATTTCTGAGGTTAACATATTGTGGGTATTACAGTATCGTGGGTATGAAATTTTAGTTAGGTATGTTACATACCGTCGGAAAGGTAAATTTGTCTAGTTTCTCAGTATAAGTTTTATTTTTGAGGTTTTAGAAACACTTACACACAAATAGGAAAAAATTCAAAATAGTTCGTATGCAAAAATTTTAAAACCTTGGTCTTGGGTTACAATACATTTATTTTGATAGATATCCCACTCGCATCCCACTAAGCGACCAAAAAGCTTTTAAAGGAAAAGACCTAAGCTTTCTTTTGAGCAAAAAAAAAAAAAAAAAAAAATGGTGCGATTTGAAAAAAAAGTCAAAAAAATTTTTAATTTTGCAAAAAAAAAATCAAAAATTTTTTTTTTTATTTTTTTAATTTTTTTTTTAGAAAGATTGAAGAAATAGCTATCTAAACTATTTGGGACAAATTTTCCTAAGAACAATAGGTAATAAGTTACATAGATGAGAAAAAACACCTGTATGGCCAAAATGTCAAATTTTGACCCACTCTAACTCAGAGAGTTCTTGACCGATCTTGTTGAAAAATTGTGTCTAAAATACTATCGACTAACGTTGGTGCAAATTTCATCCCGATCGGAAGACATCGGTTTCAAAAGTTCGGTCACTTGACATGAAATGTACCATATATATATATATATATATATATATATATATATATATATATATATATATATATATATATATATATATATATATATATATATATATATATATATATATATATATATATATATATATATATATATATATATATATATATATATATATATATATATATATATATATATATATATATATATATATATATATATATATATATATATATATATATATATATATATATCTATATATATATATATATATATATATATATATATATATATATATATATATATATATATATATCTATATATATATATATATATATATATATATATATATATATATATATATATATATATATATATATATATATATATATATATATATATATATATATATATATATATATTTATATATATATATATATATATATATATATATATATATATATATATATATATATATATATATATATATATATATATATATATATATATATATATATATATATATATATATATATATATATATATATATATATATATATATATATATATATATATATATATATATATATATATATATATATATATATATATATATATATATATATATATATATATATATATATATATATATATATATATATATACTAGCATACATATATATATTAACTATCAGAATATTAGAATAATACACGCTTTCAAAATAACATATATAACCTAATTATGTTTCTTTCTATCACTTTTAAAGTAATGTTACTTCTTCACCTTATAGTATATTTACTTGAAATTGTCAATAAAATGAAAGTTTAACGGATATTATTATTAAAACGGTGAACAACAAAGGCAATTTTTAAAACTCTCTAAATGTAGTAGACACGTGAGTAGGTATCAATCTAATAATTTAACCAGCAAACATAGATCGAGTACTGCATACATAATAATCCTGATATGCTTCAAAACAATAAAACACGATCTGTAAGACAAGGGCTAAAGCATACAACCTTTTAACTATATTCTTTCATTCACACACACTATTTCAAAATCTTTTTTCCGACGGCATTCTTTAATAAAAAATTTTTGCTAAAATGAATTTTTATCTAATAATCGATGGTGGATATTGAAACTAATATTCTTCCCTAACCTATTCAATTGCCCTAGAGAGAGAAAAGAACCTGTCAAAAGACAGGTTACGTGACTGGTTCGCTAAGGGGTCAATTGCCAGAATTAATATACCCAGTGACAGGCTCTAGACCCAAACTTAAGCTACTTGTCATGTGATGGGGTCTTAATACTAGTTAAATTACTGTACTATAAACAAATGATTTTAATTTGGAACAAAATCTGCTGTATAATGAAGGAATTTTCATATCATTTTTGTTCTAGTTTTGTGATGTGATTATTTTCACCGCTTAGAACTCAGGAAGATTTCGTACCATTCCCATTTGCACTAGTCATACAACAAGTACATTCAAAACAATTGGTATAACATTTCCCTATGTGTTTTATTTGCAATGAATCCTTGTTGAATACATTGTTAGATATTTCTAAAGTCAGTTAGCTACATCTTATATATAAATAGACTACAGAATTTTGTCGTACACTTTTAAGTATCTTATTCACCACCAATATTAATGAAACATACATATATGGCTAAAAAGATATTTGTGTATAGATGTGCGTAATATATTTTTTACCGAAAATTCTCAAAATTCCAGAAGTTCTCCAGAAATATCCCCGTTTAAATTTCGGTCACACGGCGATCGTAGTATTTGTTTTATTACTTAAATGCGTTATTAATTTAATTTGTTTCATGCTTTGAATTTTCTTGTTTTCTGTACAAAATGATAAAGCATTTTGACAATTGTGTAATCTTGATGGTGTTTTAAGTCTAATCTAATAACAATTAAGCTATTAAATTTCTATGGGTCTAATCTAATATGTATCCAAATGTTTGTAAATGATGTAAGCTTCCCTTACATCATCTAAATTAAAATTTTATGAATCTTCAACCAATGAAGAATGGAATATGGTAGGTAATAACATATACCATAGTCATACAAGTTGTTTACAACTAAATAACTTAGATAATTTGATTTATTTGTAGAGTTCTGTGTTAGATCACAGTACTACATTTGAATGTAGTACATACATATTCATAATCATCCTTACTATATGACTAATTAGTAATCATTTCTTCGAAACTAATTCAGATGATTACACGAGGAGATACCTGTACATATAATTAAGTAGAATTCATTGACAATTCAGTTATTTTGTTAGCAACGTCATCATATCAACCATCATCGTATAAAAAACCTTCTAGTGTGTTCGATTTCGATGACTTGATAATATAAATCGAAATTAGTCTATAAAATATAGTTTAGTAATGCGTTTTTATCGTTCACTATAATTTTCTTTAAAATGAATATGCATAGATACATTATTATTTAAAAATTCTCTTATAAATATTCTAAATATGCATGTATATATAGTACATATGTCTAATGTTGAATTAAAGGAATACTTAATATGATGACTGTAAGCAAACGGAATATGCTTTTACAGTTATCTAGCAATATTTGAGTTTGGTATATTCACTGATTCCTAAATACAATCGAAATCTGTACATGTATACTATAAAAGGCCTATATATTTGCTTTTTTAAGTTCTCCCCTTATGGTTTTATTAAGACTATCCCATTATGGTATTGAATTAAGCACATGAATCTAATGGGAATATTTAAGTAGTTGACTTCTTATCAACCTGTAATATAATAATATTCAAAAAGATATCGATTAATAATATTCCGAAATATATCTACAATTAAATTGAATTTTCAAGGATATGTGTAGTAATATTAAAAATAGTACGTATTTGTATATTCAGTTTCGGTATGGAATTAGTCAACAGATTTTACACAATCTCATTCATAATAATAATTTGAATTGACATTAATTCAAATAATTGAACTAGAAAGCCTAAATAATTACTTTCATCTTAGATTTTGCATTTATTTGTATCAAAATTTTTCAAACATGTAATCATCACAATCTCTATAATAAACACTTGCTTCTTTCATATTTTTAGAATGTTTTATTAAACGCTGGTGTTTTAAAACAACAAGCTTTACTCTGCACATCAAAAAAAAAAAAAACTAACCTTGTTTAGCGAATCAGTATAAGAAAATGTAGGTATTATTAAGTAATATATGTACATACATATGTACGTTCAATGACACGCTTCAGAAAAATTAACCAAACTTAAACAATAGAACACATCAATACAAAGATTATCTATCGATCACAGCATGATAATACCATCTACTACTTTCCAGCGGTCAAGAGAAAAATTAACTTATAAAATCCCTACTTGATAAAATATTTAATGTAAAGAAATATCTCATTAAAATTATTAAAAATATCGGATGTAAAAGTGATAGAAATAATTAATGTTCCTGTCTTCCATGTATAGGTATAAGCCTTCAAATTAAACAACAACAACCATGTAACAAGTATATTGATAGACCTTTCACCCTCAAAAATATGACCGTCGAATACTAAAATAAATTTTCTTAGTCATGAAAACCTTCTATGACTTCCTCCCAAAAAAATTAATCTTCTGGTCCTCGTGTAGAGCTCATTGTAAAACAATCACACAAAGTGATAAAAAATAGTGATGTACATGCACAACAACTACCACTATAAGCTCAAAACTATACAATCTTTATCTGTAAAGTTCAAATAATAAACAAAAATATCCAAGTCAGCAGAATTAAGAATACATAAAAAAATTTTAAAAGAAAAATTAATATGTACAACCTCAAAAAGAAATTTATATACATACATAAACAACAACCTACAAAAGCGCAAAATTTATATAGATACTAGATCGATCACAACAGACATATATCGTATACACACACTCAGCCCAACATACACGTACAAAAAAGTGATGACGTAATACTCATACACAAACATAAAATATATGTAATAAAATTTCATACTATGTATTGTGCAATTCAAATTCCTTTGTCTAGCAATACGAAACACTGTTTCTTAAATATATAAACAAACGAAGGTGCCATAACGACACCTTCGTCTCACCAACGAAGCAAAAGTCGGACACACTAAACCCCATAAAATCATAATGACACCTTAACATCTATCTACAATTGTTACATTAAAATAAAGAAATCAAAATATCCATCCCAAGTTCATTAACCCTATTCAAAAACTCTGGTTATCAATGCTATGGTCCCAAAATATTGAACAACTGAAATGCACTTGTACATAAAAAAACATCTGCAAACAAAATACATGTTTCAAATTTTAAATAAAATATATCAGCATATTTATTAGCTACACACAACTACAAATCCAAACGATCATGCGAATATTTTGCAACAAAAAAACAAAAGTTCTCACTTGAAAAAAATTAATACAAACATAGAGCAAACACTTATTTGTATGTATGTACATGCATACATCAAATAAATTTGCAGATATGTACATAAGTATGTACGCATATTGTCAAATTTCATGCCCATGCGCTTGCGTACTCAGAACATTTAGTAGAACTTTACACAGCTCCTCCTCCCCTCTCACACTTCCATAACCACATAATGAAAATATACACACCGTTCACCAACCGACTGACGTTGAGTCAAAAATGGACGGACAGGCTTAAATAAATAGAAACAAAACATTTTAAAACTTTAAATATAAACAAATTGAATTTAACAAACATATATATATATATATATATATATATATATATATATATATATATATATATATATATATATATATATATATATATATATATATATATATATATATATATATATATATATATATATATATATATATATATATATATATATATATATATATATATATATATATATATATATATATATATATATATATATATATATATATATATATATATATATATATATATATATATGCATTTGAAAGGTACTAGCCTTTTAATTAGCTCATTTGAGTTTTTCTCTCTTAAGTATATTGGGAGCGGCTTGCTTGACCTGAAAATAGTGATTTCGTCTTCGTCGTTTTGTAGAAGTGAAAAGCGATTTTCAGCAAGCGCTGCATAAGATTTACCATCTTTGGCCATTTTTGCCAATGGAGCTATGTTTTTCGATCTTGAACTTCTTTGTCTTCTTTTATTATTTACAGCTTTAAAATAACGATCAATACCCATTTGGATTTTCTGAATCAGTTTCTAGGGGGACACTTTCTGTAGTTTTTTCTTTTTCGGCTTGATGTTGGCTCATATTGTTGGCACTTGTGCTTTGCTGTGAAGCTGGTTTAAAAAAATTTACTTTTATATTACGGTCTGTCATAGACATTGAATTTGAGCCTACCCGTGTACGCAACTGTAAATTTTTGTTTACTGAATTATCACATTCTGCAGCAACAACAGTAACTTAGGCATTTCTGTTGTTTGTTGCTGTTGTTGTTTTGGTACTCATATATGTGTGCCTGCTTGTTTATGGGTTTACTTTACAAAAAGAAAAAGAAAAAATGTATAGGTACGTAAAACATTAAACAAAACGGTGCTTGTTAATACTTTGTTGTTGGGAATATATGTCTCTTTTTTTCATATTCTATATTTGTATATTGTTTATTTTGTTCTCCGACGGCAAATTAATGTTTGTTTCTACTTAGAGAATAAGGTGCGAACATCTGCCAATAAGAGAATAAATGGCTTGTTTAATTACTAGTAAATAATTGATCAAATACTGTAAAGTAATTCAGAAGGTATGTAGTTTGTGGTTTAAAAGTATGTTGGTTGGTAATGACAACACATTACCAAGTTTTTTTGGGTACTTTCAAGAAATATATTTTTACTGAACTAAAACAAATGAACAAGCAGCAGAAGCCTATAACCTAACCTGAAACTATTTGCTTAAACTGTGCTACGCAGGCAGTTAGCATAATCAAATGACTTGAAGAGCCGATGTTGCACAAAATCAGCAGAAGCAAGTGAGTTGACAAGATACTGATGTTTAAATTCAATGCAAAAATTTTGCGATTAAGATTTTTATGCTTAGGCTGTGTTGCGGTACTATGAAAGTTTCGCAGCAATAACAGGCTTGAAATGTAAGTATTTCTTTTGCTAAACATCAGCACTGCATTGAAGCATTGTTAATAAACATAAATTTTGTACAATATTAGAATAAAACATAAATTTTAAAATCAATAAACCCGACAGCATAAAAAAAACTAAAAAGAAACTAACAAGTTCAGTAGTGCGGAACATAGCGACTTTTACTGCCGGGAGCCATTATTAAGAACATTTTAAGATTTGACTTGTAATGCTCCCGACAGTGAAAATTCGCTATGTTCCGCACTACTGTACTTGTTAGTTTCTTTTTTTGTTGAAATTTTTAATCCGGGTTTGGATTTTTCTTAACTAAATATACCACAAAAAATCGATTGGTTTTAATAACACTGCTTCACAAACTTTTATTTTTTGAAGTTTTTAATTTTCTAAAGCATTTTTTTAGAATAACTATGATGTGCTATACACAAAAAAGGAATAAAAATTTCATTTCGGCCATTGTTCATAATATAACGGTTAATTTTCGTTTTTCGGAAGAAGTATAAAGCGTCATTCAAAGGCTGGTTCGTTTAAAATGAATTATATATTATTTGAAAGGCTACTAAATTACGCTTCGAATAGTGGCTCTGATCGAATAAAAGGCGACCAAGTTAGAGTGGATAAAAGTTTAAATTCCATGAAATTTCGTCGGTTTTTTCCGGCGTTTTTAGAAGAATCTTATAATCGACTTTGGATGGCGCTGTTACTCTGGATGGTGCTTTAAAGAGAAGTAGATATATGTACAAGCATCGAAAAACACAAATGTACCGTTATATGAACAATGGCTGAAGTGAACTGAAAAAATAATCATCACTTACAGAGATTAAGGGATTGATAAACGTAATTACTTCACGACGATTCATATGTTGGGCCCAGCAGTAAATGCGTGTTGTTGTAATTTAAATTGTTGTTTCGGTGAAATTTTTCTAGCTTTTTCTTCTCCTATTTTGTGAATGAAATGATGATAATTTTAACATAGTTATAAATATATATTTATGAATATACCCTGCAGGAAATGTCGATAGTAAAATTGTACTGATTCACTGTTTACTTTGTCAGCAGTACTACTGACTAATTGTACCCAGGCAAATTGCTGTGCCATAGACATTTAACACGTGCTTGTCATTGAGATTCCACTACTGACCTCGGAACTGTTGACTTACTATAGACCAGGTGGTTCTTATGGGACCATATGGAGACACTGGTACCAGAGACTCAATGCATTTTAATGATTCTTGTCAACACATATGAAACTTTTTACCAGCTAAGACAAATAAATTAGATTTTTAATGAAAATTTTTAGTTTTCCGTTCAGCCGCATATATTTTCAACACATCAAAATGAGACCACAAAAAATCGTTTTCTAGCTGTTAAAAACTTATCTTCTCATTAAAGCTAATATAAAAAGTGTAGACGATTCGTTGACAACGTCACCAAACTTGTCGACAAAAGTGGTGACTTGGAGACACTTGGCCCCTGGCTTTCTTCAGGGTAGTTAAATACAAAAGATAGAAATACTCACGATGGTATACACCAGAGGAAAAATGTTAGTAACATGTACATGTTATGAGAAAAATTAACTACTGGTATAAAAATAGTGTATAGGTAGTAATTAGTAAAGTTTCTTTAGTAACTAATAATTGAAATAGTTATTTTAAGAGTCAATATTTAATATTGATAATTAATTTTTTTCATAGTTTGAAAGGGGGGAAGGTAGTTTTAATTAATAATATTTTATAAAATAATATGTTAAATTATTTCTAGTGTAATTGAATATATAGCAAAAATTTTTTAGCCAACGTTTGTTTTATTATTGACCATTGGCGTAGCTAGACATTTTTTCTAAGGGGGGTAAAACGTTTTTAGAAATTTTTAATGCGGTTATGGATTTTCCTAACTAGGAATACCACTAAAAAATATGTTGCTTTTAATAACACTGCTTTACAAACTTTAATTTTTTTAGGTTTTTCTAAAGCATTTTTTTAGAATATTATGATGTGCTAAACACAAAAAAGGAATAAAAAATTTAATTTCGGCCATTGTGCATAATATAACGGTTCATTTTCGTTTTTCGGTGGATACTTCTTGTTAAAGCATCATTCAGAATCAAAGGCTGGTTCGTTTAAAATGAATTATATATTATTTGAAAGGCTACTAAATTACGCGTCGAATAGTGGATCTGATCTAATAAAAGGCGACCAAGTTAGTAGTAGGGAACAGTTTTTCCTGCCAAAATTAAAATTTTAAAATTTAGGTAATTAAAATTTTAAAATTTTAATTGTTAAATAAACAAATGTGTAATTTGATACCCGTGGGAAAAAAAATTAAAGCGCCCTGTAGGCAAAATGTTGTTAAAAAAATTGTGGTGAATTATAATTGAGTTAATGATGAGTGTTAGTGTGAAATTACAGTGTGTGTAATGTTTTTGTGTTGTAGATATTTAGGGTGTGTTTTGTTATGGAGATGTCAATAGTGAGTTTGTAACTTGAAAAAAGTGTCTTACTATAGACTAGATTGAGACATTGGGGATCGCACCATAGATTCGTAGACGATTTGTTGTTGACAATGTCACCAAACTTGTTGACAAAAGAGGTGACTTGAAGGCAGTTGGTCCCATGGATCCTACAGGGATTTATTTATGGCTATTTTGTGGTGCTTGTGTTTACATTTAAAATGTAGTTGTGTTTATTTAAGCATGTCCGTCCACCAATTGACTGGTGGAGGGTTTGTATATTTTCAGAATGTGGCAATGGAAGTGTTGGAGGGGGTGTGTTAAGTTCCAATTAATATGTATGCATATACATACGTGCATACAATAAGCGTTTGCTTTTTGTTTATAATATTTTTTTATCCTTTGTCAAGTGGGGGCATTTTTTTGCATCAAATAATCGCATGATCGTTTGGATTTGTAGTTGTGTTGCTTAGTATGACAGATGGTCTGAAATGTTTGTTTACGTTAAATATGCAAGTTAAATAAGGACGAATCCTTGCTGTAAAAAAGTTACGGTCAGGCCGCCCAAGGGGCCTGACCGGATGTGTACTCACACTACAAAAAGAACAAGGTTTTTTAAGATTTAAATTAAATGTACTTTATTCTTTCACGCCTAGAATTGAATTGCCTTCCATCAAATAATTCTGGCTTCATTAAAGTTCTTATAATTAAAAAGTGCATATTTAATAATGTGGGAAAATGCTTGCTTTACAGTTTCACAATAAATAATTTTAAGTGAGGATCATATTGCAACACGCGCAGACATACATTTTGCTGAGTTGCAATATGATTTCGCAATACAATTTTATTGTATTAAAAGTTAAGGTGTTAGTTAATTAAATTAGGGCGTTAACCTGTTAGTTAGTTAAATTAGGGTGTTAACTCCCCCCTCTTTAAATGTCAGCGTCCCGCTGATCCTTTTATTCCTTACAGGTGATTGCGGGTGCCTCAACAGTTGGTATATTAATCTTTCCGAATATTTTCCTCCAAAGGACTACTACAATGCCCACAATTATTGCCATTAGAAGGTAACCGGTTACATGTGACCAAAGGGTAAGATTGAGATGGTATCTTAAATGCTTAATATGTCCAATATTTTTTTCCTGAAGTTCGTGCAGGAAGTTGACATCGAGCTTACGGTCTTTTTCATATACGTTTGCCATCAAAGGCGGTAGAGCCTGTATGTTAGTTATTCTTTCATTGATAAATTTCCGATTCGCAATTTCGATTGTTTCGTTGAAAAATCTTATCAAATAAGTACCTTCTAGGCTCCTATTATTTTGCTGTGAAAAAAGCACACCCTTGAAATTAGTCACAAACAGAAGATCATCTTCCAATTGTTCAATCAAGGTTTCCTTGTTCGAAAGGAAGGTGCAATTTGCGTTGATACCCCTTAAGATTCGTAACAAGCAGTCTTCATCATTCAGTTTCCTTAGTTGGTCAAGGGCACAAATCGTTGTATTACTTATTGTTGTGCAGCTATCCGTGATACCATAAGCGTCCTCGTAGTTCAGGAGCACTGTGTTGTATTTTAGGTCAAGCTGCCTGTTTTGGATGACTGATGCTTTTACAGTAATTCTCTCAAATCTTTTTGGGTTCACCGTGGGTATTGATAGAACATACAACAGTGACGTACCATTTGAAAAAATGCTTGGCTTTCCATACTCAATGGCTTCAATCCCATTACTGTATGGGAGTGAGTCCACCTCGGAGACTATACGGTGAATTTCTTCCATGTCTAAAAGGTTTGTATTAATTACACCACTTTTTGCTAATTGACAGGCTGGTACCACTTCTTCAATATCCTCTTTCAGAATCAGTAACTGGTTTAACGACTCCTTTGTCACTTCCTCCAAATCAGATTTAGAAATTTCGTTATTAAAACTGCTAATTAAATCGTTCATTCTTTTCACCACTTCGCCCGTTGTCTCGAACAATTTATTATTTATTACGTATTGGTGGTCATTATTTTCTACAAGCCTTTCTTGGCTTTGCAATACCATATTCCAATCTGCCGCAGCTGGTCTTCCCGCAATCCATTTCCATGCTGAACCAATCCAATCTATGGATCTTTTATTTCGCGTAATGTCTTTTATTGAGTTTATGCGATCGTAAGTTCTTTGAAGGTAGTATTCGAATGTTTTTTTATTTAGCTCGCTCCTTTTAATAGTTGAAAAAACGGTTGCAGTGGTATGAAGCATTTCTTCCATCTTTTCGAGATTTATCACATGTACGACATTAAGATACCCGTTTATAATCCATCCTTCTCCATGCTTTACTGTTACAATTGGGGATTGATACTTGAAAACATGGTAAGCACCAGTTAAGGAAAGTAATAAAAATATATTTAATAATAATATGTTAGTTAATACAGAATTGAGTTTTTAAATACGAAAATTGTCAAAGACAATCTCTTAATTAGGGTTAACAAAATCTGATAGAAAATTCTCCCACTCTTTATTAAAAAATAATTTTCTTATGTTACGACCTCATAAGTTCTTATGTTTTCTCTATTTGTAACATATTTTTCATTTTATAATAATAAAAAAAATAAATCCTTAAAATAGTTTACTTTTTTTTACATAGTTTTCTATTTTGATTATAAATAACTCAATGGTAAATGCAGGGATTATTCCGATTTTTTCAAATGGGTTTTATGATACTTCCTCCCCTTGTTTGTATAGAACGTTACACGGTTGTCAGCAGAAACCTTATGCTTTTTATATAAGGGCTTATGTTTTGGTTTAATTTGTTTGTCCCTCACGAACACTTCCTGGTTTTCCTCTAAAGTCATGGGGTCTGATCTGTTTTATTTATACGGTCATTAGTCGCTCTTTGATTAATTTCGATAAGCCCGCGAATATCTTGATTTACCTGGTCCCGAAAATTAACCAATTGGTAGTAAATAAATCGTTCGGACCTATTAAAAAATATATCTGAAGGTTTCTTTTTAATTACAGAGTGTACTGTATTATTATATCGGTCGACGGCAAGATTTATCATGTCCCTAGGACATAAGTTTTTTATCTCCTTGGATATGCAACGATAATTTTCTATTAGCGTAGAGTGGAATCTTTCTACCTGTCCATTAACCTCACTTTTCTGTGTAGGAGTAAAATAAATTTCGATATCCAAGGATCTAATAAAATTTAATATTGTAGGGGTTAGGAATCCCCTTTCATTATCAGATACAATCATAAGCGGTGCCGTGAAGTAATGAAGAACCTTTGCCAATTTGCTTTTTAAGTGAATCGCAGAACGGTTTTTAATATGGAAGAGCTTAGCAAATTTTGAGAATTTATCAATACAACTAATAAATTTTAGTCCCTGAATCTCGAAAATATCTATATGTAAAATTTCGCAAGGATACTTAGGAATAGGGGTTTGCTGTATTTTAGGCTTGACAGGATGCCTGTCGTACTTATTTAGTTTGCATATCACACACTTTTTGGTGTAGAGGCGAATAAAGCTTCTCATGCGAGGAAAATAGTAGTTTTCCAATATTTGTAAGCCGTTTTCCCTAGGATTTCGATGAGCCCGCTTATGCTCTTCCTCTATAATTTTACCAACCTTTTCTGGGTTAGTGACATCTTCCACTAGTCTCTGAGTGATTCTTATTTTGTATGCCGCAAAATGACCCAAATAGACATTGTTAAGCAGCTGAATAAAACACTCAGGAATTTTTATCCCATTAATGCAATTTGGGTTAAGGCACTTTTTTAGGGTTTCTGTCAAGGATCGGGAGGTAATTTGGTCAAGAGTAGCATGGTGCCTAATAACCCCTGGATGTGGCTGTATGCTACTATGTAATTCTTTTCCCTCTCGGATGATGATTTGATTTTTGAAAACATTTAGAGGCGATTCGACGTAAACAATTAGATCACTCGAATCTTGCTGGGCACTATGTACTGTCCAATCGGAATCTTCTTTTCCTTCGTCAGCGGTTGCGGTTTCGGAACCGGTTTCCGAGGCTGTAACTGTTTCTTCATCGCTAATCATGTAAATTTGGTTAAGATTTGTTCCCAATCGGGATAAGGCGTCAGCCACTACGTTGGACTTACCAGGCTTATATACAAGTTCGTAGTTATATTCTTCGATCCTGGCCTTCCATCTTTTCAGTTTAGCGTTATGGTTTTGGTTGCCCAAGGCATAAGTTAAAGGCTGGTGATCAGTAAATATTTTCACCTTTTTAGCACCGTAGAGATAGGATCGTAAATTATCCAAGGACCAAACAATGGCCAACATCTCTTTCTCATTAGTTGCGTAGTTTTCCTCCGCTTTCTTGAGTGAACGAGAAATAAACGCTATAGGCTTATCTGCACCTGTAAAGTCCTGGGATAATACAGCTCCAATTGCATAATTTGAAGCATCAGTGGTTAAATTGAATGGTTGATCAAAATCAGGAAATGCTAGAACTTCAGAAGACACCAACAACACTTTTAATTCATTAAAAGCATTCAGTGCCTCTTCCGTAAGATTAATCGATACCTTCCTAGATTGATTTGCCTTGACTTGAGCATTCTCTCCTCTAGTGAGATTGGTCAAGGGCTTGGCGACCTTGGCATAGTCTCTAATAAACTTCCTATAATAAGAAGTCATACCGAGAAAACTTTTTAGGTCTTTTAGTGTCCTAGGAGGGGCTAAGTTTTGTATTGCCTCAATCTTCTGATTGTCTGCCCGTATTCCATTTTCGGAAACAACATATCCCAAGAACGTTACATGTGTTTGCAAGAACTGTGTTTTCTCTAGATTTACTTTTAGTTGGGACTCCAAGAGCTTCTCGAATACAAGTTCCACGTTCCTCAAATGATCATCGATATCACGTCCATAGATGATAATATCGTCAATATATACGTAACATATTTTGCCTATATATCCCTTCAGCGTATCATCAATCATCCTCTGAAAAATTGACGGAGCGTTCTTTAATCCAAAAGGGAGGCGCAAAAATTCAAATTTCCCATTTAGGGTAGAAAAGGCAGTTTTAGGTATATCGGATTCCTTCATCGGTATTTGGTGGAAGGCCGATGTTAAATCCAGCGTCGTGAAGTATTTAGCCTTGCCCAGGCTGGCTAAGGTTGAGTTAATATCAGGGATTAGATATGTGTCAGAAATAGTTACTGAGTTAAGTCTTTTAAAATCAACTACCATTCTATATTGTTTTTCTCCATTTGGCTTGGGTTTTTTTGGTACAACCCATATTATATTTTGGTTTAAAAGTTCTGCAATTTGTTCTTCCACAATAGGACGCATATTCGCAGGATAGGGATGACTTTTTGTGTATATAGGCTCGTCGGTACTTGTCATAATTTCAGCCGTAATGGATGTGGTCACCATTTCACCAGCTTCGATTGGGCCGAATAGTTTCATATTTGTCTATTATTTTTTTAAGCTTTAGAGTCACCTCCATTGGGAAGTTTTCCGCTATAAAGCTTACTTCCTCAGAGAATCTTTCCTTTAGGGGAAGAATTGCACCTGTTTTAATCGTCAGGGTGTGATTTTCCCTATTGATAATAGCGCCTAGTTCCTTGAGTGTATCATCGCCAATGATACCGTCAAAGGACCTTAATTCAGGAAGTACGTAAAATGAAATATTGGATTCAATGCCTACGGATTCAAAAAACTTTCCTTCTAATTTAGAATCTATTTTTATGTCCCCTCCGGCCGTTCTTACTTTAAATGGTTTTTTTTAGCTGGGTGCCGGTTCTGCATATATGAGAGCCCACAAAATTTTTGTTTGCTCCAGTATCAACAAGAAACTTTAGCGGCTCCCCAGTCTTCGTTATTATTTCTAAATATGGTACGCTGGAAGGGAGGCCCCATCATAAAATTTACCTCTGGGATCTCGGCATCCTTGCTCTGTAGCTCATCATGAACATATCCTGAATAATTAGGATTTATCGACAACTCAGTAGGGGAAATATCATGACCCACACGGGTATTGAATAATTTTTGTTGCTTGAATGGATTCCTAAAATTTTCGGATCTTGCACCTCTTTTAAATGCTAAGGGCCTATTCATATAATTTACAAATCTAGATTGCACAGATTTATCGACATCCATTTTTTCAACGGGCTTGGGTCCCATCGGTCTCGGTGGAATTGCTCGATGACCAGCAGAATTAGTCCACGGTCTGGTACTGTTAAATGTTTTGTTTGGGAAACTGCTAAATTGTCTCGTTGGCAAATGAGGCTGTTGCTCCATTCGGGCCATCGTATTCACCGGAACAGTTACCTGGTTGCGAGCCACTGGATGCAAGTTTATATTCCTTAAATTCAGGTTTTGGATTTCCAGACACATTGCGTAAGCCTCTGGTAATGTCTAGGGTCTTTGGACGATCAAAAGCCTAGAGATCTCCCCATTTAAACCGCGTATAAAAACATCTAAGGCTCTATTCATATATGTTTCTACTAGGGCATCGATTGTTTCTGTAGAGTGATTCTCGGTTTTTAGCTTATTAATTATTAAGGAAAATTTGTGGTTAACGGATGCGTAAAACTCGTCCACCTTTAAGTTCCTTTGCATCAGTTGGCTTAACTGGTGCTCAAGGGTTCTAACGTCCCTTTTATCAGCATAGTGCAGTGAAAGGCATTCCTTAATTTTAGCCCAGTCCGGATCAAATATGTTGTAAGAGACTAGTGCTGCGTCAGCACTTCCTCTTACCTTCTGCCTAATGCTTTGTAGTATTGCCCTATGAATCGGTTTTGAGCGAACTATCTCATAGTCCTTCAATATTGACTCTACGCTGTGTAGCCAGGACACATACTGCGTAGGGTTGCCGTCAAATGGCTGGAGCTCCTTCACTCGGTCTGGTAGCTGAGATATTTCTTTCAACTCGGTTTCAGTCTGAGAAGCACGAGGTGGCTCATGAGAAATCTCGCTTGAGGTTCGAGGACTCTCGATAGTCCTAATCCTAGCCTCCAGGGCCTTCACTTGACTAAGTGTCGCGTTTAGAGCCCCCGTCATCTCGAGCATTTGTTTTTGTAGAGCTTCCATTTTAATAATTATTCACCGACTAATAAATACCCTTACTAACGCACGAGGAAAAACCAGGATATATTCTGAGGTATGTATTTTTATAATAAGGACACAAATGTAACCGACTAAAACTAATTAAAACCAAACAATTTAAATTTTGGAACGTTTCGTATTACTCTGAAATGTCCCTTACGTGGTTAACACAGAGGATTTATGCATCAGCAGTAAAAATTTGATTATTTATATCTTTAATTAAATTTTTTTATATACAAGGAGGGAAAAAATCCGTGCACTTACCCTTATGAGTTTTTAATTCAATTCTAGGTTAACGAATTCTAATTTATTTTATTATAAATGGAGAAGGTTAACGTACGCTGTTCCCGTGATGTACATTGGTTGGTTGTTTTTCCTACAACGAAAAACAATTTTTATTAGCGTACATTATTACTTTATTTCGCGTCGAACTTGGCTCAGCTTCAATATGAACTTTTAACATATTTTAATAATAATTTCAATAATTTTTCCAGCATTTAAATTTTATTAAAAATTTTTACATGATTTCTTTTTATTCTTTGAGTGATATATCCCTTGTAGGGAAGGACTTTTATTCTTTAGCTCCTATTTTTTATTCTCTTTTCACAAATTTCTTTATGCATTTAAAAAATATATATATTTTTTATATATTCTTTTATAGGGGAAATTTTTATTTCTCATCCTTAATTTTATTTTTCTGGCTTTTGCCTCTATTCCTTTTATATTAGGATCTAAAGGTTATATTAATCTTGAAGTTGCTTCCTTTCGGTGTTGTGTTGATAATTTATTTATTTTATAATATTATATTTAGTTATAATCCTTTGAGTGGAGGATGGCATAGTCCTTTTTCGACGGCAGCTGCCGACGTACTAAGGCACGATTTATCTCACCCTGTGAACCTTCCAACTGTGACCCCCGATTACCAGGCGAAAAGTAAGACTTAATTCCCATTAAGTAGTGCAGGTTCTTATGTTAACTACAACTGACAGGATTTCTACTAAGTAGTGCGGGTTCTTATGTTTACTGCAACTTGTAGAAGAAGTCAGCTTTAGCCTTCTGCAATCTCACCATTTAGTGAAGAGGGCGCTATGAAGAAGAATTGCACATTTTCCCAAAAGACTAATTATTTATTTTATTTTGCGGCAAGAATTATTTGGTACGCGCTGGAGTGCTCGGAGTTCGAGATCGCAGCACGCTGACACCACTAGGGTGTCATATGGGTCACTTTTTTCTAGTTATAGCACAACACACACTTGAAGGAAAACCTAAAAAATATCTTACGAGTATATAATTTTCCTTTAAGGAAGGATTTCCTTCCATTAATTATTTTATTTTTTCGTATTACGTAAATATTTCACACATATCATTCTTCCATTCACACATTTTCTTATTTAAATTATGCACTCACTTCATTCATACTTTCCATTTCATAATTTTAATTTCTTGATTAAAATTTATCTTTCCAACAAAAATAAAAATTTATTTTATTCATTTTAATCACTTCACAATCTCACATTTAATTAAAATTTGTTATATATTGAAATTATTTTTTTTCACCATTTTCCATGAGCCAAGTTCGTAAGGATCCGGCACATACTTTTACCGAGTCTGGCCGGTCCCTGCTCGGGCGCCAGTTAAACAAGGACGAATCCTTGCTGTAAAAAAGTTACGGTCAGGCCGCCCAAGGGGCCTGACCGGATGTGTACTCACACGACAATAAGAACAAGGTTTTTTAAGATTTAAATTAAATGTACTTTATTCTTTCACGCCTAGAATTGAATTTCCTTCCATCAAATAATTCTGGCTTCATTAAAGTTCTTATAATTAAAAAGTGCATATTTAATAATGTGGGAAAATGCTTGCTTTACAGTTTCACAATAAATAATTTTAAGTGAGGATCATATTGCAACACGCGCAGACATACATTTTGCTGAGTTGCAATATGATTTCGCAATACAATTTTATTGTATTAAAAGTTAAGGTGTTAGTTAATTAAATTAGGGCGTTAACCTGTTAGTTAGTTAAATTAGGGTGTTAACTTGCATGCTTAATCTTGTTGATGTTTTTGTTTATTCAGGTGGATGTGTTGGAGAATGAGTCATCATCCTAATTTTTGTTTGTTGGTGGGGGTTGGTTAGAGGTTGTGTTTACATTAAGAGTCTCTACATGTGGATTGATGTCTGTCCATATTAAAATCTTGCTTCAGCTAACTTGCACATTTTTGTTAATAAGTTGAAGTCTTCTGCATAATCTTGATTTTACTTGTTTATTTTTTGACAATGGAATTTGAATTTCACAACATTATGAAATTGTAGTGTGTGTGTATGTGTATGTCTGTGTGCATATAGTTGCGTATGGCTACATCTACAGACATACATTTGTATGTGTTGCCCTTGATTTTGTGCTGATCGTGCGAATTCTTGCTGTTGCTATGTATATAAATTTAATCATATTTCTACATCTGGATTGATGTCTGTCCGTGAGAATATACATATATTTGTGTATGTGAGATGTTCACAGCTTGATGTTTTATCAAGTAGGGATTTTATAAGTTAAGTTTTCTCTTGACCGCTGGAAAATACTAGATGGTATTAGTATGCTGTGATCGATAGATAATCTTTGTATTGATGTGTTCTATTGTTTGAGATTTGTTTTATTTTTCTGAAACGTGTCATTGAACGTATATATGTATGTATATTACTTAATAATACATACATTTTCGTATACTCATTTGCTAAACAAGGTTAGTTTTTTTATTTGTGATGTGCAGAGTAAAGCTGGTTGTTTTAAAACATCAGTGTTTAATAAAACATTCTAAAAATATGAAAGAAGCAATTGTATTATAGAGATTGTGATGATTACATGTTTGAAAATTTTTGATACAAATAAATCCAAAATCTAAGATGAAAGTAATTATTTAGACTTTCTAGTTTAATTATTTGAATTAATGTAAATTCAAATTATTATTATGAATGAGATTCTGTAAAATCTGTTGACTAATTCCATACCGAAACTGAATATACAAATACGTACTAGTTTTAAAACTCATATTACTACACATATCCTTGAAAATTCAATTTAATTGTAGAGATATTTCGGAATATTATTAATCGATATCTTTTTGAATATTATTAAATTACAGGTTGATAAGAAGTCAACTACCAAAATATTCCCATTAGATTAATGTGCTTAATTCAATACCATAATGGGATAGTCTTAATAAAAACATAAGGGGAGAACTTAAAAAAGCAAATATATAGGCCTTTTATAGTATACATGTACAGATTTCGATTGTATTTAGGAATCAGTGAATATACCAAACTCAAATATTGTTAGATAACTGTAAAAGCATATTCCATTTGCTTACAGTCATAATATTAAGTATTCCTTTAATTCAACAATAGACATATGTACTATATATACATGCATATTTAGAATATTTATAAGAGAATTTTTAAATAATAATGTATCTATGCATATTCATTTTAAAGAAAATTATAGTGAACGATAAAAACGCATTACTAAACTATATTTTATAGACTAATTTCGATTTATATTATCAAGTCATCAAGTTCGAACACACTAGAAGGTTTTTTATACGATGATGGTCGATATGATGACGTTGCTAACAAAATAACTGAATTGTTAATGAATTCTACTTAATTATATGTACAGGTATCATCTCCTCGTGTAATCATCTGAATTAGTTTCGAAAAAATTATTACTAATTAGTCATATAGTAAGGATGATTATGAATATGTTGGAAAAGTATGTACTACATTCAAATGTAGTAACACAGAACTCTACAAATAAATCAAATTATCTAACTTATTAAGTTGTAAACAACTTGTATGACTATGGTGTATGTTATTACCTACCATATTCCATTCTTCATTGGTTGAAGATTCATAAAATTTTAATTTAGATGATGTAAGGCAAGCTTACATCATTTACAAACATTTGGATACATATTAGATTAGACCCATAGAAATTTAATAGCTTAATTGTTATTAGATTAGACTTAAAACACCATCAAGATTACACAATTGTCAAAATGCTTTATCATTTTGTACAGAAAACAAGAAAATTCAAAGCATGAAACAAATTAAATTAATAACGCATTTAAGTAATAAAACAAATACTACGATCGCCGTGTGACCGAAATTCAAACGGGGATATTTCTGGAGAACTTCTGGAATTTTGAGGATTTTCGGTAAAAAATATATTACGCACATCTATACACAAATATCTTTTTACCCATATATGTATGTTTCATTAATATTGGTGGAGAATAAGATACTTAAAAGTGTACGACAAAATTCTGTAGTATATTTATATATAAGATGTAGCTAACTGACTTTAGAAATATCTAACAATGTATTCAACAAGGATTCATTGCAAATAAAACACATAGAACTCTTAAGTTTAACTGCTCTGAGGGAAATGTTATACCAATTGTTTTGAATGTACTTGTTGTATGACTAGTGCAAATGGGAATGGTACGAAATCTTCCTGAGTTCTAAGCGGTGAAAATAATCACATCACAAAACTAGAACAAAAATGATATGAAAATTCCTTCATTATACAGCAGATTTTGTTCCAAATTAAAATCATTTGTTTATAGTACAGTAATTTAAGTAGTATTAAGACCCCATCACATGACAAGTAGCTTAAGTTTGGGTCTAGAGCCTGTCACTGTGTATATTAATTCTGGCAATTGACCCCTTAGCGAACCAGTCACGTAACCTGTCTTTTGACAGGTTCTTTTCTCTCTCTAGGGCAAGTGAATAGGTTAGGGAAGAATATTAGTTTCAATATCCACCATCGATTATGAGATAAAAATTCATTTTAGCAAAAATTTTTTATTAAAGAATGCCGGCGGAAAAAAGATTTTGAAATAGTGTGTGTGAATGAAAGAATATATGTAGTTAAAAGGTTGTATGCTTTAGCCCTTGTCTTACAGATCGTTTTTTATTGTTTAGAAGCATATCAGGACTATAATGTATGCAGTACTCGATCTATGTTTGCTGGTTAAATTATTAGATTGATACCTACTCACGTGTCTATTAAAAATTGCCTTTGTTGTTCACCGTTTTAATAATAATGTCCGTTAAACTTTCATTTTATTGACAATTTCAAGTAAATATATTATAAGGTGAAGAAGTAACATTGGTTTAAAAGTGATAGAAAGAAACATAATTAGGTTATATATGTTATTCTGAAAGCGTGTATTATTCTAATATTCTGATAGTTAATATATATATATATATATATATATATATATATATATATATATATATATATATATATATATATATATATATATATATATATATATATATATATATATATATATATATATATATATATATATGTATGCTAGTATATAAGAGCAATATATAATTGTATATATGTATGTATGTACGCAATTATTGTCGTGGGCATCAGTTCTTCTGACATCTTATACGTAAGCCCTTCTTTCAGAAAACTATTTAAATATTCTTCGATAAAGGTGGATTCAAGCACATCCTTTAACTTGAGTATCCACTCATAGAGCAGAAAAACTTAGCATAGATCTGGATAGAAGTTCATTTGAGATCGATGATGATCTTTCGATTAATTCCCAAGAAATCAAAGCATATTTAATTGATATAACTAGATCCTTTATGTAGCAGTCGAGGGACCTGAAAGCTGATATATGTGCCTAATGTTAGTTAAAGTATCCAGACTGTAGAGTAAAGTCTAACGAAATATAACTATATGGAGAGATTAAACATAATCTGATCATACACACTTAGTTCCTCTTCGATGTCTAGTTGAGTGAAGCTAGATTGCTCGAGTAGCATATCTGATAAAAAAAAGTACATGCAACAACAATTAGCAGCTTCCACTCGTTTGCAAAAGCGTGCGAAGCGCTATTGTATCAAAAATATTCATATAAACAATGGTTCGGGATACATTGTAGATCATGATGAGCCTCAAATTTAACTGAATTATGTGCTTATATATGTAAATAGGCGCTAATAGCTAATATGTACGAGTATCTATAATATTTGATTTATGTGTTTATAGCACTATAAGATCACACATTATAATTAAGATATTATTATTATCTCTCTGTATGTGGTATATCAAATATATAAGTAAATGAACGAAAAGGTATGAACAGATTTAATAAGATTTATTTGTAGAGTAAAATTATTGAAATTTAATCAGTATTGAACATAATCATTTATCCTTTTGTATCCAAAATATATGTAAATACCTTTAACACACACTTTCCCTGCATTTACACATGTAAGTAATTACCTGCAAGTAGTGTATACGTATTATCAGCGAAAATGTCGAAATTATAGCTGAAAGTCGTGCAAGTTGATCGAGTGTTTACAGTCAGTTGTAAGTTCATTTTCAAAATGTTCTCGAAGCGTAAACATGTTATGAAAAAAGCTTTACTTTTGGAGTTAAAAAAGATAGAAATGCAATAGAAAAACGATAATTGTGAAAAAAGAAAAAGACAATGAGGAGGTATTGGGTGAAGCCCCTTTTAATGAAATGTGCGATTTGGATATGGAAGCACATTTGCTTAAAGACTTGTTTTGGGAAGATGATGACAGCGACTTCAACAATTTTTGTCGGCTTCACATAGAGCAATTTGAGGAAATACTAAATGTGGTAAGTACATAAATAACTTTTGTATCAAAACCCATCGACACACATAAAATCTGATTGGTACAAAATTAAAAAAATGATACCCATATGCGGTTAGCGATTACTGCTAGAACAAAGTTGGCAATAGCTTTGAGATACTTGGCTACAGGAGATTCTTTTAGCTCTCTGGAGTTTTTAACGAGAGTTTCCAGGAGCACAATTTCTGTTTTTATGCCAGACGTGATTCGTGCTATCTACGATACTCTTAAATGTGATTATTTAAAGGAAAGTATATCCCAAGCAGAAATTTACCTAAAATTAGTGTGCTTAAAATATATGTCAATAATTCTTTGAACTTGAAAATATGTAAATAAAATAAAGTACTAATTTTTACAGATTCCAAATACTGCAGAAGTGTGGGAGGGCATTGCTAGGGATTTCCATGACATATGGCAGTTTCCACATACTCTCGGAGCCCTGGACGGGAAGCACATACGTATAAAAGCTCCAGCAAACAGTGGATCTCAATTTTACAATTTTAAGGGATATTTTAGTATTGTACTTTTTGCGGCAGTGGATGCAAATTACCGTTTCATTTTTGTGGATATTGGCGCAAACGGTAAAGCATCCGATAGTACAATCTATCAAGATTCGTACCTGTACAATAGCCTCGAAAATGGAGAGCTAAATATCCCTAATAGTAAACAAATTGTTCCTGGCCGAGGCAATAAAATACCTTATTTTTTTTATTGGCGACGATGCGTTTTCCCTCGATAAACACTTAATGAAGCCATACAGTAGATGCTTAAAGTTAAGTATTTCACAGGAAATTTACAACTACCGATTGTGTAGAGCACGAATGGTTGTCGAATGCGCATTTGGCAGATTGGCTAAAAGATTTGGCATATTTAATCGGCCAGTAGAAGTTCAAACGTCAACTGTCGATTTAATTGTAATGACTACCTGCGTCTTACATAATTATTTGACGAAGACAAAAGCCAAACCAATAACACCAGACTTTTCGATTCCAAGTAACGCAGTACCGTTCTCTTCATTTGGACACCAGGAATACAAAACATACAAATATGCCTGTAGAATAAGAGAAGAAATTTCTAGGTATTTAATAACCGATGGAAATGTCGATTTCCAATGGAAGAAAATGAACATTGAACATGTTCAATGTCCAACTTTGTAATAATGCAGTAGATATCGTCATATATTAATCATATATTAATCATTAATCAAATAATTCTGAATTTGATTATTCAAAATTAGGATTAATTGATGAATCAGGATTTTGAAAGTTTTACATTTTGAATAATTAAATTATTTGAGCTTTTACTTTTTGCATTATTATTTTTTATTTTATACTTTTTCACGTTTTAGTATTTCATTAAAAAAAACAAAAAGCATAAAATACAAAACAGAAGGGAAAAAGTAAAAACTGAAATTATTCAAAATATAAATTATTTAAAATCCTGATTCATCAACTAATTCCCATTTAGAATAATAAAATTCAGAATTATTTGATTAATGATTAATATATGATTAACATATGATGATATTTAATCATGAATTTGAATGATAATATAATTTATTACTCAACTTTTTGATTAATCAAAACGTATAAATAGTTGAGTAATTGTACTTCCGTAATTTTGTTCACTTTAGTATTTTTTTCACTTTTTTCATTCACTTTAAAAGTATCGTCGTATCGACACTAAAATATCGCCGATACCGATGTATCGGCGATATGCTGATTAATCAGCATTTCATTAATCATATGTACATTATTTGATTTTTTACTTTTTAAAAATTTATGCATTTGTACAAATTATTACGTAATAGTACTAGATTGCGATCGTTTACTTTTCAATGCATACGACATTACAAGAAAATAAATGTACAAATGAAATACAAACACATTTAGAACTGTTTTTTAAATTAAGTTTATTAATTATTAATTTAAACCTAACCAATAAAAATAAAATTTTAGACCTTACGCCTTCTGATCTTTTTAAAATTAGGTACAAATGATGTCGTACTAAATTTTATTAAAATCTAAAAGGGTAAGGAAAACTGGTTGGTTGGTTTTATATGTTTAAACTAAATTACATTAATTTATAATTAAGTATATACATTAAATAAATAAATGGAAACTTTTTTAAAACGTTTCAAATAAAATTTGTTAATCCATTTCTTACATCATTAAATTAAAAATTGGTTTTATTCAATTTCTAATTACATGTAAATTTAAAAATTTTGGGGTTTATCTGTTGCTGCAACAGAATTCGTGTATGCATTTTATTTCCTGAGCAAATATAAATTGAATTAGAAAACATAAACTAAAAATGCATTATTCAAACACATATCGAGCCTTTGCTGCAATAGAGTCATAACTCAAAAAACCTAATTTTTGAGTTAATAATTCAAAAGTAATCGTCATATCGTTCTTCATATTGTATAAAAATTTCATACAAATTTCTTGCATACTAAATTCTTGAGAGAAGAATAAAATTTTATTTTACTATTAAATTGTTAGTAAATTCAAAGCTTCAAACTCGTTTTCTGCAAAACAATTTTTTTGAGTTATAACTAACAGCATGTTTATAGAACACGTCAAAATCAAGAGACGCACGAATGGCACATGCACGAATACGTAAGAATTTGCATTTATAGAACACGTTAATTTTTTTTCGTCCGTCTTACGTCGTGTGGCGCACTTAGCAATACAGTGTCAAATCACAGTGTTACCTTTCTGTAAATAATTTTTATTTGTTTATATTTTTTCATATGAAATTGGTATTTTTGTCATTAAAAAAGGTAACCCTTTTTGGCGGCAAGACGAAAAACAGCTGATTTTTGTAAATAAACAACAAAATTTAATATATAAAATTGTGTTTTGTTGAAATAATTTTTTTATTAATTACAAAAATAAAAATGTTCGGGTCAGTGGAATTAGGGTTTTCTAGTGATTCAAGTGATGGTGATTGCGAAGACACTCGTTTGACGAGAAGAAATTTGAGAGACGCATCAAACGTTCTTGAGTTGCCGGCAGATCGGTAAGCATATAAGTCAACATGTTTTATGGCAATACAATCTTTAAAATTGTTAAACAGCTTTGTAGGTAACTTTAGAGTTAACAAAGAAGTATTTCGTGTGTTATTAGAAGAAATGGCGCCGAAAATGAAAGTAGCGTATAGAAATACACACATTCTTCCGTCAAATGCCCTTGCAACGTTTCTGACTTTTCTTGGAACTGGTGGATACCAAGCATCCATTGGAAACGAATGGGCATCATCAATGTGCAAGTCCCAAGTTTCAAAAGTTATTGAGGAATGCTTGAATGTTTTTGAAGATATTCTGTGCTCTAAATGGATTAATATAGGAAAAAGTACAGAAACCGAAAACAGAACAAAGGAAACATTTTATAGCAAAGGTGGTATTCCGGGTGTTGTTGGGTGTGTTGACGGAACACATGTGCGCATTAAATCCCCAGGAAAACATTTAATGCATTTATACCACAACTACAAAGGCTTTTATAGCATAAATGCAATGGTGGTAAGTGTATTTCTGTCTTGAATTTCAAAGAAGATGCTATAAACTCTCCGTGATTAATAATTTAATAGATATGTGATCATAATATGGTGATACAATTTGTAGACGCCAGACACCCAGGTCGTAATCACGATGCCTTCGTGTGGGAACAAAGTGCTGCTCACCATTACTTCAAAACAAATTTTTTGAAAGGAAAAAGAAATACTTGGCTTCTCGGTATGTTACTTAAAGTGTTATGTGTAAACTTTACCAATTTAAAAACATTTTCTTTACAGGTGATGGTGGTTATAAATTGCAGCCATATATGATGAAGCCCTACAGAAACCCAACCTTATCACACGAAAAAATATTTAATGAGAGACATTGCAGATTGCGTAACGTAATCGAGCGCTGTTTTGGTGTCCTTAAAAATCGTTTCAGGTGTTTAATTGGATCCCGAGGGTTACATTATTCACCTGAAAAAGTTACCAAGATAATTAACGTCTGTTGTGCCCTGCACAATATGTGCATTTTTTACAAAAATAATTTGGTACAAACAGAACCTACAAACGTAAACGAAGTTAACGATGAAGAAGAAGTGGAAGACTCATATGAAGATATGGTATTGGCCAATTCCATACGAGATGAAATAGCAAGAAGCTTGTCCTAAGAAAAAATATATTTGATGAAATAAAATAAATCGTTCTTTATTATTTCAATTTTTTATTATTTTTCTCATGTATCTGCATATAACATGCTTTATGATGTTTTTTTTAGATATTTTTAACACATCACATTTTTATTTGTACTCAACTTCTACTGAAGTAAATCGAAGAATTTAAAATTATTCGGTTTTGAGAAATAGCTCCCGTTTTATGTTGTCCGCTAACAATACTCACATTCAATGTTCACTGCAAGATGGTTACAACAAGAATAAACGTATATTCTACATAAAAAAGTATGCGACAGGTACACAAACGTTGCGACAGTGTTGTACAACATGGCAAAAAATCAAAAGTTTTTGATCTTTCGTACAACCAAGACACAACTTAATACAATGAGCCCACAAACGTGGCAATTTTGTGTACAATCTACTCAAGTTGTACCAACGGTTGTAACGTGTATGGCTTGCTTTATTGCCACAGACTTGTTTCCGAATAATAGTTGCAGGATATGTTACTGCTGATTGCTGGTGTTGAGTTGATGCTACTTTATTAAGGATGGCGGTTTGAGAGGCATAGCAATTGCGATTGCCACTACCAAATGTTGGACGCGGCATAAAAGGAAATGCTGGTGAAGTTGTTGTGGGATAATCTGCTGCTGTTAAAGTTGACTATAAAAATTATTGCCATTACGACGTGATAATGGTGATGTAGTATTTGCTGACTCAGATGATGATGTTAACTTTTTCGTGCTGATGACACAAGTAGGCGACGACTCACGCCTAAGTTGTTGCAACTTATCCTTAAAGAAAATTAGTTCTGTATATAAAAATTTAACAAAATACAAATTTTTCTTACCTTTAACTCTGATGTCAGATATTTAGCTTGTTGTTGATGGTGATGCATGGCGTTCAAACAATAAACGACCTCTTGTTCAAGAAATGGCAGTAGATTGCGTAATTTATCAATTTCATTTTGTTGTATATTGTATTTTTACGTGTTCTCCACAGTAAATATTCATTTGTGTTTGAGCCACTTTAACACTTTCTAAACGTATTTAATTTGCTTTTGCAGCTCTAAACTTTTCCTCCTCCAGTTGACTAACGCAATTTTGTAGATCTACCGTCTTTGTGGTTTATTCCTGGTACTGTTGTCTAAGATTTATTAACGACACGGACTAAAAACGAAATTATATAAATAGATATGTATGTATTTTAAACAATATTTCTTTATCTAGCTTACCTGAAAGTTTTCGCCAATAGAACTTACACTAATAGAAGAGGAAAAACGAGTTTCCGGACGATTATTATTATCGTTTATTGTATGAGTCGCACTGATATGGCTCAAGTTGCGGCATATTTACAAACCCTGGCCCAGTTAACACGCACCTCATTTTTTTCAAAGAAGCAAACATTTTGTATTTATGTTTGTAATTATTGCACTTATTATGGTGTTATATTTCAGACTTTTTTAATAGTGTAATAAGTTGTTGTCTTCAATAAAGCTGCCGTGATTGTTATTACTGTTGCTAGATGGACTAATGCGATTTTGTAGATATACCGTCTTTGACAAAAGTTCCTGACACTTCTACCTACGATTTATTAACAACTCCAAATAAAAACGAAATAAATATCTAAATATGTATGTACATATGTATTTAAATAAATTTTTCTTCATCTAGCTTACCTTCTTCAATGGAATTAGCAGTGATGGAAGAGGAAAATTACTTTTCAGACGATTGATTTATTCTTTGTTGTATGAATCTTAGATGTATACTGATGTAGCTGAAGTTGTGGAATATTTACAACTTCTACTAAAGTCAACCCGCACAGCGTTGTGTTTATAATTATTGCACTTATTATGATGTTATGTGTCACACCTTTTAACAAAATCGAAGTATGTAGTTGTATTTAAATAAAGCTGATGGTTTTGTTGGTACTGTTGCTAGAAACATTATTAGTTGTTAAAAAGGATTATAAGTTGTTGGCTTCGCCTGGTAACCATTCGGTATTTGTATGAGATGTAGTAGCTAGGAGTGAGTGATAGACTGACTTTTGATTGAAATGTTTGACTGTGACTGCTGGCTTATGGCATGACGTTTATTATTTACATATAACTATTGTCATCTATTATTGTATCCTGTGTTATATGTTGTACAACATCACACATAGCTCTCGCCATCAATTTGATGGATTCAGCTATAACTTTGAGAGACTCCGATTGTGCTTTAATTGCCTCCGTGCATTCCTTTACAGCTTTCGCACATTCCTTAGCTACTTCAGCTTGAATCTTTATAGCGCTAAGAGTTTCAGCTTGAATTTTTGACTGTTGATGCAGAAGTTGAAGCCGTTCACCCTTTTCTGTGGCAGTTTCGCAATGCTTTCTCTTCCGACTTGCATTAAATTTGCGGTTTTGTTGAACATTTGTTTGTGTTGGAGCTGTTGAAACTAGTTTGCTGCTACTAAAATCGCTTCCCTGTGGAAAAAAATTATTGTTAAAACAATTGTCGCTGACTGCCGGCTCAGAAGTAGAATTCCAACAGTCGTGAATATGTGGCGTTGATGTTATTGGTGTTGACTTTTCCATCCGATACACTTCTTTTGGTAATTTTGTCTGGCTGCGAGGCGACGTGTCCAAAATAATCCATTTCTGTGTGGATTGTTGCCCTTGAGGTTGTTTTAGAAACTTCGCTGCTGAAGTGGGGGTAACAACCGCAATTTTTTGGCTGCCTCTCGGTGGAGTTGAATCAAAAGCAGTTTGTTGTGTGGAGATGGAAACGGTATATTCTTTTTTGCACATTGCCACTGATTGTGGATTTCTGTTTGCCATGGGCATTCCAAAAACCTTTCCGGCTGGAGCTGCTGCTGCCGACATATTACATATTCTATCTATGTCATTTTCAAGCTCGGTCAAGTTACTGACACGACAAGGTCCTCCACCTGTTTCATGCAGGCTTTTGTTGTTGTCAGCAATTTTCTTTTTAAGGCGGCACTTAAGGTCTGCCCAAACCTGCAACAAGTTTTATGGAAATTTTTCCAAAATACATTTTAAATAGGGATAGTCTGGCGACACTTCCAAAAACAATGAAATAATTTGAAAATTTTGTCCTAACAGTTGTATGCCATACCTTTTTCCATTCAGTTCCACTTCTAGCAGGAGGGCCATACGCATTTATTTTTTTTCCAACCATGTCCCACGATTGCTCCATAGCAGCTTTGCTGCTACCAAATTGAGGGCTTCCAGTAGCCAAATGTGGGAATTCTTCCATACAGCTCACCAGCTGTTGGAACTGCATGGCTGTTGTCAACCTTATGCACTTACAATAATAAAAAACAAATACAAATTTCCTATTTGTAACAACACTCACTTTTTTTTGCGGAAATATCCATTTTATTTTAGAAGCAAAAGTATTAATATATTATGAATGAGTTTTTTGTGCGGTTTTAATTTAATTTTTCAATCAAATTATATTTTTATTCAGAGATAATTCTGAAGTATGTAGACAGAGAATAATTTTTTTACTTAATTTGTAATTTTCTTCCACCGACGAATGTAATTTTGCATTCGCGCACTTTTTTTTGTTTTGACAGCAAAAAACGCGTTGCACAAACCCAAAAAACTGTCACTTGTTACGTTTTTTACAAAAATAAAATGACATTCGCGTTATACAACCGCAAACTTGATAAACGTCAGGTTTTATACGCGTATTTTAGGCATATTGGGTTCTATAAACATACTGTAATGCAGCAAAGGCTCGATATGTAAATATGTAAATCAAACTAAAAACTATTAAATAAAAATGCATTTTTTTATCACATATGTAAATAATGGCAGAAAATAAAAATGATTATTCAAACACATGAATAAAACTAGAAATTATTCCCCCGTATTCCGTAACTATCTGTCGACGTCACGTCAAGATAATACCAAAAATTGGTACTTGTCTACACGCTGTCGACAAAAACTTGTTGTATTTGTTTCCCTTATGCGGTCACCTGTATACTTATTTCACCATGCTTCAGTAACAATAGATTTATTATTATTTTCAAGATACCGGACAGTGCCCACCACAACCGACCCCGAAAACTCAAATTTAAGTTCACGATCACATGTGTAACTACTTACATAAAAAATTGCATTCCAATATAAAGCGCAAAATTAGTCCTTTTTAAAAATGCCTTTACTGCCGTATTAAAAAAAGTGATTGAATTTGATGTGGGCTTTAATAAAAATGTATGTATGTATGTATATGACTTTTGTTGTAATATATGTACACATCAAATCCAAATTATGTTTTTAGAATACAGTAGTAAAAAATCCTTATTCAAATTCAATATCGGCATTAGAAATAGCACAACTTAATATATCTGAAAACGCTTTTGAGCTGCATGTGGTTGAGCTTCTCAAGGGTGTAGAGGTACGTTCGTTCCAACAATTGGCAATGGGTGTGCTAGAAGCGTTTACATGCATTGAGTTCAATGTATGAGGATACCAACTGTTTCTATCTTCAGCTATTGGACGAAATCTGCGATCTCGCATATTTTTTAATTTCCTTTGTACCAATAAGTTTTGCATTTCTCCCATCAGCTCATAGGCATCCTCTTCAGGAAGCTTTTGCAATTGGAATGCTAGGCTTGTGGCGAAAGCAGTGAACTCGTTTTCTTTATCACTTATATCCATCAACTTTTTCAAAGCTTCATCAAATTTTGAATTCTCTTCTTCTTCCCTTGGACGTTTGTTTGCTTTTTTATTTGAGTAGCTGTCGTTTTGTGTGTTTTCCTCGAAGCAGTCTTGAAAGTGTTGCGAGTTTACACTATTCTGTAAGAAGTTATAAAACAATCAACAAAGAATTTGCTCGCAGAAAAATGGAAAGAAACTACTAGGGATTTCAATGACAGCGACTTCCACATACTCTACAAAACACATTACGGACAGATATGTATACTTACCTTTTCTGAATTGTCCGATGAGTGTCTTACGGCAATACTGCTGTCCAAAAAGCGCATTTCTTGAAACCAGAACAAGGAAGACTGGTATATTTCTTCTGTAGCTGACCCAGACTTCTTATACATTTTATTCTTTTCTCCTGTGTAAGTAGCTCGAAGGGAACGTATTTTTTTTTTCTTGACTACATCAGCCGGGATACCCATTTGTGAAGCAATATCTTCATAAGCTTTTACCTTCAAGTCATTTCGCCTGTATGATTTGCTGCTCATGTTCCACAACACATCATGTGAACGATATAACGAAATTAATTTAATAATTTCTTCTTTATTTAATTTTTGATCCATCTTGATGAAAAAATTATGTTTATTTTTAAAAATATGTGAATCCAGTATTGCCGTGTTGCCGATATAATAAAATTACTGAAAAGAATATTTGGTTTAACAATTTTTTTTTCAAAATGCATGAAATTTATTTTTAAAAATACCATTATGATGCGCTGTTATATAGTTGTGCTCTTTTTTGTTTCTTATTTTTTATAAATACACAGAAAATCAGCTATAAACATTACTTTTATTTTACTAAATACTGGTAAATTGATATAAAACTCATACTCGGTAGCACTGTTTCTTCATTTGTCATTTTACTTGCCGTAAGTGTCAAAAATTTACTTACAAGCAAATTCTCTTGCAAGTTCAGCTGCAAGTCCGAAAATTGTGGTTGTGTTAGTGAAAAAGTGTGAGTGTATTGAGGTTTTCGCACTTGCACTTGCATGTGTAAATGCTAAGTTTAATAAGAAAAACCTCTATCATCAATATACACTTCAGTCCCACAACTACAAACAAAGTTTATCTGAGTAGATAGGAACTGGGGACACGGGAGCAATTAAAATTTTAAAATTTGGGTAATTAAAATTTGAAATTTTGAAATTTTAATTGTTAAATAAATAAAAGTGTAATTTGATACCCGTGGGAAAAAAATGAAAGTGCCCTGTAGGCAAAATGTGTATAGTGAAGATTGTGAAAAATTATAGTGTGTGTAATGCTTTTTGGTGTTATAGAAATTTAGGGTGTTGTTCTAATGGGGTGATATTGAAACATTGGGTAGTGAGTTCGGGACTTGGTAGTATTGGCTTAGTATAGACAATGTGGTTCTCATGGGGTAATATTGAGACATTGGGTAGTGAGTTTGGAGCTTGAAAGTATTGGCTTACTATAGACAATGTGGTTCCTATGGGGTCATATTGAGAGATTGGGTAGTGTTTTATATTATATGTGGAAATAAAGAGTGTAGACAAGTTTGGTGACAACGTCACCAAACTTGTAGATAATAACTCGACGTGGGCTCCTACGGGGTTTATTGTGTCGCTATTACTATTTTTTTGTTCTTGATAATTTTTTGTGGTGCTTGTGTTTACATTTACTTTGTGCATGGCTGTGGGTGCGTGGATGTGTGGGGGATGGGGGTGTGTGTGTTTCTTTTTTCTTATCTTTAGATTTATGAAGAATGTGTGTATGTGTGTGTGTTTCTTTTTTCTTATCTTTAGATTTGTTAAGAATGTGTGTATGTCGTTTCAAATGTCCGTCTTGTTTATTTCTTGGGATAATAATTTGAATATTTGTTCTACAGAATCATGTTTATTGCTTTGTTTATTCAGCTGCACATGTTTTGAGAATGAGTCATCATTTGAAATGTCCGTCCACCAATTGACTGGTGGAGGGTTTGTATATTTTCAGAATGTGGTTATGGAAGTGTTAGAGGGGGGGTGTTAAGTACCAATTACAGTATTTTTCGGTTAATTGCACATCAAAATTTGCACAACTTTTTGTTCAATTAACCGGGGAACCAATTAGCCGATACCCGCTTAATTGAACAATTCGTTCAATTACAAGAATCCCGTTTAATTGAACAGTTTGTTCAATTACAGAAATCACGCATAATTGGAACTACTAATGAATTAAAAGAAATCGCAATGTGCACTTTAAGTTTTTCAAAATATTTTTTTTTACCTTAAACGAAAAAAATGCAAGTAACAGAAAAAAAATGTACATATATGTGTATACGCAGGTATTTATTATTGTAGGTACATATGTATTATTAAATGCACTATTTATGTGCACATTAGTTTTACAAAAATATAAAATTTAGTAAAATAAAATTAGTAGAGATGCCACCCAGTGTTTTTCACAAATGATGTTAAATATGTATGTGCAAAAATACCAGATTATTTTTCAATAATAATGCAATTAACCGGGTAAAAGTAAGAAATATGACATGAATTTTGAACCAATTAAGCGGGAAAATCAATTAACCGGGTTCAATTATCCGAGGAAATTTACATGTGTTTTCGTAAGGAAAATTTTTTTTGCCCGATCATGTTTTTGTTTGTTGGTGGGGGTTGGTTAGAGGTTGTGTTTGCATAAATAGTCTGTACATGTGGATTGATGTCTGTCTGTCCATATTAAAATGTTGCTTAATCTTGTTTATTTTTTGACAATGGAATTTGAATTTCACAGCATAATGAAATTTTAGTGTGTGTGTATGTGTGTGTGTCTACATATAGTTGCGTATGGCTACATCTACATACATACATTTGTATGTGTTGTCCTTAATTTTGTGCTGATCGTGTGAATTCTTTCTGTTGCTATCTATATGACCTTCCCTATTTTTTATATGTTTATGCTAAAATCCGTTTGATTAAATCTGTGTTTTATAATACTGTGGACGATAAAATTTGTTTTTGTCAAGCTTATCTTTGTTCTATGTATGTTAAATTCAATTTGTTTATATTTAAAGTTTTAAAATGTTTTGTTTCTATTTATTTAAGCATGTCCGTCCATTTTTGACTCAACGTCAGTCGGTTGGTGAACGGTGTGTATATTTTCATTATGTGGTTATGGAAGTGTGAGAGGGGAGGAGGAGCTGTGTAAAGTTCTACTAAATATTCTGAGTACGCAATCGCATGGGCATGAAATTTGACAATATGCGTACATACTTATGTACATATCTGCAAATTTATTTGATGTATGCATGTACATACAAAAAATAAGTGTTTGCTCTATGTTTGTATTAATTTTTTTCAAGTGAGAACTTTTGTTTTTTTGTTGCAAAATATTCGCATGATCGTTTGGATTTGTAGTTATGTGTAGCTAATAAATATGCTGATATATTTTATTTGAAATTTGAAACATGTATTTTGTTTGCAGATGTTTTTTTATGTACAAGTGCATTTCAGTTGTTCAATATTTTGGGACCATAGTATTGATAACCAGAGTTTTTGAAAAGGGTTAATGAACTTGGGATGGATATTTTGATTTCTTTATTTTAATGTAACAATTGTAGATAGATGTTAAGGTGTCTTTATGATTTTATGGAGTTTAGTATGTCCGACTATTGCTTCGTTGGTGAGACGAAGGTGTCGTTATGGCACCTTCGTTTGTTTATATATTTAAGAAACAGTGTTTCGTATTGCTAGACAAAGGAATTTGAATTGCACAATACATAGTATGAAATTTTATTACATATATGTTATGTTTGTGTATGAGTATTACGTCATCACTTTTTTGTACGTGTGTGTTGGGCTGAGTGTGTGTATACGATATATGTCTGTTGTGATCGATCTAGTATCTATATAAATTTTGCGCTTTTGTAGGTTGTTGTTTATGTATGTATATAAATTTCTTTTTGAGGTTGTACATATTAATTTTTCTTTTAAAATTTTTTTATGTATTCTTAATTCTGCTGACTTGGATATTTTTGTTTATTATTTGAACTTTACAGATAAAGATTGTATAGTTTTGAGCTTATAGTGGTAGTTGTTGTGCATGTACATCACTATTTTTTATCACTTTGTGTGATTGTTTTACAATGAGCTCTACACGAGGACCAGAAGATTAGTTTTTTTGGGAGGAAGTCATGGAAGGTTTTCATGACTCAGAAAATTTATTTTAGTATTCGACGGTTATATTTTTGAGGGTGAAAGGTATATCAATATACTTATTACATGGTTGTTGTTCTTTAATTTGAAGGCTTATGCCTATACATGGAAGACAGGAACATTAATTATTTCTATCACTTTTACATCCGATATTTTTAATAATTTTAATGAGTTTATTTGATATAGAAAGATATTTCTTTACATTAAATATTTTATCAAGTAGGGATTTTATAAGTTAATTTTTCTCTTGACCGCTGGAAAGTAGTAGATGGTATTAGTATGCTGTGATCGATAGATAATCTTTGTATTGATGTGTTCTATTGTTTGAGTTTTGTTTTATTTTTCTGAAGCGTGTCATTGAACGTACATATGTATGTATATTACTTAATAATACATACATTTTCTTATACTGATTTGCTAAACAAGGTTAGTTTTTTTTGTGATGTGCAGAGTAAAGCTGGTTGTTTTAAAACACCAGCGTTTATTAAAACATTCTAAAAATATGAAAGAAGCAAGTGTTTATTATAGAGATTGTGATAATTACATGTTTGAAAATTTGATACAAATAAATGCAAAATCTAAGATGAAAGTAATCATTTAGGCTTTCTAGTTCAATTATTTGAATTAATGTAAATTCAAATTATTATTATGAATGAGATTCTGTAAAATCTGTTGACTAATTTCATACCGAAACTGAATATACAAATACGTCCTGTTTTTAAAACTCATATTAGTACACATATCCTTGAAAATTCAATTTAATTGTAGATATATTTCTGAATATTACTACTCGATATCTTTTTGAATATTATTAAATTACAGGTTGATAAGAAGTCAACTACGAAAATATTCCCATTAGATTCATGTGCTTAATTCAATACCATAATGGGATAGTCTTAATAAAAACATAAGGGGAGGACTTAAAAAAGCAAATATATAGGCCTTTTATAGTATACAGGTACAGATTTCGATTGTATTTAGGAATCAGTGAATATACCAAACTCAAATATTGTTAGATAACTGTAAAAGCATATTCCATTTGCTTACAGTCATAATATTAAGTATTCCTTTAATTCAACATTAGACATATGTACTATATATACATGCATATTTAGAATATTTATAAGAGAATTTTTAAATAATAATGTATCTATGCATAGCCATATTAAAGAAAATTAAAGTGAACGAAAAAAACGCATTACTAAACTATATTTGATAGACTAATTTCGATTTATATTATCAAGTCATCAAGTTCGAACACACTAGAAGGTTTTTTATACGATGATGGTCGATATGATGACGTTGCTAACAAAATAACTGAATTGTTAATGAATTCTACTTAATTATATGTACAGGTATCATCTCCTCGTGTAATCATCTGAATTAGTTTCGAAAAAATGATTACTAATTAGTCATATAGTAAGGATGATTATGAATATGTTGGAAAAGTATTTACTACATTCAAATGTAGTACTATGATGTAATACAGGACTTTACAAATAAATCAAATTATCTAAGTTATTTAGTTGTAAACAACTTGTATGACTATGGTATATGTTATTACCTACCATATTCCATTCTTCATTGGTTGAAGATTCATAAAATTTTAATTTAGATGATGAAAGGGAAGCTTACATCATTTACAAAAATTTGGATACATATTAGATTAGACCTATAGAAATTTAATAGCTTAATTATTATTAGATTAGACTTAAAATTCCATAAAGATTACACAATTGTCAAAATGCTTTATCATTTTGTGTAGAAAACAAGAAAATTCAAAGCATGAAACAAATTAAATTAATAACGCATTTAAGTAATAAAACAAATACTAGGATCGCCGGGTGACCGAAATTCAAACCGGGATATTTCTGGGGAGGTTCAGGAATTTTGAGGATTTTCGGTTTAAAAAAATATATTGCGGACATCTATACACAAATATCTTTTTACCCATATATGTATGTTTCATTAATATTGGTGGACAATAAGATACTTAAAAGTGTACGACAAAATTGTGTAGTCTATTTATATATAAGATGTAGCTCACTAACTTTAGAAATATCTAACAATGTATTCAACAAGGATTCATTTCAAATAAAATACATAGAACTCTTAAGTTTAACTGCTCTGAGGGAAATGTTATACCAATTGTTTGGAATGTACTTGTTGTATGACTAGTGAAAATGGGAATGGTACAAAATCTTCGTGAGTTGTAACCGGTGGAAATAATCATATCTGATAATCTGATCAGGTTATTAGGTATCTGATGAGGTTATCAGATCAGGTTACTAGGTACCTGATCAGGTTATTAGGTAACGGATCAGATAGAAGATTTTCGTTGTAATATCACTAAAGATTGATTGAATGACGAAGAACTTTCAAAAAGGAGATTTCTGTATATGCATTTCAAAGGGTTCTTAAAGCTAAAGGAGCTGGGATTGTCTAATCAACAGAATTCTTGTACAAGCATACATAGATGAAATATTGTAGTTGAAACAGAAACAATAAAAAATCATATTTAGTACATAATCTAATAATATAATTTTATAATAAGCATAATAGGAAATAAATACATAACTTTTGGAGAATATTGTAATAAAAATTACTGATTTGTAATTAGACAGCTATAATGGCAATTAGACTTACCATAATCTCTATTAACTCGTTTAGTATTAGGAATAAAGATAAACATTGAAATGATTTTCTGTCTGAAGAACAGATACAGCATTCAGATAAACTTTGTTTGTAGTTGTTGGACTGAAGTGTATATTGATGATAGTGTTTTTTCTTATTAAAGTGTGTGTTAAAGGTATTTACATATATTTTGGACACAAAAGGATAAATAATTATGTTCAATACTGATTAATTTCAATAATTTTACTCTACAAATAAATCTTATTAAATCTGTTCATATCTTTTCGTTCATTTACTTATATATTTGATATACCACATACAGCAAGATAATAATAATATCTTAATTAGAATGTGTGATCTTATAGATACTCGTACATATTAGCTATTAGCGCCTATTTACATATATAAGCACATAATTCAGTTAAATTTGAGGCTCATCATGATCTACAATGTATCCCGAACCATTGTTTATATGAATATTTTTGATACAATAGCGCTTCGCACGCTTTTGCAAACGAGTGGAAGCTGCTAATTGTTGTTGCATGTACTTTTTTTTATCAGATATGCTACTCGAGCAATCTAGCTTGACTCAACTAGACATCGAAGAGGAACGAACTGTGTAGGATCAGATTGTGTTTAATCCCTCCATATAGTTATATTTCGTTAGACTTTACTGTACAGTCTGGATACTTTAACTAACATTAGACACATATATCAGCTTTCAGGTCCCTCGACTGTTAGATAAAGGATATAGTTATATCAATTATATATGCTTTGCTTTTCTGGGGAATTAATCGTAAGATCACATCGATCTCAAATGAACTTCTATCCAGATCTATTCTAAGGTGTTCTGCTCTATGAGTGGATACTCAAGTTAAAGGATGTGATTGAATCCTCCTTTATCGAAGAATATTTAAATATTTTTCTGAAAGAAGGGCTTACGTATAAGATGTCAGAAGAACTAATGCCCACGACAATAGTTGCGTACATACATACATATGTATATTAACTTTATTAGAATATTAGAATAATAAATCAAATTATCTAAGTTATTTAGTTGTAAACAACTTGTATGACTATGGTATATGTTATTACCTACCATATTTCATTCTTCATTGGTTGAAGATTCATAAAATTTTAATTTAGATGATGAAAGGGAAGCTTATATCATTTACAAATATTTGGATACATATTAGATTAGACCCATAGAAATTTAATAACTTAATTGTTATTAGATTAGACTTAAAATACCATCAAGATACACAATTTGTGTAGAAAACAAGAATATTCAAAGCATGAAACACATTAAATTAATACCGCATTTAAGTAATAAAACAAATACTAGGATCGCCGGGTGACCGAAATTCAAACGGGGATATTTCTGGGGAGCTTCTGGAATTTTGAGGATTTTCGGTAAAAAAAATATATTACGCACATCTATACACAAATATCTTTTTAACCATTTATGTATGTTTCATTACTATTGGTGGACAATAAGATACTTAAAAGTGTACGACAAAATTGTGTAGTCTATTTATATATAAGATGTAGCTCACTAACTTTAGAAATATCTAACAATGTATTCAACAAGGATTCATTTCAAATAAAATACACTGAACTCTTAAGTTTAACTGCTCTGAGGGAAATAGTATACCAATTGTTTTGAATGTACTTGTTGTATGACTAGTAAAAATGGGAACGGTACAAAATCTTCCTGAGTTGTAACCGGCGAAAATAATCACATCACAAAACTAGAACAATTATACAGCAGATTTTGTTCTAAATTAAAATAATTTGTTTGTAGTACAGAAATTTAACTAGTATTACGACCCCATCACATGACAAGTAGCTTAAGTTTGGGACTAGAACCTATCACTGGGTATCTTAATTATGTCAATTGAACCCTTGGCGAACCAGTCACGTGAACTGTCTTGTGACAGCTTCTTTTCTCTCTCTAGGGTAATTGAATAGGTTATGGAAGAATATTAGTTTCAATATCCACCATCGATTATTAGATAAAAATTCATTTTAGCAAAAAAAAATTATTAAAGAATGCCGTCGGAAAAAAGATTTTGAAATAGTGTGTGTGTGAATGAAAGAATATAGTTAAAAGGTTGTATGCTTTAGCCCTTGTCTTACAGATCGTGTGTTATTGTTTTGAAGCATATCAGGATTATTATGTATGCAGTACTCGATCTATGTTTGCTGGTTAAATTATTAGATTGATACCTAATCACGTGCCTACTACATTTTCAGAGTTCTAATAATTGTCTTTGTTGTTCACCTTTTTAATAATAATATCCGTTAAACTTTCATTTTATTGACAATTTCAAGTAAATATATTATAAGGTGAAGAAGTAACCTTTGTTTTAAAAGTGATATAAAGAAACATAATTAGGTTATATCTGTTTTGAAAGCGTGTATTATTCTAATATTCTAATAAAGTTAATATATATATGTATGTATGTACGCAACTATTGTCGTGGGCATCAGTTCTTCTGACATCTTATACGTAAGCCCTTCTTTCAGAAAAATATTTAAATATTCTTCGATAAAGGAGGATTCAAGCACATCCTTTAACTTGAGTATCCACTCATAGAGCAGAACACCTTAGAATAGATCTGGATAGAAGTTCATTTGAGATCGATGTGATCTTTCGATTAATTCCCCAGAAAAGCAAAGCATATTTAATTGATATAACTAGATCCTTTATCTAACAGTCGAGGGACCTGAAAGCTGATATATGTGTCTAATGTTAGTTAAAGTATCCAGACTGTACAGTAAAGTCTAACGAAATATAACTATATGGAGGAATTAAACACAATCTGATCCTACACAGTTCGTTCCTCTTCGATGTCTAGTTGAGTCAAGCTAGATTGCTCGAGTAGCATATCTGATAAAAAAAAGTACATGCAACAACAATTAGCAGCTTCCACTCGTTTGCAAAAGCGTGCGAAGCGCTATTGTATCAAAAATATTTATATAAACAATGGTTCGGGATACATTGTAGATCATGATGAGCCTCAAATTTAACTGAATTATGTGCTTATATATGTAAATAGGCACTAATAGCTAATATGTACGAGTATCTATAATATTTGATTTGTGTGCTTATAGCACTATAAGATCACACATTCTAATTAAGATATTATTATTATCTTGCTGTATGTGGTATATCAAATATATAAGTAAATGAACGAAAAGATATGAACAGATTTAATAAGATTTATTTGTAGAGTAAAATTATTGAAATTAATCAGTATTGAACATAATTATTTATCCTTTTGTGTCCAAAATATATGTAAATACCTTTAACACACACTTTAATAAGAAAAAACACTATCATCAATATACACTTCAGTCCAACAACTACAAACAAAGTTTATCTGAATGCTGTATCTGTTCTTCAGACAGAAAATCATTTCAATGATTATCTTTATTCCTAATACTAAACGAGTTAATAGAGATTATGGTAAGTCTAATTGCCATTATAGCTGTCTAATTACAAATCAGTAATTTTTATTACAATATTCTCCAAAAGTTATGTATTTATTTCCTATTATGCTTATTATAAAATTATATTATTAGATTATGTACTAAATATGATTTTTTATTGTTTCTGTTTCAACTACAATATTTCATCTATGTATGCTTGTACAAGAATTCTGTTGATTAGACAATCCCAGCTCCTTTAGCTTTAAGAACCCTTTGAAGTGCATATACAGAAATCTCCTTTTTGAAAGTTCTTCGTCATTCAATCAATCTTTAGTGATATTACAACGAAAATCTTCTATCTGATCCGTTACCTAATAACCTGATCAGGTACCTAGTAACCTGATCTGATAACCTCATCAGATACCTAATAACCTGATCAGATTATCAGATATGATTATTTTCACCGGTTACAACTCAGGAAGATTTTGTACCATTCCCATTTCCACTAGTCATACAACAAGTACATTCCAAACAATTGGTATAACATTTCCCTCAGAGCAGTTAAACTTAAAAGTTCTATGTATTTTATTTGAAATGAATCCTTGTTGAATACATTGTTAGATATTTCTAAAGTTAGTGAGCTACATCTTATATATAAATAGACTACACAATTTTGTCGTACACTTTTAAGTATCTTATTGTCCACCAATATTAATGAAACATACATATATGGGTAAAAAGATATTTGTGTATAGATGTCCGCAATATATTTTTTTAAACCGAAAATCCTCAAAATTCCTGAACCTCCCCAGAAATATCCCGGTTTGAATTTCGGTCACCCGGCGATCCTAGTATTTGTTTTATTACTTAAATGCGTTATTAATTTAATTTGTTTCATGCTTTGAATTTTCTTGTTTTCTACACAAAATGATAAAGCATTTTGACAATTGTGTAATCTTTATGGAATTTTAAGTCTAATCTAATAATAATTAAGCTATTAAATTTCTAAAGGTCTAATCTAATATGTATCCAAATTTTTGTAAATGATGTAAGCTTCCCTTTCATCATCTAAATTAAAATTTTATGAATCTTCAACCAATGAAGAATGGAATATGGTAGGTAATAACATATACCATAGTCATACAAGTTGTTTACAACTAAATAACTTAGATAATTTGATTTATTTGTAAAGTCCTGTATTACATCATAGTACTACATTTGAATGTAGTACATACTTTTCCAACATATTCATAATCATCCTTACTATATGACTAATTAGTAATCATTTTTTCGAAACTAATTCAGATGATTACACGAGGAGATGATACCTGTACATATAATTAAGTAGAATTCATTAACAATTCAGTTATTTTGTTAGCAACGTCATCATATCGACCATCATCGTATAAAAAACCTTCTAGTGTGTTCGAACTTGATGACTTGATAATATAAATCGAAATTAGTCTATAAAATATAGTTTAGTAATGCGTTTTTTTCGTTCACTTTAATTTTCTTTAATATGGCTATGCATAGATACATTATTATTTAAAAATTCTCTTATAAATATCCTAAATATGCATGTATATATAGTACATATGTCTAATGTTGAATTAAAGGAATATTTAATATGATAACTGTAAGCAAATGGAATATGTTTTTACAGTTATCTAACAATATTTGAGTTTGGCATATTCACTGATTCCTAAATACAATCGAAATCTGTACATGTATACTATAAAAGGCCTATATATTTGCTTTTTTAAGTTCTCCCCTTATGTTTTTATTAAGACTACCCCATTATGGTATTGAATTAAGCACATGAATCTAATGGGAATATTTTCGTAGTTGACTTCTTATCAACCTGTAATGTAATAATATTCAAAAAGATATCGATTAATAATATTCCGAAATATATCTACAATTAAATTGAATTTTCAAGGATATGTGTAGTAATATGAGTTTTAAAAATAGTACGTATTTGTATATTCAGTTTCGGTATGAAATTAGTCAACAGATTTTACACAATCTCATTCATAATAATAATTTGAATTTACATTAATTCAAATAATTGAACTAGAAAGCCTAAATAATTACTTTCATCTTAGATTTTGCATTTATTTGTATCAAAATTTTTCAGACATGTAATCATCACAATCTCTATAATAAACACTTGCTTCTTTCATATTTTTAGAATGTTTTAATAAACGCTGGTGTTTTAAAACAACCAGCTTTACTCTGCACATCAAGAATAAAAAATAAAAAAAATAAAAAAAACTAACCTTGTTTAGTATAAGAAAATGTATGTATTATTAAGTAATATACATACATATGTACGTTCAATGACACGCTTCAGAAAAATAAAACAAAACTCAAACAATAGAACACATCAATACAAAGATGATCTATCGATCACAGCATACTAATACCCTCTACTTCTTTCCAGCGGTCAAGAGAAAAATTAATTTATAAAATCCCTTCTTGATAAAATATTTAATGTAAAGAAATATCTTTGTATATCAAATAAACTCATTAAAATTATTAAAAATATCGGATGTAAAAGTGATAGAAATAATGTTCCTGTCTTCCATGTATAGGTATAATCCTTCAAATTAAAGAACAACAACCATGTAATAAGTATATTGATATACCTTTCACCCTCAAAAATATAACCGTCGAATACTAAAATAAATTTTCTTAGTCATGAAAACCTTCCATGACTTCCATGACACAAAGTGATAAAAATAGTGATGTACATGCACAACAACTACCATTATAAGCTCAAAACTATACAATCTTTATCTGTAAAGTTCAAATAATAAACAAAAATATCCAAGTCAGCAGAATTAAGAATACATAAAAAAATTTTAAAAGAAAAATTAATATGTACAACCTCAAAAAGAAATTTATATACATACATAAACAACAACCTACAAAACCGCAAAATTTATATAGATACTAGATCGATCACAAAAGACATATATCGTATACACACACTCAGCCCAACACACACCTACAAAAAAGTGATGACGTAATACTCATACACAAACATAACATATATGTAATAAAATTTCATACTATGTATTGTGCAATTCAAATTCCTTTGTCTAGCAATACGAAACACTGTTTCTTAAATATATAAACAAACGAAGGTGCCATAACGACACCTTCGTCTCACCAACGAAGCAATAGTCGGACACACTAAACCCCATAAAATCATAATGACACCTTAACATCTATCTACAATTGTTACATTTAAATAAAGAAATCAAAATATCCATCCCAAGTTCATTAACCCTTTTCAAAAACTCTGGTTATCAATACTATGGTCCCAAAATATTGAACAACTGAAATGCACTTGTACATAAAAAAACATCTGCAAACAAAATACATGTTTCAAATTTCAAATAAAATATATCAGCATATTTATTAGCTACACATAACTACAAATCCAAACGATCATGCGAATATTTTGCAACAAAAAAACAAAAGTTCTCACTTGAAAAAAATTAATACAAACATAGAGCAAACACTTATTTTTTGTATGTACATGCATACATCAAATAAATTTGCAGATATGTACATAAGTATGTACGCATATTGTCAAATTTCATGCCCATGCGATTGCGTACTCAGAATATTTAGTAGAACTTTACACAGCTCCTCCTCCCCTCTCACACTTCCATAACCACATAATGAAAATATACACACCGTTCACCAACCGACTGACGTTGAGTCAAAAATGGACGGACATGCTTAAATAAATAGAAACAAAACATTTTAAAACTTTAAATATAAACAAATTGAATTTAACATACATAGAACAAAGATAAGCTTGACAAAATAAAAAAATTTTATCGTCCACAGTATTATAAAACACAGATCTAATCAAACGGATTTTAGCATAAACAAAAATAAAAATAGGGAAGGTCACATACATGAGAACATTTTATACTACATATGAACATCACATGTCGCCTACAAAAACAAGTCAAACTATTTTAACAACATACCTTGAAATCATGGACAGACTCAAATTCATACATTCAGACATATAGAAATTCCCACAGACAGACAGAAATTCTCACGCCCCCTATACTTACACTAACAAATTGAAAAAAAAATCAAGCTATGAACATTTCACATACACAAATATATATTCTCACGGACAGACATCAATCCACATGTAGAAATATGATGAAATTCATATACACAGCAACAGCAAGAATTCACACGATCAGCACAAAATTAAGGGCAACACATACAAATGTATGTATGTAGATGTAGCCATACGCAACTATATGTAGACACACACACACTAAAATTTCATAATGTTGTGAAATTCAAATTCCATTGTCAAAAAATAAACAAGATTAAGCAACATTTTAATATGGACAGACAGACATCAATCCACATGTACAGACTATTTATGCAAACACAACCTCTAACCAACCCCACCAACAAACAAACAAAAATTAGGATGATGACTTATTCTCCAAGACATCCACCTGAATAAACAAAAAACATCAACAAGATTAAGCATGCATATTTAACGTAAACAAACATTTCAGACCATCTGTCATACTAAGCAACACAGCTACAAATCCAAACGATCATGCGATTATTTGATGCACAAAACAAATACCCCCACTTGACATAAAAAATATTATAAACAAAAAGCAAACGCTTATTGTATGTACGTATGTATATGCATACATATTAATTGGAACTTAACACCCCCCCCCCTCCCCTCTAACACTTCCATAACCACATTCTGAAAATATACAAACCCTCCACCAGTCAATTGGTGGACGGACATTTCAAATGATGACTCATTCTCAAAACATGTGCAGCTGAATAAACAAAGCCATAAACATGATTCTGCAAAACAAATAATCAGACGGACATTTCAAATGATGACTCATTCTCAAAACATGTGCAGCTGAATAAACAAAGCAATAAACATGATTCTGTAGAACAAATATTCAAATTATTATCCCAAGAAATAAACAAGACGGACATTTGAAACGACATACACACATTCTTAACAAATCTAAAGATAAGAAAAAAGAAACACTCACACACCCCCATCCCCCACACATCCACGCACCCACAGCCATGCACAAAGTAAATGTAAACACAAGCACCGCAAAAAATTATCAAGAACAAAAAAATAATAATAGCGACACAATAAACCCCGTAGGAAACCACGTCGACTTTTTTATCTACAAATTTGGTGACGTTGTCACCAAACTTGTCTACACATATATCCACATATATTCTAAAACACTACCCAATCTCTCAATATGACCCCATAGGAACCACATTGTCTATAGTAAGCCAATACTTTCAAGCTCCAAACTCACTACCCAATGTCTCAATATCATCCCATGAGAACCACATTGTCTATACTAAGCCAATACTACCAAGTCCCGAACTCACTACCCAATGTTTCAATATCACCCCATTAGAACAACACCCTAAATTTCTATAACACCAAAAAGCATTACACACACTATAATTTTTCACAATCTTCACTATACACATTTTGCCTACAGGGCACTTTCATTTTTTTCCCACGGGTATCAAATTACACTTTTATTTATTTAACAATTAAAATTTCAAATTTTAATTACCCAAATTTTAAAGTTTTAATTGCTCCCGTGTCCCCAGTTCCTATCTACTCAGATAAACTTTGTTTGTAGTTGTGGGACTGAAGTGTATATTGATGATAGAGGTTTTTCTTATTAAACTTAGCATTTACACATGCAAGTGCAAGTGCGAAAACCTCAATACACTCACACTTTTTCACTAACACAACCACAATTTTCGGACTTGCAGCTGAACTTGCAAGAGAATTTGCTTGTAAGTAAATTTTTGACACTTACGGCAAGTAAAATGACAAATGAAGAAACAGTGCTACCGAGTATGAGTTTTATATCAATTTACCAGTATTTAGTAAAATAAAAGTAATGTTTATAGCTGATTTTCTGTGTATTTATAAAAAATAAGAAACAAAAAAGAGCACAACTATATAACAGCGCATCATAATGGTATTTTTAAAAATAAATTTCATGCATTTTGAAAAAAAAAATTGTTAAACCAAATATTCTTTTCAGTAATTTTATTATATCGGCAACACGGCAATACTGGATTCACATATTTTTAAAAATAAACATAATTTTTTCATCAAGATGGATCAAAAATTAAATAAAGAAGAAATTATTAAATTAATTTCGTTATATCGTTCACATGATGTGTTGTGGAACATGAGCAGCAAATCATACAGGCGAAATGACTTGAAGGTAAAAGCTTATGAAGATATTGCTTCACAAATGGGTATCCCGGCTGATGTTGTCAAGAAAAAAAAAATACGTTCCCTTCGAGCTACTTACACAGGAGAAAAGAATAAAATGTATAAGAAGTCTGGGTCAGCTACAGAAGAAATATACCAGTCTTCCTTGTTCTGGTTTCAAGAAATGCGCTTTTTGGACAGCAGTATTGCCGTAAGACACTCATCGGACAATTCAGAAAAGGTAAGTATACATATCTGTCCGTAATGTGTTTTGTAGAGTATGTGGAAGTCGCTGTCATTGAAATCCCTAGTAGTTTCTTTCCATTTTTCTGCGAGCAAATTCTTTGTTGATTGTTTTATAACTTCTTACAGAATAGTGTAAACTCGCAACACTTTCAAGACTGCTTCGAGGAAAACACACAAAACGACAGCTACTCAAATAAAAAAGCAAACAAACGTCCAAGGGAAGAAGAAGAGAATTCAAAATTTGATGAAGCTTTGAAAAAGTTGATGGATATAAGTGATAAAGAAAACGAGTTCACTGCTTTCGCCACAAGCCTAGCATTCCAATTGCAAAAGCTTCCTGAAGAGGATGCCTATGAGCTGATGGGAGAAATGCAAAACTTATTGGTACAAAGGAAATTAAAAAATATGCGAGATCGCAGATTTCGTCCAATAGCTGAAGATAGAAACAGTTGGTATCCTCATACATTGAACTCAATGCATGTAAACGCTTCTAGCACACCCATTGCCAATTGTTGGAACGAACGTACCTCTACACCCTTGAGAAGCTCAACCACATGCAGCTCAAAAGCGTTTTCAGATATATTAAGTTGTGCTATTTCTAATGCCGATATTGAATTTGAATAAGGATTTTTTACTACTGTATTCTAAAAACATAATTTGGATTTGATGTGTACATATATTACAACAAAAGTCATATACATACATACATACATTTTTATTAAAGCCCACATCAAATTCAATCACTTTTTTTAATACGGCAGTAAAGGCATTTTTAAAAAGGACTAATTTTGCGCTTTATATTGGAATGCAATTTTTTATGTAAGTAGTTACACATGTGATCGTGAACTTAAATTTGAGTTTTCGGGGTCGGTTGTGGTGGGGACTGTCCGGTATCTTGAAAATAATAATAAATCTATTGTTACTGAAGCATGGTGAAATAAGTATACAGGTGACCGCATAAGGGAAACAAATACAACAAGTTTTTGTCGACAGCGTGTAGACAAGTACCAATTTTTGGTATTATCTTGACGTGACGTCGACAGATAGTTACGGAATACGGGGGAATAATTTCTAGTTTTATTCATGTGTTTGAATAATCATTTTTATTTTCTGCCATTATTTACATATGTGATAAAAAAAATGCATTTTTATTTAATAGTTTTTAGTTTGATTTACATATTTACATATCGAGCCTTTGCTGCATTAGTTATAACTCAAAAAAATTGTTTTGCAGAAAACGAGTTTGAAGCTTTGATTTTACTAACAATTTAATAGTAAAATAAAATTTTATTCTTCTCTCAAGAATTTAGTATGCAAGAAATTTGTATGAAATTTTTATACAATATGAAGAACGATATGACGATTACTTTTGAATTATTAACTCAAAAATTATGTTTTTTGAGTTATGACTCTATTGCAGCAAAGGCTCGATATGTGTTTGAATAATGCATTTTTAGTTTATGTGTTCTAATTCAATTTATATTTGCTCAGGAAATAAAATGCATACACGAATTCTGTTGCAGCAACAGATAAACCCCAAAATTTTTAAATTTACATGTAATTAGAAATTGAATAAAACCAATTTTTAATTTAATGATGTAAGAAATGGATTAACAAATTTTATTTGAAACGTTTTAAAAAAGTTTCCATTTATTTATTTAATGTATATACTTAATTATAAATTAATGTAATTTAGTTTAAACATATAAAACCAACCAACCAGTTTTCCTTACCCTTTTAGATTTTAATAAAATTTAGTACGACATCATTTGTACCTAATTTTAAAAAGATCAGAAGGCGTAAGGTCTAAAATTTTATTTTTATTGGTTAGGTTTAAATTAATAATTAATAAACTTAATTTAAAAAACAGTTCTAAATGTGTTTGTATTTCATTTGTACATTTATTTTCTTGTAATGTCGTATGCATTGAAAAGTAAACGATCGCAATCTAGTACTATTACGTAATAATTTGTACAAATGCATAAATTTTTAAAAAGTAAAAAATCAAATAATGTACATATGATTAATGAAATGCTGATTAATCAGCATATCGCCGATACATCGGTATCGGCGATATTTTAGTGTCGATACGACGATACTTTTAAAGTGAATGAAAAAAGTGAAAAAAATACTAAAGTGAACAAAATTACGGAAGTACAATTACTCAACTATTTATACGTTTTGATTAATCAAAAAGTTGAGTAATAAATTATATTATCATTCAAATTCATGATTAAATATCATCATATGTTAATCATATATTAATCATTAATCAAATAATTCTGAATTTTATTATTCTAAATGGGAATTAGTTGATGAATCAGGATTTTAAATAATTTATATTTTGAATAATTTCAGTTTTTACTTTTTCCCTTCTGTTTTGTATTTTATGCTTTTTGTTTTTTTTTTAATGAAATACTAAAACGTGAAAAAGTATAAAATAAAAAATAATAATGCAAAAAGTAAAAGCTCAAATAATTTAATTATTCAAAATGTAAAACTTTCAAAATCCTGATTCATCAATTAATCCTAATTTTGAATAATCAAATTCAGAATTATTTGATTAATGAATAATATATGATTAATATATGACGATATCTACTGCATTATTACAAAGTTGGACATTGAACATGTTCAATGTTCATTTTCTTCCATTGGAAATCGACATTTCCATCGGTTATTAAATACCTAGAAATTTCTTCTCTTATTCTACAGGCATATTTGTATGTTTTGTATTCCTGGTGTCCAAATGAAGAGAACGGTACTGCGTTACTTGGAATCGAAAAGTCTGGTGTTATTGGTTTGGCTTTTGTCTTCGTCAAATAATTATGTAAGACGCAGGTAGTCATTACAATTAAATCGACAGTTGACGTTTGAACTTCTACTGGCCGATTAAATATGCCAAATCTTTTAGCCAATCTGCCAAATGCGCATTCGACAACCATTCGTGCTCTACACAATCGGTAGTTGTAAATTTCCTGTGAAATACTTAACTTTAAGCATCTACTGTATGGCTTCATTAAGTGTTTATCGAGGGAAAACGCATCGTCGCCAATAAAAAAATAAGGCATTTTATTGCCTCGGCCAGGAACAATTTGTTTACTATTAGGGATATTTAGCTCTCCATTTTCGAGGCTATTGTACAGGTACGAATCTTGATAGATTGTACTATCGGATGCTTTACCGTTTGCCCCAATATCCACAAAAATGAAACGGTAATTTGCATCCACTGCCGCAAAAAGTACAATACTAAAATATCCCTTAAAATTGTAAAATTGAGATCCACTGTTTGCTGGAGCTTTTATACGTATGTGCTTCCCGTCCAGGGCTCCGAGAGTATGTGGAAACTGCCATATGTCATGGAAATCCCTAGCAATGCCCTCCCACACTTCTGCAGTATTTGGAATCTGTAAAAATTAGTACTTTATTTTATTTACATATTTTCAAGTTCAAAGAATTATTGACATATATTTTAAGCACACTAATTTTAGGTAAATTTCTGCTTGGGATATACTTTCCTTTAAATAATCACATTTAAGAGTATCGTAGATAGCACGAATCACGTCTGGCATAAAAACAGAAATTGTGCTCCTGGAAACTCTCGTTAAAAACTCCAGAGAGCTAAAAGAATCTCCTGTAGCCAAGTATCTCAAAGCTATTGCCAACTTTGTTCTAGCAGTAATCGCTAACCGCATATGGGTATCATTTTTTTTAATTTTGTACCAATCAGATTTTATGTGTGTCGATGGGTTTTGATACAAAAGTTATTTATGTACTTACCAGATTTAGTATTTCCTCAAATTGCTCTATGTGAAGCCGACAAAAATTGTTGAAGTCGCTGTCATCATCTTCCCAAAACAAGTCTTTAAGCAAATGTGCTTCCATATCCAAATCGCACCTTTTCATTAAAAGGGGCTTCACCCAATACCTCCTCATTGTCTTTTTCTTTTTTTCACAATTATCGTTTTTCTATTGCATTTCTATCTTTTTTAACTCCAAAAGTAAAGCTTTTTTCATAACATGTTTACGCTTCGAGAACATTTTGAAAATGAGCTTACAACTGACTGTAAACACTCGATCAACTTGCACGACTTTCGGCTATAATTTCGACATTTTCGCTGATAATACGTATACACTACTTGCAGGTAATTACTTACATGTGTAAATGCAGGGAAAGTGTGTGTTAAAGGTATTTACATATATTTTGGATACAAAAGGATAAATGATTATGTTCAATACTGATTAAATTTCAATAATTTTACTCTACAAATAAATCTTATTAAATCTGTTCATACCTTTTCGTTCATTTACTTATATATTTGATATACCACATACAGAGAGATAATAATAATATCTTAATTATAATGTGTGATCTTATAGTGCTATAAACACATAAATCAAATATTATAGATACTCGTACATATTAGCTATTAGCGCCTATTTACATATATAAGCACATAATTCAGTTAAATTTGAGGCTCATCATGATCTACAATGTATCCCGAACCATTGTTTATATGAATATTTTTGATACAATAGCGCTTCGCACGCTTTTGCAAACGAGTGGAAGCTGCTAATTGTTGTTGCATGTACTTTTTTTTATCAGATATGCTACTCGAGCAATCTAGCTTCACTCAACTAGACATCGAAGAGGAACTAAGTGTGTATGATCAGATTATGTTTAATCTCTCCATATAGTTATATTTCGTTAGACTTTACTCTACAGTCTGGATACTTTAACTAACATTAGGCACATATATCAGCTTTCAGGTCCCTCGACTGCTACATAAAGGATCTAGTTATATCAATTAAATATGCTTTGATTTCTTGGGAATTAATCGAAAGATCATCATCGATCTCAAATGAACTTCTATCCAGATCTATGCTAAGTTTTTCTGCTCTATGAGTGGATACTCAAGTTAAAGGATGTGCTTGAATCCACCTTTATCGAAGAATATTTAAATAGTTTTCTGAAAGAAGGGCTTACGTATAAGATGTCAGAAGAACTGATGCCCACGACAATAATTGCGTACATACATACATATATACAATTATATATTGCTCTTATATACTAGCATACATATATATATATATATATATATATATATATATATATATATATATATATATATATATATATATATATATATATATATATATATATATATATATATATATATATATATATATATATATATATATATATATATATATATATATATATATATATATATATATATATATATATATATATATATATATATATATATATATATATATATATATATATATATATATATATATATATATATATATATATATATATATATATATATATATATATATATATATATATATATTAACTATCAGAATATTAGAATAATACACGCTTTCAGAATAACATATATAACCTAATTATGTTTCTTTCTATCACTTTTAAACCAATGTTACTTCTTCACCTTATAATATATTTACTTGAAATTGTCAATAAAATGAAAGTTTAACGGACATTATTATTAAAACGGTGAACAACAAAGGCAATTTTTAAAAGTCTCTAAATGTAGTAGACACGTGAGTAGGTATCAATCTAATAATTTAACCAGCAAACATAGATCGAGTACTGCATACATTATAGTCCTGATATGCTTCTAAACAATAAAAAACGATCTGTAAGACAAGGGCTAAAGCATACAACCTTTTAACTACATATATTCTTTCATTCACACACACTATTTCAAAATCTTTTTTCCGCCGGCATTCTTTAATAAAAAATTTTTGCTAAAATGAATTTTTATCTCATAATCGATGGTGGATATTGAAACTAATATTCTTCCCTAACCTATTCACTTGCCCTAGAGAGAGAAAAGAACCTGTCAAAAGACAGGTTACGTGACTGGTTCGCTAAGGGGTCAATTGCCAGAATTAATATACACAGTGACAGGCTCTAGACCCAAACTTAAGCTACTTGTCATGTGATGGGGTCTTAATACTACTTAAATTACTGTACTATAAACAAATGATTTTAATTTGGAACAAAATCTGCTGTATAATGAAGGAATTTTCATATCATTTTTGTTCTAGTTTTGTGATGTGATTATTTTCACCGCTTAGAACTCAGGAAGATTTCGTACCATTCCCATTTGCACTAGTCATACAACAAGTACATTCAAAACAATTGGTATAACATTTCCCTCAGAGCAGTTAAACTTAAGAGTTCTATGTGTTTTATTTGCAATGAATCCTTGTTGAATACATTGTTAGATATTTCTAAAGTCAGTTAGCTACATCTTATATATAAATATACTACAGAATTTTGTCGTACACTTTTAAGTATCTTATTCTCCACCAATATTAATGAAACATACATATATGGGTAAAAAGATATTTGTGTATAGATGTGCGTAATATATTTTTTACCGAAAATCCTCAAAATTCCAGAAGTTCTCCAGAAATATCCCCGTTTGAATTTCGGTCACACGGCGATCGTAGTATTTGTTTTATTACTTAAATGCGTTATTAATTTAATTTGTTTCATGCTTTGAATTTTCTTGTTTTCTGTACAAAATGATAAAGCATTTTGACAATTGTGTAATCTTGATGGTGTTTTAAGTCTAATCTAATAACAATTAAGCTATTAAATTTCTATGGGTCTAATCTAATATGTATCCAAATGTTTGTAAATGATGTAAGCTTGCCTTACATCATCTAAATTAAAATTTTATGAATCTTCAACCAATGAAGAATGGAATATGGTAGGTAATAACATACACCATAGTCATACAAGTTGTTTACAACTTAATAAGTTAGATAATTTGATTTATTTGTAGAGTTCTGTGTTACTACATTTGAATGTAGTACATACTTTTCCAACATATTCATAATCATCCTTACTATATGACTAATTAGTAATCATTTTTTCGAAACTAATTCAGATGATTACACGAGGAGATGATACCTGTACATATAATTAAGTAGAATTCATTAACAATTCAGTTATTTTGTTAGCAACGTCATCATATCGACCATCATCGTATAAAAAACCTTCTAGTGTGTTCGAACTTGATGACTTGATAATATAAATCGAAATTAGTCTATAAAATATAGTTTAGTAATGCGTTTTTATCGTTCACTATAATTTTCTTTAAAATGAATATGCATAGATACATTATTATTTAAAAATTCTCTTATAAATATTATAAATATGCATGTATATATAGTACATATGTCTATTGTTGAATTAAAGGAATACTTAATATTATGACTGTAAGCAAATGGAATATGCTTTTACAGTTATCTAACAATATTTGAGTTTGGTATATTCACTGATTCCTAAATACAATCGAAATCTGTACATGTATACTATAAAAGGCCTATATATTTGCTTTTTTAAGTTCTCCCCTTATGTTTTTATTAAGACTATCCCATTATGGTATTGAATTAAGCACATGAATCTAATGGGAATATTTTGGTAGTTGACTTCTTATCAACCTGTAATTTAATAATATTCAAAAAGATATCGATTAATAATATTCCGAAATATATCTACAATTAAATTGAATTTTCAAGGATATGTGTAGTAATATGAGTTTTAAAACTAGTACGTATTTGTATATTCAGTTTCGGTATGGAATTAGTCAACAGATTTTACAGAATCTCATTCATAATAATAATTTGAATTTACATTAATTCAAATAATTAAACTAGAAAGTCTAAATAATTACTTTCATCTTAGATTTTGGATTTATTTGTATCAAAATTTTTCAAACATGTAATCATCACAATCTCTATAATACAATTGCTTCTTTCATATTTTTAGAATGTTTTATTAAACACTGATGTTTTAAAACAACCAGCTTTACTCTGCACATCAAAAATAAAAAAACCAACCTTGTTTAGCAAATCAGTAAAAGAAAATGTATGTATTATTAAGTAATATACATACATATATACGTTCAATGACACGCTTCAGAAAAATAAAACAAAACTCAAACAATAGAACACATCAATACAAAGATTATCTATCGATCACAGCATACTAATTCCATCTACTACTTTCCAGCGGTCAAGAGAAATATTAACTTATAAAATCCCTACTTGATAAAACATCAAGCTATGAACATCTCACATACACAAATATATATTCTCACGGACAGACATCAATCCAGATGTAGAAATATGATTAAATTCATGGTAGAATAATACAGGTAGTGGTGAAGCGTTAACGAACTTTTTTTTTGGGTTCAACTCTGTCAAAAGTTGTTTATGTTATACCAACACACACCCACACTACTGAAAAAAACATGGCGAAGTAAACACACACATGTGAACATATAAATTTTTTTCAAATTTTCTTTTGTGCTTTTTGACAACCTCGAACATAAACAACAATAAAAAGCCGTGTTGTTTTTTCTGTTGTTGGGTTGTTGTAGCTTCGCTACTACCTGTAGTATAATTCTACCATGATTAAATTTATATACATAGCAACAGCAAGAATTCGCACGATCAGCACAAAATCAAGGGCAACACATACAAATGTATGTATGTAGATGTAGCCATACGCAGCTATATGCACACACACACACACACACACACTACAATTTCATAATGTTGTGACATTCAAATTCCATTGTCAAAAAATAAACAAGTAAAATCAAGAGTTCAACTTATTAACAAAAATGTGCAAGTTAGCTGAAGCAAGATTTTAATATGGACAGACATCAATCCACATGTACAGACTCTTAATGTAAACACAACCTCTAACCAACCCCCACCAACAAACAAAAATTAGGATGATGACTCATTCTCCAACACATCCACCTGAATAAACAAAAACATCAACAAGATTAAGCATGCATATTTAACGTAAACAAACATTGCAGACCATCTGTCATACTAAGCAACACAACTACAAATCCAAACGATCATGCGATTATTTGATGCAAAAAAAAATACCCCCACTTGACAAAAAATAAAAAAATATTATAAACAAAAAGCAAACGCTTATTGTATGCACGTATGTATATGCATACATATTAATTGGAACTTAACACACCCCCTCCAACACTTCCATTACCACATTCTGAAAATATACAAACCCTCCACCAGTCAATTGGTGGACGGACATGCTTAAATAAACACAACTACATTTTAAATGTAAACACAAGCACCACAAAATAGCCATAAATAAATCCCTGTAGGATCCATGGGACTAACTGCCTTCAAGTCACCTCTTTTGTCAACAAGTTTGGTGACATTGTCAACAACAAATCGTCTACGAATCTATGGTGCGATCCCCAATGTCTCAATCTAGTCTATAGTAAGACACTTTTTTCAAGTTACAAACTCAGTATTGACATCTCCATAACAAAACACACCCTAAATATCTACAACACAAAAACATTACACACACTGTAATTTCACACTAACACTCATCATTAACTCAATTATAATTCATCACAATTTTTTTTAACAACATTTTGCCTACAGGGCGCTTAAATTTTTTTTCCCACGGGTATCAAATTACACATTTGTTTATTTAACAATTTGTTACGGTTAGGATTACTAATTGCATCTCTGAAAAAAATGTACGTTGGTTTCAGCTCTGAGAATTACTGTTCACAAAAATAAAAAAAAGGATTTTTTTTAACGAAGGTGAGAGAAGAAGAAAAAAATGAGAATTGATTGAACACGTTTTTTTCTTGGGGATTTGGTTTTTTGAGGTTCAGTCGGATCGAAAGCAAGGTGACGCAACCCACCTAAAATAAAATAAAAATATTGTTCAAAAGATATGATCTTTATACGGAACTATACATAAACTTAAACATTGAAAAAAAAAGAAAATGATGGCGTGAACTTATACATAAAAACAACGTTAATGATTGCTTGTAAAAACCAAAAACAAGTGTATAAGTTCTTACCAATGTTATTAATGTTACATGAAGCAGACTTACTGTTCATAAAAACATATGCAATAATAAAACCATATTTACACACTAATTACAAAAAAAGTACTAGTTATAAAAAACTCCTATGTGCCTATATCTATATACATATGTATGTTTATACATACGTCAATGTAAAAAAAAATATATAAAAAAAATCATATATAGAAAAAAAAAAGAAATTAGCAAGTGAAGATAACGTAGATGATCTATTTAATAAAAAAAAGGCTAGATCAGAAGTATAGCAAAGGAATCAATAAATAAATAAAGCAGAATGCAAAAACAACAAAAGGAAAATCAACGTTAAGCTGCAAACCTAAAACATATTACAAAAACTAAAATATATACATAACTAGAAACGATTCGAAACATAAAGTTTAAAAAGTGTTCATATGTAAAAAAAAGAGGCTTAACCTAAATATATATAGATACATATATTATATTAGAGTTATGTGAAGTACAAATATATATTTAAAAAAAAAGAGAAGTATAAAATACATATTTATATGCTGAATTTATGAAAATAAAAATAAAAAAAAGGAATTTATAAATAAGAAAGGAGAATGAAAAGATTTATACTGATTATTAATTATACATATCGCTTTTGTAAAGAAGAGTGCAAACGTAACTAATAATAATAATAACAGAAGTTTGAAAAAAAAAGAGAATACAAAATAAACAAAAAAAAAAAGAGAGAATATAAAATATAAAAATTAAAAAAGGAAAATTTTTTTTAATATATGAGTATAAGAGATTTGGTAGTTGACTGGAAGTTGGTAAGTCGAGAAAATAAACTGAAAAAGGGATGTATAATTGACGTTTTATTCTTAACTAATAATGACGTTTACACTCTTCTATGTAAAGCAATCAGATAATTGGTATTATTAATGTTAGAAGACACCAAATAGCAATAAGAATAGTATATAAAAATGTATGGATTAAAAATAATAAAAAAAAATTCAATACATATACATCTATAATTTCTTTTACAATTTTTAAATGTGTATGAACGTAATATTGTGATTGTGGCATTAAGAGCACAAGTGGTAATACTTGATTTCTTTCTGACGGGACCTTAGAGACCATGTCGGGATAAATAGTTTCTTTGTCGATGTGAGGTGTTGTGGGTGTGGGTGGATGTTGCCTTCTACGCGTTAAGAAAAATTGTATGGACGGAATGGACATGGGGTGAAAAAAAATGGCATGAAATAAAGTAGATTATGGGTATTGTTTCGAATGTATTAGAGCCAGAAGCAATACAAAGGCTGTGTACTCGCCGAGTTACAGAAGGGGTGGGAGGCTCTGGCCATTTGACTGACGGACACGGGGACCTTTGGATATGACTTATAGATCCACATATTTATTTTGATCATGATGGTATCATTACAGATTTCGAGATTTTTGTTTACTGTATTTTTTTTTTCTTTAGACACGAGAGATTTTTATGTTTATGGTACTGTGTGTTTGTCAGTGATAAGAACTCACTCAAGTATGACGAGTAGCCGGATAAAGGCACCGTGTCAAAATTTCATCTGTGAAAAACACACCATTTACCTTATAGGAAAAGTAACCATAACATATGGCGCCCAACGAAGGATACCTTAGTGTTAATTTTAAATATGTGTTTTATTTTTGGGTTTTTTATTTACTTACTTCCAGAAGTTTTTTAGTTGAAACTCAATAAATATAGTTGATGGCATCCAGTCTATAATTATAGTGGTTAAACTTCGGTGGTCATCACATAGATTAAATAAAAGTAATTACTTTGATTTAATCTACATACGTGTTAATCCTAGACAACCCTATTGTTAGCTCAGCTTTAATAGAGTGTGTTTGCGGATTAAAGGGGGCGCGAAATGGGTAGCCGTGTCAATCTTTTAAAATGTGGATTGCATGATGTACTCGTTTCATGACGTAGTAGTATATTGCAGGGGGGTTATACAATTTTTCTGACCGCATGAGTGAGTGAAATTCAAAAATCTCACACACGCAACACCTTAAATCATCGACAGTATAATTTAAAATACATAAAACACAATCAATTCTTTTTTGTTTTTTTTTGCTGTACTTAAAAAAGTAGAAATATTTAGAGTTAAGGAAAATAGTTAATGGATAGTTTCGGAAAAGGGAAAGGTCATCCTATGAAGTCTGTATTTTCTGGTGATAGACGAATTACTCGTAGCGTCACACGAGCGCTGGAATCGCAAGTTGTTGGTTCTATATTTACGCAAATAGATACTGGAGTTGAGCGTCCCGTAGACTTTCTACCTACAGATTATTTTAATAGGTGTGCTAACATAATTTTTGCAAGGACAGGCGAGGTTGGAGTTCATACATCAGTCAGAGTAACGGACGAATACGTAGTAAATTCTACTGACAATTCTATTAGTTTTTCGCGAAAACTTGAAAATTTGACAGGACTAGTAGAAATGTCGCAGGAAAGGGAAAGTGGTGAGGATTTGCCAACTGGTAGTAAGCAAAGCGTTGACCACCCTCAAAATAACTTGCCAAACGATCAGCTAGGTCAGCTCATGGAAATGATGTTTCAACAAAGTCAAATGATGAATAACTGCTTAACTGAGCTCAAGCAAGTTCGGGGTGAAGTGGCTTCACTTAGTAGTCGTGTCGCCGAAGTAGAATCGTCTACAAATGCAAGCGCTATTGCAGGGCCAGGGTCAAGCTCTACTCCGGATAGAGAAACAGGAGGCGATCAAAGACAAACAGTAAGAGATTGCAACGGTAATGAACAGCAGAAGCCACCTATCGAAAGTCTATCCCACACTCAGGGAAACCGAAGTCATCAAAGTCATAGTAGTATAAGAGATAACAATGACATAGATCGCAATGTAGGTGTTAGTGTCAGTTACAAACAAAAGGAAATAGAGGTTCGAAAATCGATTGACCTTGACAAGTGGCATATTAAATTTGATGGTAGTGGACGAGAAATGACGGTAGAAAGTTTTATATTTCGTATCGAAAAAATGCGAGAACAATATAATATTTCGTTTGACCAGCTGTTTAGTGATTTTCATTGTCTAGTCTCTGGGAATGTTGCAAAATGGTATTGGCAAGTCTTAGAAGATAATGCTGAGGACGAAGACTTTAGTTATTTCGAGCTTAAACGAGAACTATTGAATCAGTTTAAATCTGCAGACTCCGATTATGATATAATTGGAGAAATAATAGATTATAAGCAACAGCCAGGACAATCATTTGAGGAATTTTATTCCGAGGTTCACAACCTAACGTTTAGATTACGCAAGAAAATACCTGAACATGAGCTAGTGCAAATCATTCGAGGTAACTTACGCAGTAATATTGCAAGCCTTATTTTCGCAGCAACTATCAACACAATAGCTGACCTTAAGAGAGAATGCAAACGGGCTGAGAAACTCATCAAAGAATCTAGGCAACGACAAAGAGCTGTAAATGAAGTAGTCAAAGAAGAGAATAGTGAACATTTGGAATTAGAAGCATTGCGTACACCTAACAAAAATGTACATTTTAAGAGTAACGAAAGCCATTCTTTTACAACACGCAAAAAGCCTCCAGGCTCGTTTGATGCTTGCCACACAAATGAGTCTAGTTTAGGTTCACAGTTACACAATTTACAATCTACCCCTAAAATGTATTGCATGTCGCCATTTCATTTAAATTTATGCTTTACTTGCGGAATGCCTGTAGACTTTTATAGAAAGATTTCAGGGGACTATGAGTCCGAACCTATTTGTAAATCTAAATTTCATGAGATGAAATGCTTCTGTTGTGGTAAAGATGATTCTTTCTGTGAATACAATCCAAATTGTTTAAAAGGAAAAGTGGCGGAGCTGACCGGGAGCTCTTGCCAGGCCACAAAGAACCCGGAACCCAGCCTTTAAAAATTTTGCAGAGAAATAAGAGTGGTGATAAAAAAGACACACAGGGTTCATCACCAAGAAAATCCTTGCATCAGAGGAAAATAGATTACGAAAAGGTAAGACTTAGGATTTTTGAAGAAGAAATTAAAACCGAAAGTAGAAAATATAGAAAAATACAAAAGCTAAGAAATAAAATGTTAAAAATTAAAAGGGCAAAAAAACTTGCAGTGGAAACTGTAGTGAAAGTAGAGGACGATAATAGGTTGTTTGCAAAGACTTTAGTAGGTGGTAAGGAAGTGATGGCATTGTTAGATTCTGGTGCTGGAGCATGTTGTATAGGTAGAAATGCGTTTGCGTTTTTGAACGATTATAAAGACTCTGTTATTAAGTTAAAAAGTCAAAATGTTAAAACTGCTAGTGGAGGAAAAGTACCTGTGGTAGGTGTAGTCACTTTACCGGTCGTGTGGAATGGGTCAACTAAAGATTTAGATTTCTTAGTAGTACCAGACTTACAGCAGGAGTTTTATTTTGGGATTGATTTCTGGAGAGCCTTTGCATTGCCAGTTGTGGGAGAAGCGGGAGCTCTTGTATCTGAAATAGCACAGGTAGGAGAAGATATAACTGAAAATGATAAGCAGCATAAGCTTTCAGTCGATCAAGCTGAAAAACTTGGAAAATTTAAGGCTACTTTTCCATCTTTTGCCGTCCTAGGACTTGGTAGAACCTCCTTGGAAGAACATGTTATAGAGGTGACGAATGAGGACATTCCAATTAAGCAAAGACATTATCCGGTGTCGCCTGTTATTCAAGAACTTTTATTTAAAGAACTAGATCGAATGTTAAGTCTCGGGGTTATTGAGGCTAGCAACAGCAGCTGGAGTTCACCTGTTACTCTGGTGAGAAAAGGCACAAAGAATAGGTTATGCTTAGATGCGCGCAAGGTAAATGCTCGTACTATAAAGGATGCGTATCCACTTCCTCACATTGAGGGTATTTTGAGCAGGTTACAGGATACGAAGTATATTTCTGCCATCGACCTCAAAGATGCATTCTGGCAGATCCCACTAGAGATGAAGTCGAGGGAAAAGACGGCGTTCACAGTCCCTGGGCGACCATTATATCAGTTTACGGTCATGCCGTTTGGGCTGTGTAACGCCGCCCAGAGAATGTGTCGCCTGATGGACAAAGCTATACCAGCTGCGTTGCGAAACAATGTTTTTGTGTACCTCGACGACCTCCTGGTGGTTTCTGCCAGTTTTAACGAGCATGTAGACCTTTTGTTTGAAGTCGCTCGGTGTTTGAAGAATGCTGGTCTTACGATTAACCTAGAGAAAAGTAGATTTTGCTACATGGAGGTTAAATACTTAGGTTTTGTAGTGGGTAACGGTTGCATTAGGACAGACGAGTCTAAAGTGGAAGCTGTAAAAGACTTCCCGGTTCCGAAAACACCTAACCAGCTTAGACGTTTTCTAGGTATGTGTGGGTGGTACCGTAGATTCATACGGGATTACGCAAGTATAGCGGCACCGCTCCACGACTGCCTTACAAAGGAGCGCATTCGAAAATTTTTGTTGTCAGCAGATGCGCTTACTTCATTTGGAGAACTAAAAAACAGTCTTATATCCGCTCCTTTACTTGTAAACCCTGACTTTTCGCAAAGGTTTTTTATACAGTGTGACGCATCTACTCTTGGTGTTGGGGGTGTTCTGTTTCAGGTAGATAATGAGGGTCACGAGCATCCAATAGCCTATATGTCCGCAAAGCTCAATAAAGCACAGAAAAATTATAGCGTGACTGAGCTAGAATGCTATGCTGCAGTGCTCAGCGTGAAAAAGTTTAGGCCGTATATTGAGGGACTACCTTTCACTATCATTACCGATCACTCGAGTCTCAAATGGCTTATGAGTCAAAGTGACCTCGCTGGAAGGTTGGCTAGATGGAGCCTTAAACTCCAAGGCTTTGAGTTTGATATAGAACATCGCAAGGGATCCCAAAATGTGGTGCCTGATACTCTTTCAAGAGCCTATATGGAAGAAGTTGTGGTAAATCACCGTATATTAGATATCGACCTAAAAAGCCCTTATTTCAACACCGACGAGTATAAAACTCTTAGAGAAAGCGTAGTGGAAGCTAAAGTTAGTACACCAGACATCTGCGTTTCAGATAACTATGTCTATAGACGAACAGCATTTTCGACAGGTGATCTTGTAGAAGATTACAATATTTGGAAGCTCTGGGTTCCGAAGGAATTACAAAACGAGTTAGTTATTGCTGCACATTTTTCACCATCATCAGGTCATGGCGGTATCCATAAAACTTTATCGAGGTTAAGGGAGCGTTATTATTGGCCCGGTATGGTATCCGATGTTAAAAAAATTGTTAAGTCATGTGATGTTTGCCACGTTAACAAAACTACAAATGTATTCAAGAAGCCCTTAATGGGCCAGCAAATAATCACCGAAAGGCCTTTCCAAAGGCTATATATTGATTTTATGGGTCCCTATCCACGATCTAAGAATGGAAATACCGTTATATTTGTGTGTCTGGATCATTTCAGCAAATTCGTCTTTCTTGAGCCAATGCGTGTTGCAACTGCCGTCAATGTTACGAATTTCTTTGAGAATAGAATTTTTCATATCTTTGGGGTGCCGGAATACATTCATTCCGATAACGGTCGGCAATTTGTATCGGAACTATTTCGTGAATTCCTAAAAAAATATGGGATCAAACATATTCGCACGGCTTTGTACGCTCCACAGTCCAATGCAGCCGAAAGAGTCAACAGGTCTGTGCTGCAAATGATCAGATTATTTGTTGGACATGATCAAAGAGATTGGGATCAGCATTTAAGTGATGTTGCTTTTGCACTTAGGAGTACTAAACATAGCTCGATAGGAATGTCACCGTACTATGCAGCTTTTGGCATAAATATGGTGCAACATGCATCTACATATGAGGTACTTCGAAACATTGGAAGTATAAAAGATTTAGATGTGGACTTAGGAAAAAGATCTGATAAATTGCAGGCGATAAGGGATAAGATATTTGTAGACTTAGAAAAAGCACATCAACGTTCAACCAGAAACTACAATACAAGATCAAAAGATGTAAAATTTAAGGAAGGTCAACTTGTATATCGTAGAAATTTTAGACTTAGCAATAAGGTAAATAATTACAACACGAAGCTAGCGCCCATTCACGTCAAATGTGTTGTTTTAAAAGTTCTTGGAAACTCATTGTATGAGTTAGGAGGCTTAGATGGAAAAAGTAAGGGCGTGTTTCATGGCCGTGATATATTTCTAGTCTAAATTTGATTTTCAGTATATAATGCCGGCTAGCATCAGATTAGGTGGGTCGAGGCCACACGAGTAGTAAGGATACCTTCTTTTTGCCACCTTAGAAAATATCTATGTTTATATTTTGTTTTAGACTGACCCAGCTATTTTTCGCATTCGTTCCATGCCTAAGATAGGTATCGACGGCTGCGAGTTTGTTACGGTTAGGATTACTAATTGCATCTCTGAAAAAAATGTACGTTGGTTTCAGCTCTGAGAATTACTGTTCACAAAAATAAAAAAAAAGGATTTTTTTTTAACGAAGGTGAGAGAAGAAGAAAAAAATGAGAATTGATTGAACACGTTTTTTTTCTTGGGGATTTGGTTTTTTGAGGTTCAGTCGGATCGAAAGCAAGGTGACGCAACCCACCTAAAATAAAATAAAAATATTGTTCAAAAGATATGATCTTTATACGGAACTATACATAAACTTAAACATTGAAAAAAAAAGAAAATGATGGCGTGAACTTATACATAAAAAAACGTTAATGATTGCTTGTAAAAACCAAAAACAAGTGTATAAGTTCTTACCAATGTTATTAATGTTACATGAAGCAGACTTACTGTTCATAAAAACATATGCAATAATAAAACCATATTTACACACTAATTACAAAAAAAGTACTAGTTATAAAAAACTCATATGTGCCTATATCTATATACATATGTATGTTTATACATACGTCAATGTAAAAAAAAAATATATATAAAAAAAATCATATATAGAAAAAAAAAAAAGAAATTAGCAAGTGAAGATAACGTAGATGATCTATTTAATAAAAAAGGCTGGATCAGAAGTATAGCAAAGGAATCAATAAATAAATAAAGCAGAATGCAAAAACAACAAAAGGAAAATCAACGTTAAGCTGCAAACCTAAAACATATTACAAAAACTAAAATATATACATAACTACAAACGATTCGAAACATAAAGTTTAAAAAGTGTTCATATGTAAAAAAAAAGAGGCTTAACCTAAATATATATAGATACATATATTATATTAGAGTTATGTGAAGTACAAATATATATTTTTAAGAAAAAGAGAAGTATAAAATACATATTTATATGCTGAATTTATGAAAATAAAAATAAAAAAAGGAATTTATAAATAAGAAAGGAGAATGAAAAGATTTATAATGATTATTAATTATACATATCGCTTTTGTAAAGAAGAGTGCAAACGTAACTAATAATAATAATAATAAGAGAAGTTTGAAAAAAAAGAGAATACAAAATAAACAAAAAAAAAAAGAGAGAATATAAAATATAAAAATTAAAAAAGGAAAAATTTTTTTAATATATGAGTATAAGAGATTTGGTAGTTGACTGGAAGTTGGTAAGTCGAGAAAATAAACTGAAAAAGGGATGTATAATTGACGTTTTATTCTTAACTAATAATGACGTTTACACTCTTCTATGTAAAGCAATCAGATAATTGGTATTATTAATGTTAGAAGACACCAAATAGCAATAAGAATAGTATATAAAAATTTATGGATTAAAAATAATAAAAAAAAATTCAATACATATACATCTATAATTTCTTTTACAATTTTTAAATGTGTATGAACGTAATATTGTGATTGTGGCATTAAGAGCACAAGTGGTAATACTTGATTTCTTTCTGACGGGACCTTAGAGACCATGTCGGGATAAATAGTTTCTTTGTCGATGTGAGGTGTTGTGGGTGTGGGTGGATGTTGCCTTCTACGCGTTAAGAAAAATTGTATGGACGGAATGGACATGGGGTGAAAAAAAATGGCATGAAATAAAGTAGATTATGGGTATTGTTTCGAATGTATTAGAGCCAGAAGCAATACAAAGGCTGTGTACTCGCCGAGTTACAGAAGGGTGGGAGACTCTGGCCATTTGACTGACGGACTTGTGGACGATAGGGACACGGGGACCTTTGGATATGACTTATAGATCCACATATTTATTTTGATCATGATGGTATCATTACAGATATCGAGATTTTTTTTTACTGTATTTTTTTTTTTCTTTAGACACGAGAGATTTTTATGTTTATGGTGCTGTGTGTTTGTCAGTGATAAGAACTCACTCAAGTATGACGAGTAGCCGGATAAAGCCACCGTGTCAAAATTTCATCTGTGAAAAACACACCATTTACCTTATAGGAAAAGTAACCATAACAAATTAAAATTTTAATTACTTAAATTTTAAAATTTTAATTGTGGCAGCACATACTGTTCCCTACTACTAACTTGGTCGCCTTTTATTAGATCAGATCCACTATTCGACGCGTAATTTAGTAGCCTTTCAAATAATCACCCTTATTGTCTTTGGCGTTTTTATGACGAAAGTCAGGCGTTTTTACAATATGGTACCGTGGTTGGCAAAAAACGCCAATAAATACGACACTGTTTGTAAATCTATTACAAACGAGCCGTTAAAACGGTACCGTAATTAGCGTATTTGTCTGTCAAAAGTGAAAAAATTTGTCGTTAAGAATTTTTATCACGACATAATTAAAAAATCACTGAAATGGAAGGAAATAAAATGTAAGTCCGCAAAAAAATTAATTATTTTATTAAAATATGATTTTCTTATGTGATGTCATAAATTTTAGCGTAAAAATTACATCTGCAGCACAGTTTGCGAAGTTGGTGGAGCTAATGGAGCAAAAACCTTACTTAGCAAAAGGCTTCCACAAAAGTTTAAAGAAAATAAATGTAAAGGAAGAGTGGAATACAATTTCTGAAGATTTAAATTGCATTGGCCCTCCATCCCGTTCTGGGGAAGGCTGGATGAAGGTGTGGGCCGATTTCAAATTTAAATTGAAGAAAAAACTCGCTCACAATAAAGCTGAAAGTCACGCTACAGGTGGCGGATCTTTCAAAAAATTTGTGTTGTCAACAGTCGAGGAAGCTGCCGTTAATTTATTAGATATGCGTACGGTTATTGAGCATAAAGATCCATTTGGAATTAAAAGACCACGAGCTGTTTCCCCAGATGCTGAGCCAAATTTAGACAATAACGGCAGTCCTGACGAAACCGAACAACCGCGTACTTCAACTCCGCCTAGGAAGTACAAAAAAACTAAGAGTCAAGAGAGAGTAACGCTGTTAGAAGAACAAGTAAAAGTTCAAAAAGAGTTATGCTTAGAACTTAAAAATAAATTAACGGAAATAGAACGTTATAGCAGCAAAACTTTTAAAATTAAGGAAGAAAAATTACATTTGTACAAAGCAGAACTAAGAAAGAAAGATGCACATAGAAAAGCTCTTTTAGAAATTCGGAAAGTCGAACTAGAAGTTAAACAGAAAAAAATCGAACTCGAGGAATTAAAAAGTAGATTGGTTTAAAAAATGTTTATCTTTTATTTATGTTTGAATAATTTTTAATTTCATGTGCTTATCATTTAATTTAATGTGTTTATAATAAAATAAAAAAAATTAATTTAGTTGTTGCATTATTTTTAATCTAATATTTGAAGCGCTTAAGTTGTCTTCGTCAACATAATCTGGCATTACTTCATCGATTACGTCAAGGTCAGGCCACCCTATATGGAAATGAACACAAATATTGTGTAGAGCAGCGCAAACGGATGTAATTTTTCCAGCAAACTCAGGGCTGTAGTGTAGCTGTCTGGCTCCCAGCAGACACCGAAATCTGTTTTTTAAAACCCCTATGGTTCGCTCCACTGCATTCCTGGTTCGGGAATGAATGTGATTGAAATGACTTTCAGGTGTACCCTCTTGTGTCGACCGAAATGGTGTTATTAGGTAGGGTTCCAACGGATAGCCTGCATCTCCTGTAAATTAAAAAATTAATTAATTAATTCTTGTATCGAAGTAAAAATAAAAATTAATATGTGAAATTTAATTACCTAATAGCCATGTATTTTTTTCTTCATTTTCATATTTTTGCTTAAGATAATGCTTTAAGTCACTTACATTCCATATAAGAGAATCGTGACTCGATCCCGGAGAATGCGTCTGAATGTATCTTATGCGAAGTTTGTGATCACAAACCTAAAATTAACAAAAAAACATTAAAAAATTTCATTAACAAAATATTTTTATATTTACCAACATGATGTTTAGGGAATAAAATCCCTTTCTATTAAGATATTTGAAACGATCCTCAACTGAGGTTGGTATAATGGAAACGTGTGTTCCGTCAACGCAACCAATTACCCCAGGAAATCCTGTTTTTCGGAAAAAGTTTTTCTTAATCTCATTTTGTTCTGCTTCGTCCATTTGAACTGAAATCCATCTTGGGCAAAGTTCGCTGTACATTGCTTCAATGCACTCACGAAATGATTCGCTTACTGTTGTTTGACAGAGGTTCACATTGTAATCGTTTCCAGCACCTTTCTGGTAACTGCCCTCTGCTAACAATCTCATTGTTGCGGTTAGCTTATTTAGCTTTGATACACCTGTGGTTCTTTTGGGATCTTTCAATTTCGGAGAAATTTTTTTCAACACATATTTAAAAGCATCTTTGTTAAGTCTAAAATATGCAATAAATCTAAAACAAAGTTTATCAACATGTTTTAGATTATATATTTCATAGCTTACTTTTTGTTAGGAAGGGTAAATATATTTGTTTGCTGCCTCAATTCTTTCCTTACAGCATTCATTTCCCGCACGCTGGTTGCATCTTCATCTTCAGAGGATGAATAAAAGGCCACACTCAACATTTTCACTTAATTTATTTAATTAATATATCGCGCCAAGAATTTTTAATTTTTGTTTTTTATTTATTTACAAACACCTGTTTTTGACAGTTTTTACAACAGGTTGTTTCATAATCAATAAAATAGGGAAATCTACTACATTTTGATTCTTTTACCAAATTGTCGTAGGCGAAAATTTTACACGGTACCATGAAATTTTAAATTCGACAGCATCTACGACAGTTGTCGTAATTCGACTACGCCAACCACAATAAGGGTGAATATATAATTCATTTTAAACGAACCAGCCTTTGATTCTGAATGATGCTTTAACAAGAAGTATCCACCGAAAAACGAAAATGAACCGTTAATTATGCACAATGGCCGAAATGAAATTTTTTATTCCTTTTTTGTGTTTAGCACATCATAATTATTCTAAAAAAATGCTTTAGAAAAACCTAAAAAAATTAAAGTTTGTAAAGCAGTGTTATTAAAAGCAATATATTTTTTAGTGGTATTCCTAGTTAGGAAAATCCATAACCGGATTAAAAATTTCGAAAAAAGTTTTGCCCCCCTTAGAAAAAATGTCTAGCTACACCAATGGTCAATACTAAAACAAACGTTGGCTAAAAATTTTTTGCTATATATTCAGTTACACAAGAAATAATTTAACATATTATTTTATAAAATATTATTAATTAAAACTACCTTCCCCCTTTCAAACTATGAAAGAAATTAATTATCAATATTAAATATTGACTATTAAAATAACTATTTCAATTATTAGTTACTAAAGAAACTTTACTAATTACTACCTATACACTATTTTTATACCAGTAGTTAATTTTTTTCATAACATGTAATAACTCCCCATTTTTACTAACATTTTTCCTCTGGTGTATACCATCGTGAGTATTTCTATCTTGTATTTAACTACCCTGAAGAAAGCCAGGGGCCAAGTGTCTCCAAGTCACCACTTTTGTCGATAGTTTGGTGACGTTGTCAACGAATCGTCTACACTTTTTATATTAGCTTTAACACCTAGAAAACGATTTTTTGTGTCTCATTTTGATGTGTTGAGAATATATGCGGCTGAACGGAAAACTAAAAATTTTCATTAAAAATCTAATTAATTTGTCTTAGCTGGTAAAAAGTTTCATATGTGTTGACAAGAATCATTAAAATGCATTGAGTCTCTGGTACCATTGTCTCCATATGGTCCCATAAGAACCACCTGGTCTATAGTAAGTCAACAGTTTCGAGGTCAGTAGTGGAATCTCAATGACAAGAACGTGTTAAATGTCTATAGCACAGAAATTTGCCTGGGTACAATTAGTCAGTAGTACTGCTGACAAAGTAAACAGTGAATCAGTACAATTTTACTATAGACATTTCCTGCAGGGTATATTCATAACTATATACATTTATAACTATGTTACAATTATCATCATTTCATTCATAAAATAGGAGAAGAAAAAGCAAGAAAAATTTCACCGAAACAACAATTTAATTTACAACAACACGCATTTACTGCTGGGCCCAACATATCAATCGTCGTGAAGTATTTACGTTTATCAATCTCTTAATCTCTGTAAGTGATGATTATTTTTTCAGTTCACTTCAGCCATTGTTCATATAACGGTACATTTGTGTTTTTCGATGCTTGTACATATATTTACTTCTCTTTAAAGCACCATCCAGAGTAACAGCGGCATCCAAAGTCGATTATAAGATTCTTCTAAAAACGCCGGAAACAACCGACGAAATTTCATGGAATTTAAACTTTTATCCACTCTAACTTGGTCGCCTTTTATTCGATCAGAGCCACTATTCGCCGCGTAATTTAGTAGCCTTTCAAATAATATATAATTCATTTTAAACAAACCAGCCTTTGATTCTGAATGACGCTTTAACAAGAAGTATACACCGAAAAACTAAAATGAACCGTTATATTATGAACAATGGCCGAAATGAAATTTTTATTCCTTTTTTGTGTTTAGCACATCATAGTTATTCTAAAAAAATGCTTTAGAAAATTAAAAACTTCAAAAAATAAAAGTTTGTAAAGCAGTGTTATTAAAGCCAATCGATTTTTTTGTGGTATATTTAGTTAAGAAAAATCCAAACCCGGATTAAAAATTTCAACAAAAAAAAATTTTGTTTGATAAAAAAAAATATTTATTCTCTTATTGGCAGATGTTCGCACCTTATTCTCTAAGTAGAAACAAACATTAATTTCGGTGAACAAAATAAACAATATACAAATACAAATATATTATATGAAAAAAAGAGGCATATATTCCCAACAACAAAGTATTAACAAGCACCGTTTTGTTTAATGTTTTACGTACCTCTACATTTTTTCTTTTTCTTTTTGTAAAGTAAATTTTAAACCCATAAACAAGCAGGCACACATATATGAGTACCAAAACAACAACAGCAACAAACAACAGAAATGCCTAAGTTACAGTTGTTGCTGCAGAATGTGATAATCCAGTAAACAAAAATTTACAGTTGCGTACACGGGTACGCTCAAATTCAATGTCTATGACAGACCGTAATATAAAAGTAAAATTTTTTAAACCAGCTTCACAGCAAAACTCAAGTGCCAACAATATGAGCCAACATCAAGCCGAAAAAGAAAAAACAACTGATTCAGAAAATCCAAATGGGTATTGATCGTTATTTTAAAGCTGTAAATAATAAAAGAAGACAAAGAAGTTCAAGATCGAAAAACATAGCTCCGTTGGCGAAAATGGCCAAAGATGGTAAATCTGATGCAGCGCTTTCTGAAAATCGCTTTTCACTTCTACAAAACGACGAAGACGAAATCACCATTGTCAGGTCAAGCAAGCCGCTTCCAATATACTTAAGAGAGAAAAACTCAAATGAGCTAATTAAAAGGCTAGTACAATTAATCGGTGAAGAGGCGTTTTACGTAGTCCCGATAAAACGCGGCGCGAGTAATGAGACAAAAATTCAAGTAAGGGAAGAAAATCATTACCGCCCAGTAGTTTTGGAGTTAAAAAAAAAATTAAAATTTTTCCACCTACTAATTGAAAAGTGCAAAAGGCCTCCAGGTAGTGATAAAAGGCATCGATTCATGCGTGGATCCAGAAGAGGTAAAAGCGGGTCTACTACATAATAATTTTAAAGTGAAAAATGTTACTTACATTAACAATTAGTGAGCGAGTTCCCTAACCGCTATTTCTTGTGGAACTGGAACCAGGTGACTTAAAATTAAGAAATTAAGTAAAGTGCGACTTTCGCTCGCACACGAAGGTTTCCGTACAAATACACATATGTATATCCCTTTTTGTTTTTGCCCCGTTTGTCATTTGGCAGTTTTTTCGTTGTGCTTTCTTGTTTAATTTTAGTTTTTTATTTTTTTAAGTATTTTTCGTTGTTTTTTTTTTTTGGTTTTTTTTTATTTTGGCGCTTTTCGTGATTTTTTTTTTTGTTTTTTTTTTTGGCGATGTTTCGTTTTTTGCAATTTTTTGTTTTTTGCCGATTTTAGTTTTGGCGATTTTTTGGTTATGGCATTTATTTAAAGTTTTCACTTTCCGACGATATTTTTAGTTTTAGCGATTTATTTCAGTTGTGGCGATTTTTTCAGTTTTGGCGCTTTTTTCGTTTTTTTGGGATTTTTTCGGTTTTTTGTGGTTTTTTAGTTTTAGCGACTTTTTTTTTTGATTTGACACTTTTCGTTTTGGCGATTTTTTTGGTTTTTGGCGTTTTTTTAGTTTTGGCGCTTTTTTTTGGTTTTTTTTCGTTTCTGTGATTTTTTTATTTTTTGGCGATTTTTTCATTTTTTGATGATTTATTTAGTTTTAGCGATTTTTCGTTTGAAGACTTCTTCGATTTTTGACGTTTTTTTAGTGTTTTTTGGCGATCTTTTTAATTTTGGTGATATATTGCGTTTTAGGGATTTTTTTAATTTTGGCGCTTTTTTTCCTTTAAGCGCTTTTTTCATTTTAGCGTTTTTTTTCGTTTTGAAATTTTTTTAATTTTGGATTTGTTTAGTTTTAGCGTGTTTTAAAATTTCAAGATTTTACATCTTACAGTTTCCAAGATACAGCATATTGTCTCAATTACATAGTCAAAATTACAATAACTAATAGAATACCCTTTAATTTTTATTGTTTTAAATATCGGTGTTAATTGGTGTGTCTATTCTACAGACTACAAAAATTAGCACTTACTTTGAAAATTTTAAGTGTCTATATATAAGTGTCTGTATATTACATTAGTGTTTCAACATGTTGCGTTGCTCGCTTTAGAACACCCTTTAATTTTTAACATTCATATATTTGTTGTTGTAGCGGCCGATGTTTTACATATTCTGTGAACATTTCAGGTCCGTAGCTCTTACGGTTCCGAAGATAGAGCAGATTGTCTCAATTACATAGTAAAATTACACTGACTGATAGAACACCCTTTAATTTTTATTGTCTTAAATATCGGTGTTAATTGGTGTAGTCTATTCTACAGACTACACCAATTAACACGAACTTAGAAAATTTTAAGTGTCTATATATGTGTCTGCATATTACATTAGTATTTCAACATTTTTCGCTGCTCGCCTTAGAACACCCTTTAATTTTTAGCTGTCATATATTTATTGTTGTAGCGGTCAGTTTTACATATTCTGTGAAAATTGCAGGTCCGTAGCTCTTACGGTTCCCGAGAAAACATTACATTAGTATTTCAACATTTTTCGTTGCTCCTTTAGAACACCCTTTAATTTTTAACTGTCATATATTTGTTGTTGTAGCGGCAAAAGCTCTACATATCCTGTCCGTAGCTCTTACGGTTCCCGAGAAAACAGCTTGTGACAGACAGGCGGACGGACAGCGTAGCGAAAACAATAGGGTTCCTTTACACTTTTGGTGTATCGGAACCGTAAAAGAATGAAGTACACCCCATTTATAGCTTAAGATATTTGCTGCACCGACGAGTTACCGTAGAGGAACCTCACAAGCGAGCAGGACCCATTCGATGCCTGAATTGCCAAGAATATGGCCACACCAAAACATATTGCAAGTTGCGCACCGTTTGTGTCGTCTGTGGTGAACTACACAGCACTGCCAATTGTGATTAGCCAAAAGATGATTCCAAAATTAAAATGTGTAATAGCGCAAAACATACCAAACAGTCAGTTCTCATTCGCTAATGCTTTGAAGTCTAACCAGCCCACAGCTCAAAAAATTTTGATCGAATTGAGGCTTCAATAGAAAATTTAATACAAACAGTAATTTTTTTACAACCAGCATGATGCAGGAAATGTTGAAAATGCAGTATACATTATTGCAGGCTGCATTACACAAACCATGAACTTAAACATCTTTTTCTGGAACGCAAATGGCATCCACCAACATAAAAACGAACTAGAATATTTCATGATGGATAAACAAATTGATGTTATGCTTATCTCTTAGACACATTTGACGGCTAAAAGCTTTCATAAAATCGACGGATATACCCTCTACGACACAAAGAACTCCCAAGGTAGAGCTTGTGGTGACTCGGGTATACTAATAAAATCGCGATTAAAACACTACTTAATGAGTGATCATTGTGAACACTATCTTCAAGCAACTAACATCTGCATTGAAGCTTTTCAACAAAACCTGGTGATTTCATCAATTTAATCTGCTCCTAAATACTCTATTACAGAAAATCAATATAGTAGATTTTTTAATTCACTAGGCCACGCTTTCTGGCCGCCAGTGATTACAACGTTAAGCACACTTTCTGGGGATCTCGCCTCATCACGCCAAAAGATCGCGTTTTGTTTGACACAATTTCAAAAATGCGTTTGAATGTTAAATCAAGCGGGCAGCCAACTTACTGGCCAACAGATCGCTGAAAAATACCTGCTGTTCTTGATTTTGCAGTGGTAAAGGGTGTGCCCAGCGAAATGATCCAAAATGAAGCATCTTTTTTGTCTTCAGATCACTCACCAAATATTGTCACTATATATTCACATACAATTTCTTCACCCACTGTTGTTTTAACGATGACAACCACACGTAGAAATTGGTTGAAATACAAAAAATATTTGAGTGCTCATTGCACAGAAAATATTCAATTAAAACGCCTGCTGACATAGATGACTCTATTAGAATGTTTGAGGCAAACCTTAAGCAAGCTGTCTAAATGCTACTACTACAAATCTTCAAGTGAGATATAATAAAATTTATTCAGCAGATGTAGAACAGCTTTTTTCGAAGAAAGAAAAGTTCGTAGAGAATGGCAACGCTACAGGTCCCCTCAGCTAAAATCTAGGCTGAAGGAATGTACTAAAGAGCTGAAAACTCTACTGGAATATCAAAAAACCACTTCTCTTCAAAAATTTCTGAATTGGCTCGACGCAACACCTCAAACAGAATATTCGCTATGGAGAGCAGCCCGAGGCCTCAAAAGACCAGTGATATATAAGCCTCCATTGCGAGCTTCGAATGGGAGACAGGTACTCTGCTTGTAAGCCCCTTGCAGAAAGTATTTACTCCAAATACGTCTGATACTATAGTTGAGCTGCCACCAACTGGGCATCACTTGCTTTTACCCGTTTTTGTACATATGCAACTCTGCATTACTTACGAACGTATTATATAATACCATTTTACTTCCGAAACGGAAATTAGTTTCGAAAGGTTTTGATTTTCGAATCGAAATGCATAATTACCCCCCAGATGTTACTTTGAGGTTCAATATTCATGATATTGAACACTGTGTTGCGGACTTAAATTCGAAAAAAGCTCCAGGCGCTAATAAAATAAGTAATAACATGCTCTTAGAGCTACACTTTACTGCAAAACGGATAATTCTATTTATTTTTAACAGTATTTTGCGCCTCAAATGCTATCCCGAAAAATTGAAGGTTTCGCTGATTACCTAAGCCATGCAAAAATCATACGAAGGTAGAAATCCTATAGGCCTATAAGCCTATTGTCCAACATGTCCAAACTATTTGAAAAGCTACTTATGAGTAAGCTAACACCCATACTAAATCGTACTGGATGCATTCGGTTTTAGGACACAACATAGCAAGATTGAAGAAACACATACACTCGTGAGTGTGGTTAGAAAAACCTTCGAAGAAAATAAATATTGTTCTGCGCTCTTCATCGATGTTTCTCAGGCATTTGATAAAGTATGGCACGAAGGTTTAATACATAAACTAAAGCAAAACCTACGCGAAAACATCCTTAAACTTTTAGAAAGCTACTTAACTGAGCGAAAATTTGTTGTTAAAGAAGGTAATTTTCTTAGCCCTCCGCAACCCATTGAAACCGGAGTTCCTCAAGGTAGCATCCTCGGTCCTGTATTATATTTGATATATGCCCCTGACTTGCCGGTAAGCAGTAACATACACACATCAACATTCGCTGATGATACAGCTTTTCTAAGTGTTCACCATCAAGAACCTTCCCACAAACTGCAAGAGTATATACCCCAGTTGGAACAATGGTTAAAACAATGGCGGATAAAAATTAACGAACAAAAATGTCTACACATTTCTTTTACATTGTGCAGAGAAACCTGCCCACCTATACAAATAAATAACCAAACTATACCTCAACACACTGAAGTAAAATATCTCGGTGTTCATCTTGATCGTCGTCTAACATGGAAGTTCCACATAAATGCAACGGTGACCCAAAAGAAATTAAAAGCAGCTCAAATGGCTCATTGAAAGGAACTCTACTCTAAGCCTAGATTGTAAACTTCTTCTATATAACTCCATTCTAAAACCAATATGCTCCTACGGAAGCCAGTTATGGGGCACTGCCTCGGCATCAAATGTAGAAAAAATTCAAAGACGACAAAATAAAATACTCCTTACGATTACAGCAGCCCCATGGTGTCAGAAACAAGCGAATTCATAAAGATCTGGATGTGCCGCTGGTTAAGACAGTGTTTTCTAAACACGTGACAAGATACATTAAAAAAACTGGAGTTGCACCCAAATCCCCTAGCCCGAAACATCATTAACTTTAGAGGCCACACTCGGTTGAGATGGAGGGACACCCTTACTCTCAGCTGAACACGAGAGACGAAAAAAACGAAAGAACCAGAAGCTGAAACAAATATTTTTGTCTGGCATTGGCTGGACTTAAAAATTAAAATTTTAGAGTTAAGGTTTGATTACTTACAATTTTATTGAAGATACAATAAATAAATATAACCGAAAAAAGAAATTGCCAGAGTAGTAATGTATCTGTTTATCATACAGACGATAAGCAGTTCAACCCATGAAGCAAAATGGATTATTTTTAATTGTGTTCATGTTTGCGAAAACAAGTTGTAAGCCAATAACAAAATAGTTGTGCAGTAGCCTAGTGAGCAAAACACTTATAAAATGATATAAAATAACATAATAACTGAAAATGGCACAAGTTCAATGCTTAGCAGAGACATTAAATTTTTATTGTGTTTTGTATATTTAATGCCTTCTAAATATTGTAATTTATAACTTGTTATTTGTAACCCAATGTGGTAAATACTTGCCTCTAATATGGCGATTGAAGTAATTGGTTAAAATACCAAAGTACAAGTAGTGAAGGGTATGTTTATTAGCATTTTAACTCATTAGTTTGCCATAAAAATTTTTCCTTGGTAGTTAAGGAGATATACAACCTGGTTAAAACTGCGATTTCAAAAGAATCAAGATACGCCTTTTTCATGTTAGGACAACGATATACCAGTTCCATTGTTAAATGAATGGATCAAATATTTTTATTAATTTATTTAATAATGTTTACAAGTGCGGAGATAAAAACAAACTTAGCTTTTTTTTGGTGCAGAGGCACTTGCAGTATGTCAAACCAACGGTTAGGTATTCATCGAAATCTTCAGATATTTCTATTTGTTTTTTATAATTTGCTATGCTGCATGTTTTGTATGGATCGATCTGATATGAAGAAAATTTTAGTTTCAAGAGAGACGCATGAAAATATTTAAATAAATCGCTAATTAATTCCATAAAATAATCTACTGGCGTGTGAAAAGTGTCGCCAATTATTAAGGGACTTTCAATAGACATATCCAACTGAGCGTATAAACTGCAAAAAACGTGGTAGCAATTCCGAAGCGCAGTCAATGAACTGTTTACGAGACAACTGTTAAAAAATAAATAAGAAAAAAAAACTAAGTTAAAATTAATAAACTAGTACAAGAGTACATACTTGGAACTTTTTATTTGTTTCAATTTATCCGTAAATTCTTGTAGAAGAGCATCTTGTGCTGGACCTGCGTAGATTTCCGGATAACAACTGGAAGGTCCTGTACTAAAATGTACAAAAAAAATGTCACAGAATAAGATTAGAGCTTAATTGCGATATTGTATTAATATATTTGTAAATTTTGTTTCCAATTTTCACAAACATTTGAAAAATATCAGATCGTAAATAAATAAAGTTATTTAATTAGTTTTTTTACGTAATTTTTTATTTTTGAACTGAATAGGTAGGTATAAGTCTGAAAATTTTTATTATTTCGGCTTTCTAGTTCAATATTTTGAATTAATGTAAATTGAAATTATTTTTATTAAGAGTGGAATGTTGGAATATTCAAATCAGATTAGCAGAACGGATCAGTACTACTGATTTCGACAGGCCGCTACACCGTCTCATCAGCGTTCTTGTTCACTTTTATCACTTCTGAAGTTGGATGCTTTTTACAAGGAAACATCAGCAATTTAACTAATTTTTGTCAGCAAATAGAATACAAGACTTCTTTTAAATCCGTGCCATGCATTTTTTTATTGTGACTCAATTTAATCTTTGCCGAAATTTCCCTATCTGATCAATAATCCAACCTTCACAAACTTGTTATTTGTTGTCTCGCTCCGATGGGAATTTTTTTCAATACCTACAATCAAAGCTGTTTGTGTTAGTTTATTATGCATGCTAAACTGCTTGAGTTATTTTGTCTGTATTTTTAGTTCCAGATCATCAACTGAGGAGTTAACATCAGAGACCCGGAAACTTTTTATTTCCATACAATATAAATATTTTTGTTGATGAAAATGTATTTTCATTTGTACAAAAAATAAAATACTTATATTTATTTTCAAATATAAATAAACATCATGATAAAAAAATAACAAATCTTCAACGATAAATATCGAGAAGAAAAATTTTCAAATGATTGTTTTTTTTCAAACTCTTCAAATTTTAAATATTTGAAAATATTTCACACCAAGACTAAAGAACAAAAACTTTTACTATACATTGGACTTTCCGCGATGTTAGCAATTTCTTCTGAGATTTTGTTATTCTTCACAATATTAGTGATTTTTTCAATATTTTTTTAGCAATTTTTCGTGAACATGCGGCTTTGGCGGTTTCTAATCAATGTTAGGGCGTTTTCGATTTTGCTAATCCTCGCGAATTTTCGCAATGTTCGGGATAGGAGCGACTTTTTGCCGTTAGTTAGGCTCTTTATAGTTTACACGATTTTTAAACCATATTAGAATTTGGTATTATACCGCTATTAGAAAGTTTCTGCGAATTTTCGCCATTCTCGCGATTTTTTCAAAATTTTGTCATTCCTTACAGTTTTAGCCATTTTTAATCAAAATTATGGTTTGTTTAAATTTTTGCAATTTTTCGCGAATTTTCGCTATTTTGTGATAAGCGAAAATTTTCCAAAGTTTATGGTTTTCTTTCATTTTTGGAGCTTTTAATCAATCGTAATAGTTTACACGATTTTTAAACCATATTAGAATTTGGTATTATACCGCTATTAGAAAGTTTCTGCGAATTTTCGCCATTCTCGCGATTTTTTAAAAATTTTGTCATTCCTTACAGTTTTAGCCATTTTTAATCAAAATTATGGTTTGTTTAAATTTTTGCAATTTTTCGCGAATTTTCGCTATTTTGTGATAAGCGAAAATTTTCCAAAGTTTATGGTTTTCTTTCATTTTTGGAGCTTTTAATCAATCGTAACATTGTAATCTTTCATGCACAAGAAAGTTTTTGCAAGTTTTCGTAATTTTCGCAATTTTTCCCTCCTCCCCTTGTATTAATTGATTCAAAACGTGTTCCAAATGTGCATATAAACATTTTATTATTTTACTGTCTTCCTTATATGATTTTTTCTTACAACACATTTTTCTTATAGTACACATAAAATTTTTTCATCCGATGAAAAAGTTAAAAATATCATAAACGATATTTGTTTTATTTTCTTTCGAAAAGAAAATAAAATAAAAATGCTTTGTTTCAAATAAAAAAATCCAAATGGATAAATATAATTTTTTAATCAAAAGTGTTTGTTTGTTTTTTGATACGAAAAAAACAAAAAATATGGTTTTAAAAGTATTAAAATATGGTCTCTGGTTAACATGCATATAACTATTTTGCACGGGCCGTCGCATTGTTAATTATTTTTACGTAATTTTTTTTTTTAACTGACTAGGTATAAGTCTGAAAATTTTTATTATTTCGGCTTTCTAGTTCAATATTTTGAATTAATGTAAATTCAAATTATTTTTATTAAGAGTGGAGTGTTGGAATATACAAATCAGATTAGAAGTCCGGATCAGTACTACTGATTTCAAAAGGCCGCTACACCGTCTCATCAGCGTTCTTGTTCACTTTTACCATTTATGAAGGTGGATGCTTTTTACAAGGAAACATATACAAGGAAAGTTATAATTAAATACGAAATTGTCTTTTTGACTGCATATTTAAATAATAATTAATTGCCCAACCTTGTGTAATTAAATAATAATTAAGTTTTATAAATTACCATATGATTTAGATTGCTTCTTGTTCTTGTGGAAACAAAAAATAGTGGCCGCTAACAATTCAACTTTTGTTGTCGAGAAATTTGGGCTTTCTTTGTCTATATTTGTCTTTTTGTGATTTTGTAAGCTGTTTTTATTATTTTAAAACATTGCAGAAACTCTTCATTATTCTTATTCCCTGAATGAAGAAAAATAATTTTTTTGGAATTTTTCTTTGTTTATGTTGAACAGCTGCTTTTTTTTGGGAAATTTAGGGAAAATTTGTGGTATTTTATGGTGCTACCATATTTTTGTCACAATTATATAAGAACAACTAAATACAACTGAAAAACAGAAGTTGAATTTAATTACAATTTAAATTTATATGAAAATTAACTAAATAAATATTTCATTACTGAGTCAAAAACTGGCGGTTAGTCTTTGCCGATATTTCCTATCTGATCAATAATCCAACACTCACAAACAGGGTGACCGTTGAAATTTTTTAAAAAGTGGCACAAAAAGGGGATTTTGAGGAAAAAGTGGCACCAAAAAGTGGATTCTTCAAAAAAAAAAGACAACTTTTTTAAAAAGGGAATAAATGAACCTAATTCTAGTATTTAATGAACTTCTAGGGCATATAATGTTTTGGAATAAAATGAATAAATTTTGATGTTTCTTCTATCTAAAAAAAAAGAGTTTTCAGCACCCACAAAGTACGCCGCTTTCTATCGAATTATTTAAACAACACATGCGTACATATGTACGTGGTTATACCTGACTGTAAAGTAAAATTTTAAATAGTGGATCAAAATGGTCTATACATGGCGGAGTTCTGAGGGAGCATACATAAAAAATACAAACAAATTCATAGTATTCTGCGTTTGTTGGTATCGGTCAAATATAATTTTTGCTTTTATGTATAAGAAATGTTGCCCTGTCACACACTTTTTACTGTTTTTTTAAGTTTTATCACTAATATTCGTGTGAATGTAAAAAATTATGGGGAAATGGGTAATTAGTTTCATTATAAAAATTCGCCAATCCAATTTTTCGAATTGCGTACAATTTCAATATAATATTATTACTTTTGTCTTAGGGGTTGATTTAGTAAAAATATATCTAACGTTCATTCAAAAATTTGCATGAAACTGTATACTTTTCATACAAGAACGTGTTGCTAGTTTTTGTTCGTGTAAGTAAATCAGGGTATTTGTTTCTAATAATTTTAGTGCAATAATGAATATTTATAGATCTCAACTATTAAACTATTTCAAAATAGTTTTTTTCATGACTTTATAAATAATGGACTCAAAAACACATTTTTGTCTTGAAAATTTTTTATAAAAACACTTTCGTACCGTAGAAAACTCATATTAAAACAAAAAGTATCACTTCATAAAAACTGGGCAGAAAGGGACATAAATTACAAAAGGTAGCAGATTTAGGTAATTTTAAAAAGGGGCCACTAAAAGTGGCAAGGAAGTGAAAAAGTGGCAAATTGCCACTTTAGTCGCAAAACGGTCACGCTGCTCACAAACTTGTTATTTGTTGTCTCGCTCTGATGGGCATTTTTTTCAATACCTACAATCAAAGCTGTTTGTGTTAGTTTATTATGCATGCTAAACTGCTTGAGTTATTGCACGCCTCATAAGCGAAGCGTTGAGGTGGGTACTACTCTCACTTCACGCGAAACTAATGATTTTTCAAACTTAAAATGGCTCTATTATTATCATTGCACTTGTAAAAAATATATACACACATATTAAGAAAAAATACTATTTTTAACACTCATGACATTTTTAATGTCATTTTTATTATTTAAACTAATTAAAAAACTGTTTAAAAAAGTTCTGTCTTGTACGTCCGTTTGTCTGTATGTACGGATCCTGTATGTGGTCACGATAGCGACCGAAAGGCTTCACTAATCGAGTCCTTTTTTTCTTTTACGCTTCAGTATAATTAGGAATAGAAGCCTATTTAATTTCACGGTCTAAATGAGATTATGAGGCGTGCACTTTTGGATTTTCCAAACTATTTTGTCTGTATTTTTAGTTACAGATCATCAACTGAGGAGTTAACATGCATATAACAATTTTGCGCGGGTCGTCGCATTATTAATTATTTTTACGTGTTTTTAGTTTTTTTTTTTAACTGAATAGGTATGTCTGAAAATTTTTATTATTTCGGCTTTCTAGTTCAATATTTTGAATTAATGTAAATTCAAATTATTTTTATTAAGAGTGGAATGTTGGAATATTCTTTAATATTATTTAGTTAGTTTGGCCTTAGTTAATTTTCAATTTAATTTTTCGATCAAATTATTTTTTATTTAAGAAAGAAATTCTAAAGCATGTAAATATTAAACATTCAAAGACAAATTTAGATGTACGGAAGGTTGAACTGACAGCTTTTTCGAGACTACCGAAGTCTACTCAACAGATCCCTTTACCTGCACTACCAGCGACGGTAGCAACAACACCCGAAAATCCTACTAATTTTATTAAGCTCAATCAACAGACTGTCGCCACCTCGCGGCGAGTGGTGGCATGCAATAACGTCCATGGAAATAATGACCATGGACGTTATTTCCACGATGCATAGCAAAACATCTTTACTCAGCGAAGCCATTTTAGTCTGCGAAACCAGTACACCGGATATTATATTATTTTCGAAATGAAAATAATGTCCTCTTTTATGTGAAAAAATGTCCACGGACATTATTTCCATGAACGTTATTGCATGCCACCTAAAAAATACCATGTTACTCCACAGATTCACTTGACTACTCTCCAAATAATATCACTGCTGAATATAAATTCATTAGCTTATTCCATATTTTTTAATTTTTTAATACAATTGAACAGTACTGAGTGCCTCAAATTCAATATAGCCCGCTCAAGTAAGGTAAAAAATTGCTAAAGCTAAGATCCTACTATCGGCGCAGTGTACCGATTTTCGGCGGTGCCCGCAACAAATCCATCTGTAAAAACCCCGTATGATCTTTTATATCAACTAAGACTGCGGTAACAGTTGCGTTTTCAAAACGCATTTTGAGATTTATAAGCCTACGCTGGTTTTGAGGACTACATTCGCCTCTCTCATTCTTATCTACAATAACTGATTTAATACTTTATAATAGCATGTAATGCCCAAAATCCATAAATTAAGCTCAAAAATTCAGAAACGTGCGTTTTTAAAATGCCCGTGTGACCTCAGCCTTACAAAGAAATAAGGCCGTAATTGCTCTGCACTTGTAATAAGGCCATTTTAAATTATGGCGCAATTATTTGAGAAATAAGTCCGTTTGGCTTTAATAGATATGACGTTATTGCGCTGGCGAAAATCGGTACGCTGCTACTATAGCGGGATCTTCGCTTAAGTCTTTGAACTTGAGATAAGAAACAAAAATTTTTTTATATACTGGTATGTGATGGAAATTTATCGATTTAAAATCGCGTGACTTTACAAATCTAATAATAGCAAAATAGGTGTTCTGTATATCACACGATACAGTGAAACCGAATTTAAGTTCGAATAAAATGGTCTGAGCCTCGAAATGTTTTTATAAATCGGCGTGATTTGAAATCGATCGATTTCCATCACATATCAGATAATTTTATCTTGGCCTTGTATAATAAGTCTCCAAAGTCTCACGTAATCTCGTGTACGGATTACAAAATATCAGAAGTCAATGGACGCAAAAATCGGATGTTTTATAAAAGCTACAGAAAATACAATTTCCTAAAAAATTTTATACAGTTATATTTTGTAGGATCAACGGTTTTTGAGATAAATGGCAGAGTAGAAATGGCTACACCGCATTTGCATACACCTAGGACCACCCCAAACCCTCCGGATAAAAATTAAAAATATATATATGTACATATATATGAGTTCATAATTCCTAGTAATACTAACATATATGTAATTTTTGATCTAACGCTTTGCTTCGGTGTTACGGTTTCAAAACTTTTTAAATTGATCATAGCTATCGTAATATGAAAGCTGTGTTCATTACATCAAAGTGCATTAAAATACGTTTGGTCGAAATTATGTATGACCACTAGAGATGAGCGATATTTCAGTACCTGTGATTTAGTCACTGTTACTGAAAAATCACGATTCACAGTTGTGACAAAACTTGTCAAGTAACTGCTACTTGCAAAGTTGTTCTTTTCTATTTGTTACATACAGAAAATTATATAGCGTTCTTTATAAGTTTAAAGTTCCCGTTATACAAAATAAACAGTGCTACCAACGTTAAAAATAAACAAAAAATCTTTCCAATTTCCAACAACATTTATATTAGTAAAAAAAATACATTTTCGTTTTTTTCTATTTTAACTTAGAAATGAGCTATTTTATCGCGGTAAAAAGTACCCTATGTTTGAATCAGGACTCTAAAGTACCTCCATACCAAATTTCATAAAAATCCATTCAATGGTTTTTGCGTGAAGCGTTTTCGGACAGCCAAAATAAATAAATAAATAAAATAAATACTTTACTTTCTAAAAACTTTTGATTTTCGTAAACTCATCCCCGCTCCGTAATGGGTTAAGAAGTTTTAAACCAATATTGGCCATATACGTTCAGAGGTCAATAACTCGAAAACTATGCATTTCCCCTGTTTTAATTTTTACATTTTCTTCTTATTTTTGCATTTTCAACCCCCTATGTAATTTGTTTTTATTTGGAGCTGTGTCACTAAACTGGGTTTAAGCCCTGAAAGTTGTTTTTGCTGTTCCCGTACTTTTGAACATTTTTTGTGTTTAGTGGGATTAATTCTTGGTTACTCTCATTTTACCAAGTTTTACCCAAAAGATACGCTATCGAACCTAATAATTCAAAATGGGTGCCCCTGTGGCTGAGTGGTAGCAATGCTAGCCTGTCAGTCCAGAGGTCGTGGGTTCGATTACCGACATAGGCCCTGGGTGTTTCCGCAAACAAGCTTATCGCTTCACGGGTTGTGTTTGTTAAAAATAATAAAAAAAAGTAAACTATCATTAACTATCGATAGTATTGAAAACTATCGATAGTGTTTCGATAGTATCGATTGTTTCAGACCACTAGTTTACGCTCTTTTGGCTATTTTTGCGCAATCAAAAAGCGCAGCGCAAAGGAAAATGCTCCTTTTTGCGCTAGCTTCTTTTATGCGCAGCGCGAAAGTATTGGCGCGGCGCAAGCGCAATAATAAATTTGCTCCGCTCTTTACGTACAGCGCCAAAAAGACCAAAAAGAGCGGAGCTGCGTTGCGTTTTTTCGTACTCTGGGTATAGACGTTTGTTTCTATATACATAATTATCATTTATTATATATCCGAATAATTCTAGCATGATTCATGAATTAGATTCCAACGGTAAAATATATAATTGATGTTCATGCATAAAATTGCGAACAGAAGAGAAATTTTAACCTTGACAAATAGCTTTTTAGCTTGAATCTGGACAAGCCTTACTTAGCGTTTACACGTGCAGGTGCAAGTTCGAAAAACTCAATACAAACTTACTTTTTTACTAATACACCTACACTTTTCGCACTTGCAGCCAACTTACAGCTCACTTGCAAGGGATATTACCCTGCGTTTAGACATGTAAGTACTTGCATGCAAGTTCTGTGTACGTATTATAAACGAAAAACCAATTTGTATTCGTTTCTCTGTCTTTCTCATAGCTGAACCAAAAGTGTGTTAGTAGAAAAGTTTTAGTGTATTGAGTTTTTCGAACTTGCACTTGCATGTGTAAAGGCCAGGTTACAAGACAGTGATTTTTTGACACTTGCAACAAGTAAAATGACAAGTTAAATAACAGTGTTACCCTATCAACAGTTTAGTACACATTAACTGGATTGCAATATAATGTTATTGTATTTTTACTTTAATATTATTTTAATATTTTTTCCTTAAATATACATATATACATAAATCAAGCAGTTAATGAAGTTTTAAAACTTAAATATCGTATATAAAATACGAATAAAATTCAATGTTATCTGGTTCCCTTAAAATGAAATATTTTTGTATTGGCAACTCTGCATTAAAAAGTAAACAAAATCAAAAATGCAGCCAAAATTAAGTCAAGAAAATATAATGTTAATAAATTTATACCGTTCCTATCCCATTTTATGGGATATGAACAGCAAATTATATCAATAATAAAGAAATTTTTTTAGTTGTTCTGCTCTCGCTGACATTTTTAAAATGAACTTTCACCTGCCCGTGTAAACATTCAAGCAACTTGCAAGACAGTTGGGCATTTTTCGAAATTTTCGTTGATTAAGCGTAGTATGCAGCTCTAAATGATATTCAGGCTGCCATAAGAAGTATGTGTAAAAAAAACAAAATGAAATTCAGGTTGGTAAATTTCTTAAAGAAATTTCCGTTTACTAGTACGCAGTTCCAAAAGAAAAGTACACGGAATTTCGGCATTTATTGTCTATTACAGGCATGTTATAACAATAAGTGGAGAATTTTTTCCGTCAACTGAAACAAAAATTAATGTTCAGACAATTGTTTGGTCACGGAATTTTTGACATTTCTAGTTTTTCGTACATTGTAATTAATTTTTAGTGTTTTTGTGTGTTGTAAATTAAAAAATATATAAATTTGTGTGTGTGCAAACAAAATTCTGTATAAAATTCTACACGATTATTTTTCCGTGTAGAAATAAATGCAAAACTCCAAACCTGAATTTCAGTGAGAACTGCATACTACGCTTTATACGTACACAGAACTTTCATGCAAGTACATGCACGTCTAAACGCAGGGTTAAAAAGCTTGACAATCAAGCCTGTCTGGCAAGCCTACTGCGACCACACGAGCAACAAAATTTTTATAAATTTGCTTTATTTTTCATAAAAATTTCAATATTTTTGAGAGGCAAAGCAATGCTTTATTTCTATGCATTTTGTTTGGAGAATTTGTATGAAAAAGAAAAACTAATTTAATTTCATAACACAATGAAAATTTTCACTTTTAAACGTAGTATGCAGCTCTGAACGAAATTCAGGCTGCCATAAGAAGTATGTGAAAAAAAAACAAACTGAAACTCAGGTTGGTAAATTTCTTAAAGAAATTTCCGTTTACTAGTACGCAGTTCCAAAAGAAAAGTACACGGAATTTTGGCATTTATTGCCTATTACAGGCATGTTATAACAATAAGTGGAGAATTTGTTCCGTCAACTGAAACAAAAATTAATTGTCAGACAATGTTTGGTCACAGAATTTTTGACATTTCTAGTTTTTCGTACATTGTAATTAATTTTTAGTGTTTTTGTGTGTTGTAAATTAAAAAATATATAAATTAGTGTGTATGCAAACAAAATTCTGTACGATTATTTTTCCGTGTAGAAATAAATGCAAAACTCCAGACCTGAATTTCAGTGAGAACTGCATACTACGCATTAGTAAATATCCACGTCCATTTTCAGCCGAATTTGAGCCGCCGCCGACTATTTTTACCAGCCAGCCGCCGCCCATAAAAACCCCTCGGCGCAAATCTCTGTTTAACACGAATTTACGCAACGAATCAGAGACCTGCGCCGAGCGATTTTGTCGGCGGCGGCAACTCATGAGAAAATCGGCGGCGGCGGTTTATATTCGGCTGTAGCCGACTCAGAACAAATAACATAAAAATCAAATTTAAGATAAAAAATATATAAAAAATTATTTCATAGTGTACAAGGACAATCGGCAGCTAGTATTCAGACGAAGTAAGCCGAACTTCTCTCGGCGGCGCGACTGTCTAAAATCATCGGCGGCTCAGCCGGATGTGAGCCGTCATGGCGCAGGTCTCTGCAACGAATTCGTCGAAAATGTGAAGTTCGACCCAAATTGTGTTTATACCATAAATTCTAGGTTTATGCCAAGCTTTTTGACGTACCTGTCTAAGAGAATATATCTTTCAGATGCTGTCGATATTCTTGCTATCAATTCCTTCTGAAAGTGCACTTCATTTTTCATCAATGCGTTATGTTCTCGAAATTCCTTTTCTAGGACTTCTATTTGTTTCACAGTTTCATTTGCGATTTTATAGTTTATTGGTTTTTCCTCAATGTTGTCTTGCTGACAGATTGTCATATTATAATTACGATTTTAGAATATTTTGGCAAATTATTGAAATTTATTTATGGAAATGGCATTTAAGCAGGCCGATTGACCAAATTGATCGGCGGCGGTGGATCCAAAAAATAATTATCGGCGGCGGCTGAAATTCGGCTTTTAACCCTACGTCTTCACGAACCATCGACTTGAGCATGACATGAACATCATTAGACGCGACACGGGCGAATTGAAGAGAATTCGCCCGTATAAATGTTGCGATAGAGATGGCAACATTGGAGAATTTTTCTATATTTCTCTCTATCGCACCAAGTATACGGTTTTGACGTTTATAAAATTTATTGTTTACAAAAAATAAAATTTCTTGGCAAGATTTGGCGCAAAGTGGAGAAAAAGTGTTATTGCGCCAAAATCCTGCCCAAAGTTGGTAATTTGTGGACAAAAATTGATAGTTTATTTTGTCCACTAATTGCCAACAATGAGAAAATATCAAAAAGAAAATTGCTAACGTTAAAAATAAGCAATTTTCTTGGAGCAGCAGACAAACAGGTAAAGTGAAAATGTAAGTATTTTTAATTTTTAGTTATTTATAGGATTTTACTAATATATTCTTCTTTTTCCAGGAGCAACAGATGCATTTTGGGATGTCCTGAAGGGGAGAAACTACATTTGTTCCCGAAAGAACCAAGGTTAGTAATTTGTGTGAATACATTGTGTGTAGTGATTTTTAGAAATTTTGTACATTGGATGGGAAAATTATGTTCTTGTCCAATGTACAAACACAAACGTAGGTTATATGTCGCGGGAACAACATTCCAATTGATCTTTGTGTGATTACTTCGTACGTAATGTGCATGATTGTGTTAGTACAGTATGTGTAAACTTTTGTACGTTGGACATAACAATGATGTTCTTGTCCAATGTACAAATATGTACATACATACGTTGTTCAACATGTCGCGGTAAAATGAAGTAGTCAGATCAATTGGAATCCAAATATGTTCACTTTGTTTTATATTTTCGAAAAATTTTCATAAAAAAAGCTTATGCTTGTAATGTAATGTAATGTAATGTATATAAATGAAGTGCATTTACTTTAAGTGTAGAATCTTGTACATTGGAATGGACACCGGTGCTCCTCATCAATGTACAATGACACATGCTAATAAGCAGAGGAATAATCATGTGCTCAAGTGCCACCAAGTGGATTCCAAGTGATATGTTTTTTTGTGTTGCTTACAAATTCTTAAGTAATTTGTACGTACCAACATAAAGTGAATTTGATGTGATAAATTTGTAGATTAGATAAAACAACAATGTTCTTATCAAATGCACAAGTATGTTGGTTAACAAGTTTGTGTAATATAAAGCATTCAGTTCAATTGGAATCCAAATGTGTGCACTTTGACGTAGTTTTTTTAAGGTCCTTAATAAAAAATTAGTTTTTTGGGTCATGTTCTTGTTAAAGAAAAAATTGCTTGTGCGAAATTTTGTACATTGGAAAGAACAATGCTGTTCTTGTCCAATGTACAATAACACGGACGAATAAGTCGCGGGAAAAACAAGTGTTCGGGTCAATTAGGACTCAAATGTGTTCTTTTTACTTAATCTTTTACAAGAACTTGGTTCAAAACCGAAAATTTTTGGGTCTGTGTATATGTAAAGGTAAATTTTTAAATACCATTAGTAAGTTTTTTTAAAGCGCTGATAAATTTTCTTGTGAAACATAAGAGAATGAATTCTTTAGAATTATCTTTTAATGTAATTGTTTCAAGTATTTTGAATATATTACACTTAACAAAAAAAAAAATATGTTGGGAAAGCACTTCAATTGTGGTTTTCATATTGTTTAGCCAACGACGTAAAAAATAGTTGCCCAACCCTATCATAAGGTTATCATTTGTGTGTTGGCTAGAAACGAAATTGTTGAGACAAAAACTGCCTATTAACTTTTAGTCGGGTTTTAATTCTAGAATGGAAAAAATACTTTTTGAAACGTTTTTTGTTATTTTTCATGAAAAACTCCAACTAAAAAAATTAAATAAGTTTTTATAATGAAAATTAAATTAAATTTTAGTTATTATTTTTTAGTTTTTGTAAATTAGCAATCTTTAATGCATTTTTTTATACTTTTGAATTAATTATACATAGCTACATTTTGCTTTACTTAAAAGATTAGAAATAAATAGCGGATTTCTGTATTGGTTACTATATTACATTTTATGATTTGGTATTTGGGTAAATATTTCTGACTTTTCGCACTTAGACAACGTCGGTATGATAACGGTTTGAAATTAATTTCATTAGCTGTGCATTTCCTTTCTCCTCTAGTTTATCGCTATTTAATTAAAATATTAGATTGGCCAGATGTGAGAACTTTACAACGCTTTGTAAAGGATTGGCCAAAGAGTCCCGGTAATTTTAATGGATCTTTCCAGGCTTTGAAGATACGCGCACGTGATTTCAGTGAGGAGGAAAAATACGTTAGTGTGTCCTGTGACGAAATGTCGTTGAAAAGTTTTTTAGATTATGATAGGTTTAAGGACAAAATAATAGGATTGCAGGATTACGGAGACGAAACTAGATCACGGAACATAGCGAGCAGTGCTATGGTGATTATGGCAAGTGGCATTTATTTGGTAATTGTTATATGGTGTCGAATATCGCTTTATACAAATTTTGGCTTAATTAATTTTTATCATTTATGTACCTGAATTTATTTGTACCTACATTTTTTTGTACTTGGATTTGTTGTTTTTTGTTTATTATTCATTTATTTGCTTATTATCCCAGCAACCAAATAGAAACTACACTGAAAATAAGCAAATGCTTCTCTATTTGTTTGCTGGGATGTACCTGAATTTGTTGTTTTTTGTTTATTATTCATTTATTTGCTTACTGTTATATTATCCCAGCAACCAAATAGAAACTACACTGGAAATAAGCAAATGCTTCTCTATTTGTTTGCTGGGATGTACCTGAATTTGTTGTTTTTTGTTTATTATTCATTTATTTGCTTATTGTTATATTATCCCAGCAACCAAATAGAAACTACACTGAAAATAAGCAAATGCTTCTCTATTTGTTTGCTGGGATGTACCTGAATTTGTTGTTTTTTGTTTATTATTCATTTATTTGCTTATTGTTATATTATCCCAGCAACCAAATAGAAACTACACTGAAATTAAGCAAACGCTTCTCTATTTGTTTGCTGGGATGGCATCGAGTGTTTCTTGGTAAAATAATAAACCCTGACACAGGAGTAAGTGCAGCGAACATATAATGCATATGCATTTAAAGCTTCTCCTTACTCAAGACCATCATGCGTGGCGAAGAGTCACATGATGGATCTAGACCAGATAAGGTCGAAAAAATCATATAAAAAGCCCTTTTCAGGGCTACAGAATATTTTCCAAAAGAGATAAAGTTTTGGCTTTACTACTAAATATACAATTTTAATGATATAAAAATTCCAATTTTTTTTATTTTTATTTTTATTTACATACATACATATGTGAACACCAACAAGGAAACTCAGAAGAATCTGGAAGAATCTGGAAGAAATAGCTGTTCCAAAACAAGTACTTGAGACAAAAAAGAAAGCTCTTTTCATTAAATTAAAAGAAGTTTTACGGGCTACAGAATATTTTATAAAAGACATTCAACTTTTATTTTATAGATACATATATAACCTTAGTACAATAAATAAAAAGCTCTTTTATTTTTTCCAAAAAAGATCATTTTTTTAAACTAAAAAACAAGGATGAATGTTTGAAAGGAAAACAACTTTAGGATTTGGTTGCATAAATAAAAGTATTTTTATTTCAAGTTATTGAAAAAAAAAATCAATTAATTATATTAGTAAATATTCTTGTTTTGTTTTTGTTTACAATGTGTGTAGTGCAGTTCTTTTTGTAACAATTTGTAACAATTTGTAACATGTTTTTTTAACCATGTCTGTCAGTCATCATATATATATATATATATATATATATATATGTATATATATATATATATATATATATATATATATATATATATATATATATATATATATATATATATATATATATATATATATATATATATATATATATATATATATATATATATATATATATATATATATATATATATATATATATATATATATATATATATATATATATATATATATATATATATATATATATATATATATATATATATATATATATATATATATATATATATATATATATATATATATATATATATATATATATATATATATATATATATATATATATATATATATATATATATATATATATATATATATATATATATATATATATATATATATATATATATATATATATATATATATATATATATATATATATATATATATATATATATATATATATATATATATATATATATATATATATATATATATATATATATATATATATATATATATATATATATATATATATATATATATATATATATATATATATATATATATATATATATATATATATATATATATATATATATATATATATATATATATATATATATATATATATATATATATATATATATATACATACATATTTGGTTGCGTATGTAAATATATTTTTAATTTTTTTCTACTTTATCTTTATTTTACTTTTTCAATCTTCGCATGTTTTTCTTTCTCTTGAATCATTATGTTTAGTAAATATATACATTTATATAAAATATTTGTGTACCAGCAATGTGTTAAGATAATTATTAGAAATTAATAAAAAAAAACAGTAGGTTGATAAGTCTAAATTAAAAACAAAAGCTTTTGTTTTATCTTTTGACAGCACTTAATTAATCTTACCGTCCGTCTAATGTTTAAGATGGTAAAAAACAAATATTTCGCAGTTGTTCATTTAAATAGTGAAAACCTTTAGAGATTTATTCAAGTAAAATGTTTTTGATTAATTAGTTATTTTGCTATGCAGCTGCTGCAATATACATATACAGCAGATAGAAATAATTTTAATCATGCCTGTTTCAATTTAACATTTATCGGTCGGTCGATCGGTTGTTGGTTCTGATAGACTGACAGATGGATCAAGTGACTATTTGACTGTACGTTATATTGTAATAATATGTATGTTTTTCTTTTGTTTCATTATATGTTACTATAAATTATTATTTGCAAATATGTAATTTTGTTAAACACACAAAATAAATGGGATTGCATAAAATTTTAAAAATTATTTACCTAAACCAATCTTTTTAGCATCCACTTCGTAGATGAGTAGTCTCCACATTTTCACAACAAAAACTTCAGCCTCTTCATCAAGTACCTTAGAAAAGTAAACGTTTATAGTAATTTCTTGATTTAGTTTTTACCAAAGTAAAGAAGTTTCATTTCAACTCTTACCATTTGAACATCGTCTAGAATACTTTGAGGCGAACTGCCAGCTAAGACTTTAGAACATATAAAATCCACCAATGTTGGCTCGGGTTCTCCAATATATTCAATGATCTTCTTATTTATCCAAGGGCGAATTTTCCGTTCCATAAGATTGGTGTCAATTTCATTCCGATCCAGTTTGTAGCTGAAGAGATCCTCCTTTTGGGTGGGTATCCTGTCAATAATGCTTTTTATGTGGCGTCGTTTTTCATCGTGTACCTTTGTAACACTACTATCATCCTTTTTGCTATTTGCTGCATCTGTATTATTGTCTTCATAGTCTGCAAAATATGAAGAGATAAAATACAAAATTATTTTTAAAAACTATCAGCCACTTACCTAAAGGTACTAATTTGCGTTTTTTTGGATTTGAAAGGTCATCGTTGTCATCATCATTACTAAACACCCCAGCGGTTGTCTCGATTTTCTTTTTCTTTGCATTGGCGCCCAGATTCAGACTTATGCCAACTGTAGGCATCATAGGCGGTGTTGAGGCGGAATCGTTATTTTGTGAATGTGCAGCGAAAGCTTGAGGTGTTGCAGGTGACAGGGATTCTATATCGGGAGCACTTGTGAAATCACGAGACTCGGAATCTTGACGACTATATCTACTGCTTGCATTAGACATGGTCTCATGCCTTGAGGCAGCCTCATCATTAGACGACGAATCAGCTGAGCCGGCTTTAGAAAGTGGTCTTGCGGGTGCACTATTAACGTTGACACTAACAACCTCTGTAATTTCCTCATTTCTATTATAGATTTCCTTTGCATTTGTACGTTTTTCCAACGCCAATATTGAATTCAGTTTATCCCTGCAGCGTTCTTGTTCCCTTTCCTTTCGCTGTATATTCTCCAAATTAACATCAATAATTATTTGCGGTCGGTATAGCTTTTAAATTTATTATTTATTTATTATTATATAAATTTATTTATTATTTAAATTTATTTTGTGGCGATGAAAACTCATGGAATTGTTTTTGCAAATATTTTTACTTTTTCACATTATTTAGATGGCAATTTACAATCACTAGTAGTGGAACACCACTGGCCTTTGCTTGAACAATTAAAAACTCTCAAATTACAAACATATTGCACAATTATTTAAATTTTATTAAAAATACTTGTAAAATAATTCACTTTTGCAAAATTTTATTTTATAATTTTTCATAATCACATGTTCACAAATGCTATGTATAGCCATTGCTTTTTGTACATGTAAAAAGCATATCTTTTTTCTCCCTTCTGCCATTTATCCATCAGCTGATACGACGATTTCGCTTAACTCAGAAGTGAGGATTCTGGTCAATTGTGTATTTTTCAAGAGATTTGTGTACTTTTCAAAGTGCTTTTTGTATTTGAAAGTGTTTTGTGGTTTTCGCTGTTTTTTTTGTACAGTATTTGGTGCAAAACAGTATTTTATGAAAATATAAACAATATAAACCCATTCGGTGTAAGAACGCCTGACGCGTAACTTGTGCTTTCGCTGTGATTTCTGTTTTTTATCCGGATTAGAATTGGAATTCAATTAATTTTACGGCATCGTAGATTCTTTTGGTTGTTTTTTATTCGGTGCAGGAGTATTTGTATAATTCCTGCACTTTTTGAGTGTTGTCGTGTGTTTCTGGCATACGGGAGGTAGTAGATTGCAACATGGGCGGTGGGACGGACGGGACACCGTCGCGTCTGGAGCAGTCGGGGGCAGGGCCGCCGCCTAAGGTCTTCAGGTGGGAGAACAGGCAGGAAGGAATGGCAAGTAGCATATCGGTGAAGGCGAAAAACGTGGAATTTGAAAAATTTGCTGAAGAACATATGGAAAATGGTAAAAGAAGACTGGGTGTTAACGATGATGAGGATCCGAATTTTTTCACTTCAAGAGAAATGCCAACGATATACGAGGGTGACCATAAAGGGCCATTCACGGTATATGTAGATACTACAAAGACTGAACCTAGAATACCAATTAATCAATTCAGGTTGACGAAAAAACTGATTGATATGAAAATTGAAGGGATTGAGAGCATAGTAAAAATAGGATACAGCAGATGTAAACTAACATTTAAATCAAGAGATGCGGCTAATAATTTTGCAGCGAATAAACAATTGGAGAGTGCTGGTTACTCACCCAAAATATTTACTCACCTACTCACAAAGACTGGTATAGTATTTAATATCCCGGAAGAGATGACTATGAAGGAATTGTTCGACATGTTATCATCAGAGGTGCCAATAGTAAAATTGGTAAAAATGACCAAAAAGGTAAATAATGAAAGAATAGCAACAATGAAAGTAAAAGTGGTTTTCAAGGGGCTTGTGATCCCAAAAGAAATGGACTTTGCATTTACGAAACTGGTGACGAAACCCTTCATACCTTTTGGCCAATGCTTTAACTGTTTTAAGTTCAACCACATGGCAGACAACTGTAAACATAAGGACAAAACATGTGGTAAGTGTTTTACTAGACATTTAGTAGATAGTGTTTGTGAATCTTCGGCGATAGTATGCTTGAATTGTAAGAACCTACACCCACCCACTGACACAAGATGCCCGGCTAGAGAAAAGGCCCTCAGTTTGAAAAGAATTATGGTTCTTGAGAATCTAAGTATTCGGGAGGCAAGATCCAAATATGCGGGAATAATAGGTGGAAATAGATTTGAAATCTTAGGGGATGACGATATTGATGAATCCTTCCCGGCGTTGGAAACGAAACCTGACAGAACTTTTAATAATGTGAGAGAATCAGCAAAATACATACACAGAAATCAATCCTTTGCCAGAGTTGTGAAATCGAATGTCAATAGAGAAAGAGAGGAGGCGAATGCGAGAAAGAATATGGAGCAGTGGCGTCAAATTATTAGAGAGAATGAAAATGAGAACAAGGAAAAGAGAAATATGAGTAATCCCCACACAGTCTCAGAGGTTGAGAGAATGGCATCTCAACTGAAGACGGTGGCTAACTCCTTTTTCGGTAGATGGGGTGATAGATCCCTATCGGATAATGATAGACGTTTTTTGGGTGAAATTGCAAGATCTATAGACAGAGCTTTGATTACTAAGGACAGAAATGATATTGTCGCATCGACCGGTGATGCGACTTTTGATACAGAGTAGTAGTTGATGAGATTTTTACAGTACAATATACAGAGTTTGGGGAAGAAAGGAAATCGAGAATTGATTGAACTTTATTTGGAGAAGAACAAAATAGACATTGCATTATTATGTGAGATCTGGTTGAGAGATAACAGAAATACGTCCCTGATGAACTACAATTTTGTAGCGAAATGCCGGGATGATGGTTATGGTGGTGTAGGATTATATATTAGGAAAAGCATACGTTACACAATCAACAGATTGAATACTAATGGCGAGGTGGTTTCGGTCACAGCACTTAATCTGAAGAAAAATATAAATGTCATATGTATATACAACCCTCCTGATCAGGATATTAACACATTCGAGAGAATAGTAGACATAGCAATGGCGTCTTTTGAGAATTCGCATTTATTCACTATTTTGGCAGGAGATATGAATGCAAAATCCTCTTCATGGGGTAATAACATAACGGACAGAAGGGGACTTGTTTTAGAGAACTTGATACAGGACTATGGATTCACGGTGTTGAATGATGGGTCCAAAACATTCGCGGGACCGAACGGTGAGTCAGCCATTGATGTTACCTTATGCAGGAATAAACAGGAAGCAGTGCAGTGGAAGACTTTACAGCTAAGAATTACAGGTAGTAACCACAAACCCATATACTTTGAGTGGAAACCAGATAACTCAGTAAAAATGAAGACCTGCAGGATTATTCAGAATAAACTGAATGCCATATTAGGGGTGATGGAACCGGGCAACAACTTAGATGAAATTAATGAGGGATTTCGTGAGGCTATTAGAAGAAGCACGGTCACTTTGGGAGCCGGGGGAAACTTCAGACCCAAGAACTGGTGGGACCAAGACACAGAGAGATTATTTAGAATACGGAACGCGGCGAGACTTCAATATTTTAGATGCAGATCCTGGGAAAACAGCAGAAGGGCAACAGAGGCTAATGATAGACTACATGAACATATAAGGAAACGGAAATGTGATAATTTCAAGAGGTTACAGGATGAATTATCTAACCCGACATCTGTAAGTGACATGTGGAAGCAAGTGAACAATCTCAGAAAACATGGTCAGGTGAAGAGAGTATTTAACTGTTGGAGCTCGGAGCAGAACAGGGCCTTTCTAGAAAACATGACAGGTTATCAGAGTACAAATATAAATGTTTCACCAAGAGTGGGGCCCATGCACGGTATGGCAGACATTGTTTTGAGTTATGGAAATTTTGTAAATTTTTTGAAATCTCGTAACATCAACTCCGCGGGCGGAGTGGATGGCATAAACTACAGAATGATTGGCAAATTATCAGAAAGTGGGAGAAGAAAGCTATTCAGTGTGTTGAATGAAATTTGGTCATCAGGTAATTTTCCAGAGATATGGAGAAAGGTGAGGGTCCAGCCCATACCAAAAAAGGTGGATTCGATCGATATCAAGGCATTTAGACCCATTTGTTTATTTCCCGTATTTTTGAAATGCATAGAGGGTATGTTGAAACCATTTTTGGACAAGTTTGTGGCAGAGAGGCGCATCCTTCTGGAGAGGTCCTATGCCTTCAGAAAGAATATGGGCACCACAATGTGTATTAATGATTTAATCAATACTATTCAGATACAGAGATCCAAGGGCAAAAAAGTTGTGGCAATCTGCATCGACATCGAGAAAGCATATGATCATGTGAACGTAAACATTTTACTGAATAAATTAACAGAGATGGGATTTAATAGTAAGCTCCTGGCATGGTTGGCGGCCTTTCTCAGGAATAGGACGCTGATTTTACAAGGTATTGAGATAAGTTGCTCTAATGGACTGGCACAGGGCAGTGGGCTTAGTCCATTGCTCTTCAATATTTACACCGCATCGCTGCACTCCATAGTGGATGATGAATCTTTCAATTCGCGGATGATTTTTTTATTATAACTTTTGATGAGGTATGGGATCGGGCACGGGATCACCTGATATGTATATTTGATGAATTCACTGAGGCAAGTAAGGACTTGGACCTGACTGTGAATCTCAGCAAGACGACTGTATCGTCCTTCGGCAGAAGGAATGGCCAACTCAACCTTATTTGTAACAATACCTTACTGAAAGAAGTTAAAGAGATAAAATACTTAGGGAGAATTATATCAGCTAACAATTCACCTCTGCCTCATGTTAATCGAGCTATAGCAAAAGTTAACAGGACTTGTGGCTTTTTAAACACAATCAATGGATGTTCATATGGGGTACACCCTGCAAGGGGAATAACCTTTTACAAAGCGTATGCGCGATCACAAATGGAATATGCAGCATCGACTTTCGCAAATCTGAGTAAGAAGGCAATGTCAAGATTCCAGGTACAAATAAATCGTCTCATTAGGAGGTCGCTTGGGCTGATAAAATCTACACCGATTCATATATTGTATCATATGGCGGGTGAATTACCTCCGAAATATAGATTACATTTAGCAACAGGGAAAGATCTGGTAAAGATTTTTCACTTAGATTTACCACTAGCAGATACTTTGTGCACACTGGAGAAACCGATTGATACCAGCTATTATAAGATTTTTGTCAAATTCAGGAATATTCTAAGGGACATTGAGAAATCTCCGACGATTGTGAGGAAATCCAGCAAACTAAAGGTAATGGAGGTATTTTATCACCAGACAAAAAGCAACTTGGGCCAAGATATAGCTATGCAGATATTTCGAGCGAAAAAAGAGGATATGAGGAATAGAAACCTGGACTTGATTTTCTCTGATGGATCGATTATAGAGAATCGGGCTGGGGGAGCCTTTTTTCACCCTAGTTCGGGAAACATAAGAAAATTCCGATTGAGTAAGTGTTTTTCCTCCATGGCGGTAGAGCTGGTTATGATTTTAAAGGCCGTCGAGTACATTAGAGAGATGAGACTAAAAAGGGTCGCTATTCTAACGGATAGCAAGAGTGGGGTATTGGCCCTTAAGAGAGAGGAGCAGGATGAGATTTGTACCAAAATTCACAATATGATAGAATCAACATCAACTCTGGAATTAATAGAGGTACATTATATTCCCTCACATTTTGGTATAGAGGAAAATGAGATGGTGGACAAAGCGGCAAAGGAGGGGACACAGAATGGTGAACTATATCAGGTCCGCTGGACTAGGGCGGAAGCCGTTAGACAAATAGAGGCGAAATTATGGAACGAGTGGGAAAGAGATTATGGACCAATATGTCGGTTAAAAGGAAGAGAATACAATAAAATCTTTCCGGAACTAAAGCAAAGGCCTTGGTTTTGCAATAACAGCATAAAGATGGATGCCATAGATTTAAGGCGCCTGAATAGAATATTGGCTGGACACTCGTTCGGCCCTTACAATATGAGGAGGCTACATGTGATAGATGACGACCAGTGTGAAGTATGCGGTGAAACAATGGATGACTCTCATTTCTTGTTTAGATGTCCGAAATACAACGTGATAAGATTAGACTTTCCGGTGCTGGAAAGATACGATAACACAACAGATTTTTTCAGGGGTGAGGGTATAGACAGTTATCACCTTGTGGCAGAGTTTCTGAGGAAGGCAAAGATTAGACTGTAGAGGAAGGAGAAATTGTGAAATTTTTGGTGGCTTTTTGACCCCGAGGGTTCTGCCAAATAATTCTCCCATCCCTTAGGTGCTAAGGGGGAACGGAGTAAACTCAGACTACGAAAAAAAAACAATATAAACTTTATTCAAAAAAATGGCTTTGAAAAAACAAATCGATCTCTTAGTGGCTTTAAAAGAGCTTAAAGACCTGATGGACATTTCCGACGAAGAAGAAAATGTTGACGCTTTTGGGTAAATCCGTTTCTGGAAAAGAGGCAGCAACATAGTTTAGAGGCTCACCTATTACACGATTTGCTCTGGGAAAATTCTGAGTTCCAGAATTTTACTAGAATGACTATGGATGACTTTGAAAGAGTCTTAAGCATAGTAAGTAATTGTGCATAGCTGTTTTCAAGTAATTTGTGTTTTTTAAGATTGGATTTAAAATACAAAAGCAAGACAGCGATGAGATTTGCCATCAGCTCCAGAGTGCGTCTAGCTGTCACATTGCGTTTCATTGGGACGGGCGATTGTTATAGATCTTTAGAATACATCTCTAGAGTTTCCAGAAAAACTATAAATAAGATAACCATAAGTAAACTTTTTCCTGAATTAAGAAATTAATTTTTACAGATCGAATCGACTTCGATTGTTGTACTAGATGTTGTGGTTCTATGTAGATGTTGTGGATGTATGTGTCCTTTTGTCCTATTAAGGTGTCATCCGATAATTGTTATTTGTTTTCTAATTATTCAAAATTTATATCCGCTTCACACAAAGCAAACTGTACAACGTCCTTTTTTGAACAATTTTCTATTGTAATTGCTAACAATTTTTGAATATCTGCCATTGCATTTATTGCATTAACTAGTGGCAGTTGCGATAATTGCATAGAAATGGACTTCCCGAAAGCAAAAAACATGGTTTCTTGCTCATCGGTTGTGTCTAACTTTTGTTATAAAAGCATCAACAGCATCGTTAAACTTGCTGTCCCGTTCCGCTCTTGCCCTTTTCAAACTTCTCCAACTTTTTTTTGGATTTGGAGTCGAAGCAAGTATCTTGTCGTTGGGTATTGAGAAGTTGCTGTCCTGGCTACACTCGGGGCTGTTTTCCAGTTTATCATCTGGTGCAAAAGATTCTGGACAAACATCTATAATCTGACTGGATTCCTGCATTAAAATATTATTTTTACGAGATACGCAACAAGTTGTTTTTCATACTTACGCTTGGCAAATTGCTAGATGTTCGACGCAATGCTATAACGCAATCTAGAAAACTCAATTCGTTATAATAATACAAGTGAGGCCTATATATATCATCTGCTCCGGAACCCGAATGCTTTGACTCTTCAGCTTTCTTCTTTTCTGAGACGTAGGCAGATCTCAAATACTTTACTTTCTTTTTCACCTCTTCCAGACTTTTATTCATCTCTCTCGCGATTTCTTCCCAAGCATTTCTTTTGAGGTTCTTATATAAAGCGTACTTTTGTAGTCCCAAAGGCAGGGATATTGGCGGTATAGAGCTATTATTTTATATACGTCTATTTCCATTGTTAAACGTCTTTTAATCTAAAATATAATGAATTTTTATTAAAATTAATAGATTTTCCCTCCATAATCAATTTCAATGTATTTTAATAACACTTTAATATTTTACTTAAAAAGTAAAATATTAGTTTGGGAAAAAGCACGTTACAAAATTAAAATTAATAGATTTTCTTTTACTAAAGGTACGGTCACGATTGCCAAGCTAGAATAGACAAGCTAAAATCCATTTTTACTATTATAACATTACATTTCATACACTTTCAGTGAATATAGCGCTTTTGTTTTCAGAAAAATATGTCACTGCTACTGGGAGAAACACCAAAACAATGCCGATAGTTAAACGGAAGACATCTTCCTCATATACTCATATACTTTTTTTCCTACCAGTAAGCAAAGTTTTTGCTGGGATGGTAGTCATTTCATGCCAGGTGTAGCTAACTAAACGATATCGACCGAAAATATTTGATTGCACCATCACAGCCAATAACAAACACCGGCTTTGTTCTCTGCTAGCCGCCTCCAACTGGACTTTATCACAGCCGCCGACTACTTCTTATTTTTCCCATTTTTATTGACCCTTAAGTAAACAACCAATTGAAACGGAGGCTGGTAAAACTTCATCTTCCATTGATTCGAATGGTCGCAATACTTCAGACATTGTGGAACTGGGCTGTACCCGATGCATCTAATCAAGACCGGGATTCCACCGTACAATGCTCTGTTCTACTCATTCATTATTGATGTTATATTATCGTATTATAAATAAGATTACAAACCTTAAAATGGATAGTTTGGGCCTTAACTTTTGGAAAACGTGGAATTCTATAGCACAATGAGCATCTATTTCATTTTTAATAAAATTTTCTGTTATTTCGTGTCTATAAAGTTTTTAATAATATAATTGAGTTATGAATTTTTAGTCGAACTGTATGGTTTTATCCAAAGTTATTAAAATAGTGTGGCTTAAGTTCATTTTTAATTTAATCTTTCGATCAAATTATTTTTTATTTGAGAAAGAAATTCTAAAGCATGTAAATATTGAACATTCAAAGAAAAATTTGGCTGTACGGAAGGTTGAACTGACAGCTGTTTCGTGACCACCTAGTCTACTCATGAGAGTCCTTTACCCAGACTACCACTGACAGTGGCAACAACACTGTAGCGAAAATCCTACTAACATTAGTAAGCTCAATTAACACACTGTCGCCATCTTGTGGCGAGTCGCACCTTATTGAAATTTGCCTAAATGTTCGGAACTTCACTAACTGTCTCTTCTTAGCATGTTCAACTATTTTAAGCTTTTTCCATTTCAGTCTTACCAGAGTGGAATATCATCGATATTCTCAATGCTGGGATTTTATTGAATGTTTATTTTGCCCAAGTTCTTGGAACAGTACATATTCATGTTTAGCTAAGTGCCTTTAGAGTTTTTAATAACTGTATGGTTTTTATCCAAAGTTATTAAATTAGTTTGGCTTAAGTTCATTTTTAATTTAATCTTTCGATCAAATTATTTTTTATTTAAGAAAGAAATTCTAAAGCATGTAAATATTGAACATTCAAAGAAAAATTTGGCTGTACGGAAGGTTGAACTGACAGCTGTCTCGTGACCACCAAGTCTACTCATCAGAGTCCTTTACCCACACTACCACTGACAGTGGCAACAACACTGTAGCGAAAATCCTACTAATATTAGTAAGCTCAATTAAAAATAATTAGAACTAAAATTTAGTTTTTGTGTTTTAATCAAGCTTTTACTAAAAAAAATTAACGCTTTACTTTGCTTTTAATAACTTTTTTTTAGCAAGCGTCTATTTATTGGCGTCTATTTTTATTTCCGAGAATGAAACGTCAAACAGAAAGTGCCATTTGATGGCCAACCTCATGTCGAACATTGATGGTCAGCCATATGTTCGGGCATCGATGTCAGAACATGGACGAAACATGGACATGAGCCGTCTACATTAGCCATATGCGATGTCCGACATGATGTTCATACCAACTTCATGGCTAATGTAGACCCCCAGTAAGGTGCCCACACACGATTGATTTGTGCGTGTAATTTGTTCGTGCTCAAGGCAAATTCATACCAGGCGGGTTACTCTGTATTACGAATCGAAAGCAAATGCTTTCGAATTGCAATGTAAATAAAATACAAATTCGACCAGTTTTCTTTTCGAATCGAATTACAGAGTAGCGCCCCAGGTAAGAAACTGCAAAAAAAATAAACAGCTGTGTTTACAAGTTCACCTTTAGTGAATTCGCCTTGTTTGTGCTCGACGCATTGTTAAAGTGGGTCTATACTTGATACATTTTTATCATGATAAATGTCAAATCGTTATAAAGATAAACATTTATCAGGTATAGACTGCAATTGCAGTGTCTTGACAATTTTGTCAGAGCTCAAGCTCAGACAAATTTGTCTTGATAAAAATCGTAAGAAAACTGTTTGACGTTTCAATTTATTTTCAAAAACTAAAATTTTTACATTTTAAAAAAATATACGAATAAAGCAAAATATGAATGCTTTAGTTAAGTAATAGTAGTTTAATGAAGAAATAAGTGAAATAGTGCATGAATAGTGACAAACTTCCTCACGACGTCAAACAAATTGTGATTTATCATAACAAAAAAACAACAACGTATTCGCATGTATACTAATAATAACAAAAAGTTGACACTTTTTCTGCCGAAGTTTGTTTAGTTGTCATGATAAAAATATATCAGGTATAGACGTAGGGTTATACCAAGTTTATAAGGGAATATGAACCACTTGGTTCGCTCTCTGAATCGCAATTGCGAACCTTGGTGTTCATACGATTGTACTTGTTTCACCTTGGATGCAAATCCTTCTGCACTTTAAAATACGTTCACTATTTTTTTCATTTTTGTTTAAATATATATATGGAAATTTATGTTCTTTTTATTTGTTCAATGTTTTTATTTAGTTTTTTCACACAATAATTTTTTTTATTTTTCTTTGTTACATTTTTTCACAGTTAGTTCAGATAAACAAACAATAATTTGTTATATTAATATGATTATTTCGAACGTATTTGCTTTGTGAATCTAAATTGATTATTAGGCTAAGGTTCGTAACGTTATATTCAGAAAGAATTGGGTATGATTAATATTCCAAGGAACAATGGAAAAATTAACATCAACTTAATTTTTCAACGTACACAGCAGAACAGAGTAGCGCCACTTTCGGAAGCCGCTACACTTCCATCGTCAGTGCTCACGTGTATTTGCTATCACCACTTGTCAGGTGGCTCTGTTGAATGTGATTTTAATTCTTATATATACAACTTTTTCGCGAAAATTGAATACGAGAATTAAATCACTCTCAAGCTGATATTAAAGTGCACTTTCCCAGCGTTGCCATCGGTTTATTTTTCTTCATTCCCATTTTTCTGATTTTTGTTCTACTCAAGACAAACTTTTTTGGTTTGATTTTATACTTAAGTATATATGAACATGTAAACATGTGAAAAGCTCAAGCCAGTAGCTAATTGTTTTATTAATATGATTATTTCGAACGTATTTGCTTTGTGAATCTAAATTGATTATTAGGCTAAGGTTCGTAACGTTATATTCAGAAAGAATTGGGTATGATTAATATTCCAAGGAACAATGGAAAAATTAACATCAACTTAATTTTTCAACGTACACAGCAGAACAGAGTAGCGCCACTTTCGGAAGCCGCTACACTTCCATCGTCAGTGCTCACGTGTATTTGCTATCACCACTTGTCAGGTGGCTCTGTTGAATGTGATTTTAATTCTTATATATACAACTTTTTCGCGAAAATTGAATACGAGAATTAAATCACTCTCAAGCTGATATTAAAGTGCACTTTCCCAGCGTTGCCATCGGTTTATTTTTCTTCATTCCCATTTTTCTGATTTTTGTTCTACTCAAGACAAACTTTTTTGGTTTGATTTTATACTTAAGTATATATGAACATGTAAACATGTGAAAAGCTCAAGCCAGTAGCTAATTGTTTTATTAATATGATTATTTCGAACGTATTTGCTTTGTGAATCTAAATTGATTATTAGGCTAAGGTTCGTAACGTTATATTCAGAAAGAATTGGGTATGATTAATATTCCAAGGAACAATGGAAAAATTAACATCAACTTAATTTTTCAACGTACACAGCAGAACAGAGTAGCGCCACTTTCGGAAGCCGCTACACTTCCATCGTCAGTGCTCACGTGTATTTGCTATCACCACTTGTCAGGTGGCTCTGTTGAATGTGATTTTAATTCTTATATATACAACTTTTTCGCGAAAATTGAATACGAGAATTAAATCACTCTCAAGCTGATATTAAAGTGCACTTTCCCAGCGTTGCCATCGGTTTATTTTTCTTCATTCCCATTTTTCTGATTTTTGTTCTACTCAAGACAAACTTTTTTGGTTTGATTTTATACTTAAGTATATATGAACATGTAAACATGTGAAAAGCTCAAGCCAGTAGCTAATTGTTTTATTAATATGATTATTTCGAACGTATTTGCTTTGTGAATCTAAATTGATTATTAGGCTAAGGTTCGTAACGTTATATTCAGAAAGAATTGGGTATGATTAATATTCCAAGGAACAATGGAAAAATTAACATCAACTTAATTTTTCAACGTACACAGCAGAACAGAGTAGCGCCACTTTCGGAAGCCGCTACACTTCCATCGTCAGTGCTCACGTGTATTTGCTATCACCACTTGTCAGGTGGCTCTGTTGAATGTGATTTTAATTCTTATATATACAACTTTTTCGCGAAAATTGAATACGAGAATTAAATCACTCTCAAGCTGATATTAAAGTGCACTTTCCCAGCGTTGCCATCGGTTTATTTTTCTTCATTCCCATTTTTCTGATTTTTGTTCTACTCAAGACAAACTTTTTTGGTTTGATTTTATACTTAAGTATATATGAACATGTAAACATGTGAAAAGCTCAAGCCAGTAGCTAATTGTTTTATTAATATGATTATTTCGAACGTATTTGCTTTGTGAATCTAAATTGATTATTAGGCTAAGGTTCGTAACGTTATATTCAGAAAGAATTGGGTATGATTAATATTCCAAGGAACAATGGAAAAATTAACATCAACTTAATTTTTCAACGTACACAGCAGAACAGAGTAGCGCCACTTTCGGAAGCCGCTACACTTCCATCGTCAGTGCTCACGTGTATTTGCTATCACCACTTGTCAGGTGGCTCTGTTGAATGTGATTTTAATTCTTATATATACAACTTTTTCGCGAAAATAATTTGTTATCATAATTGGAGATGATAGTAAATTTTCGAGGTTCGCAGGTAGATTCAAAATGAACCAATATGGTTCGCTCTCAAAATTTTGTATGGCGAAACATGTAGTTTCAACCATGATTGGGGCGCGAACCGTGAATGAGAAAGCGAACCTCAAATATTGCTGTTCGTATGAACTACAAAGCAGGACAGAGACGAAGAAAATGAGTGATCAAAAATGAAAAACTCAGCTTTTTTCCCACTCTGCTATTGTAGAAAAGAGAGACATATACCCAGTGAACACATGACCTAATTTTGATATCACTGGTAAATCATAGCTAAGTAATCAAATTTTACGTAATTTTGATCTACCAGTGATATACATTGTGACTAAGGTATGATATACGGATAAATTATTTAATTTGAAATAAATCCAAATTTTAAATTCTAAAATAAACTAATAAAAAATTAAGTTTCAATTGTAAAAATTTATTTCCAAAAATATAGCAAACTAAACAACGGAAACCCGTAGGAAAACGGAGAGAGGATATGAGTTATGTCCAGGCAGGACTATAATGCTATTAAAGGACATTTAAGACGGAAGAAAAATAAAAGCCAGAATAGCAGGATATTTCCTTAACATCCTACTAAGAAGCCAGCTAAATTTAAATGCAGCCTGTTAAATGTATGTACATATATTAGTGAAAGTACGTATGTATGTATGTATGTATGTATGTATGTATGTGCCTATAAAGAATACTTTAAAATTTTTTCCAAAAAATGTTCAATGTTTAGAACGTTTCATTTTGCAAGGTAAGGAAGGGTCTTATGTGTGAAATTCATATATATGTGGCTTAGATTAATAAAAAAAATATAATTTTATAATAAAATAAAAGATCATTATAATGTCAGGTTAAAATCAGTTTTGTGTCATTTCATGTCAGTATCTGATGTACCTAAGTGCGAAATTATGAGTCATATATGAGTCAATAATGAGTCATTTCTTATGTAAGGTAAGACATTTCATGATATCATGCTGACGTCAGAATGATATCAATGTGTTCACTGGGATAGTGATGTGAAGCTGTAGAAGTAAACAAAACAAAATAAAAGTTTTAGCTCACAGTGAAAAAGTGTTTAATTAGCATAAAACTGCAAAAAATTATTGCTTTATAATGTAAAAAAAATTAAATAAAGCATTTAAAATGTGTTTAAGTGATATTTGAAAGTTTAATTATTAATTAAAGTGTAAATAAGGTGTTCTGTTTGCCTGTGCGTGTGTTTGTTGTTGGTTCGGTAGCAAAAGTGGTTGAAAATTGTAGAAGCAAGCTGCAAAATATATAAAAACTTTAAATAATGTGTATGAAATGTGGAATTGTAATTTTTTCGTGAATAAAATGATAAATTTCTCCATTTATTTATTTATTTATTTCATCCATAAAGTAATACAAAAGCCTTTAAGGCCAAAAACGCGTATTACATACATAAACTAAACTCAGTAAATTAATAATAGTTAAATAACTAGTATTAATTATAACAATAATTAATTATAACAAAAATATGTAATAATAAAAATACAATTTCAAGTAAAATCTCAAAAACAATTTTATATTTTTACATCAATATTATTATTTAAATGTACTAACATATCCGGCTCCCCAGCCTGTCTCATCAAATGAGATAAAAAAAAGAATGTATATAAACAGTAAAGATAATATCTCCGAATGCTAGCAACCAGCCTACAGACCTGGTATGAGTTAGGGTCTAATTATCCAATTAGTTTCAGATTGAAAAAACATTATTAGTTGGGATTCAATTGTCGAATAAGTTTAAGGCGAAAAACATTATTTGAATGAGAGAAAATCCTCAATTCAGCAGGTAGGGAATTCCACCAACGAGCTATTCTAACAAGATATGATCTAAGATATATTGAGCAATTTATCCTGGGTATCAGTATCTGCTTACTCCTAGTGGAGCGGGAAAAACTAAAACGATTACACAGTTGAGCAATAATATTACCCTTAAACGTCCTATAAAAGAAGTATAAATTTCGGAACTTAATAAAATCGTGAAAAGAGCAGCCCAAGAAGTTAGCAACATAATCAGAGACATGGTCCCGTCTACGAATATTGTAGACGTATCTAACAATAGAATTAACAACACGCCTAAGCTTCATTAAGTTTGTCAAAGTGGTCCCCGAATAAACCTCCAAGCCATAAAGCACTAACGGCATCATAAGTGCACTAGCCACCCTACATCTGACCCTAGACGGAAGATAAATATTAGCAGAGTAGATCCTACGCAACAAGAAAGACACCTTCCTATGTAAAGATCCAATGAAATAAACAATTCGTTTTAATTCCAAACAATGAATATTTTTATTCCATTTTGCACTCTGCTTTCGTTTAATTGAATATGCAATATCTTCCCTCTCTTTTGTCGCCTCTGTTTAGCGTGTGGTATGAACAAGGTATTACTCGTTAATGAGGCTGTGCGTGCACAAATCACAAGTAATTGAAAATTTTTAATTTGTTGCGATTTGTGCGATGTGTTAGTAGGCTAGGGCGCGAACGTTTGCATGTTTTTTTAATTTTTGCACACTACGAAAGCAATTTTTCATAGAATGCAGAAAGGAAAATGTAATTTCGCAAACTAAAAGCGATAAATATAAAAACATTAATATATAATAATAATAAACAAAAATAAATAAATAACCAAAAGAACAATTGCAACATCCGCTTCGCAATTCGTGTGTACTTGTTGATATTTAAGTTTATTGTGATTTGTTCCTCGTTCAGCTAAGTACTCTGTTCACATTTGCGAAAAATGTTGCTCAACATTAGTTTTTCCATACGAAAAATATGACAAGTAACCAATTATAATAGCCCTTGAAAGTATGCTGCAGTTGTGTACGTTTAAAAAAACAATATGTTTGTTGTAAATTTCACACGAAAAAAGTGGTACTTATATTATTTCGCATGAAGACTCAAAATGTTGTAGTTACATTTCATATGTTTTTCACAAAATAAACAGAGTACTACTTCTGCAACATTTTTTCGTAAGCAATTCGTGTCAATATTTATATCCTTCACCAAAAATGGTAAGGGTATATATAGGTTTGTCACTCCGTTTGTAATTTCTACAGTAGTCACTTGCGACCTCATAAATTATATGTATTCGTAATCCTTATAAAAATCTAAGTCGATTTAGCGCTGACCGTCTGTCCGTCTGTCCGTTTTTCTGACCGATGTTGAAAGGTGTAATTCAGAGGTCCTAGAAGACTTATGGACCTAAATGTTGAAGTCGCGTAACTGGCTTTTCCTGAAGATTTTTGCATGTGAAATTCAGGAAAATCGGGTCATATATAACAGAGATATATCCAAAAAGCTACTTCGGTCCGATTTTCATGTGTTTGTGAATTTCTATGACTCTATACGTATGGCAGTACCCTACATTCAATATATCTGTCAAATTCAGCTCTGAGAAGCTTATTGTAAAGAATCATCGAAATCGTAGCCCCCAGGTAATCTCACTAATAAAACAAGTACAACATGTAACAAAAACCACAAGCATTTTGTTTTTGTAACAAAATTGTTCGTACTAAAACTCACAAAGCAAATAACGTTTTCTGACATCCGACCATGAAGAAAATGCAAAAAAAATAAACAGCTGTTTTTACAAGTTCACCTTTAGTGAATTCGCCTTGTTCGTGCTCGACGCGTTGTTAGACTGAGTCTATACTTGATAAATTTTTATCATGATAAATGTCAAATCGTTATCAAGATAAACATTTATCAGTATAGACTGCAATTATTTGTGTTATTGCAGTGTCTTGACAATTTTGTCAGAGCTCAAGCTCAGACAAATTTGTCTTGATAAAAATCGCAAACAAACTGTTTGACGTTTCAATTTATTTTCAAAAACTAAAATTTTTACATTTAAAAAAAAAATATACGAATAAAGCAAAATATGAATGCTTTAGTTAAATAATAGTACTTTAATGAAGAAATGAGTGAAATAGTGCATGAATAGTGACAAACTTCCTCACGACGTCAAACAAATTGTGATTTATCATAACAAAAAAAAAAAAAACAACAACGTATTCGCATGTATACTAATAATAACAAAAAGTTGACATCTTTTCTGCCGACGTTTTGTTAGTTGTCATGATAAAAATATATCAGGTATAGACGTAGGGTTATACCAAGTTCATAAGGGAATATGAACCACTTGGTTCGCTCTCTGAATCGCAATTGCGAACCTTGGTGTTCATACGATTGTACTTGTTTCACCTTGGATGCAAATCCTTCTACACTTTAAAATACGTTCACTATTTTTTTCATTTTTGTTTAAATATATATGGAAATTTATGTTCTTTTTATTTGTTCAATGTTTTCATTTAGTTTTTTCACACATTAATTTTTTTATTTTTCTTTGTTTACATTTTTTCACAGCTAGTTCAGATAAACAAACGATAATTTGTTATCATAATTGGCGATGATAGTAAATTTTCGAGGCTGCAGGTAGATTCAAAATGAACCAATATGGTTCGCTCTCAAAATTTTTTATGGCGAAACATGTAGATTCAATCATGATTGGGGTGCGAAACGTGAATGAGAGAGCGAACCTCAAATATTGCTGTTCGTATGAACCACAAAGAAGGACAGAGATGAAGAAAATGAGTGATCAAAAAATAAAAACTCAGCTTTTTCCCACTCGGCTATTGTAGAAAAGAGAGACATATAGTGATGTGAAGATGTAGAAGTAAACAAAACAAAATGAAAGTTTTAGCTCACAGTGAAAAAGTTTTTAATTAGCATAAAACTGCAAAAAATTATTGCTTTATAATGAAAAAAAATTAAATAAAGCATTTAAAGTGTGTTTAAGTGATATTTGAAAGTTTAATTATTAATTAAAGTGTAAAAGAGGTGTCATCGAAATCGGTCCATAAACGGCTGAGATATGGACAAAATAGAAATAATATATATACTATGTATATCATATATACTAGTATCGAACACATCACCTTCTGCGCGCCAGCCTGACCACTTACTCGTTTACCAACGAGCTCATTTATGAAACAGTGTATGTTCTTGTTTTTTGTACTAATAAATTATTCGTAATCAGTGTAGCCAAATGAGGGGATTTGTCCCCAAATTGGGGATTTGAACTTCTATTTGGGGACAGATTTTCGTGGGGAGGGATTTGGGGATTTTTCACTATAAGCACTTTAAATAAACATAATTTTTTTCCAATTGGATTCCGATTATTTTAAAACAGTGTTTCCATTAATGAATTTCATTTGTTTGAATGCATCGCGATGTAAATTGAACGTGTGTCCAATGAGAACTGTGTTATCACTTTCGGATCAAAAGAAGTTAAAGAAATTTGCTTACAATATGTTTTTCGGCGTATATCCGATGAGGAACAAATATACAAATAAAACAAACAAGAATTAATATTTGTTTTACCTTGTAAGAGGCTTTAAATTTGCACGTAGTGCTTCGTTGACATCTAAATGACGAGTAATTATTTATATATAAACACTAGTACAACTAGTGAAATTTGGCAGAACAATACCATTAACGGTTTACTCGTTGAAACATATAAACCGAGACATAAATAATTTTTACTTAAACAATATGTATTTAGCTGTACTAGCAAAAGAATTGCTTAAAATATTCGATGACAATTGTGTACATATCGATAGTCATATCGTCCCTACTATGTCCAACTATCGAATGTACAAAATTCGTGATTTAGATTCGTAACCGTAGTCCTCCAATTTATACGACACGCTTCGCTGCAAAATGCTGCATTTGTCATAGAGGATTTGTGCTATTTTTCAGGAAACGCAGAAATTGTTATAATGTAAATCGTTACAAAAACACTCCTGTTCCAAATTGATTTCAATACAATTGTCTTGAAAAGGTGTGATGAATTCCGACCGATTTTGACAATTAGCTCCGAGCCAAACTCAAACTACTGAGGTATGTGATGGAAATCGATTTTGAAAGCGTTTTCGAAATCGATTTTCATCACATACTTGATTCACATCTTTTATCGTTTTCAAATCGTTTTTCATCACATTCCTGATTATATACTAATGAATTTTCAGTTATTTGCAGTCTAACTAAGGGGTTGAGAATCAAAGGGGTGCAAAAACAAGTAATTAGGCTCTGTAATACATACAGTTCTTTGAGATTATCATACAGGTCTGAATTTTTAGAGTGATAAATATCAATAATAAGTGTTGATTCCTGCATCTAACTCATTTTTATAGTTTTAACACTTGTACCCCTTTGCTTCTCAGCCTTTAAATTATAATGTAATTTCTTCAACTGAAAAGTTGTAGAAATCAGTTACGTGTTGTCAACGTGTGACCTACGATATCTTACTGCACGTCTCCACGCGCAATATTTATTTCCGAACATAAGAAATAAAGTCGGCAGAATAACAGCACAAATATGTTCATGTATAGGCTTATGTTCTGAGCTATAGAACACGTATTGGGGTATTGGACATAAATTTCAAAAATTCACTGTGAATGGATCGATGTTTTTTGTCTTTATTTTAATTTATTTAATTTTGTTTAAAACTATTTTATTTTAATTTGCTTTATTTTATATTATTTTATTTAAAAAACTGTATTTTTACCACAGCTACAAATTTCTTTTGTTTAATTAACGCAAACAACAAATGCCGATCAAATTAACAGCTTATGTTCAACATTATTTCTTGAACATAAGTTTGAACAATTATGTCGCAATTTATTTGCAAATAAATGTTTCTGCGGTCCACACGTGAACATATGATGTTGGAAATAGAATTGGACAGATGAGAATATAGTTATTTCCAAGTTTATTGCTCGTGGAGACCCCAGTTAATGAACTTACACTCATAATAAACTGACGTTATGTTGCGTGCCTGGCAATGCTGGTAAGAGTGGGCGGACTGTCTAACCAACAGGGAAGCCCAATGTAGATTAATAGGACCCGAACCCTTCTTTGGCATCTCACGTGGATATCTCAAAGAGAAGAATATGTCCTGAGATTAGGTGGTGTTTGCTCGCCATTTATTGTTAATGAGCAAAAATGATCTCAGACCACTACCCGGACACAGTGGTCTCAGACGACTACAATTTGTTATTGCTAATTCTGAGACTCCATGAAACTCAAGAAGATATGCCGGAACGTCGCAATTACCCGGCTGTAAATTCTCACAGAATGGAGTTTCTTGGAGGAGCGGAATATTTGGCTTTAGCGAAGCCTTAATATGCCTTAATATGGCGGTTTCTTAAAACTTTTTGACAGATAAAAGGAAAGCATTTAATTTATTTTATTTCTCTGAAATTTTATTATTGCTTTTAGAAAAAATGTTTCGTTATCCTAGACAGAAAGTGAATTATATATAACAATTCTCAAAGTATTAAAAGTTGTTAGTTTTACTATACAGTGGAATGAAATATTTACAATTTGCTTTTAATTAGAAGTGCAAAATGCATAATATGCATATTACGTATTATGTAAACATTAACATTTTATTTTTATTGCATGATAGTGCTTAATATAAAAAATATTTTTTGGGGACGAAATTAGGGATTTTTGGTTTTGAAATGGGGATTTTTGGGGACAACATTCTTAAAATTGGGGACATGAGGCAAAACTTTTCTGGCAACACTGTTCGTAATATAAAGTGTTCTTAGATTTTCTGTACGTCATGTGCTTGTTGTAATTTTACCCTTTTTGTATTGTTGTAATGAGTTTTCATACATTATTATTATTATTATGTATTAGTTTTCGTCAAAATAAAATAGAGTGATAATAAAAAAAAGGTAATACTGATGTATTCGGCTCACCCTCTACACCAGAGAGGCTTAGTTAAATAATTGGTAATTTGAGCGTAATAATGAGTTCCTATCAAACTTTAATATTGTAATTAGAAAAGTGGGCAATGCCACGCCCATACGAAGTTCGGTCATTTAAATAAAAGGTTGGTTTTTGCTACTATTAGTTTATTTTCTGTGACATCTTTATGAAAAAACAAAATAAAAGTAATAAATAAAACGATACGAATTGGAAAATATGAATATTTTAACATATTTAACATCTTTTGATAATTGGTGAATTCGTAAATGCAGCAAATGTGTGCAGCCAGTATGCAAACTTTTGCAACACTTATAAAAATGCTGCCGTAGTTGCAGCAATCTGTGGTAGCACTACCAATTGCTTGCGTAAACTTTTTCCGAAAAAAGTATTGCCAAATAATGGTTTTCGAAAGCAGGACTTTGAATGTATCCAATATCTTTTAGCAGGTGGTAAGGGGATTAAGGATTTTCTCTTCCATGTTTGTAGAATAGTAGCCTCGCTGAGTAAAGATTCTCTACATAGCCGGTCTTAAAGATTTTCTTCTCTTCGGCCGGGCTTAAGGATTTCCTCTTCTACGTACATATGTATGTAGAATAGTGGCTTCGCTGAGTAAAAAATTTCTGCATAGCCGGTCTTCAGCCGAACGATTTTCTCCTCCATGTAGAATAGTGGCTTCGCTGAGTAAATATCATATGCATAGCCTGCTCCAGCGGGCTTAAGGTTTTTCTCCTCTATGTACGTATGTAGAATAGGGGCTTCGCTGAGTAAAGATGTTTAAAATAGCCGGCCTTTGGCCGAGGATTTTTCCTATATGTATGTCAAATAGCGGCTTCGGTGAGTAAAAATTTTCTGCTTAGCCGGACTTAAAGTTTTCTCCTCTATGTATGTATGTCGACTAGTGACAACATACGTTGGAAAACATCACGTATAATCCTTAACAGGTTCATAGCTCGGAAACTAAAGGTGGAGGTACATACCACGCGTTACGCGGCAACGCTTTTCTTACTTTTCGAACTTTTAACGCTTTAAGAATGGCAAGTTACACACCACGCTTTTGATGCTCCTCTGATTATACAATTTCATGCCTTTAACGGCTATATTTTGTCTTGCCTTTAAGTTTTATTTTTCTTTCTATACTTAATGCAGTTTTCATAAATTTTTTCATAAAAAAATTAATTTCTAATAATATATTTCCATTAGACAAACATTTTAGCATACGAATCTGGCAGCACTACCTGTCATTTAGTATACGACGCGTGAAAGTTGAAAGTCCATAACACGCGTTAAGGGCAATATACACAGTCAACATGCTTGACAAGCGTGGTAATAGTATGTGTGAAATTTCGTTAGTATTAGTGACACGGACGACGCTTGATGGAAAATCTACTTGGTTTTGATTTTTCGTCAAGCACACGTACACGAATCTGATATCAAGCTGATTGATTGTGTATTATGCCCTTTACACACGGTAACGCGTTATAAGCGGCTGTCAAAAAAGTAGAATCACTGTAAATGTATGTGACGAGTTACATAGCACAAAGCGTAAAACGCTTGACGCGAAAAGTAGGTTTACTTTATACTTTTGTATGCGTCGCATGCGCCATGAAAAAATGACAGCTGTTTTTGATAGCCAGGGATGACAAATTAATTTATATTTTCAATGTTATCGATAAATATGTTCGTATGGTGGATTATTTAAAAAAATTTTTTTTTTTACAAAAGAGAAGTCTAATAAAAAACCCTATCGCAATAGAGTTTTCAAATGTTTTCAAGAATAAAATATATTAAAATTAATTTTTTAACACAATTCTTTCATCAGCAAAATTTTCATTTTATTTATCGATTAATTTTATGTAATAAGTTTCATCTCTGTTGTGTTTATTAATTTTATCACTTTATCTTTATACTTTATTCAATATTGTATTGACACAATTAAATTTACATTAAAGTCAAGAAGAGCCGACAATCTGTTGGAATAGCTCTCGCTGAGTTCAAAAAACCATTCACTTCCCGTTCCAAATACAAGGGACGCAACCAAAACCGTCTCGTTTTATATTTATAAACTCAATAAATTCCACAAATTCTTTTAACATTTGAATTTCAATTAACATTATTGCAAAAATTATTTTTATTTGATAAAAATATTTACACTACAGCTGATCAAAACATAAACATTGGCGCACAAAAAGCGTTCCATGTAACTTGAATTTAGAAAGACGTCTATAGTATGAAACACACAAAACGCGCCACGCACGAAAAGCGTGCTATGGACTTTCAGCTAAAGAATGTTCAACTCTTTGCGAGTTACGCGCGTCGCAAACTTCCCTTTGTATCTTGCCTTATGGAAACACACTATTTCAACTTTTTTGACAGAAGTCTGTAACGCATTAGCGTATTTCACGCATGCTATGTACCTTCACCTTAAGGCGCGCCACGATTTTTTTCTTATGTTTTTATTTTCTATCGGATGGAGTAATCTTTTATATATATATATATATATTTTTTTTTTGATAAATTAGAAAAATTTCGATTATTTATTATTATTATTTATTATTTAGTGGTATACTAGCAGCTGGCTGGACAAATACAAAGTTACTCAAATTTTTAACGCAGGCGAGAAGTGAAATATAAATTTTTAGGAAAATCTGGCATCAATTTTATATGTATATTTCTAGATTTAATTAAAGAACATGTCTGTAATATGTTCAGCCCGTTTACAAATTGTTCGCATACCATCTTATCAGTATTTAAATTATTTTTTTGACAATTATATTGAAAATTATAGTCAAATATCGATTATCAATGATTAATAAATCTGCGAATGTTATAATTTCGCTATGAAAATATAGAATTTTCACTGTCCAGAAACTATGTAATATGCATATATATATATATATATATATATATATATATATATATATATATATATATATATATATATATATATATATATATATATATATATATATATATATATATATATATATATATATATATATATATATATATATATATATATATATATATATATATATATATATATATATATATATATATATATATATATATATATATATATATATATATATATATATATATATATATATATATATATATATATATATATATATATATATATATATATATATATATATATATATATATATATATATATATATATATATATATGTATGCATTTTACATAGTTTCTGGACAGTGAAACTTCTATATTTTGTGTATTTATTTTGTGTATTTATTTGTTGAGTCAGAAGAACATACATATTATGTAATTTAATAACACTCCATTTATTTAAACAAAAACAAAATAAAATAAAATAAAATTTCAATTCTACGCAAAATATTCAAGTTGAAAGATTTAATAAATTAAAGACAAAATAGAGCGATAACTTTCTACTCCTCCTCATCCCTTAGTATGATTTGTTTCAAACGTTTTGTTCGTACTAGTTCAAAATCTGAGCTTGATCCAGTATCAGATCGGGCATCCTTTCGACGATTATTGGTTTGAAAAAATCGTGCATTGAAGTTTGTTTGCTCTTATTTCTCAAATCTTTATAAATTTCTTGATAGGGAGCTAAATTGTTTTGAAGATTTCTGTCACTCAAAGGGTCGTTCTCCAAAATGTATTCTTCGAGCTGCTTTGCCATATTTAAAACTTTCTCGATATTTTTTAGTGAAAAGTTTTTATTTTCAATATCGGAAAGATCGTCAGAACTATCTCCAACTGATTCTTCATTTGTCATTGCCACTAAATCTGCTTCGTTTATTTCGTCGTCCGCAATTAGGTCTTGAATATCAGCCATTGTTATTTCATCAAATCCATCACCTTCTACTGCATGCGCCAATCTCACTATGTTCCTATATTCATCTTCTATTGGTGTAGAAACAGTGCCCTGAACGTCTATTTCCGGTAGTATTAGTGCTTTCCAGCAAGCTTTTAGTGTTGAAGGACGAATTTCTTTAAGTGACGCATCAACAATTTCAACAGAATTTAAAATTGTAAATTGTTTCCAGACTTCTTTAACCGTAATATTTGCTGACTCCATCTTCTCTAATATTACCTCAAAGGATTTCCGAATGTAGTAAGCTTTGAATGCTGCTATTATGCCCTCATCTAAAGGCTGTAATAGCGATGTGGTGTTGGGCGGTAAAAATTCGACTTGAACATTAGGATGACTTAAATCAGTCGAATGGGATGGCGCATTATCTAAAAGTAGTAAAACTTTAAATGCTAAGTTATTTTTTTTTAGATAATTTTCTACGTCAGGAACAAAGCAATGATAAAACCAATCATTAAACAAACTGGCAGTCATCCATGATTTTTTGTTGGCTCTCCAATACACTGGAAGGTTGTTTTTGTTGCATTGTTTCATACATCTTGGATTTAATGATCGGTTAATAAACATTGGCTTGGTCATAAAATCACCAGACGCATTACTGCACAGCAATAGTTATTAGATCTTTCGAAACTTTAAAGCCAGGAGCTATTTTTTCGATTTTCGAAATAAAAGTTCTTGAAGGCATTTTTTTCCACCACAAGCCTGTCTCATCTGCGTTGAACACTTGTTCAGGTAAATAACCATTTTCTTTAATAATTTTTTCGAACTCTGCTGGATATTTTTCTGCTGCATCTGCGTCTGCGGATGCAGTTTCTCCCTGTATTTTTAAATTGTGAAGTGCATGTCTTTTTTTGAATTTTCCAAACCATCCATTACTAGCTACGAATTGATGATTGTCTTCATCGATTTACGATTGTCCTGTTTCCTTTAAATAATTAAATATTTTTAGTGCTTTATGCTTAATTACATTCCCATCTAAGGGCAATCGTTTTTTGTCATGTCTTCTATCCACACCATAAGCGATTGCTCCATTTTCTCCATTATCTGCGGTCTAGGACGAGCAGTTACTTTCGCGACTACAGAGGATCCAGATGCTACCGAACTTCTAATTTTTTCTTCGTTTTGTTTGATAGTTCTTATTGGGCCGTATTTCTTCAAAGATGATGCGAATCACAACGTTACTGTGAATGGTGAGCGCTACCGTGCGATGATAACAAACTTTTTTCTGCCCAAAATGGAAGAGCTTGACTTGCATGACATGTGGTTTCAACAAGACGGTGCCACATGCCACACAGCACGCGAAACAATGGACCAATTGAGAGGCGAGTTCGGTGAACAGTTTATTTCACGCTTGGGACCAGTCAATTGGCCGCCCAGATCGTGCGATTTAACGCCTCTAGACTATTTTTTGTGGGGCTATGTTAAGGCTAATGTCTATAGCGACAAGCCCGCTTCGATTGACGCACTGGAAGCCAACATTGCCAACATTATTATTTTCTGTGACATCTTTATGAAAAAACAAAATAAAAGTAATAAATAAAACGATACGAATTGGAAAATATGAATATTTTAACATATTTAACATCTTTTGATAATTGGTGAATTCGTAAATGCAGCAAATGTGTGCAGCCAGTATGCAAACTTTTGCAACACTTATAAAAATGCTGCCGTAGTTGCAGCAATCTGTGGTAGCACTACCAATTGCTTGCGTAAACTTTTTCCGAAAAAAGTATTGCCAAATAATGGTTTTCGAAAGCAGGACTTTGAATGTATCCAATATCTTTTAGCAGGTGGTAAGGGGATTAAGGATTTTCTCTTCCATGTTTGTAGAATAGTAGCCTCGCTGAGTAAAGATTCTCTACATAGCCGGTCTTAAAGATTTTCTTCTCTTCGGCCGGGCTTAAGGATTTCCTCTTCTACGTACATATGTATGTAGAATAGTGGCTTCGCTGAGTAAAAAATTTCTGCATAGCCGGTCTTCAGCCGAACGACTTTCTCCTCCATGTAGAATAGTGGCTTCGCTGAGTAAATATCATATGCATAGCCTGCTCCAGCGGGCTTAAGGTTTTTCTCCTCTATGTACGTATGTAGAATAGGGGCTTCGCTGAGTAAAGATGTTTAAAATAGCCGGCCTTTGGCCGAGGATTTTTCCTATATGTATGTCAAATAGCGGCTTCGGTGAGTAAAAATTTTCTGCTTAGCCGGACTTAAAGTTTTCTCCTCTATGTATGTATGTCGACTAGTGACAACATACGTTGGAAAACATCACGTATAATCCTTAACAGGTTCATAGCTCGGAAACTAAAGGTGGAGGTACATACCACGCGTTACGCGGCAACGCTTTTCTTACTTTTCGAACTTTTAACGCTTTAAGAATGGCAAGTTACACACCACGCTTTTGATGCTCCTCTGATTATACAATTTCATGCCTTTAACGGCTATATTTTGTCTTGCCTTTAAGTTTTATTTTTCTTTCTATACTTAATGCAGTTTTCATAAATTTTTTCATAAAAAAATTAATTTCTAATAATATATTTCCATTAGACAAACATTTTAGCATACGAATCTGGCAGCACTACCTGTCATTTAGTATACGAAGCGTAAAAGTTGAAAGTCCATAACACGCGTTAAGGGCAATATACACAGTCAACATGCTTGACAAGCGTGGTAATAGTATGTGTGAAATTTCGTTAGTATTAGTGACACGGACGACGCTTGATGGAAAATCTACTTGGTTTTGATTTTTCGTCAAGCACACGTACACGAATCTGATATCAAGCTGATTGATTGTGTATTATGCCCTTTACACACGGTAACGCGTTATAAGCGGCTGTCAAAAAAGTAGAATCAGTGTAAATGTATGTGACGAGTTACATAGCACAAAGCGTAAAACGCTTGACGCGAAAAGTAGGTTTACTTTATACTTTTGTATGCGTCGCATGCGCCATGAAAAAATGACAGCTGTTTTTGATAGCCAGGGATGACAAATTAATTTATATTTTCAATGTTATCGATAAATATGTTCGTATGGTGGATTATTTAAAAAAAATTTTTTTTTACAAAAGAGAAGTCTAATAAAAAACCCTATCGCAATAGAGTTTTCAAATGTTTTCAAGAATAAAATATATTAAAATTAATTTTTTAACACAATTCTTTCATCAGCAAAATTTTCATTTTATTTATCGATTAATTTTATGTAATAAGTTTCATCTCTGTTGTGTTTATTAATTTTATCACTTTATCTTTATACTTTATTCAATATTGTATTGACACAATTAAATTTACATTAAAGTCAAGAAGAGCCGACAATCTGTTGGAATAGCTCTCGCTGAGTTCAAAAAACCATTCACTTCCCGTTCCAAATACAAGGGACGCAACCAAAACCGTCTCGTTTTATATTTATAAACTCAATACATTCCACAAATTCTTTTAACATTTGAATTTCAATTAACATTTTTGCAAAAATTATTTTTATTTGATAAAAATATTTACACTACAGCTGATCAAAACATAAACATTGGCGCACAAAAAGCGTTCCATGTAACTTGAATTTAGAAAGACGTCTATAGTATGAAACACACAAAACGCGCCACGCACGAAAAGCGTGCTATGGACTTTCAGCTAAAGAATGTTCAACTCTTTGCGAGTTACGCGCGTCGCAAACTTCCCTTTGTATCTTGCCTTATGGAAACACACTATTTCAACTTTTTTGACAGAAGTCTGTAACGCATTAGCGTATTTCACGCATGCTATGTACCTTCACCTTAAGGCGCGCCACGATTTTTTTCTTATGTTTTTATTTTCTATCGGATGGAGTAATCTTTTATATATATATATATATATATATTTTTTTTTGATAAATTAGAAAAATTTCGATTATTTATTATTATTATTTATTATTTAGTGGTATACTAGCAGCTGGCTGGAAAAATACAAAGTTACTCAAATTTTTAACGCAGGCGAGAAGTGAAATATAAATTTTTAGGAAAATCTGGCATCAATTTTATATGTATATTTCTAGATTTAATTAAAGAACATGTCTGTAATATGTTCAGCCCGTTTACAAATTGTTCGCATACCATCTTATCAGTATTTAAACTATTTTTTTGACAATTATATTGAAAATTATAGTCAAATATCGATTATCAATGATTAATAAATCTGCGAATGTTATAATTTCGCTATGAAAATATAGAATTTTCACTGTCCAGAAACTATGTAATATGCATACATATATATATATATATATATATATATATATATATATATATATATATATATATATATATATATATATATATATATATATATATATATATATATATATATATATATATATATATATATATATATATATATATATATATATATATATATATATATATATATATATATATATATATATATATATATATATATATATATATATATATATATATATATATATATATATATATATATATATATATATATATATATATATATATATATATATATATATATATATATATATATATATGTATGCATTTTACATAGTTTCTGGACAGTGAAAATTCTATATTTTCATAGCGAAATTATAACATTCGCAGATTTATTAATCATTGATAATCGATATTTGACTATAATTTTCAATATAATTGTCAAAAAAATAGTTTAAATATTGATAAGATGGTATGCGAACAATTTGTAAACGGGCTGAACATTATATATATATATATATATATATATATATATATATATATATATATATATATATATATATATATATATATATATATATATATATATATATATATATATATATATATATATATATATATATATATATATATATATATATATATATATATATATATATATATATATATATATATATATATATATATATATATATATATATATATATATATATATATATATATATATATATATATATATATATATATATATATATATATATATATATATATATATATATATATATATATATATATATATATATATATATATATATATATATGTATATATATATATATATATATATATATATATATATATATATATATATATATATATATATATATATATATATATATATATATATATATATATATATATATATATATATATATATATATATATATATATATATATATATATATATATATATATATATATATATATATATATATATATATATATATATATATATATATATATATATACAGGTAAACCTCCGACAACGCGGTGAATAGGTTCCTGAAAAGCTACGCGTTGTAGGAAATCGCGTTGTAGGAGACTCTAACTCCATACAAAAATCAGAGTTTGGTTCCAAAGTAAAAAAATTTTCCATAAAATATTGGAATTTGTTTAGTAAAAATATGTGCTTACTTGATATAATTTTGTGTATTTATTTGTTGAGTCAGAAGAACATACATATTATGTAATTTAATAACACTCCATTTATTTAAACAAAAACAAAATAAAATAAAACAAAATTTCAATTCTACGCAAAATATTCAAGTTGAAAGATTTAATAAATTAAAGACAAAATAGAGCGATAACTTTCTACTCCTCCTCATCACTTAGTATGATTTGTTTCAAACGTTTTGTTTGTACTAGTTCAAAATCTGAGCTTGATCCAGTATCAGATCGGGCATCCTTTCGACGATTATTGGTTTGAAAAAATCGTGCATTGAAGTTTGTTTGCTCTTATTTCTCAAATCTTTATAAATTTCTTGATAGGGAGCTAAATTGTTTTGAAGATTTCTGTCACTCAAAGGGTCGTTCTCCAAAATGTATTCTTCGAGCTGCTTTGCCATATTTAAAACTTTCTCGATATTTTTTAGTGAAAAGTTTTTATTTTCAATATCGGAAAGATCGTCAGAACTATCTCCAACTGATTCTTCATTTGTCATTGCCACTAAATCTGCTTCGTTTATTTCGTCGTCCGCAATTAGGTCTTGAATATCAGCCATTGTTATTTCATCAAATCCATCACCTTCTACTGCATGCGCCAATCTCACTATGTTCCTATATTCATCTTCTATTGGTGTAGAAACAGTGCCCTGAACGTCTATTTCCGGTAGTATTAGTGCTTTCCAGCAAGCTTTTAGTGTTGAAGGACGAATTTCTTTAAGTGACGCATCAACAATTTCAACAGAATTTAAAATTGTAAATTGTTTCCAGACTTCTTTAACCGTAATATTTGCTGACTCCATCTTCTCTAATATTACCTCAAAGGATTTCCGAATGTAGTAAGCTTTGAATGCTGCTATTATGCCCTCATCTAAAGGCTGTAATAGCGATGTGGTGTTGGGCGGTAAAAATTCGACTTGAACATTAGGATGACTTAAATCAGTCGAATGGGATGGCGCATTATCTAAAAGTAGTAAAACTTTAAATGCTAAGTTATTTTTTTTTAGATAATTTTCTACGTCAGGAACAAAGCAATGATAAAACCAATCATTAAACAAACTGGCAGTCATCCATGATTTTTTGTTGGCTCTCCAATACACTGGAAGGTTGTTTTTGTTGCATTGTTTCATACATCTTGGATTTAATGATCGGTTAATAAACATTGGCTTGGTCATAAAATCACCAGACGCATTACTGCACAGCAATAGTTATTAGATCTTTCGAAACTTTAAAGCCAGGAGCTATTTTTTCGATTTTCGAAATAAAAGTTCTTGAAGGCATTTTTTTCCACCACAAGCCTGTCTCATCTGCGTTGAACACTTGTTCAGGTAAATAACCATTTTCTTTAATAATTTTTTCGAACTCTGCTGGATATTTTTCTGCTGCATCTGCGTCTGCGGATGCAGTTTCTCCCTGTATTTTTAAATTGTGAAGTGCATGTCTTTTTTTGAATTTTCCAAACCATCCATTACTAGCTACGAATTGATGATTGTCTTCATCGATTTACGATTGTCCTGTTTCCTTTAAATAATTAAATATTTTTAGTGCTTTATGCTTAATTACATTCCCATCTAAGGGCAATCGTTTTTTGTCATGTCTTCTATCCACACCATAAGCGATTGCTCCATTTTCTCCATTATCTGCGGTCTAGGACGAGCAGTTACTTTCGCGACTACAGAGGATCCAGATGCTACCGAACTTCTAATTTTTTCTTCGTTTTGTTTGATAGTTCTTATTGGGCCGTATTTCTTCAAAGATGATGCGAATCACAACGTTACTGTGAATGGTGAGCGCTACCGTGCGATGATAACAAACTTTTTTCTGCCCAAAATGGAAGAGCTTGACTTGCATGACATGTGGTTTCAACAAGACGGTGCCACATGCCACACAGCACGCGAAACAATGGACCAATTGAGAGGCGAGTTCGGTGAACAGTTTATTTCACGCTTGGGACCAGTCAATTGGCCGCCCAGATCGTGCGATTTAACGCCTCTAGACTATTTTTTGTGGGGCTATGTTAAGGCTAATGTCTATAGCGACAAGCCCGCTTCGATTGACGCACTGGAAGCCAACATTGCCAACATTATTATTTTCTGTGACATCTTTATGAAAAAACAAAATAAAAGTAATAAATAAAACGATACGAATTGGAAAATATGAATATTTTAACATATTTAACATCTTTTGATAATTGGTGAATTCGTAAATGCAGCAAATGTGTGCAGCCAGTATGCAAACTTTTGCAACACTTATAAAAATGCTGCCGTAGTTGCAGCAATCTGTGGTAGCACTACCAATTGCTTGCGTAAACTTTTTCCGAAAAAAGTATTGCCAAATAATGGTTTTCGAAAGCAGGACTTTGAATGTATCCAATATCTTTTAGCAGGTGGTAAGGGGATTAAGGATTTTCTCTTCCATGTTTGTAGAATAGTAGCCTCGCTGAGTAAAGATTCTCTACATAGCCGGTCTTAAAGATTTTCTTCTCTTCGGCCGGGCTTAAGGATTTCCTCTTCTACGTACATATGTATGTAGAATAGTGGCTTCGCTGAGTAAAAAATTTCTGCATAGCCGGTCTTCAGCCGAACGATTTTCTCCTCCATGTAGAATAGTGGCTTCGCTGAGTAAATATCATATGCATAGCCTGCTCCAGCGGGCTTAAGGTTTTTCTCCTCTATGTACGTATGTAGAATAGGGGCTTCGCTGAGTAAAGATGTTTAAAATAGCCGGCCTTTGGCCGAGGATTTTTCCTATATGTATGTCAAATAGCGGCTTCGGTGAGTAAAAATTTTCTGCTTAGCCGGACTTAAAGTTTTCTCCTCTATGTATGTATGTCGACTAGTGACAACATACGTTGGAAAACATCACGTATAATCCTTAACAGGTTCATAGCTCGGAAACTAAAGGTGGAGGTACATACCACGCGTTACGCGGCAACGCTTTTCTTACTTTTCGAACTTTTAACGCTTTAAGAATGGCAAGTTACACACCACGCTTTTGATGCTCCTCTGATTATACAATTTCATGCCTTTAACGGCTATATTTTGTCTTGCCTTTAAGTTTTATTTTTCTTTCTATACTTAATGCAGTTTTCATAAATTTTTTCATAAAAAAATTAATTTCTAATAATATATTTCCATTAGACAAACATTTTAGCATACGAATCTGGCAGCACTACCTGTCATTTAGTATACGACGCGTGAAAGTTGAAAGTCCATAACACGCGTTAAGGGCAATATACACAGTCAACATGCTTGACAAGCGTGGTAATAGTATGTGTGAAATTTCGTTAGTATTAGTGACACGGACGACGCTTGATGGAAAATCTACTTGGTTTTGATTTTTCGTCAAGCACACGTACACGAATCTGATATCAAGCTGATTGATTGTGTATTATGCCCTTTACACACGGTAACGCGTTATAAGCGGCTGTCAAAAAAGTAGAATCACTGTAAATGTATGTGACGAGTTACATAGCACAAAGCGTAAAACGCTTGACGCGAAAAGTAGGTTTACTTTATACTTTTGTATGCGTCGCATGCGCCATGAAAAAATGACAGCTGTTTTTGATAGCCAGGGATGACAAATTAATTTATATTTTCAATGTTATCGATAAATATGTTCGTATGGTGGATTATTTAAAAAAATTTTTTTTTTACAAAAGAGAAGTCTAATAAAAAACCCTATCGCAATAGAGTTTTCAAATGTTTTCAAGAATAAAATATATTAAAATTAATTTTTTAACATAATTCTTTCATCAGCAAAATTTTCATTTTATTTATCGATTAATTTTATGTAATAAGTTTCATCTCTGTTGTGTTTATTAATTTTATCACTTTATCTTTATACTTTATTCAATATTGTATTGACACAATTAAATTTACATTAAAGTCAAGAAGAGCCGACAATCTGTTGGAATAGCTCTCGCTGAGTTCAAAAAACCATTCACTTCCCGTTCCAAATACAAGGGACGCAACCAAAACCGTCTCGTTTTATATTTATAAACTCAATAAATTCCACAAATTCTTTTAACATTTGAATTTCAATTAACATTTTTGCAAAAATTATTTTTATTTGATAAAAATATTTACACTACAGCTGATCAAAACATAAACATTGGCGCACAAAAAGCGTTCCATGTAACTTGAATTTAGAAAGACGTCTATAGTATGAAACACACAAAACGCGCCACGCACGAAAAGCGTGCTATGGACTTTCAGCTAAAGAATGTTCAACTCTTTGCGAGTTACGCGCGTCGCAAACTTCCCTTTGTATCTTGCCTTATGGAAACACACTATTTCAACTTTTTTGACAGAAGTCTGTAACGCATTAGCGTATTTCACGCATGCTATGTACCTTCACCTTAAGGCGCGCCACGATTTTTTTCTTATGTTTTTATTTTCTATCGGATGGAGTAATCTTTTATATATATATATATTTTTTTTTGATAAATTAGAAAAATTTCGATTATTTATTATTATTATTTATTATTTAGTGGTATACTAGCAGCTGGCTGGAAAAATACAAAGTTACTCAAATTTTTAACGCAGGCGAGAAGTGAAATATAAATTTTTAGGAAAATCTGGCATCAATTTTATATGTATATTTCTAGATTTAATTAAAGAACATGTCTGTAATATGTTCAGCCCATTTACAAATTGTTAGCATACCATCTTATCAGTATTTAAACTATTTTTTTGACAATTATATTGAAAATTATAGTCAAATATCGATTATCAATGATTAATAAATCTGCGAATGTTATAATTTCGCTATGAAAATATAGAATTTTCACTGTCCAGAAACTATGTAATATGCATACATATATATATATATATATATATATATATATATATATATATATATATATATATATATATATATATATATATATATATAGATATATATATATATATATATATATATATATATATATATATATATATATATATATATATATATATATATATATATATATATATATATATATATATATATATATATATATATATATATATATATATATATATATATATATATATATATATATATATATATATATATATATATATATATATATATATATATATATATATATATATATATATATATATATATATATATATATATATATATATGTATGCATTTTACATAGTTTCTGGACAGTGAAAATTCTATATTTTCATAGCGAAATTATAACATTCGCAGATTTATTAATCATTGATAATCGATATTTGACTATAATTTTCAATATAATTGTCAAAAAAATAGTTTAAATATTGATAAGATGGTATGCGAACAATTTGTAAACGGGCTGAACATATATATATATATATATATATATATATATATATATATATATATATATATATATATATATATATATATATATATATATATATATATATATATATATATATATATATATGTATATATATATATATATATATATATATATATATATATATATATATATATATATATATATATATATATATATATATATATATATATATATCTATATCTATATATATATATATATATATATATATATATATATATATATATATATATATATATATATATATATATATATATATATATATATATATATATATATATATCTATATATATATATATATATCCATATATATATATATATATATATATATATATATATATATATAATATATATATATATATATATATATATATATATATATATATATATATATATATATATATATATATATATATATATATATATATATATATATATATATATATATATATATATATATATATATATATATATATATATATATATATATATATATATACAGGTAAACCTCCGACAACGCGGTGAATAGGCTCCTGAAAAGCTACGCGTTGTAGGAAATCGCGTTGTAGGAGACTCTAACTCCATACAAAAATCAGAGTTTGGTTCCAAAGTAAAAAAATTTTCCATAAAATATTGGAATTTGTTTAGTAAAAATATGTGCTTACTTGATATAATTTTGTGTATTTATTTGTTGAGTCAGAAGAACATACATATTATGTAATTTAATAACACTCCATTTATTTAAACAAAAACAAAATAAAATAAAATAAAATTTCAATTCTACGCAAAATATTCAAGTTGAAAGATTTAATAAATTAAAGACAAAATAGAGCGATAACTTTCTACTCCTCCTCATCACTTAGTATGATTTGTTTCAAACGTTTTGTTCGTACTAGTTCAAAATCTGAGCTTGATCCAGTATCAGATCGGGCATCCTTTCGACGATTATTGGTTTGAAAAGATCGTGCATTGAAGTTTGTTTGCTCTTATTTCTCAAATCTTTATAAATTTCTTGATAGGGAGCTAAATTGTTTTGAAGATTTCTGTCACTCAAAGGGTCGTTCTCCAAAATGTATTCTTCGAGCTGCTTTGCCATATTTAAAACTTTCTCGATATTTTTTAGTGAAAAGTTTTTATTTTCAATATCGGAAAGATCGTCAGAACTATCTCCAACTGATTCTTCATTTGTCATTGCCACTAAATCTGCTTCGTTTATTTCGTCGTCCGCAATTAGGTCTTGAATATCAGCCATTGTTATTTCATCAAATCCATCACCTTCTACTGCATGCGCCAATCTCACTATGTTCCTATATTCATCTTCTATTGGTGTAGAAACAGTGCCCTGAACGTCTATTTCCGGTAGTATTAGTGCTTTCCAGCAAGCTTTTAGTGTTGAAGGACGAATTTCTTTAAGTGACGCATCAACAATTTCAACAGAATTTAAAATTGTAAATTGTTTCCAGACTTCTTTAACCGTAATATTTGCTGACTCCATCTTCTCTAATATTACCTCAAAGGATTTCCGAATGTAGTAAGCTTTGAATGCTGCTATTATGCCCTCATGATAAAACCAATCATTAAACAAACTGGCAGTCATCCATGATTTTTTGTTGGCTCTCCAATACACTGGAAGGTTGTTTTTGTTGCATTGTTTCATACATCTTGGATTTAATTATCGGTTAATAAACATTGGCTTGGTCATAAAATCACCAGACGCATTACTGCACAGCAATAGTTATTAGATCTTTCGAAACTTTAAAGCCAGGAGCTATTTTTTCGATTTTCGAAATAAAAGTTCTTGAAGGCATTTTTTTCCACCACAAGCCTGTCTCATCTGCGTTGAACACTTGTTCAGGTAAATAACCATTTTCTTTAATAATTTTTTCGAACTCTGCTGGATATTTTTCTGCTGCATCTGCGTCTGCGGATGCAGTTTCTCCCTGTATTTTTAAATTGTGAAGTGCATGTCTTTTTTTGAATTTTCCAAACCATCCATTACTAGCTACGAATTGATGATTGTCTTCATCGATTTACGATTGTCCTGTTTCCTTTAAATAATTAAATATTTTTAGTGCTTTATGCTTAATTACATTCCCATCTAAGGGCAATCGTTTTTTGTCATGTCTTCTATCCACACCATAAGCGATTGCTCCATTTTCTCCATTATCTGCGGTCTAGGACGAGCAGTTACTTTCGCGACTACAGAGGATCCAGATGCTACCGAACTTCTAATTTTTTCTTCGTTTTGTTTGATAGTTCTTATTGGGCCGTATTTCTTCAAAGATGATGCGAATCACAACGTTACTGTGAATGGTGAGCGCTACCGTGCGATGATAACAAACTTTTTTCTGCCCAAAATGGAAGAGCTTGACTTGCATGACATGTGGTTTCAACAAGACGGTGCCACATGCCACACAGCACGCGAAACAATGGACCAATTGAGAGGCGAGTTCGGTGAACAGTTTATTTCACGCTTGGGACCAGTCAATTGGCCGCCCAGATCGTGCGATTTAACGCCTCTAGACTATTTTTTGTGGGGCTATGTTAAGGCTAATGTCTATAGCGACAAGCCCGCTTCGATTGACGCACTGGAAGCCAACATTGCCAACATTATTCGTGAGATACCGGCCGAAATGTTGGAAAGAGTATGCCAAAATTGGACTAAGCGGATGGACCATTTGAGGCGCAGCCGCGGCCAACATTTGCATGAAATAATCTTCAAACATTAAATTATATCGACCCAACTATCGATCCAAATAAATATTTCATGCATTTTTCTGAATTTTATATGTTTTTTTTTTACTTTCCGATAGTTCTTATAAAATCACCCATTATATATATATATATATATATATATATATATATATATATATATATATATATATATATATATATATATATATATATATATATATATATATATATATATATATATATATATATATATATATATAATATATATATATATATATATATATATATATATATATATATATATATATATATATATATATATATATATATATATATATATATATATATATATATATATATATATATATATATATATATATATATATATATATATATATATATATATATATATATATATATATATATATATATATATATATATATATATATATATATACAGAGTTGTGGAAAATACGTATTTTAAATAAATAAATTCAAAATACAAATGGTTTTTTATTTTTCTATTTCAAATTAAAAATACAATATATGAAATAAAAATACAAAATACATATTTTCAAAATACAGTAGTTTTCCGGTTTAACGAACCAGTACTTTGTCAGGCCCGTTCGTGTAACTGAAAGTACGTTATACGCAGTACTTATGTAGAATAACCAGTTTATGGATAAATAAATAACTATAATTGTATTTTTTATTGTAAGATAGCGGTACTTTTTTCTAATCACTTTATTTTTAGTTCTTTGTATAAGAAATTTTTTAAAATAAGTTTTTTAACTAATATTATGAATCTTATTGGTTCGTTAAACTGAGCCCGAAAAAATATTTTTGTTCGTTATATAAGATAATCAATGGAGCGAATTGATCTTGAACTGTTCGTTAAAAGCGATGTTCGCAGAATCGAATGTTCGTTAAACCGGAAAACTACTGTACCTTTTTTCAAAATACATTTTCTTTAAAAATTCTAATTTTCATTTAAAATATTTGTTCACTTCAATACAAATATTTTAAATGAAAATTAGAATTTTTACAATAATAAGGCCACCTGGTATCAATTCGCCTTGCTTTAGCCTATGTCTATACGTGATAAATTTTTATCATGACAAATGTCAAACTTTATATTGAAAAATAACCTGCTTTATCTTATCTGTTTTTCCTATATAGAATTTGCCATTTATCATGATACAAATAAATCAGGTATAGACGTTTGTTTCAATATACATAAATTATAATGTATTATATATCCGAATAATTCTAGCATGATTCATGAATTAGATTCCAACGGTAAAATATATAATTGATGTTCATGCATAAAATTGCGAACAGAGAAATTAATTTTTAGCTTGACAAATAGCTTTTTAGGTTGAATCTGGACAAGCCTTAAAAAAGTTTGACAATCAAGCCTTTGCTTTATTTTTCATAACAATTTAAAAAGTTTTGAGAGGCAAAGCAATGCTTAATTTCTATGCATTTTGTTTGGTGAAGAATTGGTATGAAAAAGAAAAACTAATTTAACAACAAAATGAAAATTTTCACTTTTATTAAATGTCCATGTGCATTTCCAGCCGATTTTCAGCCGAATTTGAGCCGCCGCCGACTATTTTTCCAGCCAGCCGCCGCCGATCAAAACCCCTCGGCGCAAGTCTCTGGTGTGGGTGTGTGTTGGTATAACATAAACAACTTTTGACAGAGTCGAACCCAAAAAAAAAAAGTTCGTTAACGCTTCACCACTACCTGTATTATTCTACCATGTATGTCCCCTTGCAATACAGTGTTGGGCACGTGCAGTTGATTGTTTACTTTTCCTTATATCTGCCTTATGCTCATCGATTCTAATTCCTAAACTTCTCTTGGTTGTACCGATGTACATATACTTTGCCGCACTGTTCGTCGTCGTTACCATTGCATTTTATTTCATACACCACATTACTTTGTTAGATTTTTCAAAATATTTACTAAGTATTTGCATAGGTCATACGACGGTGAATTTAAAGATGAACATATAGGTCTAAGCGGCATACCATCTTTGTGCACTTTAGGGAGTCCATAGAGCCTTGGTGCGGTAGCTACATTGGTGATTAATTTGTATTTTTCCATATCATCAATTATATTCAGTTTGAATAACTTTTCTACAAGTGTGTTGTTGCGTGTTTGTAATTTTGTTGTAGGGTCAGTTTTTAATCGTTTGTAAGTGCACATGTCCTGAACAATGTTTCTCATTTTCGTTATATATTCTGACTTTTCAACTGATACTGTGGTGTTGCCTTTATCTGATTTCAATATTAAAATGTTCTTATTTTCGGCCAAAAACTTTTTTGTTTCATTCACTGTATTGATCAGCCCTTTTTCTCTGGTTGTTAATGATTTTTTATTAAGGTCCATAAGTTGTCCATCGTCATTACAAATTGAGTTCTTGCGATCTCTTGTTTTTCTTTTTCTTTATTGGTGTGTATTATGTCTTCTCCGTCGGCAATGCATTTAAAGATAGGAAAATTTTGTTTTTCTATGGGCAACGCAAATTTTGGCCTAAAGATAGCAATTTTTGAACACTAATTGGGATTTCTGTGTTAGTCCTGTTTATAAGCCAATCTTTATTGTATCTTATGTATGGTTTGTTATTTAGTGTCGTCTTGCGTTGCCAAAATTTTCCTATCTTTAAATGCATTGCCGACGGAGAAGACATAATACACACCAATAAAGAAAAAGAAAAACAAGAAATCGCAAGAACTCAATTTGTAATGACGATGGCCAACTACCTTAATAAAAAATCATTAACAACCAGAGAAAGAGGGCTGATCAATACAGTGAATGAAACAAAAAAGTTTTTGGCCGAAAATAAGAACATTTTAATATTGAAATCAGATAAAGACAACACCACAGTATCAGTTGAAAAGTCAGAATATGTAACGAAAATGAGAAACATTGTTCAGGACATGTGCACTTACAAACGATTAAAAACTGACCCTACAACAAAATTACAAACACGCAACAACACACTTGTAGAAAAGTTATTCAAACTGAATATAATTGATCCTATGGAAAAATACAAATTAATCACCAATGTAGTTACCGCACCAAGGCTCTATGGACTCCCTAAAGTGCACAAAGATGGTATGCCGCTTAGACCTATATGTTCATCTTTAAATTCACCGTCGTATGACCTATGCAAATACTTAGTAAATATTTTGAAAAATCTAACAAAGGATTCGAAATACAACGTTAAAGACTCTATCGAATTTAAAAGCAAAGTTGCGAATACGGAAATTCGTAATGACGAAGTTTTAGTTTCTTTTGACGTGGTTTCTCATTTCCCCAGTATACCTGTAAACTTAGCATTGAACATAATAAAGTCAAAGTGGGAGATAATCGCTACATACACAAACATACCAAAGGATTTATTTTTCGATATTTTTAATTTCTGTATAAAAGATAACAGATATTTTAAATATGACAAAACGTACGAGCAACTAAAAGGAATGCCTATGAAATCACCTGCTTCGCCGGTAATAGCAGACATCGTAATGGAAGAGTTGTTAGACACAGTAATTACAAATTTAGTATTCAAACCAAAATTTATGTGCAAATATGTGGATGATTTGTTCTGTATTACAAAAAGAGATGCTGTAGACGAAACGTTGAACGCTCTAAACAATTTTCACAGGCATATGCAGTTCACCAAGGAGTTGGATGATAACGACAAATTGCCGTATCTAGACGCACTAGTAATAAAAAAACAAAATAAACTAATGGTATCAAAAACCAACTGGCTATGGGCGCATCATAAACTTCTATTCCAATCACCCAAAACACGTTAAATTTAATACAGCACAGAATTTCGCAAATAGGGTACTTCAAATAAGTAATGAAGTTTACCATAAAGAAAACATTAAACAGATCCGGAAAATATTACAAAAAAATAGCTTTCCATATATAATGACAACAAACATCATCAACAATGCAATAAGAAATCGAAATAAAATTCCTATAATAAAACCGGAAAAATTTTTCAAGTCGATGGTACATGTCCCTGGGTTTTCTGAGAGAGTTACATATTCGAACATTTTCGACAAGTAAAACGTCACATAGCTTTGAAAACTGATAAAACCCTAAATACACTGTTTTCTAATACAAAAACAAAAATAGATAGGTTGGATAAATCCAATGTAATTTACAAAATTCCTTGCAACGGAGACGGGTCTGACATATGTAACAAAGTATATGTTGGAACGACGAAGTCAAAATTAAAAACAAGATTAGCTGCACACAAGTCAGACTACAAAACTCGAAAAGTTACAACAGACCAAAAAACAGCACTGGCAGCCCACTGTGTACGGAACGGTCACTCTCCCAATATCGAAAATACAACAATATTACAACAGGAGATTAATTATAAGAAAATATATACAATAGAAATGCTGCACATAATTAATACTCCCGCGAACATCCGTATGAACTATAAAACAGATATTGAAAATTGCGCGCATTCATACAGACATATTTTATCAAAATATAAACAAAGGAGCTTTTAGTGAGCTTTGCATTCTCTAAGAAATTGGACAGCTTTTCTCTGCATTGTAAGGCAATAATAATAACTTGTTTATTGTAATAAGTAGATTAATATGTAATTGTTTTTAGATTCTTGCTGTTTTTTTGCATTAACTTTTGTTTACATCCGTGATGTTAATGTTTTTTTTGCACATTTTTGTTTTTAGTTTTTCCTGAAGAAGATCACCGACGGTGATTGAAATATCGAAAATTAAATATATAATATTTGATAAAACGAAAAATAAGAGTTTTATTAAAAATAAAAACAGTGACCTTGAGCCCAAATAATAAATAATGTTAATCATAGATTATTAAAATAGGTCGACAATAATTAAATTGAATCATTTGTAAAATATATTTTGAAATGTTTCAAATAAAATATAAAATACTCTTGGGGCAAAGTATTTCAAATAAAAAATAAACATGGTATTTTGTATTTTCTATTTGTATTTTAAATAAAAGTATTTCAAATAATTCACATAATATTATCAAGAAGTGATTTGGAATTTCATGAGAAAAATAGAAAGATAATTTTAAATATATTAAATGCTAATAGTTTCCCCATTCACTTGTCTTGCCAATTAATAAGACAATATAGATATCAGAGGAGATGTTCAGTCATTGTTTCTGAGCCAAAAATTTATAAATCATTGACATATGTACCTGGAATGTCTGAAAGATTAGAAAAATCTAAAATATTTGACAATAATAAATATAGAATTGCACATAAGATGTACAATACATTAGGCAAATTATATAGTAAGACCAAAGATAAAACACGAAAATTAGACAGATCTAATTTAGTTTATAGAATACCATGCAGTGGTAATAATACAGAAAATTGTGGGAAGGTATATGTAGGTACAACTAAAAATAAGTTGAAGACTAGATTAGCTGGACATACATAGATCAGGTAAAAAATACAGAAACACTGTAGTCTCACAAAAAACAGCCTTATCATCCCATTGTTTTAATTCAAATCATAATCCCGATTTTAATAATGTAGCAATGTTAAATACGGAAATTAATTACAAAAGACGTTATATGTTAGAAATGCTGCAGACTATAAACATTCCAACAAGTAAAAGGATAAATTTTAGAGCAGATACAGCTAGTGTAGCGCATAGCTATAGATATTTATTACATAAAAACAAAAACGGAAATTGAATTATTAAAATCTATTTATATTATTTTGTTTCCGTTGTTGTGTATATTTAAAAATTGTTAAATTTTTCATTTTGACAATTATTTTTTGTTATTTGAAAAAAAAGCTTTTTTATTTGAAATTTGTTAAAACTTTTAATTGTTATTAATATTTATTGACAATTAAACATATTTCCCTGAAGAAGCCACACAAAGAAGTGGCGAAATATTGGATTATTAAAAATTTTTTATAAAAAAGAAGACCTTAAGCTCGATTAATATATATATATATATATATATATATATATATATATATATATATATATATATATATATATATATATATATATATATATATATATATATATATATATATATATATATATATATATATATATATATATATATATATATATATATATATATATATATATATATATATATATATATATATATATATATATATATATATATATATATATATATATATATATATATATATATATATATATATATATATATATATATATATATATATATATATATATATATATATATATATATATATATATATATATATATATATATATATATATATATATATATATATATATATATATATATATATATATATATATATATATATATATATATATATATATATATATATATATATATATATATATATATATATATATATATATATATATATATATATATATATATATATATAATATTATATGAGCGACTCCGAGTCAGACTATTTTTCCGATTCAGGATTCGACTCGAACGACGGTTACATTACTGACGAATACGTACCCATCAGACAGATTGATAACCCTAGACCTCGAATAGTTAGAAGACTGAGGAAAATAACACATAAGTAATCTTTCGTTTAAATACATATAAAAATGTCGCAACCAGTAGCACCTTCAATAACCATAGATCCCTTAAAATATCTAAAAATCTCTACCAGAATTTTACGGAGACAAAAAGGACCTTTACAATTTTCTAAATTTAGTTCACCGAATCTATAATGTTCTAACACAATATAACACAATGTCACAATTAGTATTTTCTGATTTGATTAAAAGCCGTTTACTAGGCAAAGCAAGGGAAATAATCAAAATAAACTTCCACGTACAGTCATGGACAGACATAAAAATGTATTAGTTAACAATTTTGGTGAAAAACTTAGTATAGAGGAACTGTACGATAGGTTAAGATCAGTAGTGTTCAAGACAACTACCATAGATTTTTATAACGAAATTAAAAACCGCTTGAGGAGCTTGAACAATAAAACTAATATGATATTGGGCTCGAGTGCTGGAGCTCAGCAAGTCGCTGAAAATAATATGAAATCTGCCCTCAATATTTTTAAAGAAAAAATCCCAGAGCCTATGAGAACAATTTTAGCTTGTAGGAATCCTGGTACCCTCGAAGACGCCTTTGAAATCCTTTTTAAATCAGGATACGCCTATTGTGGTAACAAACTCGAAAAGACACAAAGTCATGACAAAAACAATAAGCCAAGAAACTCTAACCATTACCAAAATAATAAACAAACGACACAAACAAATTCTCAATATAGACCCGACAACTATTCCCAAAATAATCAACAAAAGAGATATACAAATTTCCAACATAGATCCAATTTCCACTCCGACTATCCCCAAAACAATCGACAAAGAACATACACTAACCCTAACTATTACCAAAATAATCAAAATAGGACTAACCTTCAATATAACTCTGGTGCTAACTATCAACAACCTGAACAACAAAACCCAGAACCAATGGATATTAATATGATCCAAAACACTCAAACACACGAAATTACCCTATATAGAAATTAAAACTAAATTAAAAAATTTTTAATTCATTATCGATACAGGCGCTACACATTCGATAATAAACCCTGGGATTTGTAATCCAAAATGGAAAATACCTTGTGACGAAATTAACTTAAAAACTCTACAGCACCATATAAAAATTAAAGAACAAGTTTCTATTCCAGTCTTTAAGGAATTTAGTGAAAATTCTGAGAGGAAAATTTAATTTCTAGTTTGTCCTTTCCATGACCAGTACAATGGTTTGATAGGAAATGATATACTGAAAGAATTTAAAATAATAATAAATTGAAGAGATAATTTGTTGGATATTGATGGAAAACATATTCCAATAAAATATGACAATGACGTTACTGAATTTTATTTTGAAAAACGTGGGTTGCATGAAGTTACCTTACCCGTCGAACAAAAAGAAGGTCTAATATATAATCCTCAAACTATTTTAGAAAATGAGAATATAGAAGTTTTGGAAGGGATATATGAAGTTGATAATTCAAAGATACAAGCCCTTGTGAATGTGTCAGGAAACATACCAAAAAGAGTATTTTTGAAATCAAAAGATACCATTGAAGTAAATACAGAAAATTTTTATATTAATAGTATCCAAGAAAAAAAAAAGAAAATGGAACCAAATCGATAGAAGACCAAATCCGCATAGAACACCTCAATACAGAAGAACGAGGAAAACTTCTTTCCATTATAAAAAGATATAGGAAAATATTCTATACAGAGGATAGCGACCTCTCATTTACTAACGCAATTAAGCACGAAATACGTACAAAGGACAATATTCCTATCGCGGCAAAAACATATAAATACTCATATATCCACAAAGAGGAGGTAAACAAACAAATTAAGGAAATGCTAGACAAAAAAATTATAAGACACAGCCATTCTCCGTACTCTGCACCTGTCTGGATAGTTCCAAAAACAAATGGACGCCAGCTGCAAAAAGAAATGGAGGCGGTCGTAGATTATAGAAAACTTAATGAAGAAACAGTGGACGATAGATACCCTATCCCAAATATTGATGAAATTCTAGAAAAACTATGAAGATGTCAATACTTCACTACGTTGGATTTAGCTAAAGGTTTCCATCAGATTGAAATACGTAGTGAAGATATCCCCAAAACAGCTTTCAGCGTGGAAGGCGGGCACTACGAATTTCTACGTATGCCCTTTGGCCTGAAAACAGCGCCAGCAACCTTCCAGAGGTTAATGAACAATGTTTTAGGCGACCTTATTAATAAAATATGTCTCGTCTATTTAGACGATATAATAATATTTTCAACCTCTTTACAAGAACATACAGAATCTTTAGTAAAGGTATTTCAACTCGACAAGAGTGAATTTATGAAAAGGTCAACGAATTTTTTGGGACATGTTGTTACCAATGAAGGTATTAAACCTAACCCAGAAAAGATCGCTTGTGTGCAAAAATGTCCACTACCGAAAACCCAAAAAGAAATTAAGCAATTCCTGGGCCTAGCGGGATATTATAGGAAGTTTGCTAAGGACTACTCGAAAATAGCTAGACCAATGACAAAATACTTAAAAAAGGACGTGGCCATGAGTATAAATGATACAGAATATATAGAGAGTTTCGAAACCCTTAAAAGACTTCTAATCAGTCCTCCTATTTTAATATATCCTGATTTTAACAAAAAATTCATCTTGCAAACAGACGCAAGTAACTTTGCTTTAGGAGGTGTTCTTTCGCAAGACAGTCACCCTGTAAGCTACGCAAGCCGGACATTAAACGGATCAGAACAAAATTATAGTACAATAGAGAAGGAACTCCTCGCAATAGTGTGGGTAACAAAACACTTCCGACCATACTTGTTTGGAAGGAAGTTTCTGATCGAAACCGACCATAGACCATTAACGTGGCTATTTTCAATCAAGGAACCCAATTCTAAGCAGGTGCGGTGGCGATTGCGTTTACAAGAGTACGATTACGAAATTAAGTATAAGAAATGAGTTTTAAACGGCAATGCAGATACATTATCCCGAATTGAAATAGAGAACAATGAGGTAAACTTAATTGGAGAAAACGAAATCATAAAAGAAGTAAATACTCCACTAAACTTCTTTAAACGACAATATATTATTAAGCAAATACCCTCTGGTTCGTTAAAAATAAAAACCGAATTTATATTTCAGAACAAAAGAACAATTATTTCTGCTAAGAATTTTGATGAATCAACACTAACAACTCTTTTGAAAAACCACTTCGATCCTGAAAAAATTAATACGGTAGTAATAGAAAACGAAACGTTATATGAGAAATTTAAAGAAACTGTAGCCAAGCTCTTCAATAATAATAAATTTAAGATTTATAGAAGTAAGATAATCCTACAGGACATTGTTGATGAAAACGAACTCACTGCAAAAATAGAAAAAGAACATAAAAATAATAACCATAGAGGTATAAACGAAAACTTTGCGGAACTTAAATCAAAGATTTATCATCCTAAATTGAAAAAACGCATCACACAATTTATAAATAATTGTGACACATGTAATAAAGAAAAGTATGAGCGACGACCTATAAAACAAAAATTTAAGATAACAGAAACCCCACAAAACCCTGGTGAAATAGTACACGCGGATGTATACTACAGTTTGGAAAAGAAATTATTTCTAACGTATATCGACAAGTTCTCTAAGTACGCACAAGCAATAAGTATCAAAAATAGATCATGGGTAGAATTTAAAACTGCATTAGCCCAATACTTATCGTCTGTTGGAAGCATCAAAAAACTTGTAATTGATAATGAAGTAGGTTTTAAAGCCTTACCCCTTTTAGAGTATCTACGAGAACAAGAAATCGATATCCACTTTACATCAAATAATAACCATACATCCAACGCAGATGTAGAGAGATTCCATAACACTTGAAATGAACATGTCAGAATCCTTAGACACGATTCTCAAAAAGATATAGAAACAGTAGAAGAAAAGATATTTAAGATGCGTTATATATTACAATGATACAATCCATTCCACTACTAATAAAAACCGATAGATTTCATGAATAGAAAGATAAATAGAGAAGAATACCCCAGTATTAGGGACAGAATGATTAAAATAAAGGAAAGAACAATAGAGAAAATGAATAAAAACCGAGAAGATGTAGATATTCAAACAGGACCAATATATCTAAAAGATGAAAGAGGCGGAAAGAACCACTCTAAATTCCGAAAGGTAATAGTTTCTCAAGCACACAATGACCATGTCATGACTAGCAAAGGTCATAAATATTATAAATCCCACATCAAAAGAAAGAAAAAATTCCAAACAATAAACGTCAATGAACAAACTTAAGCTTTACATTTTTCTTATTGTTTTCAGATGCCTTCCCTTTTGTTACTGTTAACATCCATACTTACTACCATAACTGCACAAACGTTAGAAATGAAAGACTTATCAGATAATCATGGATTCATCCCTATCAAACTTAAGGACGTACAAATTATTGACAACTACGCAACAATTATACATATTATTAATACAACGCAGTACATAGAAACCACAAATTTATTAGAAGAAAACATTCATAGGTTAACAAATACCTATACCAACGTTACACCACTACTTAATAGTATAAAGAAAAGCATAGAACTATGCAAAACAAAAATCCGAAACTTAATACTAAAATTTAGACAAAAACGAGGACTAATAAATGCAATAGGCAAAGGACTAAAATATGTAGCCGGAACTATGGACAGTGAGGTTGAGGCAAAAATACTGCATAAAATCCAAATACTAGAAAAAGGCAATAATGAAACCATGATATCAATAGACGAACTGACTTTTCTAAGCACTTCTATATCAACAAAAATATCTAACATTACAGATAACATAAACATACAACAAAAAACTGTTCAAAAGTATATAAACAAATTCAAGACGGAAATCGCAAATAGAATTCTTAACTTAGAAGACGAAACTATATTTTTAGAAAACATTTTTCAAATCAATAATGATATAAACTTACTAATAGACCACATAAACGAAATAGGACATGTAACTTTTAATACCAAACTAGGGGTAGTACCATCCGATATACTGACTACAGAAGAATTCAACTACATAAATAAAATAGAATCATACCTTCATGCTAAAGTATCGTTCTCATACAGAGAAGATTTAGTAATTCTAACACTGAAAATTCCAAAATTTTTAAATGAAACATTCGCGGAGATCATATTTGAGTCACTCCCTGACAAGCAAAATAAATCGCTTATCCTAAAGGAAAATACAGTCCTTATCCACGAAAACGAGGTGTACAAGTCAAACACTATAGAATACAATGAACTTATAAAAATAAATGACGAATGCCTTACGAATATAGCGAAAAACTTAGAACCAAAATGTGAAATGGACATAAGAACAAAACAAGAAGAAAAGGAAATTCACCCCGGACTGCTTATTTTTAAGAACTACAAAGACAAAATTACTACCAACTGTAAACATTTACACAAGTTTGAAAATATAAGAACATATTTGCTAAAATTTGAAAATTGTGTTGTGAACACCAAAAGAAAAACATACGAAAATTACAGAATAAACATAAACGAAATGTATGTTTTGGAAAAATTTTTCTTAAAAATAAATTAAAACAATGTACCATACCCTAATTTAAGTATTAAAAACATAGACCTAAACGAAACATTAAATATTGTGAATCATAAACTTTCAAAAAATAATTTAATAAGTACAAGTAGTAACCTAAGTTTTACAATAATACTGTTCTCTATTCTGACTATAATTTATATTAAAACAAGAAACAGAACTTATATAATTTCCTCGTTGGAGCCTCGCTCTAACGGTGGGGGAGTTATAGCAACCCCTAATAAAACCATTATATAAATAATTCCGTTCTATGAACACACATACAAACATACATAACATACTTAAACATTTAATACTTTCACTTTTCTGCAGTCACATTTCTTACGTAAATCCATTGACACCCAAATAACATCCAAGAATGCTTGTCATCAAAAATATAGTCATTTTATTTAGACCAATGAACTATTAAAACAATTTTGCAATTAAAACAAACAATTCTGGGAAATCAATTTTAAGTAAAAACTTTAGATCAATGAACCATTAAAACAATAACAGAATGATTTGCAATTAAAACAATTCTCGGAAATTAATTTTAAGTTGTAATAAAATAAATAAAAACCTTTCGGTTATTTGGCAATAATTCTTAAGAATTAATTTTTAAGCATTTTATTTTTACTTGACAATAATTATTAAAAATTGATTCTTATATTTTTGTTATTATCGAATAAGCATTTATTTTGTATTTAAATAGAAGAAAATTACTAAATAAATCAGTCATAAACTTTGATTCAATTAAATAAAGTGATAAAAAATAATAAGTTTTTTTTTTTAAATCCAATCACCTTGTATTTTTCTGTTAAACACGGGACAGAAACAATAAGTATAAAAGAAAGAAAAATAAAATAAAAGAATGTCAAAGTGAGTAAGAAATTACAAAAGTTATTAAATGTTCAAAAAAGTAAAACCTATGTATATACGAATTTCTTAATTGTGCATTGAAAAAACAACAAAATTGTTTCTAATTTGACAAAGTAAAAATTATTAAATAAAAAGTGCGGTAAAAAAAGCAACAAAAAAGTACGTACACATAGGTACATACATAGTTCGGCTGAAAATCGCCTAATAGTCAGTTTCTCAATCTAAAAAACAAAAACATTAAAAAGTGTTCTTTTCCATAAAGTGTAAACCACTTCGATCCTGAAAAAATTAATACGGTAGTAATAGAAAACGAAACGTTATATGAGAAATTTAAAGAAACTGTAGCCAAGCTCTTCAATAATAATAAATTTAAGATTTATAGAAGTAAGATAATCCTACAGGACATTGTTGATGAAAACGAACTCACTGCAAAAATAGAAAAAGAACATAAAAATAATAACCATAGAGGTATAAACGAAAACTTTGCGGAACTTAAATCAAAGATTTATCATCCTAAATTGAAAAAACGCATCACACAATTTATAAATAATTGTGACACATGTAATAAAGAAAAGTATGAGCGACGACCTATAAAACAAAAATTTAAGATAACAGAAACCCCACAAAACCCTGGTGAAATAGTACACGCGGATGTATACTACAGTTTGGAAAAGAAATTATTTCTAACGTATATCGACAAGTTCTCTAAGTACGCACAAGCAATAAGTATCAAAAATAGATCATGGGTAGAATTTAAAACTGCATTAGCCCAATACTTATCGTCTGTTGGAAGCATCAAAAAACTTGTAATTGATAATGAAGTAGGTTTTAAAGCCTTACCCCTTTTAGAGTATCTACGAGAACAAGAAATCGATATCCACTTTACATCAAATAATAACCATACATCCAACGCAGATGTAGAGAGATTCCATAACACTTGAAATGAACATGTCAGAATCCTTAGACACGATTCTCAAAAAGATATAGAAACAGTAGAAGAAAAGATATTTAAGATGCGTTATATATTACAATGATACAATCCATTCCACTACTAATAAAAACCGATAGATTTCATGAATAGAAAGATAAATAGAGAAGAATACCCCAGTATTAGGGACAGAATGATTAAAATAAAGGAAAGAACAATAGAGAAAATGAATAAAAACCGAGAAGATGTAGATATTCAAACAGGACCAATATATCTAAAAGATGAAAGAGGCGGAAAGAACCACTCTAAATTCCGAAAGGTAATAGTTTCTCAAGCACACAATGACCATGTCATGACTAGCAAAGGTCATAAATATTATAAATCCCACATCAAAAGAAAGAAAAAATTCCAAACAATAAACGTCAATGAACAAACTTAAGCTTTACATTTTTCTTATTGTTTTCAGATGCCTTCCCTTTTGTTACTGTTAACATCCATACTTACTACCATAACTGCACAAACGTTAGAAATGAAAGACTTATCAGATAATCATGGATTCATCCCTATCAAACTTAAGGACGTACAAATTATTGACAACTACGCAACAATTATACATATTATTAATACAACGCAGTACATAGAAACCACAAATTTATTAGAAGAAAACATTCATAGGTTAACAAATACCTATACCAACGTTACACCACTACTTAATAGTATAAAGAAAAGCATAGAACTATGCAAAACAAAAATCCGAAACTTAATACTAAAATTTAGACAAAAACGAGGACTAATAAATGCAATAGGCAAAGGACTAAAATATGTAGCCGGAACTATGGACAGTGAGGTTGAGGCAAAAATACTGCATAAAATCCAAATACTAGAAAAAGGCAATAATGAAACCATGATATCAATAGACGAACTGACTTTTCTAAGCACTTCTATATCAACAAAAATATCTAACATTACAGATAACATAAACATACAACAAAAAACTGTTCAAAAGTATATAAACAAATTCAAGACGGAAATCGCAAATAGAATTCTTAACTTACAAGACGAAACTATATTTTTAGAAAACATTTTTCAAATCAATAATGATATAAACTTACTAATAGACCACATAAACGAAATAGGACATGTAACTTTTAATACCAAACTAGGGGTAGTACCATCCGATATACTGACTACAGAAGAATTCAACTACATAAATAAAATAGAATCATACCTTCATGCTAAAGTATCGTTCTCATACAGAGAAGATTTAGTAATTCTAACACTGAAAATTCCAAAATTTTTAAATGAAACATTCGCGGAGATCATATTTGAGTCACTCCCTGACAAGCAAAATAAATCGCTTATCCTAAAGGAAAATACAGTCCTTATCCACGAAAACGAGGTGTACAAGTCAAACACTATAGAATACAATGAACTTATAAAAATAAATGACGAATGCCTTACGAATATAGCGAAAAACTTAGAACCAAAATGTGAAATGGACATAAGAACAAAACAAGAAGAAAAGGAAATTCACCCCGGACTGCTTATTTTTAAGAACTACAAAGACAAAATTACTACCAACTGTAAACATTTACACAAGTTTGAAAATATAAGAACATATTTGCTAAAATTTGAAAATTGTGTTGTGAACACCAAAAGAAAAACATACGAAAATTACAGAATAAACATAAACGAAATGTATGTTTTGGAAAAATTTTTCTTAAAAATAAATTAAAACAATGTACCATACCCTAATTTAAGTATTAAAAACATAGACCTAAACGAAACATTAAATATTGTGAATCATAAACTTTCAAAAAATAATTTAATAAGTACAAGTAGTAACCTAAGTTTTACAATAATACTGTTCTCTATTCTGACTATAATTTATATTAAAACAAGAAACAGAACTTATATAATTTCCTCGTTGGAGCCTCGCTCTAACGGTGGGGGAGTTATAGCAACCCCTAATAAAACCATTATATAAATAATTCCGTTCTATGAACACACATACAAACATACATAACATACTTAAACATTTAATACTTTCACTTTTCTGCAGTCACATTTCTTACGTAAATCCATTGACACCCAAATAACATCCAAGAATGCTTGTCATCAAAAATATAGTCATTTTATTTAGACCAATGAACTATTAAAACAATTTTGCAATTAAAACAAACAATTCTGGGAAATCAATTTTAAGTAAAAACTTTAGATCAATGAACCATTAAAACAATAACAGAATGATTTGCAATTAAAACAATTCTCGGAAATTAATTTTAAGTTGTAATAAAATAAATAAAAACCTTTCGGTTATTTGGCAATAATTCTTAAGAATTAATTTTTAAGCATTTTATTTTTACTTGACAATAATTATTAAAAATTGATTCTTATATTTTTGTTATTATCGAATAAGCATTTATTTTGTATTTAAATAGAAGAAAATTACTAAATAAATCAGTCATAAACTTTGATTCAATTAAATAAAGTGATAAAAAATAATAAGTTTTTTTTTTTAAATCCAATCACCTTGTATTTTTCTGTTAAACACGGGACAGAAACAATAAGTATAAAAGAAAGAAAAATAAAATAAAAGAATGTCAAAGTGAGTAAGAAATTACAAAAGTTATTAAATGTTCAAAAAAGTAAAACCTATGTATATACGAATTTCTTAATTGTGCATTGAAAAAACAACAAAATTGTTTCTAATTTGACAAAGTAAAAATTATTAAATAAAAAGTGCGGTAAAAAAAGCAACAAAAAAGTACGTACACATAGGTACATACATAGTTCGGCTGAAAATCGCCTAATAGTCAGTTTCTCAATCTAAAAAACAAAAACATTAAAAAGTGTTCTTTTCCATAAAGTGTAAATTTTTGGCAGAAATTATTGTGTTAAAATTTGTCAAATCAGTTTAACTAAATATTGGTATAAAAACCAGATTATACCGCTACTTGTCCCCAAGTAGTCCCCCTCCGGAAAAGCATAAAAAAATACAAAAGAAAAGCATCAAGTGCATGTGGAGGTCAAATAAAAAAGTTTTATAAAAAAGCCAAAAGTTAAATACAGAAAAGTTAGAATTGTGAAACACACATACATTTAAAAGTGGTTCGTATACAACCGATACAACCACTATCAACTCCAAGCACACATGTTCGAAGTAAATCGTGTCAAACACGCAACTTTTCCAAGGCCTTAAGATCGAACCTGCATTTACCGTGAGTATTGTTGTGAATACATACACTCATCATCAAACTTCATTTATCATCTGACTTCATTTACATACATATGTACATATAATCAAACATTATTATTGTATATAAATTTCATAAAGAGAAGCAATAAGTATATACTTAAAAACACAGTGGGCTACAGAAAGAAACATACTCGAATAAAATTTATGAACAAGAATTCAAATTACAAATAAAAAACACAAAATTAAATAAATTTAAACCTAGTTTCATATGGTTATGAGCAATTATATTAAAATATAATTGCAGAGAGTTTTTTCAATAAAATCAAGAAATAAATATTCAACTAATAAATATCAACAGATCCATGTGTGTTTGTACATATGTATATACGAGATTAGACGTGTTTCCCTTATGTAAAACGTATCACAGTGGGTTCGAATGATAAAAAAGTCATACAAAAAATTTCCAGCATTCAATATTAAACACTTTAATTTAATATTACGGAATATTTGTAACAAATTTTAAACACTTTCCTCTGGTAATAGATAGAGTGCAAAAATTAAATACAGTAGCGCAAACAACATATCTAAATTCAACAAAATAAAAATTTTAACAGCAATTTGGCAAAAATTACACTAAAATTCAAGGCAGTTTTAATTATTCGAAATTATTTAAACTTTGCTACGAATTTATTAATTTAATTTTTAAAATTTAATCAATAAAGAAAAATTGATTTGGTAAAAAAAGCTTATATCATTGCACATATAGAAAAAAGGGACGAATTTTTATAAATTCAACAATATAACAATATACAACAAAACAAAATTAGTATATCAAATTTACGATTAATTGAAAACTACAAAATACGTTAATCTCTATTGATCGATTTGTAAAAATACAGTCGACAGCTAATTATAACAAAGGTAGAAACACAAACTTTTCTTAACAACACAAAAGGTGTAATTCCCGCGGTTTTTTCTCATTCTCTTTCCGAATCAATCCAAATTACAAAGGATTTTCGGTTTTTTTTTCTCATTCTCTTTCCGAATCAATCCAAATTACAAAGGATTTTCGGTTTTTTTCTCGTTCTCTTTCCGAATCAATCCAAATTACAAAAGATTTTCGGTTTTTTTTCTCGTTCTCTTTCCGAATCAATCCAAATTACAAAGGATTTTCGGCTTTTTCTCATTCTCTTTCCGAATCAATCCAAACTACAAAGGATTTTCGGTTTTTTTCTCGTTCTCTTTCCGAATCAATCCAAATTACAAAGGATTTTCGGTATTTTCTCATCCTCTTTCCGAATTAATCCAGATTACAAAGGATTTTCGTTTTTTTGCTCATTCTCTTTCCGAATCAATCCATATTACAAAGGATTTTCGGTTTTTCGCATTCTCTTTCCGAATCAATCCAAATTACAAAGGATTTTCGGTATTTTCTCGTTCTCTTTCCGAATTAATCCAAATTACAAAGGATTTTCGGTTTTTTCTCATTCTCTTTCCGAAATAATCCAAAAAACACAGGATTTTCGGTTTTCGCTCATTCTTTTCCGTAATAATTCAAATTACAAAGGAATCTAACTGGCGGAGCGTCAAGCTCGCCCAAATTACAATAACTACTTCCGAATTCAAAAAATACTATAACTTATTCAAACTCCTGGCAACGCTGTCTTAATCCTAACTCTCAATAAATAATATCCAACCCTATTTCAGAATGGCAAATGTTAAGAACCGATTTGCATTCGACTCCAAAAATTTACTCAGTTTCTGTAAAAAATGTGCAATAATAGAATCAGTAGAGTATTCCGAAAGTCTTTTAGATAGAAAAAAGAAAGATCTGGAGGCTAAGTGGGTTAAGACAGAAAAATCCTACGAGGAGGTTATGCTTACTGAACTGAGCGAAGAAGATAAAAAGAAATACGAAGAATCCTTTGACCTTTGTATTGACGCATATTATCAAAGCATTGCTCGGATCATTGATAAGATAAAATCAAGTCAGGCTAGTATCGCACATACACCAAGCGAAGAATCAGTCGCTGAAAATCTCACTACTGACCGTTTCAGTTCAGGGCTTAAGCTTCCTCCCTGCGACACCCAAATTTTTTCCGGATGTTATGAAGACTGGCCATCCTTTCGTGATATGGAATAAAACTACCGCAACTGCAGGCGCCATTGTCAAGAGATTCCCTTTAACGGACGAAATTTTTAGACTAGCATGGCAGGTTCTTAAGTTACGTTACGAAAACTTCCGCGTTTTGGTTGATAACCAAATTAGAAGCTTGTTTAATATTCCCGCTGTGATCAATGAAGATAGCGAGTCGCTCCAAGAAATCCACAGTGCGGTAACGGACTGCCTAGCCATGCTACAATCATTAGGGGTGTCATACGAGGGGTGGGATCCCATGTTGGTCAAACTTGGTTTATTCAAAACTACCAAGCGAAACTTTGGCTCACTGGGAGCAATCTCTAAATGCATCTAGAGAGCTACCAAAATCGTCTGAATTGAGCGAATTTTTTGCTTAAAAGATGTGAGGTAGTGGAAAGAATATCCTCCATCAAAGAAACAAAATCATCCCATCTAAGTCAGAATAAAACTCAGTCACAAATTCAACTGTACACTTCCCAGGAGAAACTTCACCTTCTTTGTAAAATCTGTGAAGAAGAACATAGCTTGAGAAGTTGTACGAAATTTAGAAAGCTCTCGATCCAAGAAAGAGTGGACTACGTTTTCAAGAATCAGTTTTGTAACAATTGCTTGTCTTCGGCTTATGTAAAGGCCAATTGTAAGAGTAAAAACACATGCCTCAATTGTGGGAAGAAACACCACACGTTACTTCACATGCGTTCCCTTAGCAATCCCCGCAAGAACACCGACAAAGCCGCTCAACCTCAAAATAGTCAAGCCACTAAAAATTATCAATATCTTCCCCAGAATTCATATTATCAGCACTCTAAGTCAACTGAAGCTTCGATAGTTCCATCGACTTCAAAGTCTCACCAAGTGCATTCCAATTACGCCACTAATAATACAAATGTTCTTCTAAGAACTGCACTGGTTCAGATAGAAATCAGGGAGGAACTTTTCACTATCAGAGCTTTAATTGACCCGGGCTCAGAAAGAACGTTTATATCCGAACGAATTCGAAATCGTTTAGGCATTCCATACAGGAAATCCCACTTTGAAATTGTTGGAGTCGGTGGCCATAGCCAAACCGCGGAAAAGGAGTGCAACCTAACATTGGTCGCGGAAAAAGGTAACTTTAGACTTCCTATCACTGCAATCGTTCTACCTAAAGTTACGAATAAAATACCGTCAGTCTCATTTAAAATAGCTAATCCAATTAACCTTTCTGGTCTAGATCTAGCTGACCCTAATTTTAATGTGTCTTCGGCTATTGATCTAGTTCTCGGTAACGACAGTGAACGCTACATCAACCTTGATGGCATTAAGCGAGACGTTTGCGGTGCTGCATCTGCTTACAAAACTGTATTCGGTTGGGTGCTTAGCGGCCCCGTAAAGACCCAACCAATATATTCCTTTTCCACTGCCGTCACTGAAGAGGACTCTGCAAATGACCTTTTAAAAAAATTCTGGGGGCAAGAAGAAATACCTTTGACCCAACCAGTATCCGAACAAGATGAGTATTGTGAGGAGTTTTATACTCAAACGACAAACCGTCTTCCCGACGGTCGCTATATGGTACGACTACCATTTAAAAGGGAATTTCCAGAACACACATTTTTAGCTCCTTCAAGATTCATGGCTCTCACCCAATACACCCGAATGGAGCAAACTCTAACAAGGACTCCGACACTCCACGCACAATACAATGAGGTTGTAAACGAATACAATTACTTTAGATCATATGGAGGAAACCACGTCTCGTGAGTACTTCTCAAACAATAAGTGCAATTCGTTTTATCTCCCGCACCATGCGGTGGTCCGCCCAGAGAGTAAGACGACAAAGCTCCGAGTAGTCTTTAATGCCTCTAGCAAAACCAAGTTCGGATTTTCCCTCAATGATGTGCTGTGCACTGGTCCCACTTTACAGGGTGACCTAATGACAGTCATCCTCAACTGGCGTCTTTACAGATACGTCTTAAGCGGTGACATCTAAAAAATGTACCGCCAAATCCTGGTGCATCCTCTTGATCGGTCATTTCAAAGAATCCTTTTTCAAAAATCCGCCCGGGAGGCCATAAAAGATTATGAATTGAAAACCGTGACATTTGGTATTAATTGCGCACCATATCTTGCAATTCGAACGCTTTTGCAGCTGGCCTCAGATAATCAAGATCGTTTCCCAAGAGCATCCCAAATCTTGCGAAAAGAGACTTATGTTGATGACATTCTCACCGGTTGTCATTCTATCGAGAGTGCTATTCAGTGCCGACAACAACTGGTACAATCTCTTGGCTCTGCAGGGTTTCTCTTAAAGAAAATTACTGCTAACGATTCCCGATTGTTAGAATCAGTTTCCTCATCCGATCTATATGGCTCAGATTTGCTCACATTTTATGACTCCAGTTGTACGAAGACACTTGGTATTCGCTGGAATGCGCTTACCGACTCTTTCAGTTATTCATTTTCATCAATCCCTAACGTTACCCACATGACTATGAGACAAATTCTGTCCTCGGTCGCCAAACTATTTGATCCAGCTGGTTGGATCTCTCCTGTTGTAATTCCAGGTAAAATCTTGATTCAGCAACTCTGGCTGGAAAATATTGATTGGGACGATTCTGTCAGTGAGGACTCCCTTCGAATCTGGAACGGAATCATTACCGATTTACCGTTCGTTGAACAAATCAAAATCCCTCGTTGAATAAAATTCACTCCCGCTGACGACATTCAAGTCCATGGATTTTGTGACGCGTCAAAAATGGCATACTGCACATCCGTATATGTTCCACTACAGTCTTTTCCAATTTGCTTGTCTCTAAAAGCAAAGTCGCTCCCTTGGCAGCCATAACGCTACCACGATTAGAACTTTCAGGCGTATTAATGCTAGCTAAACTTGTAAACCACGCAATATCATCTCTTGAACTAAATAAATATGAAATTGTGCTCTGGAGCGATTCTTCCATTGTCCTAGGATGGTTATCTAAGCCTCCAGGAACCTGGAAAGAAATTTATGTTTCTAATCGGGTGTCCCAAATTAATAAATTATTACCCAATGCCAAATGGCGTCACGTACCCACACAATTCAATCCCGCGGATTTAGGGTCTAGAGGGTGTAGACCTCAAGATTTAATTCAGAACAGTCTATGGTGGCATGGGCCTCCCTGGCTGACCAATCCAGCGTCGGAATGGCCGAATCGGACTGCCAATCTCAACCGAAGGTCAGCCTTCCCAGAAAGTGTCACCGAGAGCCCCATAACATCTCATATTTCTCGTGTAAATGTCACTAGCACTGATATCATCGATAGCCCGATTGATATTATAAGAAATTTCTCATCTTATACACGCGCGTTACGGGTCTTAGAATATATCTTTCGTTATATCAGATGGTTTAAGAATGACTTTGCAAACCCAACCTTTCCAACCCGATATTCTACAACTCAACTTCGACAAGACGAGGTAAAGTCCGTGAAAACCCGACTTATTTTGCTAGCCCAAAGGCAAATGTATCAAGCCGAATATACCGCTTTAGCCGAACAGAGATCTCTACCGAAAAATAGTTCTTTGTTTAATTTAAATCCCTTCATAAATACCAGCAGCCTTATTCGAGTCAATGGCAGGTTGGCAGAGTCTCCGTTGCCATACAATGAATGCTTCCCAATTATTTTACCACGTAATTCTCACTTATGTGATTTGTACTTATTGCACTTACATCAATTCTTAGCTCATGGGGAGTGTCAATTAATGTGCCGCATGGCACAAACTGAATTCTATATCCCTCGCCTCAAATTACGGGTGCGAAAGATCATTCGGCAGTGTAAAACTTGTATCATTTACAAAACAAAGTCCTGTACTCAAATAATGGCAGCCCTGCCCGCGGACCGATGTACTCTTTCCTTGCCCTTCCACGTCACAGGGATCGATTTTGCAGGGCCGTTCGAGCTCAAAAGTTCAATCCTTCGAAACCCCTCCACGATGAAAGGGTACGTGTGCGTATTCGTATGTTTTGCCACGAAAGCAATGCATCTCGAGCCCTGCTCAAATCTCTCCACCGCTGCATTTCAAGCTACCTTCGCACGGTTTGTAGGGTGACGCGGCCTACCGCGAAAGATTTGGTCCGATAATGGGCGCAATTTCGATGGAGCCAGCCGCGCCTTGCGCAAAGAGTTTGTGACCTTTATAAAAACAACATCCCAAGACATCGCGCAAAAGTACCTCACCCATGGGTTTGAATGGTCATTCATACCTCCCTACGCTCCTCACATGGGTGGCCTACGGGAGGCAGCGGTGAAAAGTTTTAAGTTTCATTTGAAACGAGTCGCTGGCGCCCATCGATTCCATTATGAGGAATTTTCGACTGTACTCGCCCGAATCGAAGGCGTTTTAAACTCAAGACCTATTTCTGCCTTGTCTGAAAACCCTTCAGACGTAGCCGCATTAACTCCGGGACATTTCCTACGAGGTGGCCCTATAATGGCGCCCCCAGAGCCTGCCGCTGAAAAGCTTTCTTTAATTAATCGATGGGAGAAACTTAAGGCCATCCACCACCAATTCGCTATGCAGTGGAAATCTGAATATCTCAAATCGCTTCACAAAAGATATAAGTGGAAACTTGATGCGCCGGATCTAAAAATAGGAGATTTTGTAGTAATTATGGATGATCTGTTACCTCCTCATGAATGGAGATTAGGGCGAGTCGAAACAATTCACTTAGGCCCCGACCAACGAGTCCGAGTGGTAGACGTGCGCACGGCAGTTGGAACCTTAACGGGTCCAATTACGAAGCTGTGTTATTTACCATTTAACAGCGATCAATAATCAGTAAATAAACATTTACCTGACGTACTAATTCATTTCATAGCCTTTGTTTCATTGCATAATTTCAACCTATAGTATACCTATATCATATAACATCTATAGCATCAAAGTCCGTTTCGCATTTATCTCCTAGCGTCTCTAATCTTTATCTTCATATCTTATAGCCACCGCAATCAATCACCACGAGATCCTGAGGTCCACCAGTGCAAAGTTTGCCACCGATATTACCCGCTACGATTTTGTCGACGTTTTCTGGCAATGGACGCAGAAAAACGCAACCAAATTGTGCAGCTACACAAATACTGCTTCAACTGCTTGGCACGGACGCACAGGGTGCGGAATTGTGGTAGCGCAGACACCTGTTTGAGATGTGGGCAACTGCATCATACCCTCCTACATCCAGAACGTCATCCTCGAATACAGGCTCCTAACAGGTCCGTGCGGGAGCGGATTGGTACCAGAAACAGCCCAGCTAGGCAATCTAACATCCAGGCTAAGCGCAAGCGGAATAATAAAAAGCCAAATTCTCAACTTTCGGCCGTCAATAAACCCAGTCAACATCTTCTATCCGAGGCCATCAAGTTCTTAGCAGCAGTATTATGCGCTAGCTCAAAACCAACCTCAACTTCCTAGCTGCTATGCGGCCCGGGAGCATGTTTAAACTAACATAAAGATAAGTTGAATTGAATTACTAACGTTGATTCCATATACAGTTTAAGAATCTTTGTATTTACATTATAACACCCTGTGAGGTAATGTCACTAATGTCAATACTGGATAAAAATGTTAGTGTCAAAATTTCCCGCTCTTTATAGCAACATTATTAACATTACCTTCGGGATATTTAATTCGTTTTAAGATCGCCACTTCATTTTGAACTACAGAAGGGTGAGCATCATTTGAACTGTATGAACATACAATAATCGCTTCATTTGTATTAATAATTATACATAAGTACAATAAACCTTGTATTGAATATTGAAAATACTTCTATATTCTTTCATTTATTTCGCAACACTATCATCGTTTTATAACTGCCCAATTGCTTGAGCAATTGTAAAATCCATCAAGGGCGTAATATTACAGATTACCCTTTCTAATTTCCCTTTCTGGCGGGTATACTTACCTTCATCTTTAAATCCGCTTATCATCGCCAAGGAGTTACACACACCTGTCTACCTACCTTCAAATTCCTAACAACTATTATTCAACATGTTATTATAAAGTATTATATCAGTTATTGTAGATAAGAATGAGAGAGGCGAATGTAGTCCTCAAAACCAGATTATAAGGCTTAAAAATCTCAAAATGCTTTTTGAAAACGCAAGTGTTGCCTCAGTCTTATATGGTGTTCAGACATGCGCCTTTATATCGCAATAAATGGCATTATTGAGCTCAATATTCCATAAAAATTTTTATTTAGTTATTGTTCAATAAGTACGAAATTGTTATAAATATTGAGTAAAACTAGAAATGCAACACTGTTCACAAGTGTTTTTAGTGAGCAAAACTATATACAATGGCAAAATGTGAAGAAAATAGAACAAAACAAACACAAAAAAATTTTATTTATAAATAAAAATAAAAACAATGTTATTTCCAGCTGTCAAATGCTTATTGAATTAGCTATATTGAGTAAATTCTGTATATCTGAACACTAAATTAATTTTGTCAATAAACCGAATATTGACTCAATTAAGAATCAATGTCTGAACACCATATTAGTTGATATACAAGATCATGTGAGGTTTTTACAGATGTATTTATTGCGGGCGTCGACGAAAATTGGTACACTGCGCCGATAGTAGGATTTTAGCTTTAGCAATTTGAGTGGGCTATATTGAATTTGAGGCATTCCGTAATATTGTCATGTTCAATTGCATTAAAAAATTAGAAAATATGGAATAATCTAATGAATTTATATACAGCAGTGATATTATTTGGAGATTAATTAAGTCCGTGTGAACATAGCATAATACATACTTTCTTATTTCTCTTTTGTGATGCTGGCCACGTCGGCTGAGACCATGGTGAAATAAGTATACAGGTGGCAGCATAACGTCAGCTGATTATATTTTGCTCTGCTAGTTTTGTGCATAATCCACGTCCAGCACGTATATATTTTTGACAAGCATCATCTATTTTTTTGTTGTATTGTTGTATTTGTTTCCCTTATGCGGCCATCTGTATACTTATTTCACCATGGCTGAGACTAGGCATGCCAGACGTACTGTTTTCAGCAGTACGCGTGCTTTTTTTTATTCAATGTACTGCTTTTTGCATAAGCTGTACTGTTTTCTGCATTAGCTCTCTAGGGAAACTTTTCCTGCTCTTGTACTTTATTTTTACTACAAATAAATTTTTGTTCTGTAATAGATATAAATTTTTAAATTTATAGACCGTATATGGAATAATTTTTTATTCTTATATAATATTTACCTAGAATCTTAAGATGTTTTGCTTAAAATGCAACTGTGTACTCTTTTCTTTCCTTGTACTTCTTTTATTTACACCATGTACTTTTTTCGCCAGCTGCATATCTGGCTACCCTAACTAAGACGGCAATATTTTACGGCTCGTATCGCGTCTGGTTAATGGGCTATTAGACACGCATACTTGTCTGCAGACATGTACGATGGCATACCGAAACTCACTGCCTACCCTGCAAGAACAGTGAAAGTCAAATGACCGACCATTTGACCGGCAGTGGTGATGGATATCTCTATCTAAGTTTCTATCAGTTTGTTAAGGGCAATGTGGAAAAAGTGATGTAAACTTTTGTGTACGTGTGATTTTGCATTCTTCTCTAACGTATATATTTTGTCATTCATAGAACATATAACCGAACTGCTCTCTCTAATGTTGTTTACTAGTCAGCATTGATGTAAATACTACTCACATACTACATTTATACGCACGCGTTATTTGCAAATAAAAACGTAGTACTATCATGTATTGTTTTTTTATTGTAACTCACTAACTCACGAAAACAATTACTGATTATCGCGCTTTTTGCAAATAAAAAGTTTGGGTTGCCATATTTACATATTGTTACGTTTTTAGTCCTTTACATAAAAACGGTTTTATTATTTTCACAGGATTCGTTGAATTGCAATAAAATAAAAGACGGGTATTTATTTTACAAATAAATTCTCAGTAACACTTTATTTATTACTTTAAAAACACGTACAACTAACGCGATGTACAGACTAACTATATTTGGCGATGTGTACTCGTCCAAGTTTAAAAACACACTTATCCATGTCGTCTGGCAGCCTCCCCTTATATAGTCGATTATAAAACCTTCTGGTAGCTTCGCTAACTTTCTGGAATACAGCCGTCTCTCTTTATCTTTAACTGTACTGTAATTCAGGTCTCTTTTCATCTCTAAGTGTACGGCATGATCATTTTGGTCTTGCTGTGGTGTAATGTATGTGCGTGTGTAGATGCATGCGATTTTTCTTCTGTTTGTTTATCTTCGCACACACACATACTCTAATGTTTGCAACTTAACAAATTACGCTGTCATCAAGTTTACATCTCTTGCAGTTTAAGTTTAATGTCACTGTTTGTAATTGCAATTAAGCAGTCTCGAATAATCTTGTAGATTCTAACTACCGTTTCCTGAAGATTCCGGAAACTTCCATTTTCCGTTATTTTGATTTATTCTAACGGCTATCCAAAAAGTGTTGCCAATGCTTTATTTTGACATTGCATAGGCAGTGTTGTATTTAGTGGTACAAAATACAGGTTATCATCACAGCTGTTATTTTTATGTCGTTATATATGATTCTGCATTTTTCATTTCGTAACACTGCCGCCCACTTAAGCCTGTTCGTCCCGAATAGACACACAATTACCTTTTCTATAGTTGTCTTGGCGCTCCAGTGGTTCAAACTTAATTTTTGTCTTCCGTCCAATGTACTGCTCCATCATCTGCACGACGTCATTCATCCTTTCGATGATACCACGGATCTCAGCTTCCAACTTGTAGTTATCCCATGACGATCTCTTTTCCGTGCTATAAGGCTGTGTGCCACATCCACTAGGTACTGCTGGATAATTATTAGCTGAGTACATGTGACTATTCCTGTTGTAACCTGTTCCTTTGCCTGTAGATGAACTGAAGACTTCTTTACTTGTACCGGGCGAAGTGTAGCTGTAACTACTTCCTTTACGCGCATATCTTGCAGAGGCTGGAGGGGCATCCAATCTTTCCGGAGGGCGTTTATTATCATACGCTGGGCCTGTATTACCTTTACGATCATTACTACAGCACTCATAGGCACCACGTTGTCTTATACCTTTTATATCACGCGCCTCAGAAATTTGCATTTGTTGACGCTTAATTTCTCGAAGCTCTATTTCTAGCTTTTCGCGCTCTAATCTTTGACGCTCACGTTCCAGGCGTAATGATTCAGCCTCTCGTTGCAAACGTTTTCGTTCCACAGCCAATTTCGTAGGCTCCTCAGCTAGTCGGGCTTCCTCCAGGCGCAGACGCTCTCCTATTTCTTCATGCCGTCTGTCCTCGTTACGTGCTTCAGGTTGATGACACTGCTCCCGTTGTCGCTCTTGATGACAGCCATCACAACGAGACTTTTGATGCCTCTTCCATTTATTATTACATGATGGCAAGACAGATTTTGTTTTCTTTCTTGTTGCGTTGCAGTTGCGCTGGATATGGCCTTTCTCTCCGCAGCTATTGCACTTTGTTTTTATTTAAAGCCAATGCTTGCACTACTGCCTCTTTGTTGTCCTTTTCCCAATTAGCTTCTTTCTCGGTAATCACCTCCAGATTTCGGACCATATACGCTTGCGGCCTAGAAATTATCCTTGCGGTCTCCTGTGCTAAAGCATATGCCACAGTTTCTATAAAAGTAGGTTTCGGTGTCGCATATACTGCATACCTCACGTCAGGATCACTAATGCCACGCAATAAGGAATCAATTTTCAGCTGCTCCATCAATGGGTGATTTTCGCCAGGATAAGATAGTTGCACCAACCGCTCGATTTCCATTGCGAAATCTTGTAGGGACTCATTGGGCTTCTGTCCTCTACATCTCAATTCCATACGGTATATATCTCGCTTATGTTCGCCACCATATTTCCGCTGCAGTGCCGCCATTATGTCATCAAAGTTGTTTCTGCAGCTCCCTGGTACGGTTTCGAGTACTTCTGCTGCGGCTCCTTTTAAGGCCAAAATCGACTCTATGGCCTTTTCTTCACTGTTCCAACCATTTTTGCTGGCAAGTGTTTCGAACTGGAACTTGAAGATGTTCAAAGGTGCACTGCCATCGAAACAAAAATTTTATTTATAAATAAAAATAAAAACAATGTTATTTCCAGCTGTCAAATGCTTATTGAATTAGCTATATTGAGTAAATTCTGTATATCTGAACACTAAATTAATTTTGTCAATAAACCGAATATTGACTCAATTAAGAATCAATGTCTGAACACCATATTAGTTGATATACAAGATCATGTGAGGTTTTTACCGATGTATTTATTGCGGGCGTCGACGAAAATTGGTACACTGCGCCGATAGTAGGATTTTAGCTTTAGCAATTTGAGTGGGCTATATTGAATTTGAGGCATTCCGTAATATTGTCATGTTCAATTGCATTAAAAAATTAGAAAATATGGAATAATCTAATGAATTTATATACAGCAGTGATATTATTTGGAGATTAGTTAAGTCCGTGTGAACATAGCATAATACATACTTTCTTATTTCTCTTTTGTGATGCTGGCCACGTCGGCTGAGACCATGGTGAAATAAGTATACAGGTGGCAGCATAACGTCAGCTGATTATATTTTGCTCTGCTAGTTTTGTGCATAATCCACGTCCAGCACGTATATATTTTTGACAAGCATCATCTATTTTTTTGTTGTATTGTTGTATTTGTTTCCCTTATGCGGCCATCTGTATACTTATTTCACCATGGCTGAGACTAGGCATGCCAGACGTACTGTTTTCAGCAGTACGCGTGCTTTTTTTTATTCAATGTACTGCTTTTTGCATAAGCTGTACTGTTTTCTGCATTAGCTCTCTAGGGAAACTTTTCCTGCTCTTGTACTTTATTTTTACTACAAATAAATTTTTGTTCTGTAATAGATATAAATTTTTAAATTTATAGACCGTATATGGAATAATTTTTTATTCTTATATAATATTTACCTAGAATCTTAAGATGTTTTGCTTAAAATGCAACTGTGTACTCTTTTCTTTCCTTGTACTTCTTTTATTTACACCATGTACTTTTTTCGCCAGCTGCATATCTGGCTACCCTAACTAAGACGGCAATATTTTACGGCTCGTATCGCGTCTGGTTAATGGGCTATTAGACACGCATACTTGTCTGCAGACATGTACGATGGCATACCGAAACTCACTGCCTACCCTGCAAGAACAGTGAAAGTCAAATGACCGACCATTTGACCGGCAGTGGTGATGGATATCTCTATCTAAGTTTCTATCAGTTTGTTAAGGGCAATGTGGAAAAAGTGATGTAAACTTTTGTGTACGTGTGATTTTGCATTCTTCTCTAACGTATATATTTTGTCATTCATAGAACATATAACCGAACTGCTCTCTCTAATGTTGTTTACTAGTCAGCATTGATGTAAATACTACTCACATACTACATTTATACGCACGCGTTATTTGCAAATAAAAACGTAGTACTATCATGTATTGTTTTTTTATTGTAACTCACTAACTCACGAAAACAATTACTGATTATCGCGCTTTTTGCAAATAAAAAGTTTGGGTTGCCATATTTACATATTGTTACGTTTTTAGTCCTTTACATAAAAACGGTTTTATTATTTTCACAGGATTCGTTGAATTGCAATAAAATAAAAGACGGGTATTTCTTTTATTTACACCATGTACTTTTTTCGCCAGCTGCATATCTGGCTACCCTAACTAAGACGGCAATATTTTACGGCTCGTATCGCGTCTGGTTAATGGGCTATTAGACACGCATACTTGTCTTCAGACATGTACGATGGCATACCGAAACTCACTGCCTACCCTGCAAGAACAGTGAAAGTCAAATGACCGACCATTTGACCGGCAGTGGTGATGGATATCTCTATCTAAGTTTCTATCAGTTTGTTAAGGGCAATGTGGAAAAAGTGATGTAAACTTTTGTGTACGTGTGATTTTGCATTCTTCTCTAACGTATATATTTTGTCATTCATAGAACATATAACCGAACTGCTCTCTCTAATGTTGTTTACTAGTCAGCATTGATGTAAATACTACTCACATACTACATTTATACGCACGCGTTATTTGCAAATAAAAACGTAGTACTATCATGTATTGTTTTTTTATTGTAACTCACTAACTCACGAAAACAATTACTGATTATCGCGCTTTTTGCAAATAAAAAGTTTGGGTTGCCATATTTACATATTGTTACGTTTTTAGTCCTTTACATAAAAACGGTTTTATTATTTTCACAGGATTCGTTGAATTGCAATAAAATAAAAGACGGGTATTTATTTTACAAATAAATTCTCAGTAACACTTTATTTATTACTTTAAAAACACGTACAACTAACGCGATGTACAGACTAACTATATTTGGCGATGTTTACTCGTCCAAGTTTAAAAACACACTTATCCATGTCGTCTGGCAGCCTCCCCTTATATAGTCGATTATAAAACCTTCTGGTAGCTTCGCTAACTTTCTGGAATACAGCCGTCTCTCTTTATCTTTAACTGTACTGTAATTCAGGTCTCTTTTCATCTCTAAGTGTACGGCATGATCATTTTGGTCTTGCTGTGGTCTAATGTATGTGCGTGTGTAGATGCATGAGATTTTTCTTCTGTTTGTTTATCTTCGCACACACACATACTCTAATGTTTGCAACTTAACAAATTACGCTGTCATCAAGTTTACATCTCTTGCAGTTTAAGTTTAATGTCACTGTTTGTAATTGCAATTAAGCAGTCTCGAATAATCTTGTAGGTTCTAACTACCGTTTCCTGAAGATTCCGGAAGCTACCATTTTCCGTTATTTTGATTTATTCTAACGGCTATCCAAAAAGTGTTGCCAATGCTTTATTTTGACATTGCATAGGCAGTGTTGTATTTAGTGGTACAAAATACAGATTATCATCACAGCTGTTATTTTTATGTCGTTATATTTGATTCTGCATTTTTCATTTCGTAACAATATGTTTGTCAATAAAAATTAATAAATAGATAAATATATTCAAAAATAGATGAATAATCAATGATATGAAAAGTTACAATAAAAAACAATACTTGGTAACACTACGTTTTTATTTGCATATAAGCTCTGCGTATAAATTAGGTAACAGTTGACTAATCAAGCTTGACATATCGGTCATAGTTGACTAATCAAACATGATGGAAATATATGTCACTGTTGACAGACATACCAGTTGAAATAAAACACGATTTATTCCAATTCAATTCATTATATGGATTTTATATATAATAAACTTATACACATAAACTTATATATATAATAAACCTATACATCCACTTAAAACCGGTATGATTTTAAAACCGGTAAGAATGTAAAATCGTGGATAACTTATCATTAGGGTGCAAAACTTTGTAAATCTCAAGAGCCCACCAATCTATAAGGGCATCTAGTTCATTGCCATTGAATATCTATGAAGTAAAAGATTTTTCAATGATTATGAAAATTCCGCAAAATGCAATGACTCACCTTGGAACAAAGGGTGTAGCTAACATAGGAGCATAAATAAACACTTTTATGCCACTTTGTATAAAAGGGCACCTAGTTCATTGCCATTGAATATCTATGAAGTTAAATATTTTTCAATGATTATGCAAATTACACTATGCTAGCCGCAAAATGCAATAACTTACCTTGGAACAAAGGGTGTAGCTAGCATAAGAGCATTAATAAACACTTATGCCACTTTGTATAAATATTCTTAAAGAGAGTTTAGCAAATCATTTGCTCTTGTATCGGCCATCATAACCAAAGACTATGCTACGTTAGGGCTGTCATACGTCCTGGTTTTCCAGGACTGTCCTAGTTTTAGACAAATTGTCCTGATGTCCAGGTCCACTCTTAAATTGTCCTGGTTTTTTGATACAGGTCAATGCAGACAAAAATTTAATTTCTGGTGATTTTTGTTATGAACAAAGGTTAAGCTTTTTGTTATAACGCTGTTTATATGAAGCATTTTATGTTTATGTTTATGTTTATTTACCAGCATTTCGTTACCTTATTATTGGTTTGACCCATACACATAGGAAAAAGTATGAGAAAGCAGCAAACCAATAATAAACTGACGATTTGTTGCCTAGGGTCAGGGCTGTCAAATGATTTTGATCAAAAATCTGCACTTATCGTGGAAAATTCAGCATTTTCGGCACTTCAATTCAAAAAATCGGTAAAAAAAATCGGCATAAATATAGCTAAGCATTTTTCGTGGTTTTACTAATTTTTATTAATAAAAAAACAAAAAAATAAATGCATAACAAAACAAAAAAATATATGATTTTACAAGCTTAAATATATACCACGGAATCTTAATGATTTTCAGAATGAGTACATTTCCGTATTTATAATTTTTGCTAAATCGCTTTTAATATGAGTACCAAAACAATTGGTTTTCTAAGGTTTAATTTTCTAAGGAACATCGAAATTTAGTTTAGTTACCCGCGTACTGAAGAGTGTGCTAGGCTATTAACTGGGAGGTCGCAGGTTTGATTCCTACCAAGACTCGGCTGTTTATGCAGAAAAGCTCAAAAAGGCTTAATCACTATGTGTGTTTGTTAAATTGACGGAGCTAAATATTTGTCCGATATTTGCAGACAAATATGAGAGAACCATAATTTACAAAAAAAAATTCTGTTAGCACTGGAAAAGCCTTTGCGGAATCGTCTCGCTTTATTTTAGAAATTGTTTGCCATAAATTATATAAATTAATTTCAGTCTTTTTGAATATTTGTTCAAATGCAAGAAATTTCAATCTATAAAATTCTTAAATTTCTAATTATATCAAAAATAGTGGTGAATTTTTTTCTTCATAATAATATTTTGATTTATTAAACTTAGTGATTTACAGTTACCATCAATATCAAAGTTTTCGTATGAAAGTGAGAATTTCTATATAAAAATTTACACAAAGCCTTGCGCTTACGTCTTTCAACTACTCCATGAAATAAACACAGGTCGCCCCGCCAGCCCATGTGTTTATTTTTTATTTTCGTTTGTTGTTTTTTATATATAGATTACATGTTAAGTTTTGTATCTATTGTTTAATTGTAGGACTTCAATTTGAAATATGTCTATTGTTGATACATGTATTAATATAAACACTTGTTGCGGTTCATTTTTATAGGATTAGTTCTTCGAATATATAAGCTTTTGTTGTACATTTGTTTGTGATATGTATTATAAATGTCCTGGTCGACGAGTTCAGACTTCTGGCAGCCCTATGCTACGTTCATAGTTTCGGTCATACATTTCTTGTAGGGTTCTTGTAGGGACATTTCTTGTAGGGTAATAGCATGTATTACCCAGTTTATACGCAGAGCTTATTTGCAAATAAAAACGTAAAATGCTGCCAAATCCTTTTTATTGAAACTTATTAAATCACTGATTATTCATCTATTTGTGAATATATTTATTTATTTATGTCAGCTGTTAGTCTTGGATTGTGGTGCCTTTGGCATTAGTTTGACATTTGCTACATAAAAATCTACTTTCTGTAGATTTTCTACGTGACAAAAGCGACGATACGTTTTTACTAAGCATCAACAAGCTTTGCTTATGTTACAGATATTGCCAGCTGATTCCCATGAACGCGATACGTTTTTACTAACTGTACCTTTAGCAAGTTATAATAAAAGTACATACTTGGCAGCACTACGTTTTTATTTGCAAATAAGCCCTGCGTATAAACGTATTAAGGTGGGTCTACATCTGTAAATATTTGCGCCGACCGCGTTCGCCGCAGATATTTGCGGGGCATTTTAGTTAGTATGGGCTTGTGCGGCGCACAGAAACGACGCAACAATTTGCGCCGCATGCCGTTCTAGTGTGGACGCATTTGTCGAAATAGTGCTAATATTATTGCTTTATCATTTGCTTGAGCGGGTGGACGTAAAATTTTTCGTGAATAAATATTTGTGGGATAAATATCAAAAGGCACATCTACAAGCTAAAATTTGTGCCGCAAATATTTTCGGCGAACACGCTCAGCGCAAATAGTTTTAGATGTGGACCCACCTTTATATGTCGAGTACGTCCAGCGTTGCCAGAACTTTTTTTAAAAACTGCAAATTTAGAATAAAAAAACTGATTTTTTATTGTAAAAATTTTCTTCTTAAATCATAGCACTCTTTCTTCAAATGTGTCCACATCAGAAAAGCCTGCGGCGCAAATTTTTGCATTGTTAATCAAAAAACCAATAATGTACGGATCGTGTGCGTTGAATGTGACAAAAATTCTTGCGTTGTTGCTGTGCGTCATACATGTCCACACTACCTACCTAAAGAGCCGTGGCAATTTATCAAACTGTTTGATCAAATTCATGTATGTATTGGTAATATTTTGTTTTGCTTAGCACAGTAACATATCAAATTCATATCATCAAACTTCATTTGAAAGTTGTTGTGAAAAATAAAGAACATGTGATTTTTTGGGCGGAAATGTTTCATTATTTATTAAAAAACTTTTTGTTTGTTGAAGACAAATTTTATTTTACTCCCTTTTTTAATTTCTTTTAACTCCTTTCCATATGCAGTTCGAAGAGAGTTAAAATTTTGTGCGACATCCTTTTTTTAGCATTTGGGTTTTTTTCTGTATGTGTTTCAAGCAATATCTCGTACTATGCATTTTTTTTAATTTCTATTGCTATATTGCTTCGATTTAACTCGCCATAAAGCAGGCAAACCACGATGAATTTCAATAAATTCATTTTTGTTCATCCGTTTTTTTAAATAGTGCGTCTCCATAGAAATGATGTGGTCGCAGCGAAAACTAAACAAAAATGACATTTGAAGTAATAACACAGCCACACATCAAACAAGCTTTAAATTTCGTCATCGGCTGTAGTGAAAATCAAAAGTGTTTTGTTTCTCATCAAACTCACATCAAACTATACGTGTTAGGTTTTTTGCACTAAACAGTCACAAAAATCTCTGTTTGATCAAACAGTTTGATAAGTTGCCATGCCGCTTAAAATGCGATGCAAATATTTGCGGCGAAATGTTTACAGACGTAAGCCCATGATACAATAATACAGCTACCACCACGACGACAACAAATACAACACCAAAAAACACACGTATTTTGTTGGTAGAAACATACCAGAAATATGTCAAATCTATTGTCTGTGTGTCGCACACATTCATAAGCTCCCTCAAAGTTACTAACACATACACGTTGCTGATAGAAAAATACCAGAAATGTGTCAAAATCTATTGTCTGTGTGATGCACACATTCTCAAATTTACTGGAACAGCTGATCTTGTAGTGATACCTGTTTAATGTACCTTGCGTAAGCCCACCCTTATGCTGACTTTAGTCGACATGTTTTTTACATATGGCTTGCTAGGTGTGTGAGACATATGTAACTTCGCATGTTTGTCAAAATTGTTAATTTACAGACGGTTTATAATATTTGCTTTTACACGTACATGTGCAATTACATCTGACATAACCTCTAAGTGTTCACAACAGCTGAGTTTTTGCACAATTTTCGTAAATATATAAAGCACTCTTTGCTTTTTCATGTTTTTTCAGCCAAACCACACTTTTGATAATTTAATACAGCTGATGTCAGATGCCTTGTCAGATGAAAATAGAACACGCTCTAATTGAAAAGTTATCATCTGACTTTGCTTCTGTAAATGTCATCTGACAATGTTTCACACGGCATGTATCACTTTTGCAGTGGGAAATTTGACAAGTCAGATGTATTTTTTATTTAGGAATTTTAAAATTTTATAGATGAAAACGAAAAACAAGCAAAAAAGGGCTTTACCATCTTGGAAGTCACTCCAAATTTATATCTTTTTGAATTATATCAAAAGGAAGTGTATCAGTTGCACTATGGGACATTTATTATAAAATTTCCAAAAATTACACAGGGAAATCGATTTTTTTTTTATTCCAATCGGCTCAAAGGCGCACAGAAGGTTGAAATGTACCAAAGCTGAACTTTATCCTACACATTCGTATGTGGTACTGGGTAAAAGGTAATTAAATTCTACATCACTATTTGCCAAAAACTTTTGTTTTGAGTAAATTACTCTATCGACTGTGAGCTGTCAAAGTCAAATAATTTTTCAACATTTTTCGTGCCGTGCCTACAACTGAAAATTGAGATATTTTGGGTGCTGATAATTCTTATTAAGCGTTCTAAAAGTAATTTTATTAAAATGGAACCATCAACTTCAGGTATTTGGCTACATAATTGCATTAATGATTTTTAGATAAATGTTTTGCAAATATTTTGAATATATTTTTAAAAAGTGCTCCATATTTGGGGTATTTTCGATATATACACAGAGTTTCAACAAATTTCTTGTTGCGATCCAGCAAATTTTCTTATGTGATATTTTAATATAGTATTTTAGCTTATATATTCCACACCAAACTTTTGCACAGGCACCGCGTTTTTTTACTCATTAAAATTTTTGTGAAAGAACTCCAGTTGCTAAATACTTAATCTAAAAAAACCAACAACAAATCAACTTGTTTGTTTTTAACTCTCTTTTGTCTTTATTTTCGGTATTAAAGTTATTGTTATAAATGAGTTTGGTTTCTATCAGAGATGGTTGCGTGAGTTAATTTTGACTCACGCTCACTTACAAAAAATAATTTCTGTTTTATTTACACCGAATTCTAATTTTTGCATACGTTCGTGCTTTTATTAAATTTAAAATTAACTCACGAGCTCGAAATGATCACGAAAACACTTAATGTTCGAACAAAACTAAAGCTTAAATACTAATATGTATATTAAATGCTAAAAAAATATCTTAAAAATAAGCTAACGCACAAATTCGGCAATAACTTACGTTATTATAAATAAATTTCTAGATAAAATTATATGTAACTCCCGAACACTGCATTTAAAAAATATCGTGTCACGCTTAATTGTTATAGTTCATTGTACCCTACATTAAAAAATTGGGCACAAGCATGTGAACATACATAGAAGTATGGTTTTCATTTGCACTTTAATAGAACAAGTAAAGATTCCTACTATAAATTGGGTAAATTTCAACATATTCTAAATAATTTCTAACATAAGCTTAGTAAATTTTAAGAAATTTCATGTAAAATTACAGAGTTCGTTGAAATTTACCTAATTTATAGTGGGTAATTTTTTTTAATTTTAATTAGAGTGTGTTTAATTTTTATGTGTAAGCTGTTGATAATTAATGTATTATGGTATATTAATATTTTGAACTAAAAAATAAATTTAAATATTTAATTAAACTTCCTTCGTATAGGGTACTTCCTTCGTATAGGGTACTTCAAATTCGGCACAGCCATATTGATTTGTATTTTGTATTGATTGTGCCTGTTTACTGTGATGTTATTTATTTGAAGTGTTGTGTATTGTACATTTTGCAAATTATATACAATTGACATCTTACTATTTTAGGAACAAGTCCCAAAACAATTTTTATTTCTCGTCGGGAATTACATAATTTTATGAAAAATTCAGAACCTCAATTACTAAAAGATAAATTTAAGCTTCTGAGGTGGGATGTAATCAAACGTGTCAACCCTTCAGATATGGTCGATTTTATAAAAATATTTAATAAATTCTGTTAAGAATATAAGACTCGGTGGGAAAAATGTGTTAGAAAGGAAGAAGCTTTTTTAACAAATTATAATAATTGGGTTGATGCTTCTATCTGTTTTGTTCCACCACCAACACCATTAACAAAACGAGGACGCAAGGATGTCTCATTTGGGGAGTGCAAAGAAAACACAAAAGCAAAGAAATGTAAGGAGTTAAGAGACAATATTCCTTTACCTGTTTTGGCTCACGCCACACAAATGAGCTTGAGAACTTCTGGAAAAACTGATGCTTCAAAAATAGTTAAGGAAACAATATCATCTCCAACAAGAGCGACAGCAATTAAGTGCGGAAGAAGCACTTTCGGTTTTAGTTGAAGCGAAGTTAACTCGACACCAATATAATATCATTAGAAAAGCCGCGCCTGATAAATTTCCTTCATATACAAAAGTCCAAGAAGCTAAGAAAAAATTGTATCCAGAACAAGAACATATGAATATATCTGAGTAAAACTAATATAAAAAAAATACACACAAAATACCGCAGGTGGCTTTGGAATTATTAATTAAAGCGTAGTATGCAGTTCTCAATGAAATTAAGGTTTGGAGTTTTGCATTTATTTCTACACAGAAAAATAATCGTGTAGAATTCTATACAGAATTTTGTTTGCATATACACAAATTTATATATTTTTTAATTTACAACACACAAAAACACTAAACATTAATTACAATGTACGAAAAATTTTAAATGTCAAAAATTCCGTGGCCAAACAATTGTCTGAACATTAATTTTTGTTTCAGTTGAAGGAAAAAATTCTCCACTTATTGTTATAACATGCCTGTAATAGACAATAAATGCCATAATTCCGTGTACTTTTCTTTTAGAACTGCGTACTAGTAAACGAAAATTTCTTTAAGAAATTTACCAACCTGAATTTCAGTTCGTTTTTTTACACATGCATACTACGCTTAATAATGGTCATTATAATGATAATGATGATTATGGTGATGATGTTGAAGATATCTAAAGCTATTATGAAAATAGTACCCAAAATGGATTTAAATGCATATATATGTACATATAATTTTTCTTTTTTTTTAAATAAAAAAATATTTTCTATCAGTTTTTTTTCAAAAACCTTATTTTTTCACTAAATAATGTACAGTTATTCCAAAAAAAATTTATATCAACAATAATTGGCTTCCCTGAATTAATCCTCAATTTACCTACATATGTTTCAACCCACTGCGAGACGTAAGGAGCAAAATTTAAGCAAATTCAAATTTTGGCTGCCGTATTTAAGTGTGTTTTATTTGAAGTATACAGCTTTTTTTGGGTAAGAAAGTATAGTTTTTTGTTTGTATGAATGAATCACTAAAAATTTCGGGAAGCGAATTTTGAAAAAAATTACATGTGAACTATAATAGCAAACTCCATATAGAAAAACACAACTTTCTTACACCTAAATGAGTTCGAATCCCCTCTTGTATTGCATTGTCGCATTAAAAAAGTAACAGCCATATTCAGAAATATTTAAAACAGGGCAATAAACTATTTTTAAGCAAAATTTCATAAAATTGCATTCAAAAATGTATATTACATGAAAATTTTAAAATAGGTTTAAATATGGTATGCACCTACTATAAACCTTCAATAAATTCATATCATCGATATATCAATTTCAACTTCAAAAATCTTTGCAAATTTAGCACACAGGAATGCATGATATGCTTTAAATTAAAGCTTGAAGTCTTGGCTATAAGCGTTTATGTATGTTTTTTTAATTTTGATAGAATATGTCACTTAAATATTTAAGTTAAACAAAATTCGCAACAAAATTAGCAAAAAAAAACAGCATCAAAACACATAAAAGCAAAAAGAAATGTTAGTGATGTAGAAACAATCAACACAAATGAAAATAGGCTCGTTATTCGAGTACCTTTTTCATACATGATTAAAAGATTCGTGTGAACTCTTTTATAATCATTTCTTTTTTGCTTTTACTTCATAGAAAACTTGTGTTAAATAAGTTGAGAAATATATTATAAAGAGAGTTCAAAAAATCTTAACTTACACGAAAACAATAAAAAGCTATTTGTTTATTTCAGTATCCGGATGAAATCATATTCTTTTTATTGCAACACTAGCTACAAAACATGGTGGTGTTGCCAGTATCGAAATCTAAATTTCCTTAAAACACACAATGTCTATTATAGTGTTTATGAATGCAATTTTATATTAAACAGTTTTTAGCGTGAAAATGTTCAATAACAATTGTGAGTCTTAAACGTAAAATAAGAATTTTTTATGAATTTGGCTGTAAAAATTGGAATTAATATAAAAAATTTGAGAGCAAAAAATAAAAAAGTAAAAACTGCAAAATCTGCACAATTTGTAGAAATACTGGTTTTTTAAGCAAAAAACTGCAAAACTGCTCAATGCTTAGAAAAACTGCAAAATACAGATAAATCTGCACATTTGGCAACGCTGAGTACGTCAGACATGTACGTTGGTTTTCAAATAATTTTGATTTTCTGATGTCTGTCGCACACCAACATACTCGTCTAATAGCGTGTCCGCCATACTTCATATAAGAATTCAGTTCGCTGCTGTGTGCGTATCGGAATTTGTGAACAACGACCATATCCACACGCTAGGCGTTTTTCACATCAGTTCAAGTCAAGGCACATTAAAGTTGAAGGTACATAGCATGCGTTAAATACGCTAATGCGATACAGACTTCTGTCAAAAAAGTTGAAATAGTGTGTTTCCATAAGGCAAGATACAAACAGAACTTTGCGACGCGCGTAACTCGCAAAAAGTTGAACATTCTTCAACTTTCACGTGTCGTATACAAAATGACAGGTAGTGCTGCGAGACTAATATGCTAAAATGTTTGATGGAAATAAATTATTAGAAATTAATTTTTTTATTAAAAAATGGATGAAAGCTGCATTAAATATATAAAGAAAAATAAATCTTAAAGGCAAGACAAAATATAGCCGGCAAAGGCTTGAAATTGTATAAGCAGAAGAGCATCAAAAGCGTGGTGTGTAACTTGCTATTCTTAAAGCGTTAAAAGTTCGAAAAGTAAGAAAAGCGTTGCCGCGTAACGCCTGGTAACACAAATTTATATATTTTTTTAATTTACAACACACAAAAACACTAAAAATTAATTACAATGTACGAAAAACTAGAAATGTCAAAATTCCGTGACCAAACAATTGTCTGAACATTAATTTTTGTTTCAGTTGACGGAACAAATTCTTCACTTGTTGTTATAACATGCCTGTAATAGACAATAAATTCCGTGTACTTTTCTTTTAGAACTGCGTACTAGTAAACGGAAATTTCTTTAAGAAATTTACCAACCTTAATTTCAGTTTGTTTTTTTACACATACTTCTTATCGCAGCCTGAATTTCATTTAAGGTGAAGGTACATAGCATGCGTTAAATACGCTAATGTGGTGATGCGTACTACGCTTAACGCGCTATGTGCAATTTAGAAGTTTGGGCTGCCACCTTTACATATGTTTGTTAGTGAAAATTAGTCTATATATATATATATATATATATATATATATATATATATATATATATATATATATATATATATATATATATATATATATATATATATATATATATATATATATATATATATATATATATATATATATATATATATATATATATATATATATATATATATATATATATATATATATATATATATATATATATATATATATATATATATATATATATATATATTGTTACGTTTTTAGTCCTTTACATAAAAACGGTTTTATTATTTTCACAGGATTCGTTGAATTGCAATAAAATAAAACACGGATATTTATTTTACAAATAAATTCTCAGTAACACTTTATTTATTACTTTAAAAACACGTACAACTAAACGCGATGTACACACTAACTATTCTTGGCGATGTTTACTCGTCTAAGTTTAAAAACACACTTCTTCATGTCGTCTGGCAGCCTCCCCTTATATAGTCAATTATAAAACCTTCTGGTAACTTCGCTAACTTTCTGGAATACAGCCGTCTCTCTTTATCTTTAACTGTACTGTAATTCAGGTCTCTTTTCATCTTTAAGTGCACGGCATGATCATTTTGGTCTTGCTATGGTGCAATGTATGTGCGTGTGTAGATGCATGAGATTATTCTTCTGTTTGTTTATCTTCGCACACACACATACTCTAATGCTTGCAACTTAACAAATTACGCTGTCATCAAGTCTACATCTCTTGCAGTTTAAGTTTAATGTCACTGTTTGTAATTGCGATTAAGCAGTCTCGAATAATCTTGAAAGTTCTAGCTACCGTTTCCTGAAGATTCCGGAAACTTCCATTTTCCGTTATTTTGAATTCTATTGGCAGTTGTCGAGTGATGCCAAGTTTAATTGTGGTACTTGGTTGCCAGGTTTTGATTTTACTACAGTGATTTAGGGGTATAAAGCAGATAATGATCGGGTTGTCAGTTTGTGTTGTTACATTTGAATCTGCATTTTCATTTCGTAACAATATATATATATATATATATATATATATATATATATATATATATATATATATATATATATATATATATATATATATATATATATATATATATATATATATATATATATATATATATATATATATATATATATATATATATATATATATATATATATATATATATATATATATATATATATATATATATATATATATATATATATATATATATATATATATATATATATATATATATATATATATATATATATATATATATATATATATATATATATATATATAAAAGACTGACTGACCGACTTACTGGGGTATTATCGCCCAGCCCAAACGACTGAAGCTAGAGACTTGAAATTTCTCACGTCGTATAGATCCCCTAAGAAGGAAAAAAGGGGTAAATTCGGTAATCTTATATCTCCGGATCTAACTAAGGCAGACACAAAATTCCAAAAACATCATAATAATATCAAAAAATAATCGGACAGGTGTTTGGTACTTTTTTGAAATTCGTCATTAAGAAGCCGAAAAAGGGCAAAAATATAATTTTGGTACTTTTTTGTTAACCCGTATATCTCCTAAAATACTGAAGATAGAAATAAAATTTAAAATGTATTCTTCTCTCTTTGAGAAGGCCTAAATGCACGTTTGTAATTTTCAGAAGTTCGAATATATAAAGGGCAAAATTTGGAGTTCTTTTTTGTACTTTTTCCTGTACAACTATTTGTTATGTACTTTGAATGCACGTCGGCTCCCTCCCGATTCATAGATCCAATAAGAAGCGATTTGTGGAAATTCAAAAGCTAAGGGGGCAAAAAGGGGTAAAATCGGGTAAATTCAGTAATCTTATATTTCCGGATCTAGCTAAGGTAGACACAAAATTCCAAAAACATCATAATAAGACCATAAAAGAAGTTGATAGATGTTTGGTACTTTTTTGAAATTCCTACATTTAGAGGCCGAAAAAGGGTAAAAATATAATTTTGGTACTTTTTTGTTGACCCGTTTATCTCCTAAAATACTAAAGATAGAAATGAAATTTAAAATCTATTCTTCTCTCCTTAAGAAGGCCTAAATGCGCTTTGGTACTTTTTAAAAGTTCGAATATATAAAATAAGCGGACAGGTGTTTGGTACTTTTTTGAAATTCGTACATTTAGAGGCCGAAACAGGGTAAAAATGTAATTTTGGTACTTTTTTGTTAACCCGTTTATGTCCTAAAATACTAAAGATAGAAGTGAAATTTAAAATGTATTCTTCTCTCCTTAGGCTGAAGCCACACGGGCGTTTTTAAAACGCGGCGTTTCTGCTTTTTATATTAAATTTGAAGTTTTGAAAAATTGAGAACTTTCAACTTTAATATAAAGATCAGAAAGCCGCGTTTTAAAAACGCCCGTGTGGCCTCAGCCTTAAAAACACCTAAATGCGCTTTAGTACTTTTTAGAAGTTCGAATATGTAAAGGGTAAAATTGGGAGTTCTTTTTGGTCCTGTTTCCTGTTCAACAATTTGTTATGTACTTTGAATGCACGTCGGCCCCTTTCCTGATGTATAGGTCCACTAAGAATATGTATAGGGTAGAATTGGGAGTTCATTTTGGTACTTTTTCCTTTACGACTATTTGTTATGTACTTTGAACGATCGTCGGCCCCATCCCGATGTGTATTTCCACTAAGAAAGGGTTTTTGGAAATTCAAATGATAAGGGGTCTAAAAGGGGTAAAAAGGGTAAATTCGGTAATCTTATGTCTCCGGATCTAACTAAGGCAGACACAAAATTCCAAAAACATCATAAGAAGATAAAAAAAATAATCGGACAAATGTTTGGTACTTTTTTGAAATTCGTACATTTAAAGGCCGAAAAAGGGTAAAAATATAATTTCAATACTTTTTTGTTAACGCGTTAAAATACTAAAGATAGAATTGTAATTTAAAATTTATTCTTCTCTTGTTAAGACTTAAATGCGCTTTGGTACTTTTTAGAAATTCGAATATTTAAAGGGTAAAATTGGGAGTTCTTTTTGGTACTTTTTCCTGTTCAACTATTTGTTATATACTTTGCATGCACGTCGGATCCCCTCTCGATGTATAGATCCACTATGAAGGGAGTTTGGGAAATTCAAATGCTATGGGGGCAAGAAGGGGTAAAAACGGGTAAATTCGGTAATCTTATATCTCCGGATCTAATTAAGATATACAAAAAAATTCCAAAAACATTATAATAAGTTTAAAAAATAGTCGGACTAGTATTTGGTACTTTTTTTGAAAATCGTACATTTAGAGGCCGAAAAAGGGTAAAAATAAATTTTGGTACTTTTTTGCTAACCCGTTTATCTCCTAAAATACTGAAAATTAAAATAAAATAGTAAATGTATTCTTCTCTCCTTAAGAAGACCTAAATGCACTTTGGTACTTTTTTGATGTTCAAATATATATAAAGGGTAAAATTTGGAGTTCTTTTCGGTAATTTTTCCTGTACAAATATTTGTACAGGATGTATAAGTCCACTAGCTAAATCAATCTGTATAAATCAAAAGCTTAGGGGACAAAAAGGGGTGAAAACGGGTAAATTCGGTAACCTTATATCTCCGGATCTAGCTAAGGTAGACACAAATTTCCAAAAATATCATAATAACACAAAAAAGAAGCTGCTAGTTGTTTGGTACTTTTTTGAAATTCGTACATTTAGAGGTTGAAACAAGGTAAAAATAGAATTTTGGTACTTTTTTGTTAACGCCCTTGTGGCCTCAGCCTTAAGAACACCTAAATGCGCTTTGCTACTTTAGAAGTTCGAATATGTAAAGGGTAAATTGGGAGTTCTTTTTGGTACTTTTTCCTGTTGAACAATTTGTTATGTACTTTGAATGCACGTCGGGCCCCTCTCCTGATATATAGGTCCACTAAGAAGCGGTTTTTGGAAATTCAAAAGCTAAGGGGACAAAAAGGGGTAAAAACGGTTAAATTCTGTAATCTTATATCTCCGAGTCTATCTAAGGTAGACACAAAATTCCGAAAACATCATTATAAGATCAAAAAATTAACGGACAGGTGTTTGGTACTTTTTTAAAATTCGTTCATTTAGAGGCCGAAAAAGGGTAAAAATATAATTTAAAGAGGGAAATAAAATATAAAATGTATTCTTCTCTTCTTAAGAAGACCTGAATGCACTTTGATACTTATTAAAAGTTCGAATATATAAAGGGTAGAATTGGGAGTTCTTTTTGGTACTTTTTCCTTTACAACTATTTGTTATGTACTTTGAATGATCGTCGGCCCCCTCCCGATGTATAGATCAACTAACAAGGGGTTTTTGGAAATTCAAATGATAAGGGGGCTAAAAGGGGTAAAAACGGGTAAATTCGGTAATCTTATGTCTCCGGATCTAACTAAGGTAGACACAAAATTCCAAAAACATCATAAGAAGATAAACAAAATAGCCGGACAAATGTTTGGTACTTTCTTGAAATTCGTACATTTATAGGCCGAAAAAGGGTAAACATATAATTTTAATACCTTTTTGTTAACGCGTTAAAATACTAAAGATAGAATTGAAATTTGAAATGTATTCTTCTCTTCTTAAGAAGACCCAAATGTGCTTTGGTGCTTTTTAGACGTTCGAATATATAAAAGGTAAAATTGGGAGTTCTTTTTGGTACTTTTTCCTGTTCAACTATTTGTTATATACTTTGAATGCACGTCGGATCCCCTCCCGATGTATAGATTCACTAAGAAGGGGTTTTTGGAAATGCAAATGCTAAGGGGGCAAGAAGGGGTTAAAACGGGTAAATTCGGTAATCTTATATCTCCGGATCTAATTAAGGTAGACAAAAAAAAATTCCAAAAACATAATAATAAGATGAAAAATTAGTCGGTATTTGGTACTTTTTTTTGAAATTCGTACATTTAGAGGCCGAAAAAGGGTAAAAATAAATTTTGGTACTTTTTTGCTAACCCGTTTATCTCCTTAAATACTAAAGATTAAAATAAAATAGTAAATGTATTCTTCTCTCCTTAAGAAGACCTAAATGCACTTTGGTACTTTTTTGATGTTCGAATATATAAAGGGTAAAATTGGGAGTTCTTTTCAGTACTTTTTCCTGTACAAATATTTGTTATGTACTTTGAATGTACGTGGGCCCTCTCCCGATGTATAAGTCCACTAGCTAAATGAACCTGTATACATCAAAAGCTAAGGGGACAAAAAGGGGTAAAAACGGGTAAATTCGGTAACCTTATATATCCGAATCTAGCTCAGGTACGCACAAAATTCCAAAAACATTATAATAATTCCAAAAAATAAGCAGTTAGGTGTTTGGTACTTTTTTGTCATTCGCACATTTAGAGGCCGAAAAAGGGTAAACATATAATTTTGATACTCTTTTGTTAACCCATTTATATATTAAAATATTGAAGACAGAAATGAAATTTAAAATGTATTCTTCTCTCCTTAAGCAGGCCTAAATGCACTTTGGTTCTTTTTAAAAGTCCCAATATTCAAAGGGTAAAATTGGGAGTTCTTTTGGTACTTTTTTCTGTACAACTATTTGTTATGTATTGTGAATGCAAGTCGGCCCCTCTCCCGATGTATAGATCCACTAAGAAGGGGTTTGTGGAAATTCAAAAGCTAAAGGGACAAAAAGTGGTAAAAACGGGTAAGTTCGGTAACCTTATATCTCCGGATCTAGCTAAGGTAGACACAAATTTCTAAAAACATCATAATAACACAAAAAAGAAGCTGCTACCCTGCAAAAATTATTGGTCTACATGGACCATTTTTGCTGATATGGACTAGTTACAACATGGTCCTATAATGCAGCTATGGACCACTTTCAAACAACTGTTCGTGTTTTAGCACGAAATGTAGTGCTGCCAAGAATATTCTTCCATAAAATATCATCAATTACCAGCGTGATGGCACAAAAGTTTATTTGTGGTTATAATGAATGTTTGTAATTAAATGTTTATTTTTTTGGTAAAAGCGATAAAATAAATAAAAGTGCGTTTTGTTTATAAGAAATCAAAAATGCAGTGTAGCTCCCATCATAAAAGGAAACTTATTAAATCAGAGCGAAAACCATTTACGTAGACTACAAAGTGAAAATGAAAACTAGTTTTCTGTTTGTGAAGCATGGACTAGTGACATAGAGTAGTTTCAAAACTAGCCCTGTAGGTGCTCCATGGAGTAGTTACATGGTCTAGTTTTTGGGTTAGTCCGATGTAATGCAACGCTGGAACACGTGGTCTAGCCCTAGGACATCGCAATGTTAAATGGACCACGTCTAATGCATACCTTTGGAGTAGTTTGGGACCAGCCCTGGTCCATTATAGAGTAGTCTTTACGAGCATGTATGGACTAGTCGCAATTTTTGCAGGGTAGGTGTTTGGTATTTTTTTGAAATTCGTAAATTTAGAGGTTGAAAAATGGTAAAAATATAATTTTAGTACTTTTTTGTTAACCCGTTTATCTCCTACAATACTAAAGATAGAAATGAAATTTAAAATGTATTCTTCTCTCCTTAAGAAGGTCTCAATGAACTTTGGTACTTTTTAGAAGTTCGAATATAAAGGGTAAAATTCGGAGTTCTTTTAGGTACTTGTTCCTGTACAACTATTTGTTAGGTACTTTAAATGCACGTCGGCCTCCCTCCCGATGTATAGATCCACAAAGAAGGGGTTTTTGGGAATTTAATTGCTAAGGGGGCAAAAAAGTGTAAAGACGGATAAATTTGGTCATCTTATATCTCCGGATCTAACTAAGGGAGACACATAATTCCAAAAACATCTTAATAAGATAAAAAAAGTAATCGAACAGGTGTGTGGTACTTTTTTGAAATATGTACATGTTTAGACCGAAAAAGGGTAAAAATGTAATTTTTGAACTTTTTTGTTAACCCGTTTATCTCCTAAAATACTAAAGATAGCAATGAAATTTAAAATGTATTCTTCGCTCCTTAAGAAGGCCTAAATACACTTTGGTACTTTTTAGAAGTTCGAATATATATTGGTACTTTTTTCCGTACAACTATTTGCTATGTACTTTGAATGCACGTCGGCCCCTCTCCCGATGTACAGATCCTCTAAGAAGGGGTTTTTGGAAATACAAATGTTAAGGGGGTAAAAAGGGGTAAAGACTGGTATATTCGGTAATCTTATATCTCCGGATCTAAGTAAGATAGAAACAAAATTCCAAAAACATCATAATAAGTTTTAAAAAATCGGACATATGTTTGGTACTTTTTTGAAGTTCGTACATTTAGAGGCCGAAAAAGGGTAAAATATAATTTTAGTACTTTTTTGTTAACGCGTTAAAATACTAAAGATAGAAATAAAATTTAAAATGTATTTTTCTCTCTTTAAGAAGACCTAATGCTGACTTTAGACGACATGTTTTTTACATATGGCTTGTTAGGTGTGTGAGACATAAGTATGTAACTTCGCATGTTTGTCAAAATTGTCAATTTGCAGACGGTTTATAATATTTGCTTTCACACGTACATGTGCAATTACATCTGACATAACCTCTGAGTGTTCACAGCCGCTTAGTTTTTGCACAATTTTCGTAAATATATAAAGCGCTCTTTGCTTTTTAATGTTTTTTCAGCCAAACCACACTTTTGATAATTTAATACAGCTGATGTCAGATACCTTGTCAGATGAAAATAGAACACGCTCTAATTGAAAATTTTTCATCTGACTTTGCTTCTGTAAATGTCATCTGACAATGTTTCATATGTTTCACACGGCATGTATCACTTTTGCAGTGGGAAATTTGACAAGTCAGATGTAAAATTCATGTCGTCTAAAGTCAGCATAAATGAGCTTTGGTACTTTTTAGAAGTTGGAATATATAAAGGGTAAAATGGGAGCTCTTTTTGGTACTTTTTCATGTATAACTATTTGTTATGTACTTTGAATGCACGTCGGCCCCCCTCGTGATGTATAGATCCACTAAGACGATGTTTTTGGAAATTAAAATCCTAAGGCGGCAAAAACGGTTAAAGACTGGTAAATTCGGTAATCTTATATCTCCGGATCTAACTAGAGTAGACAGAAAATTCTAAAAACATAATAAGACCAAAAAATAAGCGGACAGATGTTTGGTCCTTTTGTGAAGTTTTTTTCATTTAGGGACCGAAAAAGGGTAAAAATATAATTTGGTTCATTTTTGTTAGTCTGTTTATAACCTAAAATACTAAAGATAGAAATGAAATTTAAAATGTATTCTTCTCTTCTTAAGAAGGCTTAAATGAACTTTGGTACTATTTAGAAGTTCGAACATATAAATGGTAAAATTGGGACTTCTTTTTGGTGCTTTTTCCTGTACAACTATTTGTTATGTACTTTGAGTGAACGTCGGCTGCCCTCGCGATGTTTAGATTGAAAAGAAGGGGTTTTGGACATTTAAATCCTTAGCGGGCGAAAAGGCTTAAAAACGGGTAAATTCGGTAATCTTATAACTCCGGATGTAACTAAGGTAGACACAAAATTCCAAAAACATCATAATAAGATAAAAAAATTAACAGCTGTTTGGTACTTTTTTGAAATTCGTACATTTAAGGGCCGAAAAAGGGTAAACATATAATTTTGGTACTTTTTTGGTAAAGATACAAATGAAATTTTAAATGTATTCTTCTCTCCTTAAGAAGGCCTAAAGTGCATTTACTTTTTTGTACTTTTTTTGAAATTCAAATACATACAGGGTAAAAGTGGTACCTCTTTTTGGTACTTTTTTCATACAACTATTTTTTATGCACATTAATATACTGAATATATAGTTTTTGTGTAGAAAAACGCTTTGTATGTAGTTTTCCATTTCGATGTATAGATCCACTAATAAAGCCCTTATGACACTACATTTTTGTTGCATTGTTTTGCTATAGGATTGAAGGAAAGAAATAGCAAATTATAAAAAGAAACAACTGTACAAAATGTAAACAAAGCGTAATGGCTTCTTTAAGTGCTGCCGACTTTTTACTTATAGTAAACGACAAAAGAAAAAAAAGTTAAAAAAGAGGTGCTGAATTCGTGAATAAACCGCTAACTTGGCAGCACTTTAATGTTTCAAGCTTGAAATGTCAATTTTAAGTTGAAAATTTTTACATTTTTTGACAGGCCACCATTTTTATCGATAACATTAAGCCCTTATGACACTACATTTTTTCTTTATTTTTCAAGTTTTGGAGAACAGTGCAAATAGAATATAATAGGAAATTTTGCCAGGTGCAAAGAGTTCAGCTATATTAAGATAAATACCAAATTGTTAAAGCTTTTACTAATGTTATCGATAAAAAATGGGGGCCTGTCAAAAAAAATGTAAAAATGTTCAACTTAAAATTAACATTTCAAGCTTGAAACATTAAATTGTTGCCAAGTTAGCGGTTTATTCATGAATTCAGCGACTTAGCGCTTCTTTTTTTCAACTTTTTACTCTTTTGTCGTTTTATTATAAATAATAAAATGACAAAAGAGTACGTTTTGTTTACATTTTGTATAGTTGTTTCTTTTTATCATTTGCTATTTCTTTCTTTCAATCCTATAGCAAAACAATGCAAGAAAAATGTAGTGTCATAAGGGCTTTAGTGAAAGCTTTGACAATTTGGTATTTATCTTAATATAGCTGAACTCTTTGCACCTGGTAAAATTTCCTATTATATTCTATTTGCACTGTTCTCCAAAATTTGAAAAATGTAGAAAAAATGTAATATCATAAGGGCTTAAGAGATTTGAAATTCAAATTCTAAGCGGTAAAAGCCGACAAATTCGGTAACCTTATATCTCCAAATTTGACTAAGGTAAACGTAAAATTAAAAAAAACATTATAAGTAAATAAAAAAATATAAGCGAATACGTGCTTAGAACTTTTTTGAAATTTGTACGTTTAGGGGGCGGAAAAGGGTAAAAATGTAATATTGGTACTTTTTGGTAGCCAATTTATCTCCTAAAGTAACAAATATAGAAACTGTATTTCTCTCTCCTTAAGAAGCCATCAATTACATTTTGTTATTTTTTTTAAATTCTAACATTGATAAATATAAGGGATAAAAAGCGTACCATTTTGGTACTTTTTCTATGAATATATTTTTAATGTGTATAGATATATTCACTAAACAGAACTTGATTCTAGAAACCATTTTCCTCTACAAGGGGATAACAAATTTACCAAAAAGGGTAAACCAAGCAAAATGCATTTAATTCAAAACTATTAGGGTAAGTTTAAACAAATTTGCAGTACTGGTTCCTTTCGTCACACAAATCTTAACTGATGTAATGCATTTTTGAACATCGCCATGGAGATTTATTAATACTTTTTGCATAGATCATTTTTGGAAAAGGTACTTAAAAAATAACTTTTTGGTAAAGAACTTTTTGGTAAATGTGTTTTTTAGAAATGGGTTTCTTTTTTAAATGTACTTTTTGAAAATGTACTTTTAACAAATGCTACTTCTATGAAAATATATTTTTTTGCGAAGGAACTTTTTTGAAAATGTACATTTGTTTTAAAATATGCGTCTGCGAAATCATACTTTTTAAGAAAGATATTTTTCTTAAATCGTACTCATGTGAATATGTATTTTTAAGAAATGGTTCTTTTTATAACAGTTGGGTTTGTTTTAAAAATGTACTTTTGGGAATGATACTATTGGGAAAAGCTACTTTATTGAAAATGCACTTATGGAAAAAAATTTTACTTTTTTAAAAGGTAATTTTTTGAAATCGCTATATTTTGTAAAAGTTACTTCAAGAAAAAAAATTGATTTTTAAAATGTACTTTAAGGAATTTATTGTACTTTTTGGAAAAGGCCTTTAAGAAGGGTACCTTTTTTAAAATGTACTTTTTTAAAAATTTAATTTTGGGAAAGGGTTCCATTTGGAACGGTAATATTTGGAAAAGGTAGTTTTTGGAAATGTACTTTTAGAAAATGGTGTTTGTAAAAAATTATGCTCTTTTGCATATGTACTTTTGGAAAATGCACCTTTCTTGAAAAGTAGCTTTTTTAAATGTACTCTTTATATATATATATATGTGTGATTTGAACAGATGGTCCTTTTTTGAAAAGGTGCTTTTAAAATACGCACGGTTGGGTACGTTGGGTTGGGTACGCACGGTTGGGAAAGAGGTGTAGGGTACTGTTTCACTCAGCTGTAAACGAGCGAGGTAGACGGCAATCATAAAAGCAATCAACGGAACAAATTTTTTTGCAAAGTTTTTGCGGGATTTCAATAATTAACAACTTTAGATGTAAAATTTATATTCGTACAATATTAAAATATATGGTGTTGCAATATATATATCGTAAGTTTATTCGCATGGCTTATTTGCAAATAAAACAGTAAATTGTTGCCAAATAATTGTTTTATTGCGACTTATTAATTCACGAAAACTATTCACGTTTAACGCACTCTTTGCGAATAAAATGTTTGAGGTTTCCACGCTTACAAATGTTTGCTAAGAAAAAACAATAAATAGATAAATATTGCACAAAAAACATTGATAGAAGAAAATAATAACAATTAAAACAAATAATTATTTGTTATATCATACATTTCAACTATTTTTTTTTGCAAAAGTACAGAAAATTTTTATAGAAGTGCTACTAAGTTTTTGGATTCTTGCTATGGCATGAGTTAACTTATTTGCAAATAATTTAATTTGAAAATAGTGCGCATATAAACGTAGTAATATTAAAGGAATAAAACCAAATACTTCTGGCTTAAACATTTGAGTTGCCGCTAACAAAGTAGCGGGTCGATATATATAAAAGAGTAAGGTGACTGACTGACTGACTGGGGTATCATCGACCAGCCCAAACGGCTGAAGCTAGAGACTTGAAATTTCTTACGTCGACCTCCCTCCCGATGTATAGATCCACTAACAGGCCTATTCTGACACTGTAATAATAGTCACCATGGCTATAATTTGTCATCAAAATTATAAAAATAGGAAATTGGTATTCTGATCGTAACAAAAGTCAATAAAACTATTACCTACAAAAAAGTAGGTAACAAGAATTTATTTAAAAAATTTTTTATTCAATTTGTTATTGAAGTTGGCAAAAAATTGGAAAGCAGCACTTAAATTCATTAAACATCGCTCAAATCAATTTTACCGCGAAAATTCGCGAGAAATTGCAAAATTGCAAACGCGCCCTAAATTTGCTTAAGAGTAGCTAAAATTGTGAAGAATGCCAATAATTTGGAAAAAACCGCTAAAATTACGAAAATTCGCAAAAACTTGCTAAGATTAAAAATATAGCGAAGTCTGATAGTGATTGGATGGCGTTAAAACTGTAAATAAACATAAAACTGGCAAAAATAAATCACTTACTGCGAAAGTTGTGAATTTGCGTAATTTTCGCAAATTTTTCCGAGCTTTTTGGCATTTCTTACAATTTTAGCTATTGTTAAGCAATTTAGAGTTTGTTTTCAATCTTACAATTTTTCGCATATTTCGCTATGAGTGATTTTTTTAACTAATTCTTGGCTTTTTCATAGTTTTGCCGAATTTTAATCACTATCAGAATTTTCTGTCTTTTTAATATCAGCAAGTTTTTGCGAATTATCGTCATCTTCACGATTTTTTCCAAGTTTTTTGCATTCCTTATAATTTGAGCTATTTTCAAATAACTTTAAGGTTCGTTTGCAATTTTTGCAAATTTTCGCTATTTTTACGGTAAACGTGATTGTTTTGCTAGTTCTTGGTTTTTTTTTACAGTTTTGTCGATTTTTAAACACTACCAATCAGACTTCCCTATCTATTTAAAGCTAGGAAGTTTTTGCGAATGTTCGCAATTTGGCATAATCAGTAATGATCAAAAATATGGACGATTACTCATTTTGCAACTGAGATTGTTCTACCCAAAGCTTTTGTGTGATTTGCAACAATTTTAATTTTGTAATATGAATAAAATCTCTAAATTAGGCGCTTTGGGTGATTTTCTCTTGGGCGATTATTCGTGTGGAAGCCAAAATATTCATAAATTTACTTTTTGGCATTCCCCAATCTATTTTTATGTAAAAAAATAATTTAAAATAATTAAATTTTATTACAAAAATGTGTAAATTTTTTCACCACATTTGTTGAATTATATTTTTTATTACAACATTGCCGGAATACCGGAACAAACAAGAGTTACAATAAGGTAACAAAAATTCTGTTAAAAATTTATTATTACCAAATTGCCAGAATAAGGCTGTAAGAAGGGGTTTTTGGAAATTCAAATGCTAAGGGGGCAAAAAGGGGAAAAAACGAGTAAATTTGGTAACCTTATATCTCCGGATCTAACTAAGGTAGACACAAAATTCCAAAAACATATGAAGATCAAAAAATAATCGGAAAGGGGTTTGCTACTTTTTTTAAATTCGTACATTTGGGGGCCGAAAAAGGGTAAAAATATAATTTTGGTACCTTTTTGTTAACCAGTTATCTCCTAAAATACTAACAATAGAAATAAAATTTAATATACATTCGTCTCTTCTTAAGAAGCCCTCAAATACGTTTTGGGACTTTTTAGAAGTTCGAATATATAAAGGGTAAAATTGTGAGTTCTTTTTGGTACTTTTTCATGTACAACTATGTTTTATGTACTTTCAACGCACGTCGACTCTCCTCCCGATGTATAGATCCACTAAGAAGGGGTTTTTGTAAATTTAAATGATAAAGGGGCAAAAATGGGTAAAAACTGTTAAATTCGGTAATGTTATATCTCCGGATCCAACTAAGGTAGACAAAAATTTCCAAAAACATCATAATAATATCAAAAAATAATCGGACGGTGTTTCGTACTGCTTTGAAATTCGTCATTTAGAGGCCGAAAAAGGGTAAAAATATAATTTTGGTACTTTTTGTTAACCCGTTTATATCCTAAAATACTAAAGATAGAAATGAAATTTAAAATGTGTTCTTCTCTCCTTAAGAAGACCTAAATGCGCTTTGGTACTTTTTAGAAGTTCGAATATATAAAGGACAAAATTTGGAGTTCTTTTCGGTACTTTTTCCTGTACAACCATTTGTTATGTACTTTGAATGCACGTCGGCCCCCTCCCGATGTATACATCTACTAAGAAGGGGTTTTTGGAAATTTTAATGTTAAGGGGACAAAAATGGGTAAAAACGGGTAAATTCGGTAATCTTATATCTCCAGATCTAGCTAAGGTAGACGCAAAATGCCAAAAACATCATAATAACACCATCAAAGAAGCTGATAGGTGTTTAATACTTTTTTGAAAATGTACATTTAGAGGCCGAAAAAGGGTAAAAATATAATTTTGGTACTTTTCTGTTAACCCGTTATCTCCTAAAATACTAAAGATAGGATTGAAATATAAAATCTATTCTTCTCTCTTTCAGAAGGCCTAAATGCGCTTTGGTACTTTTAGAAGTTCGAATATATAAAAATAAGCGGACAGGTGTTTGGTACTCTTTTGAAATTCGTACATTTGGAGGCCGAAAAGTGGTAGAAATATAATTTTGGTACTTATTTGTTAACCCGTTTATCTCCTAAAATACTAAAGATAGCAATGAAATTTAAAATGTATTCTTCTCTCCTTAAGAAGGCCTAAATACACTTTGATACTTTTTAAAAGTTCGAATATATAAACCCCTCTCCCGATGTATAGATCTACTAAGAAGGGGTTTTTGAAAATTCAAATGTTAAGGGGGTAAAAAGGGGTAAAGACTGGTAAATTCGGTAATCTTATATCTCCGCATCTAAGTAATGTAGACACAAAATTCCAAAAACATCATAAGCTTAAAACATAATCGGACATGTGTTTGGTACTTTTTTGAAATTCGTACACGAGGCCGAAAAAGGGTAAAACTATATTTTTAGTACTTTTTTGTTAACGCGTTAAAATATTAAAGATAGAAATGAAATTTAAAATGTATTCTTCTCTCCTTAAGGAGACCTAAATGCGCTTTGGTACTTTTTAGAAGTTCGACTATATAAAGGGTAAAATGGGAGCTCTTTTTGGTACATTTTGATGTACAAATATTTGTTATGTACTTTGATTGCACGTCAGCCCCCCTCCTGATGTATAGATCCACTAAGAAGGGGTTTTGGAACATCAAATCATAAGGGGGCAAAAAGGGGTAAAAACTGGTAAATTCGGTAAGCTTATATCTTATTCGGTAACCTTATATCTCCAAAAATATAATAAGACCCAAAAATAGGCTGATAGGTGTATGGTACTTTTTTGAAATTCGTACATTTAGAGGCCATAAAAGGGTAAAAATATATTTTTGGTACTTTTTTGTTAACCCGTTTATCTCCTAAAATACTAAATGGTGTGTGCACGCGGTCAGGTGTAGCAACACGAATAGTAACAGGTGTAAACCGTGTACTAAACAAAGAGTTTCCTTTTTAATGTAATATGCAACCAAGTGACAGATGGAAAAGGGAGGGGGATAACGAAGAAAAATAAAGATGGTAGCTCGAGCTGGAGCCGAATGTTCGAGAAAAAGAAGCAAATTTGTAATGGCGGTTGTTTCGACGGTGATAAAATGAAACCGAAATGATCGGCAAGGGAGAGTTGATAGCGAGCAGTTAAAGCGACAAGTGAAGGGTGATCTACTACTGGTGGTTGTGAAATATGTAGTTGACCACTTAAAGCTATTTAACCAAAAAAAAATAAGCTCAATTCACAAGAAAATATTAAAACTAGTTAACAGAAATTGAGATCAACCAAGAATATTACAACTAGTTAACAAATATTATACGGAAAAATAAGCAATAAAGTGGGTGTGTAAAATATTCGAGTACAGTGTCGTAAGAAAAATGTTAAAACTGCTAAAAGTTTTAAAAACTAAAAGAAAATTTAAATGGTCGGCAAATAAGAGAAGGTCTGTAACCTAAAACAAGCAATGAAACGTAAAAATTCATTTAAAAAATAAAAAAAAATTTACACCTAAATTATTCTAATCAGCACCAAAAAAAAAGAAAAATACTTAAAACTAGATAACGCATTATTTACAACGAGCAAAGCGGTTAAGCCTTAAAACTACACAACAACAAAAATAATCAAAATTTGAAAAAGGAAATTATATACAAAAATATGTATATCGCTGTACGCGTAGAAAAGGAATTGCTGTAGATTTACAAACACACTGTAAGTGAAATAATTAAGGTACCAGTGCAAAAATACCTAAAATTATTCTACAAAATACTTAAAATTATTTAACCAAAATACCTACAATTATTCTACGAACTGCCTAAAAGTATCAAACAAATGACGTAAGATTATTTACCAAAGTGCCTAAAACTATTCTACAAGCTACTTGAAGTTATTTAACTAAACACGTAAAGTGATCTTAAAACCAGCCATAATAGCGTAAAACTAGTTAACACAATACCTAAACTGGTAAAATAGCTAATGTGAACCTAAAGCTAATTAAGATCTTAACTTAAAATTACTTAACAAAGTATGTAAGACTAGTAAAACTATCAGTTAAAACTTAAAACTAGTTAACAAAATCATAAAACTAGTTAACGAAAACGCGTAAACTGTAAAGGTGCCAGGGTAAACGTGAAACAACTTAAATAAACCCTGAAAGCTTGTAAAACCTTAAAACTAGTTAACGTAAACGCATACGACTAAACAACCAAATACTTAAAACTAGTGGAATGGGCTGTTAAAACTTAAAACTAGTTAATGACATCATGCAACAAATTACACAAAACACGTGAACAGCTGAAAAGTGTTAGCAAAACTTAAAACGAGTTAAAAAAATGCTAAAAATTGTAAAATCATTAACAAAAACTTAAAACGAGTCAATAAAATATTTAAAGCTAATAAAATTGCTAGAAATACCTAACAGTTCGTGCATATAACCTAACTAAGGGTTCAAACAAAACCTTAAAACAACGCAATACAAATCATCGACCTAAAGAAATATACAATTTAGACGTCTACCACTACTTGAAACCCGCATCCAGCAAAATCCGACAACAAAATATTATAATTGTCAGTTCTCGCCAGAAATCTGAAGTTCCAGTCATCATCCCGAAGGAAAATAACTGCCGAAAGTACCGCAAGTAGAAGAATCCAACAAGCCTAAGAATCAGCCAAGGGAGTTAGCCCACCAGTTACCTCATCCATGGTCATCAGCAAGAGATCGCCATCCCGTTCAACCATACTTCCCTTATAAGGCCAAACAGGTATCGTGCCAGTTGACCATTAACGTAAACTGACAAACGACCACGGACTCGACTATATTTAAATTCTTTGCTCTTATTTAGATTTATATTTGTATTTATATGTATATTTTTGTAAATACTTAATATTTCTTGATTATTAGAAAAATTAATATTTGTACATATTCAATATTTCTTTGAGATTTATTGACCGTTACGTGAATTATAAGTGTAGACATATATCCGCGATTGAATAAATAATTGCCCTTGTGAATCCTTTCCTTTTTTATTATTTAGGGCAAACACCTATCCGGGTTAGTTTTGATAAATCCTTCCGATTGGTTTACCGAAAGGGCCGCTAGGTAGGGTTAGCTCAAACTAGGTAGCGCTAAAATTGTTCTGAGGGTTAATTGCCTGAATTTGGAGTAGGGGTTTACCTTTAAATTAGAAAGAAAAAGAAAGGAAGTTTTTCACAAACGTTGCGATAACTATCGCAAATAATTACAAAAAGATCATGTATCGCGAGCAGGCTTATAATTACTTATTATTCAACAAAACCGAGAGGTAAAATCGCTTATGTATAATTATTATTAAAAACAATTAATTATAGGTTACTTAATTTTTCGTTTTTGTGTATAATTCTTTGGTCTTTTAAGAACAATTTAGTAAACTAGAAAACTAGATTTCGATTTCAAATAAAAGTAGTCATAAGTTTATTTTTATAATGTTAAATCTTCCTTTAATATTAACCTATGTGGCTTAGAGCCAGGTTTAGCATTAGTTTCAATAACTTTAATCAAAAATAAAATTTTGTATATGAATTCAAAATGAATATGTTGAAGGGCTTTTCATTGAAGAAAATGAGCGAGTAGACTTATTCGAAGAAGCTATGGGAAGGTGATGAGAAGGTAAGGTGAAGGAAGTTAGGGATGACTTGCAAACATCTGTAGATTCCGGCTCAAAGTCATCATGGTAAAATCCTAAGGTTTTTAGTGGGAGGGCAGCCGACGTTAGCTTAACATCAGCTAACCCTTTTGTTGTGTGACCTAAGACTACGAAGTAAGTATGTGTTGGTTCATTATTACGTAGGCTACCTATTTAAAAGACTATTGTTTATCCTACTCCTCGCTTTTTTATTTGTAGCTGGTAGTAATTTCAGATTGGTTAGCAAGAACCACCCCAAGACGGCGAGCCCAGCCGCAGCATACGCCATCATGCCAGCGCGGCTAACAGTCTGGTTAAACTGATTTCCATTTGATGGAAACACATCAGAATTGCTACAATAAAATGGCGCCCAACTTGGGGGTCCGAAAGTGGGGATTCAATGTTAGTATCAATTTCAAATTTTTGTTTGGATACCAGCGGGTCAACAATGATGTCCATCCTACCTACAGTTAGTAGTTATTTTTCAATAAGCAGATTTTCTTTGGCTAAACTGTAGTTGTCAGTCTACTGTGTTCTGTAAGTCCCGGGTGAAAAGTGATTTTTAGTAAAATCCGCCGCGTAGCGACAGAGTATAGGAATTGGAAGTACAGGGCGGTTAAAGGAGTAAAGGCCATGTCAGATAAAACTTTTGCTTCGCGTTGCGTTACAGATTCGCTTTGACATCTAAGATGAAATGTGCATACTTATACGAAACATGCTACATAAAGCACTTTTAACGCAGCGTTCGGCAACTCTCATCTTTTTGCTTGCTTTGACAATCAGCTGGAATAATTTTCTTTTATTATATTGCCAAACGAAACATATTGCGCGTTTGAATCTGTTTTAATAAGAGGTAAATATGTATGTGGCATTTATTTATTTATAATAAGTCGTAAAATAACATAATTGACTTTTATTTTTATAAAAAATATATATATAAATAGCAAAATTATCAACTACTTTTTTGGTAAACGATCAATGCGCGAGTGTTGTCAAAGTTTTCATTGTGTCATACACCTTTTGCTTTACACTTTTCTATCAAAGTTAGAAACGTCACGCAAAGCGGCAAAGTTGTATCTGACACGGCCTTAAGAAGTTCTAGCAAGCTAGTGACAAACTGAGACAGGCTGTAAGGTAAATGTACCTTAAGCTCTTTGCTACAGTTGCCAAAGTTTCAAGAATTGCATCCATTTTTGCGTTAATTCACAATAACCTAATTCAATTTCTTATTAGCATTTGTCAGTTTGAATGATTGGTAGACCTAACACGTTATGTGCTAAAGCCTCAAGTGTTAGTAGCACCACGACCATTTAGGCAACACATACTGGCGAAAAATAAAGTTTATATATTTTTGATACGAATAAGTAGTCCTTACACAACAGTAGTATAAGATTTATTGGTATAGGAAAATATCACACTATACATGTTTTTTTTTCATCATATCTTTTTCATCACCTGAAAATCCCATAGTTATTCGTCTGATAGGAGATTCCATAGCATTGGTTTGTTTTATTACGTTCGCTATTTGTTTTTGCGTATTTTGTAAATCTCTATCTGATCGCATAGGGATAGAGCCTTTTCGTTTTTTTAAGGAACAACAATAACATTGTTAGTTTAGTTTAAGAATTTTCGTTTGATAGATATACAAAAAAAAATATTTTCATTTCGATATTGGAAGCTTTTCCGCGCTTACTAGTAGCAGTAAGCTATGGTATTAACTCGATCCGTAAGAAATCTATTATCGGCTGAAGGCATAGACGTGAATACGATTTTTAGAATGGAAGATGTAACCCTTACTACAGTAGGGACAGTTGTTTTAACGTCTGCTCCACTGGTTTCTCAGGCAAGTCTCAGTGCAGCTGTTAATACAACGGCTGCTATTACGCCCTCTGTACAACAGTTTATGACTTTGGCACAGGAGCGCGGTAACGTTTCTCAAGACGCTAATAGATCTAGTAGTTCGATCTCGTCGCCAGAGCTTAGCAGCCTCACGGCTAGAAATGTTCGACAAGAATTTCGAGCAAGTCGGCGCCGCCGACTCATTCTGGCGGAAACGCGGAGCGGGGAGGTGATATGGTAGGTTTCATTCGAGGAGAGCTTACGAGACAGATGAAAGAGCTGCAACTCACTTTGCGGCAAGAAGTAACAAAGGCCGTGAGTCGCGCAGTCGACTTCCGCTTGAACCTGACTTCAAATGATCGGCCAGTGTGTTCTTTAGCTCCTAGACTAGACCTTAGAACACCAACTCGTCCTCCATTATATACTACTCCTTCACATCCTCAACAACCTGCAATGGCACAGGGTAATATAGCTTCAGATTCCCGACATTTACAATCAAACCTAAGTGCGCACAATCTGCAGCCACCGAATGTTTTACCGCAGGCATGCATTCCACCAACGAACGGATTGCCACAATATCTTGTGCAGTCGCAAGATGGCGCTACTAATCCGCCAGATCATTTCATTCCACACCAGTCAAATAGGCCTGTGGAGCACACCTACAGGACCCACAACAGGGCAGATTTATCGAAGTGGGGCATAAAAATTGATGGCACCACCAGGTCAATGAGTGCCGAGGACTTTATTTTTAGAATCGACATCATTAGGCAGGATTATAGTTTGTCAGCCAGCGAAGTACGTCGTGGATTCCATACCTTACTAGAGGGGCAAGCTTTAGACTGGTTTTGGAACCATCGAAAACTGAACCCATTCCAAACGTGGGAAGAATTAGTGAGGGCTTTCCTCATGCAGTTTCGCCGTTACGAAAGTGAGTTTCAACTCCAGAAGAAAATAATGGACCGTCGTCAGGGGCCTCAAGAATCCTTTGAGGAGTTCTATAATGCCGTGCTGAGGTTGAGAAATCAACAAAGGTCACCGTATTCGGAAAGAGATTTAGACGAAATAATGAAAAGCAATGTAAAACCATCGCTTTCTCAATTATTGTTCTCTGTCAAGATTGAAGGGTTAAATGAATTTTGTTAACAAGCAAAAAAGGCTGAAAGCTTAATCGCCAGCCATAGGTCCCAATACCAACAGCGGCAGTACGTTGCACCAAAAGTGCATGAACTTGCATACGAGGGGGAAGAGCCACCGGATGCCAGTCTAGAGGTGGATGTCTTAACTGTTGGCAACCGTTACACGTGCTGGAATTGTAAGCAAGTAGGGCACAGTTTCATGGACTGTCCCGCACATATCAGAATTGCTACATAAAAAAATGAAATTTAAAATCTATTATTCTCTCCTTAAGAAGGCCTAAATGCGCTTTGGTACTTTTTAGAAGTTCGAATATATAAAAATAAGCGGACAGGTGTTTGGTACTTTTTTGAAACTCGTACACTTAGTGGCCGAAAAAGGGTAAAAATATAATTTTAGTACTTTTTTGTTAACGCGTTAAAATACTAAAGATAGAAATGAAATTTAAAATGTATTATTCTCTACTTAAGAAGACCTAAATGCGCTTTGGTACCTTTTTAGAAGTTCGAATGTATAAAGGGTAAAATTGGAGCTCTTTTTGGTACTTTTTCGTGTACAACTATTTGTTATGTACTTTGAGTGCACTTCGGCCCCCTCCTGATGTATAGATCCACTAAGAAGGGGTTTTTGGAAATTCATATCCTAAAGGGGCAAAAACGGGTAAAGACTGGTAAATTCGGTAATCTTATATCTCCGGATCTAACTAGAGTAGACACAAAATTGCAACAACATAATAAGACAAAAAAATAAGCGGACAGCTGTTTGGTACTTTTTTGAAATTTTTTCATTTAGGGACCGAAAAAGGGTAAAAATATAATTTGGTTCATTTTTGTTAGTCCGTTTATATCATAAAATACTAAAGATAGAAATGAAGTTTAAAATGTATTCATCTCTTCTTAAGAAGGCTTAAATGCACTTTAGTACTATTTAGAAGTTCGAACATATAAAGGGTAAAATTGGGACTTCTTATTGGTACTTTTTCCTGTACAACTATTTGCTATGTACTTTGAGTGCACGTCGGCCGCCCCCGCGATGTATAGATTGAAAAGAAGGGGTTTTGGAAATTGAAATGCTTAGCGGGCGAAGAGGGTTAAACGGGTAAATTCGGTAATCTTATATCTCCGGATCTAACTAAGGTAGACACAAAGTTCCAAAAACATCATAATAAGATAAAAAAATAAGCGGACAGGTGTTTGGATTTTTTTTAATTATTTCATTTAGGGACCGAAAAAGGGTAAATATATAATTTTGGTACTTTTTTGTTAACCTGTTTTTCTCCTAAAATACTAAAGATAGGAATTAAATTTAAAACGTACTCTTCTCTCCTTAAGAAGACCTAAATGGCTTTGGTACTTTTTAGAAGTTCGAACATATAAAGGGTAAAATTGCGAGTTCTTTTTGGTACTTTTTCCTGTAAAACTATTTTGTATGTACTTTGAATGCACGTCGGCTCCCCTCCCGCTGTATAGATACACTAAGAAGGTGTTTTTGGAAATTTTAATGCTAAGGGGGCAAAAAGGGATAAAACGGGTGAATTCGGTAACCTTTTATCTCCGGATCTAACTAAGTACATTTAACGGCCGAAAAAGGGTAAAAATATAATTTTGGTACTTTTTTGGTAACCCGTTTATCTCCCAAAATACTAAAGATAGAAATGAAATTTAAAATGTATTCTTCTCTCCTTAAGAAGGCTTAAATGCACTTTGGTAATTTTCTGAAAATCAAATATATACAGCGTAAAAGTGGTAGCTATATTTGTTACTTTTTTCATACAACTATATTTTATGCACATTAATATACTGAATATATATTTTTTGTGTAGAAAAACACTTTGTATGTAGTTTTCCATTTCGATGTATAGATCTATTAGTGGAGATTTGAAATTCAAATTCTAAGCGGTAAAAGCCGACAAATTCGGTAACCTTATATCTCCAAATTTGACTAAGGTAAACGTAAAATTAAAAAAAACATTATAAGTAAATAAAAAAATATAAGCGAATACGTGCTTAGAACTTTTTTGAAATTTGTACGTTTGAGGGACGGAAAAGGGTAAGAATGTAATATTGGTACTTTTTGGTAACCAATTTATCTCCTAAAGTAACACATATAGGAACTGTATTTCTCTCTCCTTAAGAAGCCATCAATTACATTTTGTTACTTTTTTGAAATTCTAACATTGATAAATATAAGGGATAAAAAGCGCACCATTTTGGTACTTTTTCTATGAATATATTTTTAATGTGTATAGATATATTCACTAAACAGAACTTGATTCTAGAAACCATTTTCCTCTACAAGGGGATAAAAAATTTACCAAAAAGGGTAAACCAAGCAAAATGCATTTAATTCAAAACTATTTGGGTAATTTTTTTTAACAAATTTGCAGTACTGGTTCCTTTCGTCACACAAATCTTAACTGATGTAATGCATTTTTGAACATGGCCAATTGGAGATTTATTAATACTTTTTGCATAGATCATTTTTGGAAAAGGTACTTAAAAAATAACTTTTTGGTAAAGAACTTTTTGGTAAATGTCTTTTTTAGAAAAGGTTTTCTTTCTAATATGTACTTTTTGAAAATGTACTTTTAACAAATGCTACTTCTATGAAATTTTTTTTTTGCGAAATCATACTTTTTGAAAAAGATAGGTTTCTTAAAACGTACTGATGTGAAAATGTATTTTTAAAAAATGGTTCTTTTTATAACAGTTGGGTTTGTTTTAAAAATGTACTTTTGGGAATGGTACTATTGGGAAAAGCTACTTTATTGAAAATGCACTTATGGAAAAAAATTTTATTTTTTAAAAGGAAATTCTTTGAAATCGCAATATTTTGCAAAAGTTACTTCAAGAAAAAAATTTGATTTTTAAAATGTACTTTAAGGAAATTTTACTTTATGGAAAAAGTCCTTTAAGAAGGCTACCTTTTGTAAAATGTACTTTTTTGAAAATTTAATTTTGGGAAATGGTTCCGTTTGGAACGGTAATTTTTGGAAAAAGAAACTTTTTTGGAAAGGTAGTTTTTGGAAATGTACTTTTAGAAAATGGTGTTTGTAAAAAATTATGCTCTTTCGCATATGTACTTTTGGAAAATGCACCTTTTTTGGAAAGTAGCTTTTTCAAATGTACTCTTTATAAATATATATGTGTGATTTGAATGGTCCTTTTTTGAAAAGGTACTTTTAAAATACCCACTAGCCCGTTACATTATAAATTGTAGTGGGTATGCACGGTTGGGTAGGAGGTGTAGGGCACTGTTTCACTCAATCATAAAAGCAACGGAACTACTTTTTTTGTAAAGCTTTTGCGGGATTTCAATAATTAACAATTTTAGATGTAAAATTTATATTCGTACAAAATTAAATTATATGGTGTTGCAATATATATGTATATCGTAAGTTTATTCGCATGGCTTATTTACAAATAAAACAGTAAATTGTTGCCAAATAATTGTTTTATTGCGACTTATTAATTCACGAAAACTATTCACGTTTAACGCACTATTTAAGAATAAAATGCTTACAAATGTTTGCTAAGAAAAAACAATAAATAGATAAATATTGCACAAAAAACATTGATAAAAGAAGATAATAACAATTAATTATTTGTTATATTATACATTTCAACTATTTTTTTTTGTTGCAAAGGTACAGAAAATGTTTATAGAACTGCTACTAAGTTGTTGTATTCTTGCTATGGCATATAAACAGTTGAGTTTTTGCAAATAATTTAATTTGAAAATAGTGCGCATATAAACGTAGTAATATTAAAGGAATAAAACCAAATACTTCTGGCTTAAGCATTTGAGTTGCCGCTAACAAAGTAGCGGGTAATATGCTAGTCTATATATATTGTTACGTTTTTAGTCCTTTACATAAAAACGGTTTTAATATTTTCACAGGATTCGTTGAATTGCAATAAAATAAAACACGGATATATATTTTACAAATAAATTCTCAGTAACACTTTATTTATTACTTTAAAAACACGTACAACTAAACGCGATGTACACACTAACGATTCTTGGCGATGTTTACTCGTCTAAGTTTAAAAACACACTTATCCATGTCATCTGGCAGCCTCCCTTTATATAGTAAATTATAAAACCTTCTGGTAGCTTCGCTAGCTTTCTGGAATGTAGTTGTCTCTTTTTATCTTTAAGTATACGGCATGATCATTTGGTCTTGCTATGGTGTAGTGTATGTGCGTGTGTAGACGTACGATATTTTTCGTCTGTTTGTTTATCTTCGCACACACACATACTCTAATGTTTGAAACTTAAACAAATTACGCTGTTATCAAGTTTACATCTCTTGCAGCTGAGGTTTTTAAGTTTAATGTCACTGTTTGTAATTGCAATTAAGCAGTCTCGAATAATCTTGTAAGTTCTAGCTACCGTTTCCTGAAGATTCCGGAAACTTCCATTTTCCGTTTTTTTAAATTCTATTGACAGTTGTCGAGTGATGCCAAGTTTAATTGTTATACTTGGCTGCCAGGTTTTGATTTTATTGACAGTGATTTAGGGGTAAAAAGCAGATAATAATCGGGTTGTCAGTTTGTGCCGTTACATTTGAATCTGCATTTTCATTTTGTAACACTGCCGCCCACTTAAGCCGGTTCGTCCCGAATAGGCACACAATAACCTTTTCCATAGTGCGCCAGTCGTTCCAGGTGTACTATTTTTAGTTTGGACCTTGGGCTGTTGTACTTCTGTATCCTATAGACGACATCGTTCAACCTTTTAATCACCTTATACGGTCCATCCCAGTGAGTCTGCAATTTTGGAGACAATTCCTTCTTTCGTTGTGGGTCGTAAAGTAGAACCAATAGACCCTCATTGAATCCCCCAGAATTTGCAGCTCGCTCATATCTAGCCTTCAGCTTGTCACTGGCCATTCTAATTCGGTTGCGTACAAATTCATGTAGCTCATTTAAATTTTCTTGCTCTTGGGAAGAGCTGGTGCCTTCTTCACTTGTTGGTGTAGGCTTAACGCCAAATTCCAAATCACTAAGCAATTTTAATTCCGTCCCGAAGACAATTTTAGCAGGTGTTCGTGATGTCGAGTATGTACAGCTGACCTATATGCCAACAAAAATTTTGGAATGTGCTCGTCCCAGTCCCTTTGATGCACGCCTTCCACTTTTCGCAGGTACTCCTCTAGGGTACGATTAAATCTTTCTACCATGCCATCGGACTGTGGGTGCAGCGGCGTCATTCTGGTTTTCTTTATCCCATATAATTCGCACATTTCTCGGAATATAGTAGACTCGAAGTTTCTACCTTGGTCAGAATGTAATTCTATTGGAACACCAATGTGATATACCCAGTTGTTGACAAATGCATTCACAATTGTCCTTGCTTCTTGATTGGGGATGGAATATACTTCTGGCCATTTATTAAAATAGTCCATCACCACAAGAACATACCGATTCCCGGCGTCGCTGACGGGAAAAGGACCTGCTACATCCATTGCTATCGGCTCAAATGGTGCACCCGAGTTGTATTGTTGCAGCTGTTTTTCTTACTGGTCCTTTTGCTGCGATGCACTGTGGGCAGTTTGCTATCCAGTCGGCTACGGCTTGTTGACACCCAACCCAATAAAAACGCTGTTTTAGCTTCTCCAGCGTTTTTGTCACTCCCAGATGACCGCCACTAGGACCATTGTGGAACTCGTGCAAAACCTTATTCACCTTGGAGGATGGCACAACTATTAGGTTGGAAGCCATTTTACCATCTGCACGTTCCCATACGCTATTCCACTGAGCCCAATAAGATTTAACAAGTGGGCTTTCAGCTGATATTTCATTGCGAGCAGGTCTTCTATTTTCCTCTTTGGCTGCTATAATTGTCGCCAATATGGTGTCGTTCCTCTGTGCCGCTGACCAGTCCTCATCAGAATCGATGTGTGTTAGCCGAACATCAATAACGCATTCCTTCTTTTCGGCCTTAACACAATGTCTGCACTCCAAACTTCAGGGTCGTCGTCATAAAGCATCTGCATTGTTATGCTTTACACCCCTTCTTTGTTCGATGCTTAAGTCGTAGCTTTGAAGACGTTCAATCCAGCGCGCTAACTGCCCTTCAGGGTTTTTAAACTGCAACAGCCATCTCAATGCAGAATGGTCGGTCCTTAGCGTAAAGTGTTGGCCATACAGGTACTTATGGTAGTGTTTTATGCACTCTAACACTGTCAAAAGCTCACGTCGTGTGACACAGTAGTTTCTCTCAGCCTTTGAGAGTATACGGCTATAATAGCCTATCACTTTTTCTGTTCCATTGACTACTTGTGACAACACGCCTCCTATGCCATAGCCGCTCGCATCGGTATCAAGCAAAAATTTTTCTCCAGCTATGGGGTAGGCTAGTACTGGTGACGTACTCAGTAAATCCTTTAGTGTCTGGAACGCATTCTCCTGCTGTTCGCCCCAGTGATACGGCCTCGACTTCTTGGTCAGCTCATGCAGGCTTGCAGCGACGTTGGCAAAATTTGGTACAAAGCGTCTGTAGTAAGTACAAAGGCCCAGAAAGCTGCGCAGTTCATGAAGATTTTTCGGGCCAGGTCAGTCTTTAACTGCTCGTATTTTATCTTCATCCGTTGAGATTCCGTCTGCCGTAACACGATGGCCAAAATACTTTACTTCTCTCTGGAACAATGCACATTTCTTCACGCTAAGTTTTAAACCAGCTGATGATATGCGTTGAAGAACTTCTGCCAAATTTTGAGGTGCTCATCAAAAGTTTTTCCCATCACGACGATGTCATCAAGGTACACCAAGCAAGTGAAGTCCCTTCAGCACTCGTTCCATTAGGAGTTCAAAAGTAGCTGGAGCATTGCAGAGCCCGAATGGCATAACTTTAAACTGCCATAATCCATCGCTCGCACTAAAAGCAGTTTTCTCCTTATCTTTCTCTGCAATCTCCACCTGCCAATATCCGCTTTGTAGGTCCAACGTGGAGAACCATTTCATTCCAGCCAGCGTGTCTAAGGTGTCGTCAGTTCTTGGTAGCGGATAACTGTCCTTCTTAGTAACGTCATTGAGCTTCCTGTAGTCTACGCAGAATCTCGTACTGCCATCCTTCTTTTTGACTAAGACCACGGGTGAACTACAAGGACTTGAAGATGGCTCGATTATACCAATCCGCTCGTTGTCATGGACAAGTTCTTTTACCTCATTCCGTTTTGCTAGGGGTACACTTCTGGGTGGCTGTTTGATCGGCCTCGCTTCGCCAGTATTTATTTCATGTTTCACTATTGCCGTTCTCCCTTGGCTTTGATCTTTCAATGCGAAGACGCTGGTGTGCCTTTTTAGCACCTGTTTAGCTTTATTTCTATCAGGAGCTGCTAATCCTGCTACCCTTTTCCCCACGTGCTCTTCAAACTGTTCACGTTCTTTTGCGGACATAGTGGCTGGTTCTGGCTTTCGCTCGCAGTTTATTATTGCCTCTGGTGGAGTACATTGGCCTATAGCAGAATTTCCGTTGACGACTTTTTCGTTGCCTGATAAATTAAGTACTCTTATAGGGATCTTTCCTCCTTTGCAAGTTTTTACGAGGGCTTTTGCTATTAATAGCTCACTCTTAATTTCTGTTGCTTCTACTACCCACAACCGATTGTCCTCACAATCTCCCTTCATGCGTGCCCATATTACTGATTCAGACTGCGGTGGTATCGTCTGGTTTTCAATAGCAACTAGTTTCCTTACGTGCGTTTGATTGTCATATCCAACATCAAGCGGTATTTCAACATTACGCCAAATCATCACTTGTTGCCATATGCAGGTTGATGCCATGGTTTATCATAAAATCGGCTCCAATAATAACCTCGTCAACAATATCGGCAACGATAAACACATGTTTTACGCTTATATTGGCTATAGTCACCTTCGCTTCAGTCTTACCGTAGACAGTGGCAGGCTCCCCATTAGCTGTACGTAGTCTTATATTCCTTAAAGGTTCACACTTTCCCTTTACTATATCGGGCCTGATTATTGACTGCGACGCTCCTGTGTCTATGGTGAAGATATGCTTTTCGCCGTTGATGTATCCACATGCAGTAAGATTGCTATTTTTCTGCTGCATTACTGATATGGAGACTGTGGGGCCGTCGTTTGTGGGAGCTAGCTCTTGCCCCTTAGTGCTAGCTCTTTTTAGTTTAACAGGGACTCTTGTGTTGTTTGTCGGCTCACCCGTTTACTGTTTCTTGGTGGCGAAACAGATCTGGCTCTATTTCTTGGCGCCTTGCAGTTACGCTGGTAATGGCCGACTTTGCCACAGTTATAGCACTTAACCTTTTCTCTATTTTGACTTTCTGCTAGCGCCTGTATTAGTGCCTCTTTCATCTGGCTAAATAGATTGTCCTCCTTTTCAGCAACGACCTCCACATTTCGCACTTTGCATACCTGAGGCTTCCAAATCACCATAGCAGTCTCCTGAGCTAGTGCAAATGAAACCATTTCTGCGAAGGTAGCCTTTTGTGTAGCACACACTGGAAGCTTGATGTCAGGATCACGGATGCCGTTAACAAACGCCTCTGTTTTGACATGATTCAGGAATGGATGGTTTTCGCCTGGATACGTAAGCTGCACTAACCGCTCAATTTCCATTGCGAAATCTTGTAGAGACTCATTGGGCTTCTGTCCTCTACATCGCAATTCCATGCGGTATATATCTCGCTTATTTTCGCCACCATATTTCCGCTGCAGTGCCGCCAATATGTCATCAAAATTGTTTCTGCAGCTACCTGGTACGGTTTTGAGTACGTCTGCTGCGGCTCCTTTTAAGGCCAAAATCAACTCTATGACCTTTTCTTCACTGTTCCAACCATTTTTTGCTGGCAACTGTTTCAAACTGGAACTTGAAGATGTTCAAAGTTGCGCTGCCATCGAAACAAGGAGTCTTAATTCTGCTGGAAACCTCTGGAAGAACTTTCACTGGCCCTCCTTGATGCTGAAGATTAAAAATTTTTGCTTCCAGGTCATGTAATTTCTCGTCCACATCTTTTACATGCACTTCGACGCCACCAATTTCTAGGCTATGGAGTTTATTCTCTAGTTCTGAGAGTTTCTCGTTAAATTTGCTGACTTGTACCTCAATGCCATCTACTCTTCTATTTATGGCCTCAGAAATTTCCACTAGCTTCTCATTTGTGGCCTTAGATGTTACCTGAACTTCAGCCTTAACTTCAGATAGCATTCTCTCATTGTTAGCTCTAGATGTTTCTTGAACTTCAGCCAGCATTCTCTCACTGTTAGCTCTAGATGTTTCTTGAACTTCAGCCAGCATTCTCTCATTGCTAGCTCTGGATGTTTCTTGACCTTTCTTTATTTCGCTCATCATAGCAGCTAATATTGAATTTATATCTGAGCTGTTTGTCGTAGCACGAGTACATACCTCCATTTCCTCTTTATCCTCAAATTCGTATGTCCCGATGTCGATGCCACGCTGCTTGAACTCATCTATCAGCCTCTTCTGTAGTTCCACTTTATTGCCTGTTGTTGGCAGTTCCAGCTTACTCAGCTCCTTCTTTAGCGGCTCAACTTTTAGCTCTTCAAACTTCATGGCTTCTATTTATTTATTTTTTTTATGTGCTTTTGTAATTTTTATTTTAATTAATAATATCCTTTTTTTATTAATGTCCTTTTTATTAATTAATAATGTATATTTTTATTTTATAAATTAATAATGTCCTTTTTATTTTATTTTGCAATTTTACTTCTGACACCAATTGTTACGTTTTTAGTCCTTTACATAAAAACGGTTTTAATATTTTCACAGGATTCGTTGAATTGCAATAAAATAAAACACGGATATTTATTTTACAAATAAATTCTCAGTAACACTTTATTTATTACTTTAAAAACACGTACAACTAAACGTGATGTACATACTAACTATTCTTGGTGATGTTTACTCGTCTAAGTTTAAAAACACACTTATCCATGTCATCTGGCAGCCTCCCCTTATATAGTAAATTATAAAACCTTCTGGTAGCTTCGCTAACTTTCTGGAATGTAGTTGTCTCTTTTTATCTTTAAGTATACGGCATGATCATTTGGTCTTGCTATGGTGCAGTGTATGTGCGTGTGTAGACGTATGAGATTTTTCATCTGTTTGTTTATCTTCGCACACACACATACTCTAATGTTTGCAACTTAAACAAATTACGCTGTTATCAAGTTTACATCTCTTGCAGCTGAGGTTGTTTAAGTTTAATGTCACTGTTTGTAATTGCAATTAAGCAGTCTCGAATAATCTTGTAAGTTCTAGCTACCGTTTCCTGAAGATTCCGGAGACTTCCATTTTCCGTTATTTTAAATTCTATTGACAGTTGTCGAGTGATGCCAAGTTTAATTGTGATACTTGGTTGCCAGGTTTTGATTTTATTGACAGTGATTTAGGGGTATAAAGCAGATAATAATCGGGTTGTCAGTTTGTGCCGTTACATATTAATCTGCATTTTCATTTCGTAACAATATAAAAGAGTAAGGTGACTGACTCACTGAGTGGGGTATCATCGCCAAGCCCAAACGACTGAAGCTAGAGACTTGAAATTTCTTACGTCGGCCACCCTCCCGATGTATAGATCCAATAAGAAGGCTTTTTTGGAAATTCAAATGTTAAGGGGGCTAAAAGGGGTAAAAACGGGTGAATTTGGTAACCTTATATCTCCGGATCTAACTAAGGTAGACACAAAATTCCAAAAACTTCGTATAAAGATAAAAAAATAATCGGACAGGTGTTTAGTACTTTTTTCAAATTCGTACTTTTAGAAGCCACAAAAAAAGGGTAAAAATATAATTTTGGTACATTTTTTTAACCAGTTATCTCCTAAAATACTAACAATAGAAATAAAATTTAAAATGCATTTTTCTCTTCTTGAGAAGCCCTCAAATACGTTTTGGTACTTTTTAGAACTTCGAATATATAAAGGGTTAAATTGTGAGTTCTTTTTGGTACTTTTTCCAGTACAACTATTTTTATGTACTTTCAATTCACGTCGACTCCCCTCCCGATGTATAGATCCACTAAAAAGGGGTTTTTGGAAATTTAAATCATAAGGGGGCAAAAATAGGTAAAAACGGATAAATTCGGTAATCTTATATCTCCGGATCCAACAAAGGTAGACACAAAACATCATAATAACATCAAAAAATAGTCGGACAGGAGTTTCTTACTTCTTTTAAACTCGTCATTTAGAGGCCGAAAAAGTGCAAAAATATAATTTTGGTACTTTTTTGTTAACCCGTTTTTCTCCTAATATACTAAAGATAGAAATGAAATTTAAAATGTATTCTTCTCTTCTTAAGAAGACCTAAATGCGCTTTGGTACTTTTTTAAAGTTCGAATATATAAAGGGCAAAATTTGAAGTTATTTTTATTACTTTTTCCTGTACAACCATTTGTTATGTACTTTGAATGCACGTCGGCCCCCCTCCCTATGTATAGATCCACTAAGAAGGGGTTTCTTGAAATTTTAATGTTAAGGGGACGAAATGGGGTAAAAACGGCCAAATTCGGTAATCTCCGGATCTAGCTAAGGTAGACAAAAAATTCCAAAAACATAATAGGACCATAAAATAAGCTGTTAGGTATTTGGTACTCTTTTAGAATTCGTACATTTAGAGGCCGAAAAAGGGTAAAAATATAATTTTGGTACTTTTTTGTTAACCCGTTTATCATCTAAGATACTAAAGATAGGAATGAAATTTAAAATCTATTCTTCTCTCTTTAAGAAGGCCTAAATGCGCTTTGGTACTTTTTAAAATTGCGAATATATAAAAATAAGCAGACAGTTGTTTGGTACTTTTTTGAAATTCGTACATTTAGAGGCCGAAAACGGGTAAAAATATAATTTTGGTACTTATTTGTTAACCCGTTTATCTCCTACAATACTAAAGATAGCAAAAAATTGTAAATGTATTCTTCTCTTTTTAAGAAGGCCTAAATACACTTTAGTACTTTTTATAAATTGGGAGTTTTTTGGTACTTTTTCCCGTACATCTATTTGCTATGTACTTTGACTGCACGTCGGCCCCTCTCCCGATGTATAGATCCACTAAGAAGGGGTTTTTGGAAATTCAAATGTTAAGGGGGTAAAAAGGGGTAAAGACTGGTAAATTCGGTAATCTTATATCTCCGGATCTAAGTAAGGTAGACACAAAATTCCAAAAACATCATAACAAGTTAAAAAATAACCGGACATGTGTTTGGTACTTTTTTGATATGCGTACATTTAGAGGCCGAAAAAGGTAAAAATATAATTTTAGTACTTTTTTGTTAACGCGTTAAAATACTAGACAGAAATGAAATTTAAAATGTATTCTTCTCTCCTTAAGAAGGCCTAAATGCGGTTTGGTACTTATTCGAAGTTCGAATATATAAAGGGTAAAATGGGAGCTCTTTTTTGTAATTTTTGATGTACAACTATTGCACGTCGGCCCTCTCCTGATGTACAGATTCACTAAGAAGGGGTTTTTGGAAAATCAAGTCCTATGGGGGCAAAAATGGGTAAAGACTGGTAAATTCCGTAATCTTATATTTCCGGATCTAACTAGGACAGACACAAAATTCCAAAAACATAATAAGACCAAAATATAAGCTGATAGGTGTTTGGTACTTTTTTGAAATTCGTACATTTGGAGGCCGAAAAAGGGTAAAAATATAATTTTTGTACTTTTTTGTTAACCCGTTAAAATACTAAAGATAGAAACCTCTTAAAATACTAAAGATAGAAATGAAATTTAAAATCTATTCTTTAAGAAGGCCTAAATACGCTTTGGTACTTTTTAGAAGATCGAATATATAAAAATAAGCGGACGTGTCTTTGGTACTTTTTTGAAATTCGCACACTTAAAGGCCGAAAAAGGGTAAAAATATAATTTTGGTACTTTTTTGTTAACCCGTTTATCTCCTAAAATACTAAAGATAGCAATGAAATTTAAAATGTATTCTTCTCTCCTTAAGAAGGCCTAAATGCACTTTGGTACTTTTTAGAAGTTCGAATATATAAAGGGTAAAATTGGGAGTTTTCTAAGTACTTTTTTCCGTACAACTATTTGCTATGTACTTTGAATGCACGTTGGCCCCTCTCCCGATGTATAGATCCAATAAGAAGGGGTTTTTGGAAATTCAAATGTTAAGGCGGTAAAAAAGTGTAAAGACTGGTAAATTCCATAATCTTATATCTCCGGATCTAAGTAAGGTAGACACAAAGTTCCAAAAACATCAGAATAAGTTCAAAAAATTATCGGACATATGTTTGGTACTTTTTGAAATTCGTACATTTAGAGGCTGAAAAAGGGTAAAAATATAAATTTATTACTCTTTTGTTAATGCGTTAAAATACTAAAGATAGAAATGAAATTTAAAATGTATTATTCTCACCTTAAGAAGGCCTAAATGCGCTTTGGTACTTTTTTTAGAAGTTCGAATATATAAGGGGTAAAATGGGAGCTCTTTTTGGTACTTTTTCGTGTACAACTAATTGTTATATACTTTGAGTGCACTTCGGCCCCCCTCCTGATGTATAGATCCACTAAAAACGGGTTTTTGGAAATTCAAATCCTAAGGGGGCAAAAAGGGGTAAAGACTGGTAAATTCGGTAATCTTATATCTCCGGATCTAACTAGGGTAGACACAAAATTCCAAAAACATAATAACACCAAAAAATAAGCGGACAGGTGTTTGGTACTTGTTTGAAATTTTTTTTATTTAGGACCGAAAAGGGTAAAAATATGATTTAGATTATTTTTGTTAGTCCGTTCATATCATAAAATACTAAAGATAGAAATGAAATTTAAAATGTATTCTTCTCTTCTTAAGAAGGTTTAAATGCACTTTGGTACTATTCAGAAGTTTGAACATATAAAGGTTAAAATTGGGACTTTTTTTCGGTACTTTTTCCTATTTGTTATGTACTTTGAGTGCACGGCGGCCGCCCCCGCGATGTATAGATTGAAAAGAAGGGGGTTTGAAATTTAAATACTTAGCGGGCGAAAAAAAATTCGGTAATCTTATATGTCCGGATCGAACTAAGGTAGACACAAAGCTCCAAAAACATCATATTAAGATAAAAAAATAAGCGGACAGGTGTTTGGATCTTTTTTTAATATTTTTTATTTAGGGACCGAAAAAGAGTAAATATATAATTTTGGTACTTTTTTGTTAACCCGTTTTTCTCCTAAAATACTAAAGATAGAAATGAAATTTTAAACGTACTCGTCTCTCCTTAAGAAGACCTAAGTACGATTTGGTATTTTTAGAAGTTCGAATATTTAAAGGGTAAAATTGCGAGTTCTTTTTGGTACTCTTTTCATGTAAAACTATTTTTTATGTTTTTTGAATGCACGTCGGCTCCCTTCCCGATGAATAGATCCACTAAGAAGAGGTTTTGGAAACTTTAATGCCAAGGGGGCAAAAGAGGATTAAAACGGGTGAATTCAGTAACCTTTTATCACCGGATCTAACAATTTTTGCGGCCATTCACTTCTGATATTTTGTAATCCGTACACGAGATTACGTGAGACTTTGGAGTCATATTGTACATGGCCAAGATAAAATTATCTGATATGTGATAGAAATCGATCGATTTCAAATCACACCGATTAAAAAAAAATTTCGAGGCTCAGACTATTTTATTCGAACTTAAATTCGTTTTCACTATATCGTGTGCTTTACAGTACTCCTATTTGGCTATTATTAGAGTTGTGATATCACGCGATTTTAAATCGATCAATTTCCATCACATACCAGTATATACAAAATTTCAGTTTCTTATCTTAAGCGAAGATTCCAATATAGTAGCAACTTACCGGTTTTCGCCTGCGCTATAAAGTCATATTTATTAAAGCCAAACGAACTTATTTCTCAAATAATTGCGCAATAATTTAAAATGGCCTTATTGCCAGTGCAGCAAAATTACGGCCTTATTTCTTTGTTAGGCTGAGGTCACACGAGCATTTTGAAAACGCAAGTTTCTGAATTTTTGAGTTTAATTTATGGTTTTTGGGCATTACATATTATTATAAAGTATTATATCAGTTATTGTAGATGAATAAAATGCATGAGAGAACCGAATGTAGTCCTCAAAACCAGCTTATAAGGCTTAAAAATCTCAAAGTGCGTTTTGAAAACGCAAGTGTTGCCTCAGTCTTAGTTGATATACAAGATCATATTGGGTTTTTACAGATGTATTTATTGCGAGCGTCGACGAAAATTTGTACACTGCGCCGATAGTAGGATCTTAGCTTTAGCAATTTTTTACCTTATTTGAGTGGGCTATATTGAATTTGAGGCATTCCGTAATATTGTCATGTTCAATCGCATTAAAAAATTAGAAAATATGGAATAATCTAATGAATTTATATACAGCAGTGATATTATTTGGAGATTAGTCAAGTCCGTGTGAACATAGCATAATACATACTTTCTTATTTCTCTTTTGCAATGCTGGCCACGTCAGCTGAGACGGCAATATCTTACGGGTAGTGTCGCGTCTGGTTAAAGGGCTATTAGCACAGGCTAAACAGACGCGACAAAAGAGAGGGAAGATATTGAATATTCACTTAAACGAAAGCGGAGTGCAAAACGGAATAAAAAATTTCATTGTGTGCCATTAAAACAAATTGTTTATTTCATAAATAAATGGATACATTTATTATTTTATAATAATAAAGCAACGACGATATCCACACCAACGACCATATCCACACGCTAAGCGCTTTTTACTTCAGTTCAAGTCTCAAGGCACATTAAAGGTGGAGTTATATAACACGCGTTACAGGCTTCTGTTAAAAAACTTTAAAATAGTGTATTTATATGAAGCAAGTTACACAAATAAGTTTGAAACGCGTGTGCCGCAAAAAGTTCAGCAACTGTCAACTTTTTTCACGCGTTAGCGCTTCTGACAGATAAACAGGTGACTTCAGGGATGACAAAATTTATACAATTGTACCATTTTTGGTACAAATCGGACTTTACAAATACAATGGTACACCAATAGCTTATTTAGTACAATTGATAACTTGTTCAATTTTTTAGTAATTTTCCCTATTGCAGCTCGTTTGTTGTGATATAATATCTTATTGTTTCCGTCCACTCGTATATAGGCTTCATTTTATCGTATATATGCTACATTTACTCGTATATATGCTACATTTTATCTGAAGAAAAATTTTGCGAAATAATGAGAGTAAAGTTCAACTTATAAAAAAGAAGAATATTTAAAATGGTTAGATAAGGATAGCTCACAAGACGTAGTCTTTGCAGCTTAAAGCTCTTGCGGGTCATGATATATATTACAATAAAAAAAATTAATCTTTATAAATTTTTATAAAATTAAAAAATCGCAAAAAAACCGAAAAAATCGTCAAAACGAAAAAAATCGAAACCGAAAATATCGCCAAAAAAGCACAAAAAAACGAAAAAATCTCCAAAAGCGCCAATACTAAAATAAATCGTTAAAACTAAAAATATCGTCAAAAAGCGTTAAATCGAAAAAAAACGCCAAAAACCAAAAAAACTAAAGAAATCGGCAAAAAACAAAAAAAAAATGGTAAAAGAACGAGCATCGCCAGAATAAACGAAAAAAATCACCAAAATGAAAAAGAGCCAAAACCAAAAAAATCGCTAACACAACAAAAAAAATTTTAAAAACTAAAATTAAACGAAAAACAAAACCAAAACATGTTTAAAATTAGAAAAATATGGCAAAAACGAAAAGGAATATGTATATGTGCATTTGTACGGAACCCTTCGTGTGCGAGCCAAAGTTGCACTTTACTGCACTTATTTTTTTTTTTTGGAGTGCGATAGCTAAACTTAATTCGTTGTATCTTTCCACTCGGCCAATGCCGGCTCTGCAGCCTACTAAAAAAAATTATACGTTTCTAACAACTAATTTTTAAAGTTGCATATCTTCCCAGTAGATATGAACTGTACGTGCGAGACCAATTGAAATTTTAAAATTTGGGTAATTAAAATTTGAAATTTTGAAATTTTAATTGTTAAATAAACAAAAGTGTAATTTGACACCCGTGGGAAAAAAATGAAAGTGCCCTGTAGGCAAAATGTGTATAGTGAAGATTGTGAAAAATTATAGTGTGTGTAATGCTTTTTGGTGTTATAGAAATTTAGGGTGTTGTTCTAATGGGGTGATATTGAGACATTGGGTACTGAGTTTGAAGCTTGAAAGTATTGGCTTAGTATAGACAATGTGGTTCTAATGGGGTGATATTGAGACATTGGGTAGTGAGTTTGGAGCTTGAAAGTATTGGCTTACTATAGACAATGTGGTTCTTATGGGGTGATATTGAGACATTGGGTAGTGAGTTTGGAGCTTGAAAGTATTGGCTTACTATAGACAATGTGATTCTTATGGGGTCATATTGAGAGATTCGGTAGTGTTTAGATTATATGTGGAAATAAAGAGTGTAGACAAGTTTGGTGACGTTGTCGCCAAAAGATAAAAAAGTCGACTTGGGTTCCTACGGGTTTTATTGTGTCGCAATTATTATTTTTTTGTTCTTGATAATTTTTTGTGGTGCCTGTGTTTACATTTACTTTGTGCATGGCTGTGGGTGCGTGGATGTGTGCGGCTGTGGGTGTGTGGCTGTTTGTTTGTTTGTGTGTGTGTTTCTTTTTTCTTATCTTTAGATTTGTGAAGAATGTGTGTATGTCGTTTCAAATGTCCGTCTTGTTTATTTCTTGGAATAATAATTTGAATATTTGTTCTACAGAATCATGTTTATTGCTTTGTTTATTCAGCTGCACATGTTTTGAGAATGCGTCATCATTTGAAATGTCCGTCTGATTATTTGTTTTGCAGAATCATGTTTATGGCTTTGTTTATTCAGCTGGATATGTTTTGAGAATGAGTCATCATTTGATAACAAAATTTCATTAGTCATCATTTAGTTGTGTTGTATTTGAAATAAAAAAACAGTTGTTTTAATTTTTTTTCTATGCAATTAATTTTTATCAAATATATTTAAGTGATTAAAAAGTTTTAAAATTGTTAATTATAAGACAATAATAATAATAATTTGTATATATAAATTATTTTAAACAAGATATTTCTTTTGTTAGCAAAAGAGCATTTCTTAATGCGCAAACACCATATGTATGATAATTACAATATAAATAATCGGGATATTTAATTTCCATTTGCTTAAAGTTGATGCATCCAAAGTCCTCGATGTTAAAAACTCTTTTTTTAAGTATTTTTTCTAGCCATTGTCTCTTTTCTTCTCCTTTAACATATATTAGAATAGCGTACATTAGCTTTTAAAAACTTGCAGACGCTTTGAAATGTGACTGATCTATCGTTCCACTTTAGGTGATGATAGTTCTTTGTTAACCAGTTTACTTCTTTTTGCTTCTTTGGCGATAGACATTTAAAATCAAAGGCGGGTTCTATAATGAAATTTATGGCTTCATTGTTGTTGTTGTTGAAAACGATCGCTACTTCTTTTGCGATGAAATCATTTGAATCGCTTTTGAATCCTTGCATATCTATACAAACTATATTATCATCCATATTGTTTAATTTATAAGACTTTTCGGACTTGTCCTTTTATGGGTACATATTCAATTATGCGATCATGAGTAAGAATGCAGTAAGCTAATGTCTTTGAGACAATATTTTTAGCTGTTTCAAATTCAATTATTATATCAATTGGTCCGTTATTGAGCGATTCGTTTTGATGGCTGACATCTACTACAATAATCGGTGCGTTATTTTTAAATTCTTGAGCAGTTAGAAGCGGTTGATATTCTCTCATGTAATAGCTCTGTTGAAATCTTAGATACATATCATATAGAATTGCATAGCGTTCATTCTTAAATTTGATACTTAGGTCATCATATGGATATGATACTGAATTTAAAGGTACTTTTATGTTTGTCAGGTCACATGAACAAACTTATTTTCTTGTTGAAAAGCAATCAATACAAAACGGGGTCGTTCTCTACTTGCAGCTAATTTAACATTCCAGATATGACTTGTTCCTGTATTAAGTTGTGGATTAACATGACAATCCCAACTACGGAATGCCATCGGTATAGAAGCACCATTGTTAATAATTTTTATCATATTCAACTTGCTAAAATCAGATAATTGTACATGTGGAATTCTCCAAAAACCAAAAAAACTAAAGAAATCGGCAAAAAACAAAAAAATGTCCGTCTGATTATTTGTTTTGCAGAATCATGTTTATGGCTTTGATTATTCAGCTGGATATGTTTTGAGAATGAGTCATCATTTGATAACAAAATTTCATTAGTCATCATTTATATAAAATAAAATATTACACAATGTTATGTTCTAGTTCTGGCTGTTGCTATGTAGACATATGAATTTCATCAATCTCGTAATATCAATAAAAAATTAGACTTGATGCCTACTACGCGATTCTCATAGGATGTATATAAGTAGAAGAAATAATGAAGATTTTCATCGGTATATTCTTATAACTCAATAAGTGCGGTTGAAAGCAAAAAATTTTAATAAACAATTTCGTAGTGTTTTTACAATAGAAATAAAATAAAATAATTAAATAAAGTTAATTGTTACTAATTAAATAAATAGTTTGAAAACAAAAAATTGATTAATAAAGAAGTTTATAGTGTTTTTGAAAAAAGGACTAAATAAAAAAAATAAAATAATTAAATAAATTTGATTAAATAAATACATAAAAAAATGAGTTCTTCTGTATATCAATGTAATTTGTGTAGTAAGGTATACAAATACCAAAAAGCGTTCTTGGATCACGTCCGAAATCATGGTCAACCAGGTCAAGTGATAATCAATCAACAGCAACAACAACCACAGCCACAATATCAACAGCAACAACAACCGCAGCCACAACATCAACAACAAGCACACCAACACCAGCAGCATCGTCAACAACAACAACAGCAACAACTAGATAATATTGTGTTTGATGACATGGATACTTCAAATTCTCCCAGCGGTAAATATGATAATACTCCTTTGAATGTAGAACCAAAATATTATGAAATAACCAGTGCATTCAAAAAAAATATTGCAACATATGGAATTCCCAACAAAAAAGATGATCTTCTGTTTGAAGACTTTGTTCTAGAAAATAAACCTATTTTCAAGGAAAGACTTGAAAAAAGTTTGGTTAAACATAATATTTTAAAATTCTGTGTAACTCTTATTGGAGAGTACATACGAATTGTTGGTGAAGAAATTGACTTGTGTCAAATTTCACACAGAGCAAAAATGGATTTATTGTGCCTGGGAAGTAATGTAGATGAGCTAATTGAAAAACAATTCCAGGAAATTCATAATAAAATGTCAGAATTCGAGGAAAGAGACTCTGGGTGGAATTTAATAAGAACTATTCGCGCTGAAATTAACATAAACAAAAGTTCACTAGTAAAAGGATCTTATTGGATAAGCACACCATTAAAACTGGCTAAAAAGCGTGCCTGTGTCAACATTGAAAACAATGATGATTATTGTTTTAAATGGAGTTTAGTTGCTGCATTAGATACCACAATAACAAATCATAAAGAATATTGCAGATCATATAACATCGAGGACATTAGTGCTGATGTCATTTGCCTACAAAATGGAATTGTGGTTGATTTCACAAATTTAAAGTTCCCATTGGCATTAAAAAACATCAAAGTATTTGAGGATAGGAATGATGGAATAAGTGTGAATGTGTTTGGGTATGATAATGAGAAGGATGAAATCATTGGACCATTCTACAATATACAAAAAGAAAAAACAAAGCATGTTAATTTAATTCTGCTGGAAGCTGGAAACATTCACCATTAAATTTTTATTAAAGATATATCAAGGTAAGTCAATACATATTTATGATTGAATAACTATATACATATATATAAATTTATTCCTTTTACAGATTATTATGGCGTCAGACAACGAAGCACTGTGGCACTCTTTCATTCTGTAATATCTGCCTACAATATACACACAATGATTGGACTATGGAACAACACAAAACGGAATGTGGGAAAATTGTTGCTGCGTTACCTTCTCCCGAAGATAGTATTTTGAAGTTTAAGGATCACCAGCGGCAGATGGATGTGCCATTCGTTATATACGCAGATTTCGAGTGCATACTAGAAGACATGCAAACTACTGTAAGTGACAAAACTCAAGTTATAAAGAGGCACATTCCTTGTGCCTTTAGTTATTATATAAAATGTGTAGGTAATAATAGTTTAGATAAATTAAAGATATATACTGGTGAGGACGCATCTGTAAAATTTGTTGACTGGTTAATGGACGATTGTGAAGATATTTACAATCAGTTCCTCACCAGTAAGACAAAAATGAACAGCTTGACCCTTTCGGAAATATACAATTTTAAAAATTCCATAAATTGTCACATATGTGACAAATTTCTCGGTAAAGATCGTGTAAGGTAAAAAGTTCGACAACATAAAAGTCCTACCACTGAACAAAGAACTGTACATTTCACTATCGACATTTACAAAAATGACTGACAATTGCAATCTTGAACTCCGATTTTTAGATACTATTCGTTTTATGGCTGATAGCTTAGAATCCTTAGCTAATAATCTAACGGACAATGACTTCCATACGGTTAGGGCACACTTTAACAGAAAGACAGAATTTGACCTTGTACGAAGAAAGGGTGTTTTCCCTTATGAATATCTTGATTCATTTGAAAAATTGGATGATGGTCAGCTTCCATCAAGAGAAGATTTTTTTAATAAATTAAATAACAAGGAATGCTCAATTGAAGATTATGAGCATGCAATAAAGATTTGGCATACCTTTAATTGCAAAAGCTGGGAGATTATATGGAATTATATCTCAAAACAGATGTGGTTTTGTTAGAAGACATATTCGAAATTTTTCGAAAAGTCTCTAAGGGATTTATAATCTAGATCCGTGTCAGTACTATACTACTCCAGGACTATCATGGGATGCCATGTTAAAACATACACAAATAGAATTAGAGTTGTTAACAGACATTGACATGTATAACTTCTTTAAAAAGGGAATACGCGGTGGGATGGTACAGTGCAATAAGCGATATTCCAAAGCAAATAATAAATATTTAGATGATTTTGATGAAGACAAGCCTTCAGAATTTCTAATATATTTAGACGCAAATAACCTTTACGGTTGGGCGATGTCTGAGTATCTTCCTTATGGAGGATTCCGATGGCTGACAAGTGATGAGCTGAATCTGGATGTGAAAAGCATAGATAATAACTCACAAGATGGCTATGTATATGAGGTCACTTTGGAATATCCTTCACAACTGCATGACTCTCACAATGACCTTCCCTTCTGTGTTGAAAACAAGAAAACTTTAGAATCAAACCATAAGAAATTAATTGCGGATTTTTCGCCAAAAAACTCTTATGTAATACATTACAGAGTTCTTAAGCATTGTTTGGAATATGGTTTGATTCTAAAGAAAACGCATCGTATTCTAGCATTTAAACAATCTCCATGGTTAAAAGGTTATATTGACTTAAATACCAAACACAGAGCCACTGCTAAAAATGCATTTGAAAAAAATTTTTTTTAATTACTTAATAACGCGGTATACGGTAAGACCATGGAGAACGTTGATAAAAGAAAAGATGTTAGAATTGTGACCAACTAAATTAAAACTACCTTCAACCATTTGGGAGCTCAGGATTGGATATCTAAATCCAATTTTCATAGCATATCTTTATTTTTAGAGGATATGGAGGCAATTCAAATGAATAGAGTCAAAACATACTATAACAAGCCCATATACTTGGGATTTTGTGTGTTGGAGCTTTCTAAATGCAAAATGTATCATTTCCATTATGGATTCATGAAACCCAAGTTTAAATCAAATATATCTTTAAATTACATGGACACCGACTCATTTATATATACAATAAAAACTGACGACTTTTATGCCGACATAAAATCTGACATAGAACAAGAATTTGACACTTCCGATTACCCAAAAGATAACGTATATAGTATTCCTTTTTTAAACAAAAAGGTGCTGGGTATGATGAAGGATGAGAATTGTGGTAAAGTGATAAAAGAATTTGTGGGACTTCGCTCAAAAATGTATTCTTTTAGCGTGCAATATGAAAATGATGTAAAAAAATCGAAGGGGGTTAAGAAATGTGTTCTTGAAAAATATAGTTTAGAGGAATTGTTTATTTAATAAGTCTATTGTTTATGATGATATGTTGACATTTAAGTAAAAGTTCATCAAATTTATACCAACCAACTAAGTAAGGTTGTACTTAGTTATCAAGATGATAAAAGAAAAATACAATGTGATGGTATAAATACATTAGCATGGTATAATTATCGAATTGAGGAAACAAATCCAGAATATGAACTGGATATGTTGCTAATGGAAATTGATAAGCTTCAAGAAGAATGATGAGTTTTTTACTTAAATGTAATTTGTTTCTGTTTATATGTAAATATTTAGTTATTAATGTTTAGTTATTAATGTTTAGTTATTAAGAAAATTTGGTTTGTTATTAAAAAAATTATAATAATAATGAAAAAAGAAAAAAATTAAATAATAATAAAAAAATCTTATTAATATCAAAAAAATTAAACAATCTTTGTTTTATTTTCTTGTTCAGCCCTGATATCATCAAATTGAAAAAAACGTCGACGTTGACTGTGCATACACGTCTTGCTGCTAGCAGAGAAAACAATTTTTGTTGGATCAAAACAATTCTTGTCTTGTTTTTTGCTTACTTGCAAATTTTTCTGTTCATAAGTTTAACTGTACTGTTAAATCCTGCCTAATCTTGATTTGATTTGTTTATTTCTTGACAAGGGAATTTGAATTTCACAACATTATGAAATTGTATTAAATTTAATTATTTCAACATTTTACAGAGTCAAAAAAAGATGGATAATCTCATAAGTTATTCATTAAATTTTTAACTTAAAAATTTCTTTAATTTTCCTAATTATCCCTTAAAAAAGAATACAAGACAGTCAATATTTTATTTTAATAATACTATTTTATTTATTAAATTTAATTATGATGGTTGAAACATTGTATAATAAGATTCCATTAAATTTTCTAATATAGCTTTCCGTAGAAAGTTTATCGAGCACCTACATGTATCAGGTCCTTCCTCACAATTCGGATCATACCAGGGACAGCATTTAAAATGTCCTTCTGTGTTGTCTTCATCTTCCATAATATCAAATTCATCATTCTCGTCCAGCATATTTTGAAAAAATATGATAATTTCCCTATGATCGTATAGTCTAAAGTTATCAAAATCCGATATAAATTTATTAAGACTCCTTCTTATTTGACTCATTTTTGTTAATATTCCGTATTAATTTTGTTGCTGCTTACTTTTTCAAAGGATTCGTCGATACTGATAATTTTTTCCTAAATATTTAGCTACAAAGTGAATAAAATTCAATATTATTTTTTCCTCCTCTTATATCCTTCTCCATTTTCATATAATCCTTCTAGAATAGAGGGTATAGAATATACATGTTTCTCTTTCCAACTCATTTTCAAAGAGACTATTAAAAAATTGAAAGAAGAAACATTCGTATTAATATTCCTATATATCTATCCCTATCTCTCTAGCACTATTTCTCCACATATACATACATATTAACCTTCTCACAATAAATATTTTCCGTTAGGCTTATTGGACTCATCATCGCTTCTTTCAAGATCAATTTCAATTAAAGATTCAAAGTGACAAGATCTACTTAAAAAATGAGCTCCTCAAAAAATTTAATATGAAAATTTAATTCTCTAAGCAACAAAAGTTTAATTCATATAAAGGATCTAGATGTAGCTGCTAAATAGCCTGTTCAAAATATTACACGGGTAACAACAAAATATGGACCAACACTAAGAGTTGAGATGGAAAAAAATATGTTTCTATCTAAAAGATATAATACTCTGACAGATGATGAAATTAAGGATCTCTCGAGTGAAATATTTCAACTACGCAGAGATCGTGAACAAAGCTTAATCCTTGAGAGTGAGATGGACGAATTTTTGATTCAAAATGCTCAATATCCCATTTGGGAATAAAAAAAATATAAAATTAATTCTGTATTGTAAATTATAAATAAATAAATAAAAATGCATTAAAGAGTTTTGTGAAATATATATATACAATTGTGTTTTTTATTTAATATTTTCAGTTATTTCATAAAGAAACTTAAGACATAAATGAACACAGGTAAATGTATTAAAATTCTGATGTTGATTATAGTTGTATTTTATATTTGTGCCCAGATATTTGAGTACTTCCGAAGGAGGTTGTAAGTTTCCAAAACTATCGAAATATTCTTTTTCATTGATGTTTTTATAATATGCTACCCGATGTGTACCAGGTCCTGTTGATATATCCAAATTGATTATGCCACATTCTTTTTTCTTTGGTCGTTTTGGTAGTGAGTCCAACATGAAAACTGCTCTAAAATGTGGAATTTTGTTTGAAAAATTTCTCAAGTCGACTTCTGATAGTGGTCTATTAGGTAGCATTTCTAAGAGTTTTTTGTCTGCTCTTTATAAACTAAACCATAACCCTTTTTATATGGTTTTAGGTAAAGTCCTTTCCCAACAGCTATAGATTCCATGGCTTTATTATGTCGAATTGCTTCAGCATGCTGATTTTTGTCGCATTTACAGCCTTAGCTATAGCAGCAGCTCCAGTCGTTAGACTTCCAATTGCACCCAGAGCAGTTAAAATCGGTATTAGTGGTAAAAAACCACCAATTTTTGGTACATTTATTATGCGAGGTATTATAACTTGGGATTTTCTTCCTTTTAAAGTATTGTTGATCGTTTTACGTGCTATTCTAATAGCATTGTTAATGTCTAAAGGTTTTTTCTCCTTTAGTATTTTTTTGCAGCTCTAATTGATGAACTGAACAATTTTTTACCATTTAATTTAGGTTTCTTAACATTTTTCTTTTTCTCCACACCCATACCAAATTTTGTTTTGGCTTTCATAGCGTTAGTAACCATATATGCCAATGATTTTTCTGCTAGACTGCTATCTTTTGATAAAACTCGATCCCAAGCTGAATTTTCAAGAATTTTATCAGCTTGATGTCTAATATTTAAATCTTTATTTTTAGAATAAGATATGTCGTGATTTTTGCAGGCAGAGTCCAATAAATTGATTCCTTTATCACCTCGATTTAAACATTTTTGTAGTTTAGTTCCAGGTCCACAGTATTGATATCCAGGAAGATGAAGTTCAACAGGAAGATAGTTTATTATTTTATCTAGTAAACCTGCTCCAACGAAGGTGTTTTTATGACTTTTGATAATGTATAACCATCTTATTTATTTATTTTTTCTATAATAAAAGGTAACAAACATGAATTGCATTTAGTTTTAAAAATGCAGTTAGTAAAACAACATACAAATATTTTAGTTGGAAACATTGATGATTCATCGAACATCAGTTCAAAAATAAAACATAGTTCACTCTTACCAAATTCTATTCGTGCTCTAATAGTGGGACCATCAAATTGTGGAAAGACTAATGTTATGATTGGCTTACTAGAAAGTCCTAATGGACTAAAGTTTGAAAACATCTATTTATACTCAAAATCTCTATATCAGCCGAAATATGAATACTTGAAGAGATTAATTGCACCTATTAAAGGAATGGGATATTACACATTCACCGAAAATGTATCAGTTATTCCCCCTGACAAAGCTAAAACTAATTCAATTATGATATTTGATGATGTTGCATGTGAGACGCAGAATAATATACGAGATTATTTTTGTATGGGACGACATAGGGATGTTGATTCATTCTACTTGTGCCAAACTTATACCAGAATTCCCAAGCATTTAATAAGAGACAATGCGAATATGATTATAATGTTTAAACAAGATGAGTAGTAGGGAACTGGGGTCCTGGGGGCAATTAAAATTTTAAAATTTGGGTAATTAAAATTTGAAATTTTAATTGTTAAATAAACAAAAGTGTAATTTGATACCCGTGGGAAAAAAAATGAAAGTACCCAGTAGGCAAAATGTGTAAAGTGAAGATTGTGAAAAATTATAGTGTGTGTAATGCTTTTTGGTGTTATAGAAATTTAGGGTGTTGTTCTAATGGGGTGATATTGAGACATTGGGTAGTGAGTTCGGGACTTTGTAGTATTGGCTTAGTATAGACAATGTGGTTCTAATGGGGTGATATTGAGACATTGGGTAGTGAGTTTGGAGCTTGAAAGTATTGGCTTAGTATAGACAATGTGGTTCTTATGGGGTGATATTGAGACATTGGGTAGTGAGTTTGCAGCTTGAAAGTATTGGCTTACTATAGACTGTGTGGTTCTTATGGGGTCATATTGAGAGATTGGGTAGTGTTTTGGGTTATATGTGGAAATAAAGAGTGTAGAAAAGTTTGGTGACAACGTCATCGAACTTGTAGATAAAAAAGTCGACTTGGGTTCCAACGGGGTTTATTGTGTCGCTGTTATTATTTTTTTGTTCTTGATAATTTTTGTGATGCTTGTGTTTACATTTACTTTGTGCATGGCTGTGGGTGCGTGAATGTGTGGGGGATGGGGGTGTGTGTGTTTGTGTGTGTGTGTGTGTGTTTCTTTTTTCTTATCTTTAGATTTGTGAAGAATGTATGTATGTCGTTTCAAATGTCCGTCTTGTTTATTTCTTGGGTTAATAATTTGAATATTTGTTTTGCAGAATCATGTTTATTGCTTTGTTTATTCAGCTGCACATTTTTTGAGAATGAGTCATCATTTGAAATGTCCGTCTGATTATTTGTTTTGCAGAATCATGTTTATGGCTTTGTTTATTCAGCTGGATGTGTTGGAGAATGAGTCATCAGCTAAATTTTTGTTTGTTTGTTGGTGGGGGTTGGTTAGAGGTTGTGTTTACATTAAGAGTCTGTACATGTGGATTGATGTCTACCCATCTTGTATATTTCTTTGAACATTCTACCCCACAGTAGGGCGACATTGCACAAAATTCACTCAAAATATTCCTTTGAAGTTTTGCCGAAGTTTTAAAATTTGGGTAATTAAAATTTGAAATTTTAATTGTTAAATAAACATATAAAAAAATGTGTATGTCTGTTTCTGTGTTGTGTGAGTGTGTCTATGTGTTGTATGTACGTTGTGATCGATCTAGTTCTGTATAAATTTTGTTGTTTGTGAGTTGTTGTTTATATATGTAGGTATATGTGAGGTTGTTTTTATGTCTGGATGTATGTACAATGTACATACATCTATCGATCACAGCATACTAATACCATCTACTACTTTCCAGCGGTCAAGAGAAAAATTAACTTATAAAATCTGCTAAAAATGGCATTGTGACACTTTTAATAAGTCCATGGACTTTATGACATTATTATTATGACCATTATGACACTTTGAAATGTGTCATAATGTCCACACTTTCAAAAATGAAAACAAATTCAAATATATGTACATGTTTTTGACTATTCACCTTTTACTTCTGCAATCGGTGACAAGTAATAAAAGATCAATTGACGTTATTGCATTTTAAAAAGTGAAATAACATCAAGAACAATTTGCAAATAGCGTCAACAATGCTTAAAATATGTCCAATCGACATCGCCGATTCAAAGAAATATTTGGAAATTAATTAAAATTGTTAAGAAATTTTATTTTACTACAAAATATTCTTTGCGTAGCTGGCCTTCGGCCGGGCTTAAGTATTTTTTCTTCTTGGTATATTGAAAAGCGGCCTTCGATTTTCTACTCTCAGTATACTCAGCGGCTTCGCCGACCGAAGGCCGGCTATGCAAAAATCTTTACTCAGCGAAACTGCTTTTCGATATACTTTACTAATGTGCTGTTTCCATATGCAAACAAGCGACTTGAGTAAAAAATTTTTATGGAAATTGCTAAAAAAAATGTGAGTGCCTTTCACATAAATTTTATACAAACAAGGTTTGTTTGCATTGTTTGTCTAAAATTTATATAAAAAGCAGTCAGTTTTTTGAACGAAAAAACATCAAAATTGATTCATTTTATTTCAAAAGCATTATATGCCCTAGAAATTCATTAAATATTAGAATTTGGTTCAATTATTCCCTTTTAAAAAAAGTTGCCCCTTTTTTTTAAAGAATCCCCTTTTTGGTGCCACTTTTTTCCTCAAAATCCCCTTTTTGTGCCACTTTTTAAAAATTTTCAACGGTCACCCTGCCCACAACATACATATTAGAAGATTATCGTGGAAATCCTATTAAAGGTGGATTTTATGATGAAGAACTTTTAAAAACAAGATTTGCTAATGCATATCTAGTTGAAAAGATTATTAAAACCAGAGGAGCCAAAGCATTTGTTAAATGGTTAGAATTTAGTAACGATCACAATTCATGGATAAGTAAAGATGAAATATTATAGTTTAAACAATATCAGCAATTATTATACATACATACTAAGTACTTAAGATTATAGTGCAAATTTAAAATAAAAAAGATGAAATAAATATGTAAATCCTTTTTATAAAAAATTTTGTGTTGGACTTATTTATTCGTAATCAGACAGTCGTAATGTCAATAACACTTACTCTAAGCTCCAACTCATCAGAGTTATCTGCTAATTACTTCCCACCTATTGATTTAAATGGGGCATATGAATTCTGTTTGTACCATTCGGCACATTTGGCTGCATTCGGCATGACACAAATTTTTGTGCAAGTAACTGAGATAAAGTTGGCAAAGTCGGGAGTTGCCGGGTAAAATTATCGGATATCGCTCGTCATAGGGTAGAGACGATTGGGATAATCTACCATTTACCCTTAAGACTGAGCTAGAATCGAGAAAGGGATTTAGTGTTTTTAGCGAACTTTTATTGGGTATGGGTTTGGAGTTTAACAAACAGTGATATTCTTCAGGATAATATGTTTTTTGAGCTAAAATCAATAGTTTAGTTTTAACGTATTTTATTTCATGCTGTGTTAGGTCGGTTTCAATAGTATTATAATAGTGCTACATTTATTAAAGAAACGGAAAACATACCCTAGAACCCGCAAAACTCTGCTGTATGAGGAAAATCTAGTTAGAATATCACCCTCTACAACTTCACAGTGCAGAGTATGAATTTCTTTAGGGTTATTGGGTACTTTTAGAGGGGTTTGCTTTGGCCATTCAGTTGCGGGCGTCGTAAGCCATGATGGACCATACCACCACTGCGAGTTCATGGCAAGTTCGTCAGATTTGCAGCCGCGTGTTCCGAGGTCTGCTGGATTGTAGTGTGTTGGCACATGTCTCCATATTGCCCTAGGAACAAGACGATGAATTTGTGAAATTCTGTTTGCTACGTATGTTTCCCATGATGATGGGGGCTTAGAGAGCCATCCTAGGACTATTGAGGAATCAGTCCATAGGAAAATATCTGTATCTTTAAATTGGAGAGAAGACTGGACGTATTTAACAAGGTTTGTCAATAATACCGCGCCGTTCAACTCTAATCGTGGAAGACATACGGTTTGGATTGGTGCTACTTTACTTTTTGCCAGCAACAGGTTTGTGAAAGTATTTTGAGTGTTTGTCTGGCAACGGATATACACTGTTGCACAGTAAGCCGCTTTGGAAGCATCGCAAAATCCGTGTATTTGAACTTGATCTGACGGCATGTGCTGAAGCCAACGAGAAATTGATATTATTTCTATTTTTGAGAGATCTGAAATAAGCTCATTCCATTTTTTGAGTGATTCTGACGAGATATCTTCGTCTCACTCCAATCCTTCCAACCAGAGCTGTTGCATTAGAATTTCACGTTTAGTTATTTTAGTGGTTTGATTGATTGGAGAGAAGCTGTATGTGAATGCATCTGCAAGTGCGTTCCACTTAATTCCTAGAGTTTTTGTGTTGCTAGATTCTTGAAATCGTAAAAATTCTGAATCATATAAATCGTCCTTTGGCAAATGAGAAAGCAGCTGAGGACTATTTGCTGTGATTTTTTTTAGTGGTAATCCAGCCGAGTTTAGAACAGTTATTAGTTGGGTTTGTTTAGATAGTGCCTCTTCTACTGAGTATCCACCAGAGAGTATGTCATCGACATATGTTTCTGAGCAGAGCATTTTTGAAGCTTCTGGGAATTGGGATTCGGAATCTCTAGCGAGCTGAAGTAGGGTACGGATTGCGAGATAGGGTGCGCAATTAACCCCAAAGGTTACTGTCTTTAGATGATAATCTTTGATTGGGCCATCTGGCTGATGTTGGAATAGAATCCGCTGAAAGGGCCTATCATCTGGGTGTACTAAAATCTGGCGATACATCTTTTGGATGTCACCATTGAACACGTATTGATACTTCCTCCAATTGAGAATGATGGTTATCAAATCGTTTTGAAGGGTCGGGCCTGTATAGAGAACATCGTTTAGAGAAAATTTGGACTTTGTTTTTCTCGAGGCATTGAATACGACTCTGACCTTGGTGGTTTTGTGTTCCGGGCGAACTACAGCATGGTGGGGTAAGTAAAACGAGCTGTATTTTTCTTTGGATACAATTTCTTGAGATGAAGTTTCCTCCATATGGTCGAGAGTCAAATATTCTTGCAGAACTGCCTGATATTGGGATCGTAATTCGGGGTCTTTGGCTAAAGTTTTTTCCATTCTGGAATATTGTGCCAAGGCAACGAAACGAGATGAGCTAAGAAAGACTTTTTCTGGGAAATCTGTTTTGAATGGTAGCCTTACAACGTATCTACCATTTTCTTGCCGAGTAGTGGTTTCAGTATACATTTTTTCGCAAATTTCATCTTCCTCTGATCTAACAGGGGTTTCAGGTACTTCCTCTTCTTCCCAAAACTTTTTTAACAGCGTGATGAGCTCAGAAGTGTTGGATTTGAAAACTGACGTTGTGAATGATTGTATAGATTGAGATTTATTGGGTCCTTTCAGTACCCAGCCGAAAATTGTGTTATAAGCCGAAGTACTACCGCATATATTTTTTCTTATGTCATCGATATTAATAAACTGCTCATAGTCATTTCCTAGAATTAGATCTATTTGAGATGACTTGTTGGAAGTTGGGTCAGCTAGATCTAATTCATCGAGCTCTTTGGTAAACGGGATTTCAAAGCTGTAGGCCGGAAGCCGTTTAGTGACTTTTGGAAGGACTATGGCTTTTATCGGTATTCTTGTGTTAGTTATTTTAGAATACAGAGTTAATTCGCATTCTTTGTTCGCTATATGCTTCTGGCCACCAATGCCTACGATTTCAAAATGCGACTTTTGATATGGGAGCTGTAAGCGATTTCTGACTTTATCGGCTAAAAACGTTCTTTGAGAACCAGGGTCTATCAGAGCCCTTATGGTAAAATATTCGCCTCTAAATTCTATTTGCACTAGGGCTGTGCGCAACAGAATGTTTTCACTGCTAGTGGAGCAATTTGCGTGAATTTGACTTGATGTCGTAGGAAGTTCATCGTTTGGATCATTTCTAGCAATTTGAGTTCTGGTTGAAGAAGACTTTTGAGAAAAAGTATTTTGAGTATTCTGTGAATTTTCGTTGTTCTGGGATGAACTTTGCACTCGTTTTGCCATATGTAGCAAAGTGTGGTGTGATTTTCTACAATATAAACAGGTGTGTTTACTCTTGCAATTTGCTTTGAGATGAGACGAACCCAAGCAATTATTGCAGAACTTGTTTTGGAAAACGTAATCTATTCTTTGCTGTGTGTTAAAGGCTTTGAATTTAGGACAAGTCCTGAGAGGATGATCTTCGCCACATAACTTGCACATTGAGCTCACATTTTCATGAGATACATATGTCTGTATGTTTGGGGACTTTGACTTCTTGAGATCGAAGCTGTAGTTTCTTATGCTTGTGACACGTTCAACCGCCTCATATCTATCTACTAGGAATTGGGATAACTGAGACCATTTTGGTAGCTTACGGGGATGTGTAAGGGATTGTTCCCACAGTGCCAAAGTCAAGTCATGCCAAAGTCTTGCAAATTTTCATTCTTTGACCTAGCAGTGAATTTGGAATAATTTCACGAAAATATTTTATAATTATATAATGAGAAATCATACTTATAAACGCCAGCTAGTATCAACACTCCCAAGTAGGCATGCAACAAATCTGTATCAAGTTCAACATTGTTATTTCCATCTAAATGCTTTCTATATTTATTAGAATTCTCGATTATAAATTTTTCGACTTGGGGCGGAAAATATAGCAAAAAGGCATCTTTTATATCTGTCGCTCGATTCAGTGCATATCTAGTAACACCTATGTAAATATGTATTCAAATGTAGACGGAGACTTTAGAAAATAAGAGAAAATTATTCTTACCGGGACGCATTTCAATCACATTGGATGCACGCAAACGTCCACTTGAGAAAGGAATTGAACTCCAAACAGTATTGCCTTTGGACACGTAGAGTGTGTCTTCAGTTTCTACATTTGGAATATTTTCACTTTCACTCTCACTTTTAACTGAAGACTCTGTACTCTCATCCGGTTCGAAATCGCTGCTGATAATTCCTCATTATCACTTTCCTCAAGTATATTTTCGATTTCTTCACCAGTCAAATATCTAGGTACTGTACTCATTATTATTGATTTTCGAATGAAATGCAGTAAAAACCAAAACTACTTTTTTTATATCAAATAATGATTTTGCAAAAACAGAAGGCTTGTTTTGTTTTTATGTATTTGATTTGTATTTGCTATTGCATTCAACTCTTATGAATTCGCTCTAAGGCTGACTGAGTTAGAAATAAAGTAAAAACAATAACGGTAGTACCAATGCCAAGCTCTCTGCCACAGAGGGAGAGCGTCTCATATGTGATTTCATATGGAACATTTTTGTACCATAGGATCGAATTATGAAGTTTTGAAATTACAACAAAACTTTGCAATAAATTTGTCTAAATAATGCAAAAAGCCAATTACTCACGATGCACTTACAAAGTCGTTAAATATTGAAATAAAATCTTCACTGACAAAAAAACAAAGAGTAAAACAAATTTCTTATGGAACATTTATGTTCCAAGGATCACTCTACGGTTAACTGTAATTGACACATTCTCCAAATTTGCATGGGCAGTACCACTTAAAACAAAAACTGCACTTGAAACAACCCAAGCCATGTGAAATATTTTTCTATTGGGACGAGTACCAAAAAACCTACAAATGAACTTCTATCCAGATCTATGCTCAGTTGTTCTGCTCTATGAGTGGATACTCAAGTTAAAGGATGTGCTTGAATCCATCTTTATCAAAGAATATTTAAATATTTTTTCTGAAAGAAGGGCTTACCTATAAGATGTCAGAAGAACTGATGCCCCGACAATAGTTGGCTACATACATACATATATACAATTATATATTGCTCTTATATACTAACATGCATATATATATATATATATATATATATATATATATATATATATATATATATATATATATATATATATATATATATATATATATATATATATATATATATATATATATATATATATATATATATATATATATATATATATATATATATATATATATATATATATATATATATATATATATATATATATATATATATATATATATATATATATATATATATATATATATATATATATATATATATATATATATATATATATATATATATATATATATATATATATATATATATATATATATATTTATTAACTTTATCAGAATATTAGAATAATACACGCTTTTAAAATCACAGATATAACCTAATTATGTTTCTTTCTATCACTTTTTAGGTATCTGATCAGGTTATTAGATATCTGATGAGGTTATCAGATCAGGCTATTAGGTACCTGATCAGGTACCTAATAACCTGATCAGGTACCTAATAACCTGATCAGGTACCTAATAACCTGATCAGGTACCTAATAACCTGATCAGGTACCTAATAACCTGATCTGATAACCTCATCAGATACCTAATAGTCTGATGAGGTACCTAATAACCTGATCAGGTACCTAACAACCTGATCTGATAACCTCATCAGATACCTAATAACCTGATCAGATACCTAATAAGCTGATCTGATACCTAATAACCTGATCTGATAGCCTCATTAGAAACCTAATAAGCTGATCTGATAACCTGATCTGATACCTAATAATCTGATCTGATAACCTGATCAGATACCTAATAAGCTGTTCTAATACCTAATAACCTGATCAGGTACCTAATAAGCTGATCTGATACCTAATAACCTGATCAGATACCTAATAAGCTGATCTGATAACCTGATCTGATACCTAATAATCTGATCTGATAACCTGATCAGATACCTAATAAGCTGATCTGATACCTAATAACCTGATCTGATAACCTGATCAGGTACCTAATAAGCTGATCTGATAACCTGATCATATACCTAATAAGCTGATCTGATACCTAATAACCTGATCTGATTACCTGATCAGATACCTAATAATCTGATCAGATACCTAATAACCTAATCAGGTACCTAATAACCTAATCCGATACCTTATAACCTGATCACGTACCTAACAATAATTATAATAGCTCAAATTAGAAGATTTTCGTTGTAATATCATTAAAGATTGATTCAATGACGAAGATTTCTGAATACATATATATATATATATATATATATATATATATATATATATATATATATATATATATATATATATATATATATATATATATATATATATATATATATATATATATATATATATATATATATATATATATATATATATATATATATATATATATATATATATGTATATAGTAGTAGGGAACTGTTCCCCTGACCGCAATTAAAATTGTCAAATTTGGGTAATTAAAATCGAAATTTTGTAATTTATGGGCTATAATTTACATTTTATGTTAATTACTGTCAATGGTATGAAGTGACGAGGGTTATGGATGGTTTGTACATAGATAAGGATACTTTGATGTCGGTGCATCGATGTGTTTTTGTTTTTAATTTTATGGTTTGATAGCCGCCCGTCTATGTGCATAGTTATTTATGTAGGCACGCACGTGCGCTTGTTTGTACGTAGTATGTTTTTTCGTTTGTTAAGCGGTTGCAGTAGCTGTATGATTTTAGATTGTGTGTGCGTGTGTGGATGGAGAAAATGTTGCTTTAGTTTTTTTGTATTATTCTTTTGTTTGTACGTAGTATGGTTTTTCGTTTGTTAAACGGTTGCAGAAGGGTATTTGAGAAAGAAATTATGTATGCTTGTGAGGGAATCTAAGAATGTTTTTGTTGTTGGTTTTAGGTTTTTCGTTTGTTAAACGGTTGCAGAAGGGTATTTGAGAAAGAAATTATGTATGCTTGTGAGGGAATCTAAGAATGTTTTTGTTGTTGGTTTTATTTAGTTTGATTTTTCTATTTCCTATGTTTAAAGAGTTTGAAGAGATGAATAAAATATGTAATATATGAGCAATGAACTTATTTGAAGGTTGGACAAATTGAAGTGTAACATATTTAGGATTGTCAAAGGGAATTAGAGATGCGTGCTCATGGGAGCTAACGTTATGCTCGTGCGTGTGTATGAAGTTTGTGATATTGAGGATTGTCAAAGATTGGTTGTTATTTTCACTGCTTGTTGACATTTGTGTCTGTCTCTGTCTATTGACCTTTAAAGACTTGATCGTAATTCGTATAAATTGAGAAGTTTTCTAATCTAGCAGCAAGTACAGCATTGAGCATTGTATCTACAAAGAGTCGTGTCAAATCCTCAATAATTTCACTTTTAATAGTGTGAAACGTGTTATAGTAAACGATCAAAGTGACTTTTGAATAAAAAATAATAAATATAATAATATTAAAAATATATATTATATAAATTAAATAAAATGAATACATTAAGCAGCAGCCCAATTTTAATATCTTTGAACGGCTCACAAACTCATCAAGCGACATGTGTGAGATTGTTCTCCGGCAATCGGGAAGAGGTAACCATAAGCCCTCTGTCAATACAGTTTTCGGACGACGATTTGCCTCCTAATATATCTATTAAAGATATTTTTTTGGACGAGATAGATGATGACATTCCAAACAACCAAATGGCATACATCTACAATGAAAACTTCCAAAATGAAGAAGAGAAGTTTATGCTAGATGAAGAGGGCGATGCTTTCTTGGCAGCATTTAACTATATGCCAGAAGATGTGGAAATCTTTATGCAAGACGAAGAGGGGGATGCATTATTGGCGGCCTTAAATTTAAGATTTTGATTTGATTAATTTTTTAAACATAAATTCAAATTGATTTTACTAAAAACGTAAAAAATGTGTGAATAGATTTTTTTTTCATTGTTGTGTTTTTACATTTGCCTCTGTCTCGTGTACATACCATATACATATAAAAAAACGATTGAACAAAATTTTGTATATTTTAAATCTACATATTTTATTTAAAAAAATATCGTAAATATATGTTGTAGCAATATAAGTATAGAAAATTATAATTAAATTTTTTACTCATGATAAAGTAAATATGCATTTCTTAAGGCACAAACTCCATAATTGTGATAGCTGCAGTAAAAATGTTTCAAATATTTAAGTTGTATTTGCTTAAAGTTGATACAGCCAATAACCTCGATGTTGAAAACTCTAAGGTGAAGTAGTTTCTCAAACCATGTCTTCTTTTCCACACCCTTAACATAGATTGAAGAATACTTTGAATTGGATTTTAAAAATTTAACAACACGCTTAAACGTTATTGATCCGTCATTCCAATTTAGATGATGAAAATTTCTTGTTAACCAATTTGCTTCTTTTTGTTTTGCTATTGATAATCTTTTGAAGTTAAACGGTGGTTTGATAATCAAATTTATGTGCTCCTTATTGTTAAAAACAATTGCTATCTATTTTGCAATGAAGATATTTGAATTAGATTTAAATCCTTGCATATCGATGAAAACTTTATCCCACAACATTTTATTTTTTATTTACATGATTTTACGAACTTGACCTTTTAAGGGTATGTATTCTATTAAGCGATCGTGGATGACAATGCAAAAAGCTGATGTATCGCTCGGAATGTTGGAATCCGTTTCAATTTTTATATCAACAGGACCGTTAGAGAGAGATTCGTTTTGGTGACTGTCATCTACTACCACTATCGGCACACTATTTTTAAACTCTTGAGTAGTTAGAAGCGGTTGTGATTCTCTCATGTAGTAGCTTTGTTGAAATCGTAGATACATATTATATAGAATTGTATAACGATCATTTTTAAATTTTATATTTAGATCATCATATGAATACGATTCTGAATTTAAATGTACTTTTAAGTTGTTTAGATTACAGTGAACAAACTTATTTTCTTGTTGAATACAATACGAGGTCATTCTCTATTTGCAGCCAATTTAACATTCCATATGTGGCTAGTTCCTGTATTTAGTTGTGGATTAATATGACAATCCCAACTGCGAAATGCCAACGGTATAGAAGCACCATTGTTAATAATTTTAATCATATTCAATTTGTTCAGATCAGATAATTGTACATGTGAAATTCTCCATGAGATGTTTGAGATACTAATTTTTGGTTTGTCAGTAGCAACAGTTGAGTATACGAGTTTTTCATCGTTTTTATTACGTAAGAGAATCGATTCATGTTTACCGCTGAGTATAATTTTATTATAGTCTTCAGCAAAACCTAAAAATAGTTTCAGTGGTACATAGAAATTAAAGTGTCCGTTTAAAATATCCAAATCATCGAGTTTGTTCCATCCAGCATTATACATGGCAACACTTTCCGTTGGTGATAAAGAAAGGAAATTCTTTAAGGTGCTTGAAATGCCTAAATGTCTTGTATGATCAATATCTATTCCATTAAGTTCATATCGAATTTCGTCAAAGAGATGTGCCACAAAGCGATTTTTTAATTTAAGATTTAAAAGAGATGATATTTTGCTGTTATTATCATCTACAACACTTCCCTCAACATATATATAGCTTTCGCTGGGTAGCACATACAAGTCTTGATTTTGTATTGAAATTCGAATCTCATCATTATTATTGAAGGATTGTAGGTACGGTGTATATATGTGGTAGTCCTTTTTAATTATACTCTCGTCTGATAGAGGTTTTTCTATTACATCTAGTATGGAACTCATTTCTTTACCAACTTTAAATTGAGAGACTTCAAAATTTTTTTATTTGCTTGTGTCAGATGTTGTTTTTGTGAAGATGTCCTTAATTTTGGTTTCGTTTGCAATAGTGTTTTATAAGTGTATCCAATTTTATCCTTAGATTGCTTGGCGTTGTATATTATCATTATTTGTTAGTTCTCAAATGTATTCTCATTGTAATTTCGTCTCCTCGGAAATTTATTAAATCACCGTTCTGATCAACGACGCGTAGAGTTAGAGAACTTATCTCTCGGCAGTTAACTGGTAAATAGATAAGATTTCTAGGAATCTCAACAATTTTATACCCTGGTGGAACATTTGTCGCAAATTCATGTAATGTATGTGCTTGTGAATTATTCATATATGTGTTAACGACTATATTACACTCAACACGCAAGATATTCACTAGGAAAATATTAACGGGAAGATCTGAGTAATGGTCTTCGTTAGGAGCTAGAATTTTCTTATTGAATCCTAAAAGTTTTCCAATAGTATTATCCTTAATAAAGTATATGGGATCATTAGAGGTATTAACTCTAACTTGCATTGTATTGTTATTAGCCTCTATATCAATTTTATTTTCCGGACAGTGCTGCTTATATTGATCTTTAATATAATCAACTATATCATTTAATTCATATGATCCTTTTGGTATTTTAATTACGTGTTCACCTATATGAAATATATTGTTATAATCATATACATTAGGAATGCTATTATATGAATGAAAATCAATTAGAGCACATTCATATCCACCATTTAAACCAATAGGAGGAAAGTAATTAGCTGATAACTCGGATGAAATTAAACACAACACTTTGTATAAAAAAGAATTTGTATGCTAATTTATTTGTTTTTCTTTAATATATTAGCTACAAAAATAGGCTTATATATAAACTTAACTACAATATTTCATTTTTATTAATCCAAGAACTATGCTGATCAGAAAATCCCAACCATTTAACAAATACTTTATCTCCTTTAGTTTTGAGAACTTTTTCAATCATATATGTGTTAGGATATTCCGTTTTTATGAGTTCTTCATCATAGAATCCCCCTTTAATAGGATTACCACGATAGTCTTCTAATATGTATGTAACTGGATATGTATTTTGGACTGTTTTAATTGTGAAAATTTCTGTTGTCCAATTTGGTGTGTATCCTTTTTCAAAAACATGTTTGTATTTACTTTTGCGTACTTTTGCGAGACCCCAACATTGAATTTTGATATTTTGTATAGTTTTAAACGGTTATATACCGTACTTAATAATTTTTTCTCATATCTAGAGGTAACTTGAATAGGTGACATTTTGATGGTACGATGAATTTTTCTATTATATGTATTAATCAAGTCTTTGTAAATGTCAATCCAGTTATAAGAACCATTGAAGCTAAACTCTTTCCACATCATTCCTTTTAATGTTCTATTAAATCGTTCCACAATTTATCTGATAGCTGATAGCTGATCTGCTAGCTGATACCTTATCTGGTAGCTGATACCTGATCTGATAGCTGATACCTGATCTGATACCTGATCTGATAGCTGATATCTGATCTGATAGCTGATACCGTATCTGATACCTGAAAATGGATGAAGAAGTTTTAAAAGAGCTAATGAAGACAAGAAATGTTTTAAAGAAAAAATTCCGTAGTATAAAAATTGGTGAAGCAGATACACATGAGCTATTTAAAGATACATTTAAACCAATAATAGATCCTTTAAGAGAATTTGTGAATAGTTCTAAAAATAGCCAAAGAAGTATTAAAGCAGAAAGGGGTGATTTAAAAATGAAAATTTCTAAAAACTCAAATTTCCCATTTAACGAACAACCATTTAAGTTAGAGACAAGCACTCCAAAGAAACTTGCTGAAAAAATGTTATTCAATAAAAACACCTCACTTAGTGATCGAAATGCAAATGCTGCTAAGGATGATGAAGCTTATACTGATGGTGATGATGATGACGATGATAATAATGATGATTTTTACTCTCAATCTGAAACCCTAATTAATTCATATAATACGAGTTATACTGACTTAGCACTATTGGAAAGCAGAAATGAATTAGATACTCTCTATGGTCCACATAAAGATTTTAATAATGAATGGAAGTTTGGTAATAGTAATATTAAACTTACAGAAAATAAAATAGTGATTGGAAATCAAATATGAGCTTTTACACCGGATTTATTTTCTTTACTGTTTCACAAAATACCAAAACATTATGATAAACATGAACTAGAACTATATAAAAAAAATTTAGTTAGCACAAATGCATACAAAAGAGAATATAGACCTGATGGGCAAATAAAAGGAACGAGAGCGTATAAATATAAGCATATTATCAGCAAATTGTTTAGAAAACAGAATGAAAAGAACTCGTCAACTTTTTCATTTAATACAATAAAAAGTACTTATAAGGGAGATGGTTTGATGAAACTAAACACACATTAACCTAACTATATATACTGGGATGATCCCAATGAGTTAGTAGATCGCCTTAGGGTATTGCTGGCATCACAAGCTGCAGGTCATACTAATCATAATAATGAGATTGTCTCAATTATCGAGGAATTATATGAAGCAAACATTATAGAATAGTACTTATCTACATAAATCATGTCCATTGACAAGTTTGGAGACTATCTTAATGACACAAGTGGCACACTTTTAGTGAAAAATGTTCCTAAGCTGTTGGGGTTCGTTATGGATAAAACTAATAACATTGATGTCCAAAACAAAAGGATCAAAAATGTTGCAAATGCATTGGAGGAAAATGATGTTGTCAATAAGTTGTTTCTGCAAAGTCAAATTGAAGAGATACAACTTGAAATCAACATGAATTTAAATCAGAAACTCAATGAAATTCAAGAAAAAATTTTAAGCATGAAGTTATTCTTCGAAAAAGAAATTAGAAAGACAAATGAGTTAATTTATGGGTATGAAAGAAATTTGATGGCGTACAATACTTAAAAGAACTCACACTGAATACAATCTATTCAGTAAAATCCTAAATACATTAAATAATGACTTCAAAAAGATATTTAGTAAATGAGCTGCATAAGCAAGCACGAAAAAATTTTCCACGTCGGAGAGTTGTTATGAAAGGAATAGATGATCTTTGGCAAGCTGATTTAGTTGAAATGGGGAACTATTCTACAGACAATAAGAACTATAGATATTTAATGACAGTAATTGATACATTTTCGAAATTTGCATGGGCAGTACCACTTAAAACAAAAACTGCGCTTGAAACAGTCCGGGCAATGGAACTTGTTTTTCAATTGGGACGGGTGCCAAAAAACTTACAAACAGACGACGGTAAAGAGTTTTTCAATAAACTCTTTGGAAAATTGATGGATAAATACAACATTAATCACTACTCAACGTATTGCAGAATGAAAGCATCAATTGTGGAACGATTTAATAGAACATTAAAAGGAATGATGTGGAAAGAGTTTACCTTCAATGGTTCTTATAACTGGATTGACATTTACAAAGACTTGATTAATACATATAATACAAAAATTCATCGTACCATCAAAATGTCACCTATTCAAGTTACCTCTAGATATGAGAAAAAAATTATTAAGTACGGTATATAACCGTTTAAAACTATACAAAATATCAAAATTCAATGTTGGAGACCATATACGCAAAAGTAAATACAAACATGTTTTTGAAAAAGGATACACACCAAATTGGACAACAGAAATTTTCACAATTAAAACAGTCCAAAATCCAGTTACATACATATTAGAAGACTCTCGTGGTAATCCTATTAAAGGGGGATTCTATGATGAAGAACTCATAAAAACGGAATTTCCTAACATATATATGATTGAAAAAGTTCTCAAAACTAAAGGAGATAAAGTATTTGTTAAATGGTTGGGATTTTCTGATCAGCATAGTTCTTGGATTAATAAAAATGAAATATTGTAGTTAAGTTTATATATAAGCCTATTTTTGTAACTAATATATTAAAGAAAAACAAATAAATTAGCATACAAATTCTTTTTTATACAAAGTGTTGTGTTTAATTTCATTTATTAATAATCTGACAACCATAATGTCAATAACACTTACTCTAAACTCAAACTCATCCGAGTTATCAGCTAATTACTTTCCTCCTATTGGTTTAAATGGTGGATATGAATGTGCTCTAACTGATTTTCATTCATATAATAGCATTCCTAATGTAGATGATTATAACAATATATTTCATATAGGTGAACACGTAATTAAAATACCAATAGGATCATATGAATTAAATGATATAGTTGATTATATTAAAGATCAATATAAGCAGCACTGTCCGGAAAATAAAATTGATATAGAGGCTAATAACAATACAATGCAAGTTAGAGTTAATAGCTCCAATGATCCCATATACTTTAATAAGGATAATACAATTGGAAAACTTTTAGGATTCAATAAGAAAATTCTAGCTCCTAACGAAGACCATTACTCAGATCTTCCCGTTAATATTTTCCTAGTGAATATCTTGCGTGTTGAGTGTAATATAGTCGTTAACACAAGCACATACATTACATGAATTTGCGACAAATGTTCCACCAGGGTATAAAATTGTTGAGATTCCTAGAAATCTTATCTATTTACCAGTTAACTGCCGAGAGATAAGTTCTCTAACTCTACGCGTCGTTGATCAGAACGGGTATTTAATTAATTTCCGAGGAGAGGAAATTACAATGAGAATACATTTGAGAACTAACAAATAATGATAATATACAACGCCAGGCAATCTAAGGATAAAATTGGATACACTTCTAAAACACTATTGCAAACCAAACCAAAATTAAAGACATCTTCACAAAAACAACATCTGACACAAGCAAATAAAAAAATTTTGAAGTCTCTCAATTTAAAGTTGGTAAAGAAATGAGTTCCATACTAGATGTAATAGAAAAACCTCTATCAGGCGAGAGTATAATTAAAAAGGACTACCACATATATACACCGTACCTACAATCCTTCAATAATAATGATGAGATTCGAATTTCAATACAAAATCAAGACTTGTATGTGCTACCCAGCGAAAGCTATATATATATGTTGAGGGAAGTGTTGTAGATGATAATAACAGCAAAATATCATCTTTTTTAAATCTTAAATTAAAAAATCGCTTTGTGGCACATCTCTTTGACGAAATTCGATATGAACTTAATGGAATAGATATTGATCATACAAAAAAATTTGGCATTTCAAGCACCTTAAAGAATTTCCTTTCTTTATCACCAACGGAAAGTGTTGCCATGTATAATGCTGGATGGAACAAACTCTATGATTTGGATATATGTACCACTGAAACTATTTTTAGGTTTTGCTGAAGACTATAATAAAATTATACTCAGCGGTAAACATGAATTGATTCTCTTACGTAATAAAAACGATGAAAAACTCGCATACTCAACTGTTGCTACTGACAAACCAAAAATTAGTATCTCAAACATCTAATGGAGAATTCCACATGTACAATTATCTGATCTGAACAAATTGAATATGATTAAAATTATTAGCAATGGTGCTTCTATACCGTTGGCATTTCGCAGTTGGGATTGTCATATTAATCCACAACTAAATACAGGAACTAGCCACATATGGAATGTTAAATTGGCTGCAAATAGAGAACGACCTCGTATTGTATCCAACAAGAAAATAAGTTTGTTCACTGTAATCTAAACAACTTAAAAGTACATTTAAATTCCGAATCGTATCCATATGATGATCTAAATATAAAATTTAAAAATGATCGTTATACATACGATTTCAACAAAGCTACTACATGAGAGAATCACAACCGCTTCTAACTACTCAAGAGTTTAAAAATAGTATGCCGATAGTGGTAGTAGATGACAGTCACCAAAACGAATCTCTCTCTAACGGTTCTGTTGATATAAAAATTGAAATGGATTCCAACATTCCTAGCGATACATCAGCTTTTTGCATTCTCATCCACGATCGCTTAATAGAATACATACCCTTAAAAGGTCAAGTTCGTAAAATCATGTAAATGAAAAATAAGATGTTGGAGGATAAAGTTTTCATCGATATGCAAGGATTTAAATCTAATTCAAAGATCTTCATTGCAAAAGAGATAGCAATTGTTTTTAACAATAAGGAGCACATAAATTTGATTATCAAACCACCGTTTAACTTCAAAAGATTATCAATAGCAAAACACAAAGAAGCAAATTGGTTAACAAGAAACTTTCATCATCTAAATTGGAATGACGGATCAATAACGTTTAAGAGTGTTGTTAAATTTTTAAAATCCAATTCAAAGTATTCTTCAATCTGTGTTAAGGGTGTGGAAAAGAAGACATGGTTTGAGAAACTACTTCAACTTAGAGTTTTCAACATCGAGGATATTGGCTGCATCAACTTTAAGCAAATACAACTTAAATATCCGAAACATTTTTACTGCAGCTATCACAATTATGGAGTTTGTGCCTTAAGAAATGCATATTTACTTTATCAGGAAAATAAGTAAAAAATTTAATTTTAATTTTCTATACTTATATTGCTACAACATATATTTACGATATTTTTTTAAATAAAATCTACATATTGATTTAAAATATACAAAATTTTGTTCAATCATTTTTTTATATGTATATGGTATGTACACGAGACAGAGGCAAATATAAAAACACAACAATGAAAAAAAAATCTATTCACACATTTTTTACGTTTTTAGTAAAATCAATTTGAATTTATGTTTAAAAAATTAATCGAATCAAAATCTTAAATTTAAGGCCGCCAATAATGCATCCCCCTCTTCGTCTTGCATAAAGATTTACACATCTTCTGGCATATAGTTAAATGCTGCCAAGAAAGCATCGCCCTCTTCATCTAGCATAAACTTCTCTTCTTAATTTTGGAAGTTTTCATTGTAGATGTATGCCATTTGGTTGTTTGGAATGTCATCATCTATCTCGTCCAAAAAAATATATTTAATAGATATATTAGGAGGCAAATCGTCGTCCGAAAACTGTATTGACAGAGGGCTTATGGTTACCTCTTCCCGATTGCCGGAGAACAATCTCACACATGTCGCTTGATGAGTTTGTGAGCCGTTCAAAGATATTAAAATTGGGCTGCTGCTTAATGTATTCATTTTATTTAATTTATATAATATATATTTTTAATATTATTATATTTATTATTTTTTATTCAAAAGTCACTTTGATCGTTTACTATAACACGTTTCACACTATTAAAAGCGAAATTATTGAGGATTTGACACGACTCTTTGTAGATACAATGCTCAATGCTGTACTTGCTGCTAGATTAGAAAACTTCTCAATTTATACGAATTACGATCAAGTCTTTAAGGGTCAATAGACAGAGACAGACACAAATGTCAACAAGCAGTGAAAATAACAACCAATCTTTGACAATCCTCAATATCACAAACTTCATACACACGCACGAGCATAACGTTAGCTCCCATGAGCACGCATCTCTAATTCCCTTTGACAATCCTAAATATGTTACACTTCAATTTGCCCAACCTTCAAATAAGTTCATTGCTCATATATTACATATTTTATTCATCTCTTCAAACTCTTTAAACATAGGAAATAGAAAAATCAAACTAAATAAAACCAACAACAAAAACATTCTTAGATTCCCTCACAAGCATACATAATTTCTTTCTCAAATACCCTTCTGCAACCGTTTAACAAACGAAAAACCTAAAACCAACAACAAAAACATTCTTAGATTCCCTCACAAGCATACATAATTTCTTTCTCAAATACCCTTCTGCAACCGTTTAACAAACGAAAAACCATACTACGTACAAACAAAAGAATAATACAAAAAAACTAAAGCAACATTTTCTCCATCCACACACGCACACACAATCTAAAATCATACAGCTACTGCAACCGCTTAACAAACGAAAAAACATACTACGTACAAACAAGCGCACCTGCGTGCCTACATAAATAACTATGCACATAGACGGGCGGCTATCAAACCATAAAATTAAAAACAAAAACACATCGATGCACCGACATCAAAGTATCCTTATCTATGTACAAACCATCCATAACCCTCGTCACTTCATACCATTGACAGTAATTAACATAAAATGTAAATTATAGCCCATAAATTACAAAATTTCGATTTTAATTACCCAAATTTGACAATTTTAATTGCGGTCAGGGGAACAGTTCCCTACTACTCTATATACACTTCAAAGGGTTCTTAAAGTTAAAGGAGCTGGGGTTGTCTAATCAACAGAATTCTTGTATAAGCATACATAGATGAAATATTGTAGTTGCAACAGAAACAATAAACATCATATTTATTACATAATCTAATAATAAAATTTTATAATTAGAAGAATAGGAAATAAATACATAACTTTTGGAGAATATTGTAATAAAATTTACTGATTTGTAATCAGACAGCTATAATGGCAATTAGACTTACCATAATCTCTATTAACTCGTTTAGTATTAGGAATAAAGATAATCATTGAAATGATTTTCTGTATAAAGAACAGATACAGCATTTAGATAAACTTTGTTTGTAGTTGTTGGATTGATGTGTATATTGATGATAGAGGTTTTTCTTATTAAAGTGTGTGTTAAAGGTATTTCCATATATTTTGGATACAAAAGGATAAATCATTATGTTCAATACTGATTAAATTTCAATAATTTTACTCTACAAATAAATCTTATTAAATCTGTTCATATCTTTTCGTTCATTTACTTATATATATTGATATACCACACACAGCAAGATAATAATAATATCTTAATTAGAATGAGTGATCTTATAGTGCTATAGGCACATAAATCAAATATTATAGATACTCCTACATATTAGCTATTAGCGCCTATTTACATATATAAGCACATAATTCAGTTAAATTTTAGGCTCATCATGATCTACAATGTATCCCGAACCATTGTTTATATGAATATTTTTGATACAATAGCGCTTCGCACGCTTTTGCAAACGAGTGGAAGCTGCTAATTGTTGTTGCATGTACTTTTTTTACCAGATATGCTACTCGAGCAATCTAGCTTGACTCCACTAGACATCGAAGAGGAACGAACTGTGTAGGATCAGATTGTGTTTAATCCCTCCATATAGTTATATTTCGTTAGACTTTACTCTACAGTCTGGATACTTTAACTAACATTAGACACATATAACAGATTTCAGGTCCCTCGACGGTTAGATAAAGGATCTAGTTATATCAATTAAATAGGCTTTGCTTTTCCGAGGAATTAATCGAAAGATCATCATTGATCTCAAATGAACTTCTATCCAGATCTATGCTAAGTTTTTCTGCTCTATGAGTGGATACTCAAGTTAAAGGATGTGCTTGAATCAGGATGTGCTTGAATCCATCTTTATCGAAGAATATTTAAATATTTTTTCTGAAAGAAAGGCTTACCTGTAAGATGTCAGAAGAACTGATGCCCCCGACAATAGTTGGGTACATACATACATATATACAATTATATATTGCTCTTATATACTAACATGCATATATATATATATATATATATATATATATATATATATATATATATATATATATATATATATATATATATATATATATATATATATATATATATATATATATATATATATATATATATATATATATATATATATATATATATATATATATATATATATATATATATATATATATATATATATATATATATATATATATATATATATATATATATATATATATATATATATATATATATATATATATATATATATATATATATATATATATAAATATATATATATATATATATATATATAGATAGAAAGAAACATAATTAGGTTATATCTGTTATTTTGAAAGCGTGTATTATTCTAATATTCTGATGAAGTTAATATATTTATATATATATATATATATATATATATATATATATATATATATATATATATATATATATATATATATATATATATATATATATATATATATATATATATATATATATATATATATATATATATATATATATATATATATATATATATATATATATATATATATATATATATATATATATATATATATATATATATATATATATATATATATATATATATATATATATATATATATATATTAACTTTATCAGAATATTAGAATAATACACGCTTTCAAAATAACAGATATAACCTAATCATAACGTAATTATGTTTCTTTCTATCAATTTTAAACCAATGTTACTTCTTCACCTTATAATATATTTACTTATTAAAAAGGTGAACAACAAAGACAATTATTAAAATTCTGTAAATGTAGTAGGCATGTGAGTAGGTATCAATCTAATAATTTAACCAGCAAACAGAGATCGAGTACTACATACATAATATTCCTGATATGCTTCAAAACAATAAAAAACGATCTGTAAGACAAGGGGTAAAGCATAAAACTTTTAGCTATATTCTTTCATTCACACACACTATTTGAAAATCTTTTTTCCGACGGCATTCTTTAATAAAAAATTTTGTGCTGAAATGAATTTTTATCTAATAATCGATAGTGGATATTGAAACTAATATTCTTCCCTAACCTATTCAATTACCCTAGAGAGAGAAAAGAACCTGTCACAAGACAGGTCACGTGACTGGTTTCCCAAGGGGTCAATTGACATAATTAAGATACCTAGTGATAGGTTCTAGACCCAAACTTAAGCTACTTGTCATGTGATGGGGTCTTAATACTAGTTAAATTACTGTACTATAAACAAATGATTTTAATTTGGAACAAAATCTGCTGTATAATGAAGGAATTTTCCTATCATTTTTGTTCTAGTTTTGTGATGTGATTATTTTCACCGTTTACAACTCAGGAAGATTTTGTACCATTCCCATTTTCACTAGTCATACAACAAGTACATTCAAAACAATTGGTATAACATTTCCCTCAGAGCAGTTAAACTTAAGAAATCTATGTGTTTTATTTGAAATGAATCCTTGTTGAATACATTGTTAGATATTTCTAAAGTTAGTGAGCTACATCTTATATATAAATAGACTACACAATTTTGTCGTACACTTTTAGGTATGTTATTGTCCACCAATATTAATGAAACATACATATATGGTTAAAAAGATATTTGTGTATAGATATGCGAAATATATTTTTTTACCGAAAATCCACAAAATTCGAAAAGTTCCCCAGAAATATCCCCGTTTGAATTTCGGCCACCCGGCGATCCTAGTATTTGTTTTATTACTTAAATGCGTTATAAATTTAATTTGTTTCATGCTTTGAATTTTCTTGTTTTCTACACAAAATGATAAAGCATTTTGACAATTGTGTAATCTTGATGGTATTTTAAGTCTAATCTAATAACAATTAAGTTATTAAATTTCTATGGGTCTAATCTAATAAGTATCCAAATGTTTGTAAATGATGTAAGCTTCCCTTATATTATCTAAATTAAAATTTTATGAATCTTCAACCAATGAAGAATGGAATATGGTAGGTAATAACATATACCATAGTCATGCAAGTTGTTTACAACTAAACAAATTAGATAATTTGATTTATTTGTAAAGTTCTGCGTTACATCATAGTACTACATTTGAATGTAGTACATACTTTTCCAACATATTCATAATCATCCTTACTATATGACTAATTAGTAATCATTTCTACGAAACTAATTCAGATGATTACACGAGGAGATACCTGTTTATATAATTAAGTAGAATTCATCGACAACTCAGTTATTTTGTTAGCAACGTCATCATATCAACCATCATCGTATAAAAACCTTCAAGAGTGTACGAACTTGATGACTTGATAATATAAATCGAAATTAGTCAATAAAATATAGTTTAGTAATGCGTTTTTATCGTTCACTATAATTTTCTTTAATATGAATATGCATAGATACATAATTATTTCAAAATTCTCTTATAAATATTCTAAATATGCATGTACATATATATAGTACATATATGCATGTATATATAGTGCATATGTCTAATGTTGAACTAAAGGAATACTTAATATGATAACTGTAAGCAAATGGAATATGCTTTTACAATTATCTAACAATATTTGAGTTTGGTATATTCACTGATTCCTAAATACAATCGAAATCTGTACATGTATACTATAAAAGGCCTATATATTTGCTTTTTTAAGTTCTCCTCTTATGTTTTTATTAAGACTATCCCATTATGGTATTGAATTAAGCACATGAATCTAATGGGAATATTTTGGTAGTTGACTTCTTATCAACCTGTAATTTAATAATATTCAAAAAGATATCGAGTAATAATATTCCGAAATATATCTACAATTAAATTGAATTTTCAAGGATATGTGTTGTAATATGAGTTTTAAAAATAGTACGTATTTGTATATTCAGTTTCGGTATGGAATTAGTCAACAGATTTTACAGAATCTCATTCATAATAATAATTTGAATTTACATTAATTCAAATAATTAAACTAGAAAACCTAAATTATTACTTTCATCTTAGATTTGTATCAAAATTTTTCAAACATGTAATCATCACAATCTCTATAATAAACACTTGCTTCTTTCATATTTTTAGAATGTTTTATTAAACGCTGGTGTTTAAAAACAACCAGCTTTACTCTGCACATCAAAAATAAAAAAACTAACCTTGTTTAGCAAATCAGTATAAGAAAATGTATGTATTATTAAGTAATATACATACATATGTACGTTCAATGACACGCTTCAGAAAAATAAAACAAAACTCAAACAATAGAACACATCAATACAAAGATTATCTATCGATCACAGCATACTAATACCATCTACTACTTTCCAGCTGTCAAGAGAAAAGTTAACTTATAAAATCCCTACTTGATAAAATATTTAATGTAAAGAAATATCTTTGTATATCAAATAAACTCATTAAATTATTAAAAATATCGGATGTAAAAGTGATAGAAATAATTAATGTTCCTGTCTTCCATGTATTGGTATAAGCCTTCAAATTAAAGAACAACAACCATGTAATAAGTATATTGATAGACCTTTCACCCTCAAAAATATAACCGTCGATTACTAAAATAAATTTTCTGAGTCACGAAAACCTTCCATGACTTCCTCCCAAAAAAATTAATCTTCTGGTCCTCGTGTAGAGCTCATTGTAAAACAATCACACAAAGTGATAAAAAATAGTGATGTACATGCACAACAACTACCACTGTAAGCTCAAAAATATACAATCTTTATCTGTAAAGTTCAAATAATAAACAAAAATATCCAAGTCAGCAGAATTAAGAATACATAAAAAATTTTTAAAAGAAAAATTAATATGTACAACCTCAAAAAGAAATTTATATACATACATAAACAACAACCTACAAAACAGCAAAATTTATATAGATGCTAGATCGATCACAACAGACATATATCGTATACACACACTCAGCCCAACACACACCTACCAAAAAGTGATGACGTAATACTCATACACAAACATAACATATAATAAAATTTCATACTATGTATTGTGAAATTTAAATTCCTTTGTCTAGCAATACGAAACACTGTTTCTTCAATAAATAAACGAAGATGCCATAACGACAGCTTTGTCTCACCAACGAAGCAAAAGTCTGACAGACAAAACCCCATAAAATAATAATGTCACCTTAACATCTATCTACAATTGTTACATTAAAATAAAGAAATCAAAATATCCATCACAAGTTCATTAACCATATTCAAAAACTCTGGTTATCAATACTATGGTCCCAAAATATTGAACAACTGAAATGCACTTGTACATAAAAAAACCTCTGCAAACAAAATACATGTTTCAAATTTCAAATAAAATATATCAGCATATTTATTAGCTACACACAACTACAAATCCAAACGATCATGCAAATATTTTGCAACAAAGAAAACAAAAGTTCTCACTTGAAAAAAATTAATACAAACATAGAGCAAACACTTATTTGTATGTATGTACATGCATACATCAAATAAATTTGCAGATATGTACATAAGTATGTACACATATTGTCAAATTTCATACCCATGCGATTGCGTACTCAGAACATTTAGTAGAACTTAACACAGCTCCTCCTCCCCTCTCACACTTCCATAACCACATAAAGAAAATATACAAACCGTTCACCAACCGACTGACGTTGAGTAAAAAATGGACGGACATGCTTAAATAAATAGAAACAAAACATTTTAAAACTTTAAATATAAACAAATTGAATTTAACATAGATAGAACAAAGATAAGCTTGACAAAATAAAAAAATTTCATCGTCCACAGTATTATAAAACACAGATGTAATCAAACGGATTTTAGCATAAACATATAAAAATAGGGAAGGTCAGATACATGAGAACATTTTATACAACATATCAAGATCACATGTCGTCTACAAAAACAATTCAAACTATTTTAACAACATACCTCCAAATCATGGACAGGCTCAAATTCATACATTCAGACATATAGAAATTCCCACAGACAGACAGAAATTCTCACACCCCCCCATACTTACACTAACAAATTGAAAAAACATCAAGCTATGAACATGTCACATACACAAATGTATATTCTCACGGACAGACATCAATCCAGATGTAGAAATATGATTACATTTATATACATAGCAACAGCAAGAATTCGCACGATCAGCACAAAATCAAGGACATTTTAAGTTATTTCATAAAGAAACTTAAGACATAAATGACCACAGGTAAATGTATTAAAATTCTGATGTTGATTATAGCTGTATTTATATTTGTGCCCAGATATTTGAGTACTTCCAAAGGAGGTTGTAAGTTTCCAAAACTATCGAAATATTCTTTTTCATTCATGTTTTTATAATATGCTACCCAATGTGTACCAGGTCCTGTTGATATATCCAAATTGATTATACCACATTCTTTTTTCTTTGGTCGTTTTGGTAGTGAGTCCAACATAAAAACTCCTCTAAAATGTGGAATTTTGATTGAAAAATTTCTCAAGTCGCATTTTTAAAATTTTTTTGTGTGCTCTTTATGAACTAAACCATAACCCTTTTTATATGGTTTTAGGTAAAGTCCTTTCCCAACAGCTATAGATTCCATCGTTTTATTATGTCTAATTGCTTCATCAAGCTGATTTTTTGCATTCTTTGTCGCATTTACAGCCTTAGCTATAGCAGCAGCTCCAGTCGTTAGACTTCCAATTGCACCCAGAGCAGTTAAAATCGGTATTAGTGGTAAAAAACCACCAATTTTTGGTACATTTATTATGCGAGGTATTATAACTTGGGATTTTCTTCCTTTTAAAGTATTGTTGATCGTTTTACGTGCTATTCTAATAGCATTGTTAATGTCTAAAGGTTTTTTCTCCTTTAGTATTTTTTTGCAGCTCTAATTGATGAACTGAACAATTTTTTACCATTTAATTTAGGTTTCTTAACATTTTTCTTTTTCTCCACACCCATACCAAATTTTGTTTTGGCTTTCATAGCGTTAGTAACCATATATGCCAATGATTTTTCTGCTAGACTGCTATCTTTTGATAAAACTCGATCCCAAGCTGAATTTTCAAGAATTTTATCAGCTTGATGTCTAATATTTAAATCTTTATTTTTAGAATAAGATATGTCGTGATTTTTGCAGGCAGAGTCCAATAAATTGATTCCTTTATCACCTCGATTTAAACATTTTTGTAGTTTAGTTCCAGGTCCATAGTATTGATATCCAGGAAGTTCAACAGGAAGAGAGTTTATTATTTGATCTAGTAAACCTGCTCCAACGAAGGTGTTTTTATGACTAAATGATTTTTGATAATGTATAACCATATTATTTATTTATTTTTTCTATAATAAAAGGTAACAAACATGAATTGCATTTGGTTATAAAAACAACATAGTTACTAAAACAACATAAAACTATTTTAGTTCGAAACATTGATGATTCATCGAACATCAGTTCAAAAATAAAACATAGTTCACTCTTACCAAATTCTATTCGTGCTCTAATAGTGGGACCATCAAATTGTGGAAAGGCTAATGTTATGATTGGCTTACTAGAAAGTCCTAATGGACTAAAGTTTGAAAACATCTATTTATACTCAAAATCTCTATATCAGCCGAAATATGAATACTTGAAGAGATTAATTACACCTATTAAAGGAATGGGATATTACACATTCACCGAAAATGTATCAGTTATTCCCCCTGACAAAGCTAAAACTAATTCAATTATGATATTTGATGATGTTGCATGTGAGAAGCAGAATAATACACGAGATTATTTTTGTATGGGACGACATAGGGATGTTGATTCATTCTACTTGTGCCAAACTTATACCAGAATTCCCAAGCATTTAATAAGAGACAATGCGAATATGATTATAATGTTTAAACAAGATGAGACAAATATGAAACATGTTTATAGGGATCTGTTGCCAGCGATATGAGTTATGCAAAGTTTCATGAAATTTGTCGAATGTGCTGGAAGGATAAATATGGCTTTTTGATGATAAGCAAAGATAATGAATTAAACAATGGGCGCTACAGAAAATTATTCGATTATTTCAAAACAATATAAATTGCTCTACATAAAAGAAAAACTTTAGTATATAATCTGGCTTTAACCATAATACATCTATATAGCTCTTGAAATATCAACTATACCTGATCTAATTATCTACCTAATAAGCTGATCTGATCTGATATCTAATACGCTGATCCGATACCTAATAAGCTAATCTGATACCTAATAACCTGATCTGATACCTAATAAGCTGATCTGATACCTAATAAGCTGATCTGATACCTAATAAGCTGATCTGATACCTAATAAGCTGATCTGATACCTAACAAGCTGATCTGATACCTAATAAGCTGATCTGATACCTAATAAGCTGATCTGATACCGAACAAGCTGATCTAATACCTAATAAGCTGATCTGATACCTAATAACCTGATCTGATAACCTGATCAGGTGCCTAATAAGCTGATCTGATAACCTGATCTGATACCTAATAAGCTAGTCTGATACCTAATAACCTGATCTGATAACCTAATCAGGTACCAAAATAAGCTGATCTGATAACCTGATAAGATACCTAATAAGCTCATCAGATACCTAAGAAGCTGATCAGATACCTAATAAGCTGATCTGATACCTAATAAGCTGATCTGATAACCTGATCAGATACCTAATAAGCTGATCTGATAGCTGGAAAATGGATGAAAAAATTTTAAAAGAGTTGGTTGCGACAAGAAATGTCTTGAAGAAAAAGCTTCGTAGAATAAAAACGAGCGAAATAGACACACGCGAACAACTAAAAGATACATTTAAACCTATAACAGATCCTTTAAACAAATTTATAGATAATTCTAATAATATCAATGGAATCATCATAAAAGAAAAGAATGAGATGAAAACAGAAATTGAATAAAATAACAGTTCTAATCGCCTTAAGAAACCATCAATTCAGTTGGAGACAAGTACACCAAAGAAACTTGTAGAAGAATCAATATTTGATACCAGGAATTCACTTGCTGATCCTAATGGTGAGAGTACTATTGATAATGATGATGACGGTGATGACGATTTTTACTCTCAAAATTCAAATGCTAAAGAGAGTTACACTGACTTATCTGTTTTGGAAGGAAGAAATGAATTAGATACTAACTATGGTCCACATAAAGATTTCAATAATGAATGGAAATTTTGTGATAGTAAGCTCAAATTAAATGAAAACAAAATACATGTTGGTAGTCAAATATGGGCTCTAACACCAGGACTATTTTCTCTAATGTTTCATAAAATACCAAAAAACTATGATAAATATGAACTAGAACTCTACAAAAAATTTTAATTAATACAAATGCGTACAGAAGAGACTATAAACCTGATGGACAAATCAAGGGAACGAAAGCCTATAAATATAAACATATTATTAAAAAGATGTTTAAAGAGAAAAACCAACAGACTTTATCAAAATCAATACCAAATAAGACAATATCTAATTATAAAGGTGATGGATTGATGCAGTTTAACCCTCATAAACCAAACTATATATACTGGGATGATCCAAATGAGATGGTAGATCGACTTCGACTACTGGTATCATCACAAGCTGCAGGTCATACTAATCATAATAACGAAATTGTATCAATTATTGAAGAACTTCGCGAAGCTAATATAATAGAATAATCTATATAAAGTATGGTATTGAATTAAGCACATGAATCTAATGGGAATATTTTGGTAGTTGACTTCTTATCAACCTGTAATTTAATAATACTCAAAAAGATATCGAGTAATAATATTCCGAAATATATCTACAATTAAATTGAATTTTCAAGGATATGTGTTGTAATATGAGTTTTAAAAATAGTACGTATTTGTATATTCAGTTTCGGTATGGAATTAGTCAACAGATTTTACAGAATCTCATTCATAATAATAATTTGAATTTACATTAATTCAAATAATTAAACTAGAAAACCTAAATTATTACTTTCATCTTAGATTTGTATCAAAATTTTTCAAACATGTAATCATCACAATCTCTATAATAAACACTTGCTTCTTTCATATTTTTAGAATGTTTTATTAAACGCTGGTGTTTAAAAACAACCAGCTTTACTCTGCACATCAAAAATAAAAAAACTAACCTTGTTTAGCAAATCAGTATAAGAAAATGTATGTATTATTAAGTAATATACATACATATGTACGTTCAATGACACGCTTCAGAAAAATAAAACAAAACTCAAACAATAGAACACATCAATACAAAGATTATCTATCGATCACAGCATACTAATACCATCTACTACTTTCCAGCTGTCAAGAGAAAAGTTAACTTATAAAATCCCTACTTGATAAAATATTTAATGTAAAGAAATATCTTTGTATATCAAATAAACTCATTAAATTATTAAAAATATCGGATGTAAAAGTGATAGAAATAATTAATGTTCCTGTCTTCCATGTATTGGTATAAGCCTTCAAATTAAAGAACAACAACCATGTAATAAGTATATTGATAGACCTTTCACCCTCAAAAATATAACCGTCGATTACTAAAATAAATTTTCTGAGTCACGAAAACCTTCCATGACTTCCTCCCAAAAAAATTAATCTTCTGGTCCTCGTGTAGAGCTCATTGTAAAACAATCACACAAAGTGATAAAAAATAGTGATGTACATGCACAACAACTACCACTGTAAGCTCAAAAATATACAATCTTTATCTGTAAAGTTCAAATAATAAACAAAAATATCCAAGTCAGCAGAATTAAGAATACATAAAAAATTTTTAAAAGAAAAATTAATATGTACAACCTCAAAAAGAAATTTATATACATACATAAACAACAACCTACAAAACAGCAAAATTTATATAGATGCTAGATCGATCACAACAGACATATATCGTATACACACACTCAGCCCAACACACACCTACCAAAAAGTGATGACGTAATACTCATACACAAACATAACATATAATAAAATTTCATACTATGTATTGTGAAATTTAAATTCCTTTGTCTAGCAATACGAAACACTGTTTCTTCAATAAATAAACGAAGATGCCATAACGACAGCTTTGTCTCACCAACGAAGCAAAAGTCTGACAGACAAAACCCCATAAAATAATAATGTCACCTTAACATCTATCTACAATTGTTACATTAAAATAAAGAAATCAAAATATCCATCACAAGTTCATTAACCATATTCAAAAACTCTGGTTATCAATACTATGGTCCCAAAATATTGAACAACTGAAATGCACTTGTACATAAAAAAAACCTCTGCAAACAAAATACATATTTCAAATTTCAAATAAAATATATCAGCATATTTATTAGCTACACACAACTACAAATCCAAACGATCATGCAAATATTTTGCAACAAAGAAAACAAAAGTTCTCACTTGAAAAAAATTAATACAAACATAGAGCAAACACTTATTTGTATGTATGTACATGCATACATCAAATAAATTTGCAGATATGTACATAAGTATGTACACATATTGTCAAATTTCATACCCATGCGATTGCGTACTCAGAACATTTAGTAGAACTTAACACAGCTCCTCCTCCCCTCTCACACTTCCATAACCACATAAAGAAAATATACAAACCGTTCACCAACCGACTGACGTTGAGTAAAAAATGGACGGACATGCTTAAATAAATAGAAACAAAACATTTTAAAACTTTAAATATAAACAAATTGAATTTAACATAGATAGAACAAAGATAAGCTTGACAAAATAAAAAAATTTCATCGTCCACAGTATTATAAAACACAGATGTAATCAAACGTATTTTAGCATAAACATATAAAAATAGGGAAGGTCAGATACATGAGAACATTTTATACAACATATCAAGATCACATGTCGTCTACAAAAACAATTCAAACTATTTTAACAACATACCTCCAAATCATGGACAGGCTCAAATTCATACATTCAGACATATAGAAATTCCCACAGACAGACAGAAATTCTCACACCCCCCCATACTTACACTAACAAATTGAAAAAACATCAAGCTATGAACATGTCACATACACAAATGTATATTCTCACGGACAGACATCAATCCAGATGTAGAAATATGATTACATTTATATACATAGCAACAGCAAGAATTCGCACGATCAGCACAAAATCAAGGACATTTTCAGTTATTTCATAAAGAAACTTAAGACATAAATGACCACAGGTAAATGTATTAAAATTCTGATGTTGATTATAGCTGTATTTATATTTGTGCCCAGATATTTGAGTACTTCCAAAGGAGGTTGTAAGTTTCCAAAACTATCGAAATATTCTTTTTCATTCATGTTTTTATAATATGCTACCCAATGTGTACCAGGTCCTGTTGATATATCCAAATTGATTATACCACATTCTTTTTTCTTTGGTCGTTTTGGTAGTGAGTCCAACATAAAAACTCCTCTAAAATGTGGAATTTTGATTGAAAAATTTCTCAAGTCGCATTTTTAAAATTTTTTTGTGTGCTCTTTATGAACTAAACCATAACCCTTTTTATATGGTTTTAGGTAAAGTCCTTTCCCAACAGCTATAGATTCCATCGTTTTATTATGTCTAATTGCTTCATCAAGCTGATTTTTTGCATTCTTTGTCGCATTTACAGCCTTAGCTATAGCAGCAGCTCCAGTCGTTAGACTTCCAATTGCACCCAGAGCAGTTAAAATCGGTATTAGTGGTAAAAAACCACCAATTTTTGGTACATTTATTATGCGAGGTATTATAACTTGGGATTTTCTTCCTTTTAAAGTATTGTTGATCGTTTTACGTGCTATTCTAATAGCATTGTTAATGTCTAAAGGTTTTTTCTCCTTTAGTATTTTTTTGCAGCTCTAATTGATGAACTGAACAATTTTTTACCATTTAATTTAGGTTTCTTAACATTTTTCTTTTTCTCCACACCCATACCAAATTTTGTTTTGGCTTTCATAGCGTTAGTAACCATATATGCCAATGATTTTTCTGCTAGACTGCTATCTTTTGATAAAACTCGATCCCAAGCTGAATTTTCAAGAATTTTATCAGCTTGATGTCTAATATTTAAATCTTTATTTTTAGAATAAGATATGTCGTGATTTTTGCAGGCAGAGTCCAATAAATTGATTCCTTTATCACCTCGATTTAAACATTTTTGTAGTTTAGTTCCAGGTCCATAGTATTGATATCCAGGAAGTTCAACAGGAAGAGAGTTTATTATTTGATCTAGTAAACCTGCTCCAACGAAGGTGTTTTTATGACTAAATGATTTTTGATAATGTATAACCATATTATTTATTTATTTTTTCTATAATAAAAGGTAACAAACATGAATTGCATTTGGTTATAAAAACAACATAGTTACTAAAACAACATAAAACTATTTTAGTTCGAAACATTGATGATTCATCGAACATCAGTTCAAAAATAAAACATAGTTCACTCTTACCAAATTCTATTCGTGCTCTAATAGTGGGACCATCAAATTGTGGAAAGGCTAATGTTATGATTGGCTTACTAGAAAGTCCTAATGGACTAAAGTTTGAAAACATCTATTTATACTCAAAATCTCTATATCAGCCGAAATATGAATACTTGAAGAGATTAATTACACCTATTAAAGGAATGGGATATTACACATTCACCGAAAATGTATCAGTTATTCCCCCTGACAAAGCTAAAACTAATTCAATTATGATATTTGATGATGTTGCATGTGAGAAGCAGAATAATACACGAGATTATTTTTGTATGGGACGACATAGGGATGTTGATTCATTCTACTTGTGCCAAACTTATACCAGAATTCCCAAGCATTTAATAAGAGACAATGCGAATATGATTATAATGTTTAAACAAGATGAGACAAATATGAAACATGTTTATAGGGATCTGTTGCCAGCGATATGAGTTATGCAAAGTTTCATGAAATTTGTCGAATGTGCTGGAAGGATAAATATGGCTTTTTGATGATAAGCAAAGATAATGAATTAAACAATGGGCGCTACAGAAAATTATTCGATTATTTCAAAACAATATAAATTGCTCTACATAAAAGAAAAACTTTAGTATATAATCTGGCTTTAACCATAATACATCTATATAGCTCTTGAAATATCAACTATACCTGATCTAATTATCTACCTAATAAGCTGATCTGATCTGATATCTAATACGCTGATCCGATACCTAATAAGCTAATCTGATACCTAATAACCTGATCTGATACCTAATAAGCTGATCTGATACCTAATAAGCTGATCTGATACCTAATAAGCTGATCTGATACCTAATAAGCTGATCTGATACCGAACAAGCTGATCTAATACCTAATAAGCTGATCTGATACCTAATAACCTGATCTGATAACCTGATCAGGTGCCTAATAAGCTGATCTGATAACCTGATCTGATACCTAATAAGCTAGTCTGATACCTAATAACCTGATCTGATAACCTAATCAGGTACCAAAATAAGCTGATCTGATAACCTGATAAGATACCTAATAAGCTCATCAGATACCTAAGAAGCTGATCTGATACCTAATAAGCTGATCTGATAACCTGATCAGATACCTAATAAGCTGATCTGATAGCTGGAAAATGGATGAAAAAATTTTAAAAGAGTTGGTTGCGACAAGAAATGTCTTGAAGAAAAAGCTTCGTAGAATAAAAACGAGCGAAATAGACACACGCGAACAACTAAAAGATACATTTAAACCTATAACAGATCCTTTAAACAAATTTATAGATAATTCTAATAATATCAATGGAATCATCATAAAAGAAAAGAATGAGATGAAAACAGAAATTGAATAAAATAACAGTTCTAATCACCTTAAGAAACCATCAATTCAGTTGGAGACAAGTACACCAAAGAAACTTGTAGAAGAATCAATATTTGATACCAGGAATTCACTTGCTGATCCTAATGGTGAGAGTACTATTGATAATGATGATGACGGTGATGACGATTTTTACTCTCAAAATTCAAATGCTAAAGAGAGTTACACTGACTTATCTGTTTTGGAAGGAAGAAATGAATTAGATACTAACTATGGTCCACATAAAGATTTCAATAATGAATGGAAATTTTGTGATAGTAAGCTCAAATTAAATGAAAACAAAATACATGTTGGTAGTCAAATATGGGCTCTAACACCAGGACTATTTTCTCTAATGTTTCATAAAATACCAAAAAAACTATGATAAATATGAACTAGAACTCTACAAAAAATTTTAATTAATACAAATGCGTACAGAAGAGACTATAAACCTGATGGACAAATCAACGGAACGAAAGCCTATAAATATAAACATATTATTAAAAAGACGTTTAAAGAGAAAAACCAACAGACTTTATCAAAATCAATACCAAATAAGACAATATCTAATTATAAAGGTGATGGATTGATGCAGTTTAACCCTCATAAGCCAAACTATATATACTGGGATGATCCAAATGAGATGGTAGATCGACTTCGACTACTGGTATCATCACAAGCTGCAGGTCATACTAATCATAATAACGAAATTGTATCAATTATTGAAGAACTTCGCGAAGCTAATATAATAGAATAATCTATATAAAGTATGTCTGTTGACAAGTTTGGACATTATCTAAACGATACAGGCAATATAATTTCATTGAAAAATGCCCCTAAAATGTTGGGGTTCTTTATGGATGCGAACAACAACATCGATGTCCAAAACAAAAGAATCAAAAATGTGGCAAAAGCTGTGGAAGAAAACGATGTTATCAATAAATTGTTTCTGCAAACTCAAATCGAAGAAATAGAACACAAGCTATTAAAATACTTAAAGAAGATAACAACAATATTCATGATACTCTAAGAACTCAAATCGAAATGCTAAAACATGCAATAATATAACAGTTGGAAGAGAATAAGAAAATGCAAGAAACTATTTCCAAAATCAAACAATTTTTGGAAGACGGATATCTACAAAAATTTGTTGAAAGTATACAAAAGAAAAGTTAATGAGAAGATTTATAGATTTGAAAATTACATGTTTGTGTCAATAGCTAAAAGTGTATCAAATAGATCACAACACATCGAAAATAATTCTTAATACTAAAAAATGACTTCAAAAAGAATTTTAGTAAATGAACTCCATAAACAAGCTCGAAAATCTTTTTTACGACGTAGAGTTGTGATGAAAGGAATAGATGATCTTTGGCAAGCTGATTTAGTTGAAACGGGAAATTATTCTATGGATATTAAAAATTATAGATTTTTGTTAACTGTAATTGACACATTCTCCAAATTTGCATGGGCAGTACCACTTAAAACAAAAACTGCACTTGAAACAACCCAAGCCATGGCAGATATTTTTCAATTGGGACGAGTACTGATGGTAAAGAATTTTTCAATAAACACTTTGGAAAATTGATGGATAAGTACAACATTAATCACTATTCAACGTATAGCAGAATGAAAGCATCAATAGTAGAACGATTTAATAGAACATTAAAAGGGAGGATGTGGAAAGAATTTAGTTTTAATGGTACATACAATTGGCTTGATATCTACAAAGATCTATTAGAATTATATAACAGAAAAGTTCATCGTACAATTAAAACGGCTCCAATTAAAGTCAACTCTTCAAATGAGAAAAAATTATTGAATACAGTATACAGTCATTTGAAAATGTATAAAATATCGAAATTTAATGTTGGTGATCATGTGCGCATAAGCAAATATAAGCATATTTTTGAAAAAGGTTATACTCCAAATTGGACAACAGAAATTTTTACAATTAAATCTATTCAAAATACATTTCCCACAACATCCACATTAGAAGACTATCGTGGAAATCTTATTAAAGGTGGATTTTATGATGAAGAACTTTTAAAAACAAGATTTCCTAATACATATCTAGTTGAAAAGATCATTGAAACCAGGGGAGCCAAAGCATTTGTTAAATGGTTAGGATTTAATAACGATCACAATTCTTGGATAAGTAAAGATGAAATATTATAGTTTAAACAATATCAGCAATTATTATACATACATTGTTACCGACAATAATGTACATTACTAAATAATACAACTATGTACCTTTTTACTCTTTCACTTTGCTTCTATTCTTATAATTGATAAAAATCGTGGTCATTTTGTCAACGAGAGAAGAACAAGTCAGACCATTAGAACTTGAAATTTAATTAATTGAAAATAAAAAAAAAAAACTAAGGTAAAATTCGCTAAATAAAAGATTGTAAGAAATATGAATTAATAAAGTTTCGTCCTTAGAATTTTAAAGCGACGAACACAGTTAGCTATTAAAACTTGGTTTTATTTTTCACAATTCTTTAAAATTCTTAATATGGAGGAAAACCTAACTCTAGCTGCCAATTGCATCTTATGTACCGACCCAGACGATGGAAACATGATCACCTGTTCTAAGTGTATTCACTGTTTCCATAGTAGCTGTTGTGATATCGACGAAGATGTCGACAAGTTTGCGTGGATATGCCATGATTGTATTAAGCAACAAAACACCAAACATAACCTAGAAGTACTAGGTGCCACTGCTGAGACGGGTGTAGATGTTGTAAATGCATCAGCATCCACAAGCGTATCCACACAACAGACCCATGGTACACGAACAGAAACTAATGCTAAAAGGCAGCTTCAACTACAACTACTAGAGGAGGAAATGTTGCTTAGACAAGAGTTTTTACGCCGTAAGTACCAATTATTACAGGGCGATGCTGATGAAAGTCAACAAGTTGACGATGTACGGCCGGTGGATAAAAGCATAAAAAATGCTACAACCAATACTTCACCGTGTGTACAAAATTACCAAAAAGACTTTAACATGAGCCCAATCTGTCAAAGTACAAGCGCGGTATTACCTAGCAGCAGTGCCATCTCGTGTGGAGTAGGTGAAACTGGCAACATGCGCTCGAAGTTAGCGCAGACACAAACCGATTTTTCAGCTGATATACGATGTGGCATCCCCTGTATTAGTCAACAACGTAGTAGATATGGTAAGGGTGAAATACAAAATCCAAATATGTCAAATGCTCAACATATGGGATTTGACACAAATTATAGTAATTACAACATTAACAATACCAGAAATATAGGCCATACGCGGCAAAATAATAATTTAAGCGGCTGTAATTATTGTGATCGAAGTACATCAATGACCCAATTAATGGCACGACAATATATTGGCGGAGATTTGCCGTCGTTCAACGGCGACCCAGAAGAGTGGCCAATATTTATAAGTGCCTTTCAGCACAGCACTCAAGCTGCTGGATACACAAACGAGGAAAATTTAATAAGGCTGCAAAAATGTTTACAGGGAAAAGCAAGGGCGACGGTAAGAAACTGTTTAATGATCCCCGATATGGTCCCAGAAATAATAAGGACGCTGAGGATGTATTATGGTAGACCCGAGGCCATTATAAAAAACTTAACTGAAGAAGTCCGCAAGTATATACTCCCACGGGGAAAATTAGAAACCCTCATAGAGTTTGCGTTTGCAGTAAAAAATCTTTGTGCAACCATTCGGGCATCCCAGCTAGAAGAATATTTAATTAATCCTATTCTTTTACAGGAGCTTGTAGACAAGTTGCCAGCAGACACAATATTACAATGGGCATTACATTCCAAAGATACACCCAGGCCAAGTTTAGCAGATTTTTCAGACTGGCTGTATATGATTGCTGAAGCTACATGTAAAGTGACTGTCCCAATATTTGATGCCAACAACGATAAAAGGTCATCAAAAAAGGAGGGGCGTTTAAATACGCACAAGATACAAAATCAGCAGCCACAGTGTGCTATCTGCAATGACCCACATAAATTGACACAATGTAGCCAATTTAAAGCTCTATCTGTAGCAGAGAGGTGGCATGCAGTCACGTCAAAAAACTTATGCCGCATTTGCCTTGGCACACACAGGCGCAGATGCTGGTTTCAGAAGCCGTGTGGAGTAAATGGTTGTCAGGTCCAACATAATGTATTACTGCACAATGAAGAGCACTCATCAGGTGGTACAGTAAATAACCACAGGTTCTCTAGTGAAACTGAGTCGTATTATAGAATAGTACCAGTAACACTTTATGGTCGTAAAAAATCAGTTACAATATACGCTCTCATGGATGATGGCTCGACCCTGACGCTTGTGGAAGAAAAAATAGCTGACTTATTAGATGTTGACGGCGTCAACGACCCACTGTGCATTCGCTGGACTGGTGATGTCACCCGGTATGAACATGGATCAAAGCGGTTGGACTTGAACATTTCTGCAACCAAACCGAATGCTAAAATTTATCCACTCAGCAACGTGTACACTATAAAAAGCTTAAACTTGTCAACTGAAACTTTAAATGTAGAAGATATCAAAAAGAAGTACACCTACCTTGAGAATATTCCCCTCGAAGGTTACAGCAATGTGGTGCCATCGATGATTATAGGAGTAAATAATCCAAATTTGATTTCATCCATTAAGGTACGCGAAGGTGGCTGGCATCAACCAGTGGCATCAAAAACAAGACTTGGATGGACACTCTTTGGTGGTGGTGCCCTGGCTAGTGGGAAACTTAATTTTCATAGGTGCTCCTGCGATGAAATTCATCAGCTCGTAAAACTGTTCTTGTCAGATGAGAGCGAAGGCGTAACGTCAACAGGGCCGATGCCAATGTCGAAGGAGGATGAAAGAGCCCTACAAATTTTGAATAAAACCTGTGTGCTAGAAAATGGACGATACGAAGTTGGACTTTTATGGAAAGCAGACCCGCCAGAGTTGCCAAATAGCTTGCCAACAGCGATGAAACGTTTAAAGTGTATTAAACAAAGGGCAGAGCATGACCCTAATCTGGCCGAACAATTAAAGCTTCAAATAGCAAATTTAGTGGAAAAGGGCTATGCTGAAAAGTTACCACTAGCAGTTTTGCAGGAAAATATAATCAAAATATGGTACTTACCAACGTTTATTGTGAAGAATCCGAACAAGCCCAACAAAGTTCGCCTAGTATGGGACGCTGCAGCAAAATCTGATGGGTTTGCTCTTAACGACTTTTTATTCAAAGGACCCGATTTGCTAATACCCCTTATGAAGATTTTATTTAAATTTAGAATGGGCGCAATTGCTGTGTGCGGCGATATAGCCGAGATGTTTCACCGCATAAGGGTACGTAAAGAAGATGCCGTTGCACAGCGTTTCTTGTGGTGGGACGAAAATAATTCTTTATTGATTTATCAGCTTAATGTCCTCACCTTTGGGGCTTGTTGTTCGCCATGCATTTCACACTTTGTCAGAGACAAAAATGCTCAATATTTCGGGACGAACCAAAAGGTAATTGATGCTATTAGAAAACAGCATTACGTTGATGACTTTATCGATTCCGCCGACACCATTGAAGAGGCAATTGAGCTGGCGCTAAGCGTTAAAGATGTCCACGCTAAAGGGGGGTTCCATATGCGCAATTGGTCATCGAATTCACTTGAAGTTCTCGAAGCACTTGGCGAAAATACAAAACTAGACAAGAAGACATTTGATAACCATGAAAATATGACACATTTTGAAAAAATTCTAGGCTTGTACTGGGATCCGAAAGAGGACGTCTTTAAAATGAATGTTAAATTTGTACGGCTGCGGCGACCAATATTATCTAGCGATTTAGTGCCCACAAAGCGAGAAGTTTTACAAGTTTTAATGTCTGTTTTCGACCCTCTAGGCTTTGTGTCATGCTTTATGTCATATCTTAAGGTAATTCTTCAAGAGGTATGGCGATGCCGAATAGATTGGGACCAGACTCTTAGCGATCACCTTTATAGTAAGTGGAAGAATTGGCTTACATTCCTGCCAACAATTACCAGGGTCACTATACCGCGATGCTATTCACTATTACTACAACACTCCCATTACATTGCTGAGTTGCACACGTTTGTGGATGCCAGTGAGGATGCATATGCAGCAGTTTCGTATTTTCGACTGACCCTCGGTAAAAAAACTGAAGTTAGACTCGTTGCAGCTAAGGCAAAGGTTGCCCCACTTCTGCCTCTTTCCGTACCACGACTCGAACTGCAAGCAGCAATTATTGGTGCCAGGCTTATGAAGACAATAACTTGCCATAATATAAAGTTGCAACGAAAAGTGATGTGGACAGATTCAAAAACAGTTTTAGCATGGCTAGCTGGTGATCCCAGAAAATACAAGCAGTTTGTCATGTTTCGTATATCCGAAATTTTAAAAGTCACCGATATCACTGAATGGCGCTGGGTACCAAGTGCAATGAACGTAGCGGACTTTGCCACAAAATTTAGGCCTGCTACTGATGACTACAAGGAATGGTTCGAAGGGCCATCATGGTTACGACTATCTGAGGCCCAGTGGCCACAAAATCCTATAACGCCGGAGCCACGCGTCAACCTTGAAGAGTCGTCTGAAATTCGTCCTCGCTACCTAAACGTACATACTCGTAAGTCATTCTATTTATCGATTAATTTCGAATATTTTTCCAGTTGGTACCGTCTTAACCGTGCCGTTGCCAATTGGGTAATGTACGTCGAGAGAAAACATCAAATGTTACACCAACAAGATTTAGTTGACAAACTTAGTGCGTCACATCTCCTTAAGGCAAAAAATATTATTTTGAAGATGACTCAAGTAACAAGTTTTCCTGATGAGTATGCTACAATTCAGAGCGGTGGACCCAACGCAAAAGGGGGAGCCTTCGACAAGCTTAATGTTTATATTGATGATAATGGCATAGTTAGAGTAAAAAATAGGGCACAATATGCAACCCCTGCCTGCGGACTTCAAAGAGATCTTATAATCTTACCAAATAAGCACCAAGTAACAAAGCTTATAATAATGAATTACCATCGGGCTTACCACCACCTAAACCACGAGACTGTAATAAATGAAATTCGTCAAATTTATTTCATTTTGAAATTGAGAACGGTATATAAGGTCGTTCGGAGAAGTTGCCAACAATGCAAAAATGAGTCCGCGAAACCTGCTCCACCACAAATGGCCCCTCTACCACCAGCACGACTGGGGGCTTTTCAAAGGCCATTTACATTCGTCGGTGTTGATTACTTCAGCCCACTTACAGTTACCTTTGGCAGAAAATCTTTAAAGAGGTGGGGAGTTATATTCACATGCCTGACGATAAGGGCTATCCACATTGAAATAGCCCATAGCCTCACAACAGACTCATTTTTGATGACCCTAAAAAGTTTTATTGCAAGGCGTGGTTATCCTGGTGAAATTTACAGCGATAACGGCACAAATTTTCGCGGAGCTGATCGCTTTCTTCGAGATCAGATAAGAAGTATTAACTCTGGCAACATACAAGATGAACTAGCATATAGAGGGATTTCATGGAAGTTCAACCCACCGGGCGCTCCTCATATGGGTGGAGCTTGGGAGAGATTAATAAGATCAATTAAGACCATTTTGTATAAGATATCTCCAGCCCAAAAATTTTCCGATGAAAGCTTAAGAAGTGCTTTAATGGAAGTTGAACTAATAGTAAACTCAAGACCCTTAACGTACGTGTCCCTTGAAAACGAGGACCAAGAGGCCATCACCCCAAACCATTTTCTTTTAGGCAGTTCTAATGGCACAAAGCCACCTTGTTCATCTGAAAACATGGACTACAGAATGAACCTCCGCCAAAGTGAAATGTTTGCAAATATGTTTTGGCGCCGTTTTGTAAAGGAGATGCTTCCAACACTAACCCGTCGCAGTAAATGGACACAGAGAGTAAAGGCGGTTGAAGTAGGCGATGTTGTGCTAGTGGTGGATGAAAATGCCGATAGGAACTCTTGGCTTAAAGGAAAGGTTATAGAAGTCACCAAAGCAAAAGATGGCCAAGTACGGAGAGCTAAATTGAAAACTAAGAGTGGCATTATCGAGCGACCCGCAGTCAAGTTGGCAGTTTTAGACGTCGGCAATGGGTTGGAGTAAGCCCTTGAATGAGTTGGGTTACGAGGGGGAGAATTGTTACCGACAATAATGTACATTACTAAATAATACAACTATGTACCTTTTTACTCTTTCACTTTGCTTCTATTCTTATAATTGATAAAAATCGTGGTCATTTTGTCAACGAGAGAAGAACAAGTCAGACCATTAGAACTTGAAATTTAATTAATTGAAAATAAAAAAAAAAAACTAAGGTAAAATTCGCTAAATAAAAGATTGTAAGAAATATGAATTAATAAAGTTTCGTCCTTAGAATTTTAAAGCGACGAACACAGTTAGCTATTAAAACTTGGTTTTATTTTTCACATACATGCTTAGTACTTAAGACTATAATGTAAATTTATAATAAAAAAAATGAAATAAATATGTAAATCCTTTTTATAAACAATTTTATGTTGAACTTATTTATTCGTAATCAGACAATCGTAATGTCAATAGAACTTACTCTAAGCTCCAACTCATCAGAGTTATCCGCTAATTACTTCCCATCTATTGATTTAAATGGGGCATATGAGTGTACTCTAACTGATTTTCATTCATATAATAGCATCCCAAATGTTGAGGTCTACAACAATTTGTTTCATATAGGTGAAAATGTGATTGGATCTTATGAATTGAATGATATAGTTGATTATATAGAGGAACAATATAAACGCTACAATCCAGAAAATAGAATTTTTATAGAAGCCAATAACAATACAAAGCAAGTTAAAGTCAACAGCTCTAAGGATGCAATATATTTTAATAAAGAAAATACAGTTGGAAAACTCTTGGGATTCAATAGTAAAAAACTAACTCCAAACGTTGATCATTATTCTGATCTTCCAGTTAATATTTTCAACGTGAATCTGTTGCGAATTGAAAGTAGTATCGCTGTTAATACATATATGAATAATTCCAAGGCGCATACACTACATGAATTTCCGATTAATGTGCCTCTAGGCTATAAAATAGATGAGATACCTTGAAATCTCATCTATTTACCGGTGAACTCCAGAGAGATAAGTTCACTAGCTCACCGAGTAGTTGATCAGCACGGTGATTTCATTAACTTCCGAGGAGAGGAAATAACAATACGAATTCATTTAAGACCAACTAAATAACGCTAATATTCAACTCGAGTATATCACAGAATATAGCAACAACAACAACACCATCAGCATACGAACCTAAAATATTATCACGACCTAAACCACAATTAAAGAGGTCAATTCATCAAAAAACGACAGCAAATAAAAATTTTCTCAAGTCGTTGAATTTTAAATTGAAGACAAAATGAGTTCAATAATAAATGTCTTAGATAAACCCTTATCTGATGAAAATATATCAAAAAGGACTATCATACATATGTGCCATCTGTTACCTAGTGAAAGTTATATATATATATATATATATATATATATATATATATGTTGAGGGATCTGTTGTAGATGAGAAAACCTCCACATCTACAGACAACTTTAAATTAATAAACAACTTTGTTGCATATCTCTTTGATGAAATTCGTTATCAACCTGTAATTTAATAATATTCAAAAAGATATCGAGTAATAATATTCCGAAATATATCTACAATTAAATTGAATTTTCAAGGATATGTGTTGTAATATGAGTTTTAAAAATAGTACGTATTTGTATATTCAGTTTCGGTATGGAATTAGTCAACAGATTTTACAGAATCTCATTCATAATAATAATTTGAATTTACATTAATTCAAATAATTGAACTAGAAAGCCTAAATAATTACTTTCATCTTAGATTTTGCATTTATTTGTATCAAAAAATTTCAAACATGTAATCATCACAATCTCTATAATAAACACTTGCTTCTTTCATATTTTTAGAATGTTTTATTAAACGCTGGTTTTTAAAACAACCAGCTTTACTCTGCACATCAAAAATAAGAAAATAAAAAAAAACGAACCTTGTTTAGCAAATCAGTATAAGAAAATGTATGTATTATTAAGTAATATACATACATATGTACGTTCAATGACACGCTTCAGAAAAATAAAACAAAACTCAAACAATAGAACACATCAATACAAAGATTATCTATTGATCACAGCATACTAATACCATCTACTACTTTCCAGCGGTCAAGAGAAAAATTAACTTATAAAATCCCTACTTGATAAAATATTTAATGTAAAGAAATATCTTTGTATATCAAATAAACTCATTAAAATTATTAAAAATATCGGATGTAAAAGTGATAGAAATAATTAATGTTCCTGTCTTCCATGTATAGGTATAAGCCTTCAAATTAAAGAACAACAACCATGTAATAAGTATATTGATAGACCTTTCACCCTCAAAAATATAACCGTCGATTACTAAAATAAATTTTCTGAGTCATGAAAACCTTCCATAACTTCCTCCCAAAAAAACTAATCTTCTGGTCCTCGTGTAGAGCTCATTGTAAAACAATCACACAAAGTGATAAAAAATAGTGATGTACATGCGCAACTACCACTATAAGCTCAAAAATATACAATCTTTATCTGTAAAGTTCAAATAATAAACAAAAAATCCAAGTCAGCAGAATTAAGAATACATAAAAAATTTTTAAAAGAAAAATTAATATGTACAACCTCAAAAAGAAATTTATATACATACATAAACAACAACCTACAAAACAGCAAAATTTATATAGATACTAGATCGATCACAACAGACATATATCGTATACACACACTCAGCCCAACACACACCTACCAAAAAGTGATGACGTAATACTCATACACAAACATAACATATAATAAAATTTCATACTATGTATTGTGAAATTTAAATTCCTTTGTCTAGCAATACGAAACACTGTTTCTTCAATAAATAAACGAACGTGCCATAACGACAGCTTTGTCTCACCAACGAAGCAAAAGTCGGACAGACAAAACCCCATAAAATAATAATGTCACCTTAACATCTATCTACAATTGTTACATTAAAATAAAGAAATCAAAATATCCATCACAAGTTCATTAACCATATTCAAAAACTCTGGTTATCAATACTATGGTCCCAAAATATTGAACAACTGAAATGCACTTGTACATAAAAAAACCTCTGCAAACAAAATACATATTTCAAATTTCAAATAAAATATATCAGCATATTTATTAGCTACACACAACTACAAATCCAAACGATCATGCAAATATTTTGCAACAAAGAAAACAAAAGTTCTCACTTGAAAAAAATTAATACAAACATAGAGCAAACACTTATTTGTATGTATGTACATGCATACATCAAATAAATTTGCAGATATGTACATAAGTATGTACACATATTGTCAAATTTCATACCCATGCGATTGCGTACTCAGAACATTTAGTAGAACTTAACACAGCTCCTCCTCCCCTCTCACACTTCCATAACCACATAAAGAAAATATACAAACCGTTCACCAACCGACTGACGTTGAGTAAAAAATGGACGGACATGCTTAAATAAATAGAAACAAAACATTTTAAAACTTTAAATATAAACAAATTGAATTTAACATAGATAGAACAAAGATAAGCTTGACAAAATAAAAAAATTTCATCGTCCACAGTATTATAAAACACAGATGTAATCAAACGGATTTTAGCATAAACATATAAAAATAGGGAAGGTCAGATACATGAGAACATTTTATACAACATATCAAGATCACATGTCGTCTACAAAAACAATTCAAACTATTTTAACAACATACCTCCAAATCATGGACAGGCTCAAATTCATACATTCAGACATATAGAAATTCCCACAGACAGACAGAAATTCTCACACCCCCCCATACTTACACTAACAAATTGAAAAAACATCAAGCTATGAACATGTCACATACACAAATGTATATTCTCACGGACAGACATCAATCCAGATGTAGAAATATGATTAAATTTATATACATAGCAACAGCAAGAATTCGCACGATCAGCACAAAATCAAGGACATTTTCAGTTATTTCATAAAGAAACTTAAGACATAAATGACCACAGGTAAATGTATTAAAACTCTGATGTTGATTATAGTTGTATTTTATATTTGTGCCCAGATATTTGAGTACTTCCAAAGGAGGTTGTAAGTTTCCAAAACTATCGAAATATTGTTTTTCATTCATGTTTTTATAATATGCTACCCAATGTGTACCAGATCCTGTTGATATATCCAAATTGATTATACCACATTCTTTTTTCTTTGGTAGTTTTGGTAGTGAGTCTAACATAAAAACTCCTCTAAAATGTGGAATTTTGATTGAAAAATTTCTCAAGTCGCATTTTTAAAATTTTTTTGTGTGCTCTTTATGAACTAAACCATAACCCTTTTTATATGGTTTTAGGTAAAGTCCTTTCCCAACAGCTATAGATTCCATCGTTTTATTATGTCTAATTGCTTCATCAAGCTGATTTTTTGCATTCTTTGTCGCATTTACAGCCTTAACTATAGCAGCACCTCCAGTCGTTAGACTTCCAATTGCACCCAGAGCAGTTAAAATCGGTATTAGTGGTAAAAAACCACCAATTTTTGGTACATTTATTATGCGAGGTATTATAACTTGGGATTTTCTTCCTTTTAAAGTATTGTTGATCGTTTTACGTGCTATTCTAATAGCATTGTTAATGTCTAAAGGTTTTTTCTCCTTTAGTATTTTTTTGCAGCTCTAATTGATGAACTGAACAATTTTTTACCATTTAATTTAGGTTTCTTAACATTTTTCTTTTTCTCCACACCCATACCAAATTTTGTTTTGGCTTTCATAGCGTTAGTAACCATATATGCAAATGATTTTTCTGCAAGACTGCTTTCTTTTGATAAAACTCGATCACAAGCTGAATTTTCAAGAATTTATCAGCTTGATGTGTAATATTTAAATCTTTATTTTTAGAATAAGATATGTCGTGATTTTTGCAGGCAGAGTCCAATAAATTGATTCCTTTATCACCTCGATTTAAACATTTTTGTAGTTTAGTTCCAGGTCCATAGTATTGATATCCAGGAAGTTCAACAGGAAGAGAGTTTATTATTTGATCTAGTAAACCTGCTCCAACGAAGGTGTTTTTATGACTAAATGATTTTTGATAATGTATAACCATCTTATTTATTTATTTTTTCTATAATAAAAGGTAACAAACAAGAATTGCATTTAGTTATAAAAACAACATAGTTAGTAAAACAACATAAAACAATTTAGTTCGAAACATTGATGATTCATCGAACATCAGTTCAAAAATAAAACATAGTTCACTCTTACCAAATTCTATTCGTGCTCTAATAGTGGGACCATCAAATTGTGGAAAGGCTAATTTTATGATTGGCTTACTATAAAGTCCTAATGGACTAAAGTTTGAAAACATCTATTTATACTCAAAATCTCTATATCAGCCGAAATATGAATACTTGAAGAGATTAATTACACCTATTAAAGGAATGGGATATTACACATTCACCGAAAATGTATCAGTTATTCCCCCTGACAAAGCTAAAACTAATTCAATTATGATATTTGATGATGTTGCATGTGAGAAGCAGAATAATACACGAGATTATTTTTGTATGGGACGACATAGGGATGTTGATTCATTCTACTTGTGCCAAACTTATACCAGAATTCCCAAGCATTTAATAAGAGACAATGCGAATATGATTATAATGTTTAAACAAGATGAGACAAATATGAAACATGTTTATAGGGATCTGTTGCCAGCGATATGAGTTATGCAAAGTTTCATGAAATTTGTCGAATGTGCTGGAAGGATAAATATGGCTTTTTGATGATAAGCAAAGATAATGAATTAAACAATGGGCGCTACAGAAAATTATTCGATTATTTCAAAACAATATAAATTGCTCTACATAAAAGAAAAACTTTAGTATATAATCTGGCTTTAACCATAATACATCTATATAGCTCTTGAAATATCAACTATACCTGATCTAATTATCTACCTAATAAGCTGATCTGATCTGATATCTAATACGCTGATCCGATACCTAATAAGCTAATCTGATACCTAATAACCTGATCTGATACCTAATAAGCTGATCTGATACCTAATAAGCTGATCTGATACCTAATAAGCTGATCTGATACCTAATAAGCTGATCTGATACCTAACAAGCTGATCTAATACCTAATAAGCTGATCTGATACCTAATAACCTGATCTGATAACCTGATCAGGTGCCTAATAAGCTGATCTGATAACCTGATCTGATACCTAATAAGCTAGTCTGATACCTAATAACCTGATCTGATAACCTAATCAGGTACCAAAATAAGCTGATCTGATAACCTGATAAGATACCTAATAAGCTCATCAGATACCTAAGAAGCTGATCAGATACCTAATAAGCTGATCTGATACCTAATAAGCTGATCTGATAACCTGATCAGATACTTAATAAGCTGATCTGATAGCTGGAAAATGGATGAAAAAATTTTAAAAGAGTTGGTTGCGACAAGAAATGTCTTGAAGAAAAAGCTTCGTAGAATAAAAACGAGCGAAATAGACACACGCGAACAACTAAAAGATACATTTAAACCTATAACAGATCCTTTAAACAAATTTATAGATAATTCTAATAATATCAATGGAATCATCATAAAAGAAAAGAATGAGATGAAAACAGAAATTGAATAAAATAACAGTTCTAATCGCCTTAAGAAACCATCAATTCAGTTGGAGACAAGTACACCAAAGAAACTTGTAGAAGAATCAATATTTGATACCAGGAATTCACTTGCTGATCCTAATGGTGAGAGTACTATTGATAATGATGATGACGGTGATGACGATTTTTACTCTCAAAATTCAAATGCTAAAGAGAGTTACACTGACTTATCTGTTTTGGAAGGAAGAAATGAATTAGATACTAACTATGGTCCACATAAAGATTTCAATAATGAATGGAAATTTTGTGATAGTAAGCTCAAATTAAATGAAAACAAAATACATGTTGGTAGTCAAATATGGGCTCTAACACCAGGACTATTTTCTCTAATGTTTCATAAAATACCAAAAAAACTATGATAAATATGAACTAGAACTCTACAAAAAATTTTAATTAATACAAATGCGTACAGAAGAGACTATAAACCTGATGGACAAATCAAGGGAACGAAAGCCTATAAATATAAACATATTATTAAAAAGACGTTTAAAGAGAAAAACCAACAGACTTTATCAAAATCAATACCAAATAAGACAATATCTAATTATAAAGGTGATGGATTGATGCAGTTTAACCCTCATAAGCCAAACTATATATACTGGGATGATCCAAATGAGATGGTAGATCGACTTCGACTACTGGTATCATCACAAGCTGCAGGTCATACTAATCATAATAACGAAATTGTATCAATTATTGAAGAACTTCGCGAAGCTAATATAATAGAATAATCTATATAAAGTATGTCTGTTGACAAGTTTGGACATTATCTAAACGATACAGGCAATATAATTTCATTGAAAAATGCCCCTAAAATGTTGGGGTTCTTTATGGATGCGAACAACAACATCGATGTCCAAAACAAAAGAATCAAAAATGTGGCAAAAGCTGTGGAAGAAAACGATGTTATCAATAAATTGTTTCTGCAAACTCAAATCGAAGAAATAGAACACAAGCTATTAAAATACTTAAAGAAGATAACAACAATATTCATGATACTCTAAGAACTCAAATCGAAATGCTAAAACATGCAATAATATAACAGTTGGAAGAGAATAAGAAAATGCAAGAAACTATTTCCAAAATCAAACAATTTTTGGAAGACGGATATCTACAAAAATTTGTTGAAAGTATACAAAAGAAAAGTTAATGAGAAGATTTATAGATTTGAAAATTACATGTTTGTGTCAATAGCTAAAAGTGTATCAAATAGATCACAACACATCGAAAATAATTCTTAATACTAAAAAATGACTTCAAAAAGAATTTTAGTAAATGAACTCCATAAACAAGCTCGAAAATCTTTTTTACGACGTAGAGTTGTGATGAAAGGAATAGATGATCTTTGGCAAGCTGATTTAGTTGAAACGGGAAATTATTCTATGGATATTAAAAATTATAGATTTTTGTTAACTGTAATTGACACATTCTCCAAATTTGCATGGGCAGTACCACTTAAAACAAAAACTGCACTTGAAACAACCCAAGCCATGTCAGATATTTTTCAATTGGGACGAGTACCAAAAAACCTACAAACAGATGATGGTAAAGAATTTTTCAATAAATACTTTGGATGGATAAGTACAACATTAATCACTATTCAACGTATAGCAGAATGAAATTATCAATAGTAGAACGATTTAATAGAACATTAAAAGGGATGATGTGGAAAGAATTTAGTTTTAATGGTACATACAATTGGCTTGATATCTACAAAGATCTATTAGAAGCATATAACAGAAAAGTTCATCGTACCACTAAAATGGCTCCAATTAAAGTCAACTCTTCAAATGAGAAAAAATTATTGAACACAGTATACAGTCATTTGAAAATGTATAAAATATCGAAATTTAATGTTGGTGATCATGTGCGCATAAGCAAATATAAGCATATTTTTGAAAAAGGTTATACTCCAAATTGGACAACAGAAATTTTTACAATTAAATCTATTCAAAATACATTTCCCACAACATCCACATTAGAAGACTATCGTGGAAATCTTATTAAAGGTGGATTTTATGATGAAGAACTTTTAAAAACAAGATTTCCTAATACATATCTAGTTGAAAAGATCATTGAAACCAGGGGAGCCAAAGCATTTGTTAAATGGTTAGGATTTAGTAACGATCACAATTCTTGGATAAGTAAAGATGAAATATTATAGTTTAAACAATATCAGCAATTATTATACATACATGCTTAGTACTTAAGACTATAATGTAAATTTATAATAAAAAAAATGAAATAAATATGTAAATCCTTTTTATAAACAATTTTATGTTGAACTTATTTATTCGTAATCAGACAATCGTAATGTCAATAGAACTTACTCTAAGCTCCAACTCATCAGAGTTATCCGCTAATTACTTCCCACCTATTGATTTAAATGGGGCATATGAGTGTACTCTAACTGATTTTCATTCATATAATAGCATCCCAAATGTTGAGGTCTACAACAATTTGTTTCATATAGGTGAAAATGTGATTGGATCTTATGAATTGAATGATATAGTTGATTATATAGAGGAACAATATAAACGCTACAATCCAGAAAATAGAATTTTTATAGAAGCCAATAACAATACAATGCAAGTTAAAGTCAACAGCTCTAAGGATGCAATATATTTTAATAAAGAAAATACAGTTGGAAAACTCTTGGGATTCAATAGTAAAAAACTAACTCCAAACGTTGATCATTATTCTGATCTTCCAGTTAATATTTTCAAGGTGAATCTGTTGCGAATTGAAAGTAGTATCGCTGTTAATACATATATGAATAATTCCAAGGCGCATACACTACATGAATTTCCGATTAATGTGCCTCTAGGCTATAAAATAGATGAGATACCTTGAAATCTCATCTATTTACCGGTGAACTCCAGAGAGATAAGTTCACTAGCTCACCGAGTAGTTGATCAGCACGGTGATTTCATTAACTTCCGAGGAGAGGAAATAACAATACGAATTCATTTAAGACCAACTAAATAACGCTAATATTCAACTCGAGTATATCACAGAATATAGCAACAACAACAACACCATCAGCATACGAACCTAAAATATTATCACGACCTAAACCACAATTAAAGAGGTCAATTCATCAAAAAACGACAGCAAATAAAAATTTTCTCAAGTCGTTGAATTTTAAATTGAAGACAAAATGAGTTCAATAATAAATGTCTTAGATAAACCCTTATCTGATGAAAATATATCAAAAAGGACTATCATACATATGTGCCATCTGTTACCTAGTGAAAGTTATATATATATATATATATATATATATATATATATATATATATATATATATATATATATATATATATATATATATATATGTTGAGGGATCTGTTGTAGATGAGAAAACCTCCACATCTACAGACAACTTTAAATTAATAAACAACTTTGTTGCATATCTCTTTGATGAAATTCGTTATCAACCTGTAATTTAATAATATTCAAAAAGATATCGAGTAATAATATTCCGAAATATATCTACAATTAAATTGAATTTTCAAGGATATGTGTTGTAATATGAGTTTTAAAAATAGTACGTATTTGTATATTCAGTTTCGGTATGGAATTAGTCAACAGATTTTACAGAATCTCATTCATAATAATAATTTGAATTTACATTAATTCAAATAATTGAACTAGAAAGCCTAAATAATTACTTTCATCTTAGATTTTGCATTTATTTTTATCAAAAAATTTCAAACATGTAATCATCACAATCTCTATAATAAACACTTGCTTCTTTCATATTTTTAGAATGTTTTATTAAACGCTGGTTTTTAAAACAACCAGCTTTACTCTGCACATCAAAAATAAGAAAATAAAAAAAAACGAACCTTGTTTAGCAAATCAGTATAAGAAAATGTATGTATTATTAAGTAATATACATACATATGTACGTTCAATGACACGCTTCAGAAAAATAAAACAAAACTCAAACAATAGAACACATCAATACAAAGATTATCTATTGATCACAGCATACTAATACCATCTACTACTTTCCAGCGGTCAAGAGAAAAATTAACTTATAAAATCCCTACTTGATAAAATATTTAATGTAAAGAAATATCTTTGTATATCAAATAAACTCATTAAAATTATTAAAAATATCGGATGTAAAAGTGATAGAAATAATTAATGTTCCTGTCTTCCATGTATAGGTATAAGCCTTCAAATTAAAGAACAACAACCATGTAATAAGTATATTGATAGACCTTTCACCCTCAAAAATATAACCGTCGATTACTAAAATAAATTTTCTGAGTCATGAAAACCTTCCATAACTTCCTCCCAAAAAAACTAATCTTCTGGTCCTCGTGTAGAGCTCATTGTAAAACAATCACACAAAGTGATAAAAAATAGTGATGTACATGCGCAACAACTACCACTATAAGCTCAAAAATATACAATCTTTATCTGTAAAGTTCAAATAATAAACAAAAAATCCAAGTCAGCAGAATTAAGAATACATAAAAAATTTTTAAAAGAAAAATTAATATGTACAACCTCAAAAAGAAATTTATATACATACATAAACAACAACCTACAAAACAGCAAAATTTATATAGATACTAGATCGATCACAACAGACATATATCGTATACACACACTCAGCCCAACACACACCTACCAAAAAGTGATGACGTAATACTCATACACAAACATAACATATAATAAAATTTCATACTATGTATTGTGAAATTTAAATTCCTTTGTCTAGCAATACGAAACACTGTTTCTTCAATAAATAAACGAACGTGCCATAACGACAGCTTTGTCTCACCAACGAAGCAAAAGTCGGACAGACAAAACCCCATAAAATAATAATGTCACCTTAACATCTATCTACAATTGTTACATTAAAATAAAGAAATCAAAATATCCATCACAAGTTCATTAACCATATTCAAAAACTCTGGTTATCAATACTATGGTCCCAAAATATTGAACAACTGAAATGCACTTGTACATAAAAAAACCTCTGCAAACAAAATACATATTTCAAATTTCAAATAAAATATATCAGCATATTTATTAGCTACACACAACTACAAATCCAAACGATCATGCAAATATTTTGCAACAAAGAAAACAAAAGTTCTCACTTGAAAAAAATTAATACAAACATAGAGCAAACACTTATTTGTATGTATGTACATGCATACATCAAATAAATTTGCAGATATGTACATAAGTATGTACACATATTGTCAAATTTCATACCCATGCGATTGCGTACTCAGAACATTTAGTAGAACTTAACACAGCTCCTCCTCCCCTCTCACACTTCCATAACCACATAAAGAAAATATACAAACCGTTCACCAACCGACTGACGTTGAGTAAAAAATGGACGGACATGCTTAAATAAATAGAAACAAAACATTTTAAAACTTTAAATATAAACAAATTGAATTTAACATAGATAGAACAAAGATAAGCTTGACAAAATAAAAAAATTTCATCGTCCACAGTATTATAAAACACAGATGTAATCAAACGGATTTTAGCATAAACATATAAAAATAGGGAAGGTCAGATACATGAGAACATTTTATACAACATATCAAGATCACATGTCGTCTACAAAAACAATTCAAACTATTTTAACAACATACCTCCAAATCATGGACAGGCTCAAATTCATACATTCAGACATATAGAAATTCCCACAGACAGACAGAAATTCTCACACCCCCCCATACTTACACTAACAAATTGAAAAAACATCAAGCTATGAACATGTCACATACACAAATGTATATTCTCACGGACAGACATCAATCCAGATGTAGAAATATGATTAAATTTATATACATAGCAACAGCAAGAATTCGCACGATCAGCACAAAATCAAGGACATTTTCAGTTATTTCATAAAGAAACTTAAGACATAAATGACCACAGGTAAATGTATTAAAACTCTGATGTTGATTATAGTTGTATTTTATATTTGTGCCCAGATATTTGAGTACTTCCAAAGGAGGTTGTAAGTTTCCAAAACTATCGAAATATTGTTTTTCATTCATGTTTTTATAATATGCTACCCAATGTGTACCAGGTCCTGTTGATATATCCAAATTGATTATACCACATTCTTTTTTCTTTGGTCGTTTTGGTAGTGAGTCTAACATAAAAACTCCTCTAAAATGTGGAATTTTGATTGAAAAATTTCTCAAGTCGCATTTTTAAAATTTTTTGTGTGCTCTTTATGAACTAAACCATAACCCTTTTTATATGGTTTTAGGTAAAGTCCTTTCCCAACAGCTATAGATTCCATCGTTTTATTATGTCTAATTGCTTCATCAAGCTGATTTTTTGCATTCTTTGTCGCATTTACAGCCTTAACTATAGCAGCACCTCCAGTCGTTAGACTTCCAATTGCACCCAGAGCAGTTAAAATCGGTATTAGTGGTAAAAAACCACCAATTTTTGGTACATTTATTATGCGAGGTATTATAACTTGGGATTTTCTTCCTTTTAAAGTATTGTTGATCGTTTTACGTGCTATTCTAATAGCATTGTTAATGTCTAAAGGTTTTTTCTCCTTTAGTATTTTTTTGCAGCTCTAATTGATGAACTGAACAATTTTTTACCATTTAATTTAGGTTTCTTAACATTTTTCTTTTTCTCCACACCCATACCAAATTTTGTTTTGGCTTTCATAGCGTTAGTAACCATATATGCAAATGATTTTTCTGCAAGACTGCTTTCTTTTGATAAAACTCGATCACAAGCTGAATTTTCAAGAATTTATCAGCTTGATGTGTAATATTTAAATCTTTATTTTTAGAATAAGATATGTCGTGATTTTTGCAGGCAGAGTCCAATAAATTGATTCCTTTATCACCTCGATTTAAACATTTTTGTAGTTTAGTTCCAGGTCCATAGTATTGATATCCAGGAAGTTCAACAGGAAGAGAGTTTATTATTTGATCTAGTAAACCTGCTCCAACGAAGGTGTTTTTATGACTAAATGATTTTTGATAATGTATAACCATCTTATTTATTTATTTTTTCTATAATAAAAGGTAACAAACAAGAATTGCATTTAGTTATAAAAACAACATAGTTAGTAAAACAACATAAAACTATTTTAGTTCGAAACATTGATGATTCATCGAACATCAGTTCAAAAATAAAACATAGTTCACTCTTACCAAATTCTATTCGTGCTCTAATAGTGGGACCATCAAATTGTGGAAAGGCTAATTTTATGATTGGCTTACTATAAAGTCCTAATGGACTAAAGTTTGAAAACATCTATTTATACTCAAAATCTCTATATCAGCCGAAATATGAATACTTGAAGAGATTAATTACACCTATTAAAGGAATGGGATATTACACATTCACCGAAAATGTATCAGTTATTCCCCCTGACAAAGCTAAAACTAATTCAATTATGATATTTGATGATGTTGCATGTGAGAAGCAGAATAATACACGAGATTATTTTTGTATGGGACGACATAGGGATGTTGATTCATTCTACTTGTGCCAAACTTATACCAGAATTCCCAAGCATTTAATAAGAGACAATGCGAATATGATTATAATGTTTAAACAAGATGAGACAAATATGAAACATGTTTATAGGGATCTGTTGCCAGCGATATGAGTTATGCAAAGTTTCATGAAATTTGTCGAATGTGCTGGAAGGATAAATATGGATTTTTGATGATAAGCAAAGATAATGAATTAAACAATGGGCGCTACAGAAAATTATTCGATTATTTCAAAACAATATAAATTGCTCTACATAAAAGAAAAACTTTAGTATATAATCTGGCTTTAACCATAATACATCTATATAGCTCTTGAAATATCAACTATACCTGATCTAATTATCTACCTAATAAGCTGATCTGATCTGATACCTAATACGCTGATCCGATACCTAATAAGCTGATCTGATACCTAATAACCTGATCTGATACCTAATAAGCTGATCTGATACCTAATAAGCTGATCTGATACCTAATAAGCTGATCTGATACCTAATAAGCTGATCTGATACCTAACAAGCTGATCTAATACCTAATAAGCTGATCTGATACCTAATAACCTGATCTGATAACCTGATCAGGTGCCTAATAAGCTGATCTGATAACCTGATCTGATACCTAATAAGCTAGTCTGATACCTAATAACCTGATCTGATAACCTAATCAGGTACCAAAATAAGCTGATCTGATAACCTGATAAGATACCTAATAAGCTCATCATATACCTAAGAAGCTGATCTGATACCTAATAAGCTGATCTGATAACCTGATCAGATACCTAATAAGCTGATCTGATAGCTGGAAAATGGATGAAAAAATTTTAAAAGAGTTGGTTGCGACAAGAAATGTCTTGAAGAAAAAGCTTCGTAGAATAAAAACGAGCGAAATAGACACACGCGAACAACTAAAAGATACATTTAAACCTATAACAGATCCTTTAAACAAATTTATAGATAATTCTAATAATATCAATGGAATCATCATAAAAGAAAAGAATGAAAAGATGAAAACAGAAATTGAATAAAATAACAGTTCTAATCACCTTAAGAAACCATCAATTCAGTTGGAGACAAGTACACCAAAGAAACTTGTAGAAGAATCAATATTTGATACCAGGAATTCACTTGCTGATCCTAATGGTGAGAGTACTATTGATAATGATGATGACGGTGATGACGATTTTTACTCTCAAAATTCAAATGCTAAAGAGAGTTACACTGACTTATCTGTTTTGGAAGGAAGAAATGAATTAGATACTAACTATGGTCCACATAAAGATTTCAATAATGAATGGAAATTTTGTGATAGTAAGCTCAAATTAAATGAAAACAAAATACATGTTGGTAGTCAAATATGGGCTCTAACACCAGGACTATTTTCTCTAATGTTTCATAAAATACCAAAAAACTATGATAAATATGAACTAGAACTCTACAAAAAATTTTAATTAATACAAATGCGTACAGAAGAGACTATAAACCTGATGGACAAATCAAGGGAACGAAAGCCTATAAATATAAACATATTATTAAAAAGATGTTTAAAGAGAAAAACCAACAGACTTTATCAAAATCAATACCAAATAAGACAATATCTAATTATAAAGGTGATGGATTGATGCAGTTTAACCCTCATAAACCAAACTATATATACTGGGATGATCCAAATGAGATGGTAGATCGACTTCGACTACTGGTATCATCACAAGCTGCAGGTCATACTAATCATAATAACGAAATTGTATCAATTATTGAAGAACTTCGCGAAGCTAATATAATAGAATAATCTATATAAAGTATGTCTGTTGACAAGTTTGGACATTATCTAAACGATACAGGCAATATAATTTCATTGAAAAATGCCCCTAAAATGTTGGGGTTCTTTATGGATGCGAACAACAACATCGATGTCCAAAACAAAAGAATCAAAAATGTGGCAAGAGCTGTGGAAGAAAACGATGTTATCAATAAATTGTTTCTGCAAACTCAAATCGAAGAAATAGAACACAAGCTATTAAAATACTTAAAGAAGATAACAACAATATTCATGATACTCTAAGAACTCAAATCGAAATGCTACAACATGCAATAATATAACAGTTGGAAGAGAATAAGAAAATGCAAGAAACTATTTCCAAAATCAAACAATTTTTGGAAGACGGATATCTACAAAAATTTGTTGAAAGTATACAAAAGAAAAATTAATGAGAAGATTTATAGATTTGAAAATTACATGTTTGTGTCAATAGCTAAAAGTGTATCAAATAGATCACAACACATCGAAAATAATTCTTAATACTAAAAAATGACTTCAAAAAGAATTTTAGTAAATGAACTCCATAAACAAGCTCGAAAATCTTTTTTACGACGTAGAGTTGTGATGAAAGGAATAGATGATCTTTGGCAAGCTGATTTAGTTGAAACGGGAAATTATTCTATGGATATTAAAAATTATAGATTTTTGTTAACTGTAATTGATACATTCTCCAAATTTGCATGGGCAGTACCACTTAAAACAAAAACTGCACTTGAAACAACCCAAGCCATGTCAGATATTTTTCAATTGGGACGAGTACCAAAAAACCTACAAACAGATGATGGTAAAGAATTTTTCAATAAATACTTTGGAAAATTGATGGATAAGTACAACATTAATCACTATTCAACGTATAGCAGAATGAAATTATCAATAGTAGAACGATTTAATAGAACATTAAAAGGGATGATGTGGAAAGAATTTAGTTTTAATGGTACATACAATTGGCTTGATATCTACAAAGATCTATTAGAAGCATATAACAGAAAAGTTCATCGTACCACTAAAATGGCTCCAATTAAAGTCAACTCTTCAAATGAGAAAAAATTATTGAACACAGTATACAGTCATTTGAAAATGTATAAAATATCGAAATTTAATGTTGGTGATCATGTGCGCATAAGCAAATATAAGCATATTTTTGAAAAAGGTTATACTCCAAATTGGACAACAGAAATTTTTACAATTAAATCTAATCAAAATACATTTCCCACAACATCCACATTAGAAGACTATCGTGGAAATCTTATTAAAGGTGGATTTTATGATGAAGAACTTTTAAAAACAAGATTTCCTAATACATATCTAGTTGAAAAGATCATTGAAACCAGGGGAGCCAAAGCATTTGTTAAATGGTTAGGATTTAGTAACGATCACAATTCTTGGATAAGTAAAGATGAAATATTATAGTTTAAACAATATCAGCAATTATTATACATACATGCTTAGTACTTAAGACTATAATGTAAATTTATAATAAAAAAAATGAAATAAATATGTAAATCCTTTTTATAAACAATTTTATGTTGAACTTATTTATTCGTAATCAGACAATCGTAATGTCAATAGAACTTACTCTAAGCTCCAACTCATCAGAGTTATCCGCTAATTACTTCCCACCTATTGATTTAAATGGGGCATATGAGTGTACTCTAACTGATTTTCATTCATATAATAGCATCCCAAATGTTGAGGTCTACAACAATTTGTTTCATATAGGTGAAAATGTGATTGGATCTTATGAATTGAATGATATAGTTGATTATATAGAGGAACAATATAAACGCTACAATCCAGAAAATAGAATTTTTATAGAAGCCAATAACAATACAATGCAAGTTAAAGTCAACAGCTCTAAGGATGCAATATATTTTAATAAAGAAAATACAGTTGGAAAACTCTTGGGATTCAATAGTAAAAAACTAACTCCAAACGTTGATCATTATTCTGATCTTCCAGTTAATATTTTCAAGGTGAATCTGTTGCGAATTGAAAGTAGTATCGCTGTTAATACATATATGAATAATTCCAAGGCGCATACACTACATGAATATCCGATTAATGTGCCTCTAGGCTATAAAATAGATGAGATACCTTGAAATCTCATCTATTTACCGGTGAACTCCAGAGAGATAAGTTCACTAGCTCACCGAGTAGTTGATCAGCACGGTGATTTCATTAACTTCCGAGGAGAGGAAATAACAATACGAATTCATTTAAGACCAACTAAATAACGCTAATATTCAACTCGAGTATATCACAGAATATAGCAACAACAACAACACCATCAGCATACGAACCTAAAATATTATCACGACCTAAACCACAATTAAAGAGGTCAATTCATCAAAAAACTCTAACGACAGCAAATAAAAATTTTCTCAAGTCGTTGAATTTTAAATTGAAGACAAAATGAGTTCAATAATAAATGTCTTAGATAAACCCTTATCTGATGAAAATATATCAAAAAGGACTATCATACATATGTGCCATCTGTTACCTAGTGAAAGTTATATATATATGTTGAGGGATCTGTTGTAGATGAGAAAACCTCCACATCTACAGACAACTTTAAATTAATAAACAACTTTGTTGCATATCTCTTTGATGAAATTCGTTATCAACCTGTAATTTAATAATATTCAAAAAGATATCGAGTAATAATATTCCGAAATATATCTACAATTAAATTGAATTTTCAAGGATATGTGTTGTAATATGAGTTTTAAAAATAGTACGTATTTGTATATTCAGTTTCGGTATGGAATTAGTCAACAGATTTTACAGAATCTCATTCATAATAATAATTTGAATTTACATTAATTCAAATAATTGAACTAGAAAGCCTAAATAATTACTTTCATCTTAGATTTTGCATTTATTTGTATCAAAAAATTTCAAACATGTAATCATCACAATCTCTATAATAAACACTTGCTTCTTTCATATTTTTAGAATGTTTTATTAAACGCTGGTGTTTTAAAACAACCAGCTTTACTCTGTACATCAAAAATAAAAAAAAATAAAAATAACTAACCTTGTTTAGCAAATCAGTATAAGAAAATGTATGTATTATTAAGTAATATACATACATATGTACGTTCAATGACACGCTTCAGAAAAATAAAACAAAACTCAAACAATAGAACACATCAATACAAAGATTATCTATTGATCACAGCATACTAATACCATCTACTACTTTCCAGCGGTCAAGAGAAAAATTAACTTATAAAATCCCTACTTGATAAAATATTTAATGTAAAGAAATATCTTTGTATATCAAATAAACTCATTAAAATTATTAAAAATATCGGATGTAAAAGTGATAGAAATAATTAATGTTCCTGTCTTCCATGTATAGGTATAAGCCTTCAAATTAAAGAACAACAACCATGTAATAAGTATATTGATAGACCTTTCACCCTCAAAAATATAACCGTCGATTACTAAAATAAATTTTCTGAGTCATGAAAACCTTCCATAACTTCCTCCCAAAAAAACTAATCTTCTGGTCCTCGTGTAGAGCTCATTGTAAAACAATCACACAAAGTGATAAAAAATAGTGATGTACATGCGCAACAACTACCACTATAAGCTCAAAAATATACAATCTTTATCTGTAAAGTTCAAATAATAAACAAAAAATCCAAGTCAGCAGAATTAAGAATACATAAAAAATTTTTAAAAGAAAAATTAATATGTACAACCTCAAAAAGAAATTTATATACATACATAAACAACAACCTACAAAACAGCAAAATTTATATAGATACTAGATCGATCACAACAGACATATATCGCATACACACACTCAGCCCAACACACACCTACCAAAAAGTGATGACGATTCATTGGGTGTTTTTATTGAGGTATAGAACTTTAAGTTGGCATCACTTTTTTAACTGGCGGCCATTTTGTCAGCTGTCAAGTGATTAATATTTAGTTTGGTTTGCCATTTCATCATGAACAGGTTGACATAAGAACAACGCTTGCAAATCGTGCAAATTTATTTCGAAAATAATGGTTCAGTTCGCGAAGTTTACCGCAAGCTCCGTCCATTTTATGGTCGACATAATCGTCCATCAGAGCAATTAATTCGGTTAACCATGGATCGTTTTCGCACTACGTTTACTCTATGTGATAATACGCATCCGCAGAGACGTCGTACAGTGCGCACCGAAGAAACAATTGCCGCTGTAGAGCAAAGTGTTGAAGAGGACCCGAATGAATCGATTCGCCACCGTGCACAGCAATTGGAGCTTTGTCCATCAACTTTATGGAAGATTTTGCGCAAAGATCTTGGCTTGCGACCTTACAAGATCCAGCTTGTGCAAGAATTAAAGCCGCGAGACCATACAATGCGTCGTGATTTTGGTGTATGGGCCGAAAATGAGATTGATCTCGATGCTGATTTTCATCGCAAAATTTTGTTCAGTGATGAGGCTCATTTTTGGTTAAATGGCTACGTCAACAAGCAAAATTGCCGCATTTGGAGTGAAGAGAATCCACATGAGACTCTTGAGACGCCATTACATCCACAAAAACTGACTGTTTGGTGTGCTCTATGGGCTGGTGGAGTCATTGGGCCATACTTCTTCCGAAATAATGCTGGAGAGTCAGTTACCGTTAATGGAGACCGGTATAGAGCCATGATAACAGACTATTTTGTTCCCGAATTGGATGGCATGAATGTGGATGAGTTACATAAAATTGGGCGTTTAAACCAGGGATGTAACTGATACCGATATATCGGCGATACTTCGGATTTTCGGATACATCGGTATCGGCGATATTTTACTGTCTATACGACGATAATTTTTAAATTTTTTTCAGAGTTTATTTTTTAACAAATAATTTATTTTTGTTAATTTTACCATGAATTAAATTAAATTCGTTGTTTTTTAAATCGTATTAATATTAATTTTAAGTATTAATAATATTTTACGCACTTATTTTGTAAAAAACATGGAGCTCACGCAACATTCGGTAACGGTTTACTCATTAAATTGGCAAAATTTTCCATATATTTTATTGTTGTAAAATTTATTTAACAAATTTTTGACAGCAAAATGTATGTGAAATACTACCAATTTAACGAGTAAACAGTTACCGAATGTTAGGTGAACTCCACCAATATATTTCTTGTTCATTTTACCATGAATTCGAATTCATGGTAACACTCCAAAGAAGTCATGAAAATGTTGAATTCGCGATGCGAAAGTATGCAAATTTGGATCATTCCTAATTAATTTTACATGGATACTAAATGCAGGAGAATTAGGAAAGATCCTATAGACGAATACCAGGCAAAGGTCAAGGAAATAATGAAAAACCAAAGTAATGAAAACAGGCATATCATACTCATTAACACTTATGAACCCGTCCGCTCCATCTATGATCGCTTTACCGAAGATACACAAGCCATACACGCCAATGAAACCCATAATTAATTACAAAACTGCTCCGAGCTATAGACTATCGAAATACTTAAAAACAATACTGAAGGATATCTTGGACCTAGAGAACAAACACACAATAGCCAACACCACGGAATTAGTTAACAAGATAGGGAGCATACAGATAACAGAAAATACTAAACTAGTCTCATTTGATATAAAAGACTTATATCCATCAATCCCAACAACAGAGACAATAAACATTCTACATAAAACACTACTCAATAAAACAGAAGACGTGGAATTTTCAATGCAACTCGCAAGCACGCTAAGCCACATTGGAGCAAAATTACTTAAAATTCAACAATAGCATATATAGGCAAATCAACGAATTAGGAATGGGAAATCCAAAATCAATGATTAGGGCAAACAAGAGCTTAAATAGAATGGAATACGAAATATACAGAAAACCAACTACTACAGATACAATAATACATAATTCATCCAACCATATATGAAAGAGATAGGAATAATATATAACAAAGCGGAAAAGAACGGATATAAAAAATACCTAGTTGTTAAGATTAGAAAGGATATCGAAGCAAGTAAGAAACGGAACAGAAAACAGGAACAAGAAAGGAAAACCTGGGCTACCTTTACGTATATGAGAAAATCAACATATAAACTGGCAAAATTTTTTAGAAAACACAACTTTAACACGGCATTCCAAACAAGAAACAACTTGGGTAGAATACTGCAAAACAGAACAAATGAAACAGACTTCCTAGATAAACAAGGAGTGTACAAATTAACTTGCACATGCCAACACAGTTATATCGGACAAACTGGAAGAAAGATAAAAACAAGATTTCGCGAGCACATGAGAGACTACAAAAAGAAACTGAGAGAACCAGGAATAACACCAGAATTGAATTCCGCAAACCACATATTCGACAACAAATGTACACCAGGACATATTAGAAAAACAGTTAAACTATCACATTCACAACATAAAGGACGGCGACTGAACGTATTAGAGAACATGGAAATATACAAACAAAAAATATTAAACGGAAGAATAATAAATGAACAAATAAACACTGCTTCAGATGTAATATTTGAACCATTAAAATATTTTTACACAAAAGAAAACAATATTGCAGGCAACGTAGTAGAAAATTAACAAGACAAAAGGATTACCCAGAAACGTACAATTACGGATTATTAACTACGTAGGGATAAAACAACTGATAACTAATAGAGCATATTATAAACAAAATATTAAACACAAACATAATAGTAAGACCAAAAGAAGAGAAACAGGTAGCATGTAGAGACACACAAAATCATATAGAGGCGGGAGAGAGAGAAATAGGGAGCAGAATATAAAGGGATCAAGGAAGGAAGTTAGGTATACAAACGAATTATAAAAGAAACAACGGACAACAGAAAAACGGACAATAGAACACTGAAGATTGCACATAGCCGAAACCGGTCTGTTTACAAACCAAATTTGACGTGGAATTACGGAAAATCGCTCCAAATTTTACATATCCTTGTCATTGCAAGAAGTTCTTTTTTCGATTACCGAATTGGAAGCGATGTTAGGAAAAAGAATGAAAAATTACCCATTTTAGCAACTTGTTTCTTTTTATGCGAATTTAAACGTAAAACTGTATTTTCATGTAAATTTAAGCGAATAAATATAAAGTTTTAGAAGATTTTTAATCATAAGCTATTGAGTTATTTAGAAGAATATTAGTTCATAAATGTCCTTTAAAAATCGATTTTCTAAAAAGCATTTCGAGTATTTTTTAAAATTATAAGGGAAAAAAAATTTTATGTAACTTAAATAAGCTTTTACTTTCTGTTCAACTAAGTATCTGCATATATTTAATATTGATTGTTTTGAAGCAATGACAATGTAGTTCCTTAAAAATTACTTCTAATTTTTTATATTGGGTTAATTAAATTTTAAATATTAATAACCTTCTACACTGTAATTTTGTATAATAAAAAACTGCCCTGCTTGAGTTTTGTTAATCTAGACTTGAACTCAATTTTAATATGCGTATCGGTATCGGCGATATTTCTTTTTGAGTATCGTTATCGGATCGGCAAAATGGCGTATCGTTACAACCCTAGTTTAAACTGGCAATACAAAGTTCACTGATTTATTACCTATTAGGGCCAGGCCACATGGGCTAAAATATTTTATTTCCTTATAAATTAGAAAATAAACCGAATTTTACAGATTACAGTAGACAAATAAATATTAAAAGAATAAAAATAAAATATGTAGTAAAAAAATAACAATGTTCCAAGAATATTCGAAACTTTTTCTTAATCGAATGTAAACATATAAAAAATATTACAGCTTAATAAATTTTAGAAATGTATAGGTAAACTGTAAAAGAACTATCGAACCCAATTATCAGTGCAGCAAGTTTATTAAATGTAATATTTACTTACTGTATCGAAAAAGAAACGAAATAGAACACAGCCTATCAAACATGCTAATCACAGCGCTAGCCACCCTGCTAATGCTGACTTTAGACGACATGTTTTTTACATATGGTTTGTTAGGTGTGTGAGACATATGTAACTTCGCATGTTTGTCAAAATTATCAATTTACAGACGGTTTATAATATTTGCTTTCACACGTACATGTGCAATTACATCTGACATAACCTCTGAGTGTTCACAACAGCTGAGTTTTTGCACAATTTTCGTAAATATATAAAGCGCTCTTTGCTTTTTAATGTTTTTTCAGCCAAACCACACTTTTGATAATTTAACTCAGCTGATGTCAGATGCCTTGTCAGATGAAAATAGAACACGCTCTAATTGAAATTTTTCATCTGACTTTGCTTCTGTAAATGTCATCTGACAATGTTTCATATGTTTCACACGGCATGTATCACTTTTGCAGTGGGAAATTTAACAAGTCAGATGTAAAAAACATGTCGTCTAAAGTCAGCATAAGCAACCCTGTAAACTAAACATGTTATACGAAATATTAAAGCTATGTACAGACGATTGTCAGTTCTTACAATATTGCAAGTAAAATGAGCTAAAAAGTTCTTACAATCGTGTGAACTGAAAACTTTTGTCTGACAACGTTGGCAGAAAAAGCATTGTTAGTCGATCTCAATACTACCTGCTGACAAAAAATTGTCAGAAATCTCTCAATCGTGTGAACACATCGCGTTACCATTGTCAGATTATTGGCAGATAATTGTCAGACATTTTTGATGTGTAAACATCTATACGCTAGGGGGTAAAAATCTTTTTCACAATACAATCACAAGTTTTGAGTAAGATTAATCTTACTATAACGCGGTGTGAGCTGTGTATGAGTGTATTAGTGTAATCATACGGACAGCAAGAAGTACAGAGAAACTTAACAGCTGCATAGAAATACACTAACACTGGCATAGGGAGTCTCAAGGTCAAACTCCTGCAGTAAGGTCGTACGTTTGTTGGTTGGTGCTGTGTTGCCGTGTTTTTGAATTGAGTGAGTATTTCGGCGTTGCCGTTTTTTGATTTTTGCCAGGATTTTCTGGGATTTAGGGGATTTTGTGTCCAGTTTTTCGGGATTCAGACCTGGTTCGTCTCGGATTTTGAACCCGGGTTTTTTGAAAAAAACCGGTTTTTCGGTTTTACCGAATTTGATGCTGAACTTGATGCGATATTTGGCTGACGGTTTATTGACTGCGTTTGTCTTTGACTGTTGGTTATTTTGCTGTTTAACTGCGGTGATTCCAACTATTTTGTACGGGTATATTATTATTTTTTTAAACTTTTTTTATGTTTGTACACGCATAACTCTGCCAGTTGTGAACCGATTTTTAAAATTCTTTTTTTGTTGGAAAGGGTTTGCCTGCAGTTTGGTCCCATAATTTTTTATTTTTTTGAAAATCGGATGGGGAAAATTTGCTCCCACCCACTCACCCACTCTGTCATTAAACCGATTTTAAATTTTTTTTTATTTGAAAGGGTTTGACAAAAATTGGTCCCAAAATTTGTTTGTCGCAAATCGGAGGGGAAATTTTCTTTATTTTTTTTATTGTCAGTACGTCGTCAGCACATTGGCAGATCTGACAATACTGTAAGATCTTACAACCGTCTGTACAGGGCTTAAAACTATTTATTATTTCCATACACTTTGACACGGTAGTTTTTACAACAACAACAAAAGAATCCAACTCTACAAAGTATATTAATACAAGTACGCTCACATCTACAACAACAAAAACAACAGGCATTTTGTTTTTGTATTTTCTACTGAATTGTCAAAACAATATAAAGAAGAAAATGAAAAATATTGATTAACCCTTTCACCACCCCAGTACACCATAGTATACACATCTTAATATACCAACGAAAGTACAATTTTCTTAAAACATCTTAGTGGTTTAATAAAAATAAAGTGGTTTAATAGTTTTAATAAATTAATATTAAAATGCAATTATTTATTGTAATATATATGTAACTTAAAACCATTATATTGTAAGTAAAATTGTGTAAAATCTGATTAACTTTGTAATAATGTAATGTTTTTGAAATATAATAGGGGAAAGCCCCTGAAGTCAACAAACAATTAACGAAACGTTGGGTAAAAAATTTAATAAATTTGTTTTATTAACTTGGGGGTCACACGATAAAGTTTTGTTTCGGTTTTTAATACACTCACAGTTTTTTAACAATACACTCATATTTCTAAAAATTTAAACGAACTTGCTTTCATTTTCTCTTTCAAGATGAGTGTTTCAATTTACGTTCAAGAAAACAACCGATTGCCATTTTCTTGTGCAAATATTCTGCCGCCATTGTTTTTTGTTATGTTTTTTACAAAATTGTTTTCTAATTGCTTTCAAATTGCTTTAAAATTGCGTGCAGCCTACGTCAAAGCTTTAAATTTTTATGAATTTTGACAAGCAGTATATATAAATAACTTAAAAGAGAATCATGAACGTGTGACTGCAGCGTAACATTAAATACGTTAGGCCTGATTAGCTTAAATAATTCTTCATATACATACTCAAATTACATACATATATAGTTGGCCAAATAAATCAAACAGCACGAAAATACAAATTGTAGAAAGACACTCAGCCGGATTACGTATGTTGAAGTCGAATTTGTGACTTCGACAAATTGTCGTAGAATAAAGAAAACTTGCCAAACTTTTCTTTATTCTAGCACAATTTGTCGTAGTCACAATTTCAACTTCTATATACATAATCCGCGCGATTATATTTTATATAATTACCCAAAATTGGCAATACTTAAGGGCTTCTAAAGAAGACAAGCATACAATTTAAATTTAATTTCTATCAGCATTATGTATAATGAAAAATTTGCATGAAGTTAGCATAAGTGGCAAAATTGAAAATGGTCTTAACGAGTTTTGTCATACAATTTTACAGTAAAAATAACGCTAGAATGTAATCGTGAGTTAAAACTACATTATGCGCCGACTTTTAATGCCAAATTGTATTTAGGAACTCATTAAGACCAAGTTCAATTTCGTCGCTTATGCTAACTTCATGCCAATTTTTCATTATAAATAATGCCGTGTGTTTGTTACCATATAATGGCTGACTAAAATAATGCTAATATATAATAATATGTATGTATATTTGCGATGTTGTTAAAATATGTGGATTTCTTGCTGTTTAAGATGGTAGAGGGCAAATGTTGAAATTAAAATATTTCCCCCATATTCATAAAAAATAAAATACATTTAAAGAAAACTTTCTATGAAAATTTCGAAATAAAATGCATTTCAAACATTTAAAATTTTATGAATATAGGGGTTTGTATTTAACAAGAAGTCGGCATAAAAGGGTTAACAAAAGCAAACAAAAGAAAATAAATAAAATGTTTACATTTGTAAATTTAGTATTAATATTTAAGTAAAATTTTTCTTAATTTTTTACGCGCAAAATATGCTGCAGATTTTCACTGAAAGCATACCATTGGATACCGTTAAATCATAGAACTGGACTACTCAAGACTTACGAAAATCCGCTGCATATCTTGGGAGTTATAAGCAATTTAAATTGCTAAAAACATACACACACATTTAAGCACCCAACAAACATGTGGGTTTCATATTTAAAATATACCTTTCTGAAGAAGAATAGCAAATGGTTTCTCAAATTGCGAACGTATAAATATGGGAAATTCCAGAAAAACTCCACTTTTTCGCGTCCGTCGCTAAGCACTAAAGGTTCTTTTTTTATCAAAGAAAAACTTATTTTCTTTTACTTAATTTAGAGCTTATTATGTTCTACGCATAAATATAAAGAAGTAAAAAAAATAAAGTTTTTTATTGAAAAAACCAGCTTAAGTGTTTAGCGACGAACGCGACAAAAGCTGAATTTTTCTGGAAATGCCAATATATTTATTTATAAGTTTTTTTTACATTTTTCAAATGTGGAACTAAAAAAGTATAAGTACTTTTTAAAGAACTACACTTTCACTTCTTTCAAAGCACTTCTAGGACGAATTAAAACATCAGAAAAATCCATTTCGTAGCATTCTAAATATAGTTTCAGATTCAATAAAGAGGTACATATCGTCACCTTATATGCAAATGGATTCACGCAAAATTTTAGATTCCTGCCATCAAAAACGCCGACTTTATTAGAGAAATCCAAACGGACGTAACTGCAAGTTCATATATTTTTTAATGCTAAACGACGTAAATAATATACAAACGCATGTATTGCCTGAGATTATAATAAACAACGGTGTTAAGGGTGCTTTGAATTTCGTTTTGTTTTATTTCATTTACAAAATTCTAACAGGATTCAAATTTTTGTTTTTTGCTTCTACTGTAAAAAAAATAAAAGTGTAGTTACGTCCATTTGCAGTTAATTTTACGATATATAATGAGAATAATTACCAAATAGCGAGGCTAAACTAATTCCATATTATCCTAATTTATACAAAAATAAAATAAAAATTTATTTTAAAACACTGTTTCAAACAATGTATTTTATGTTTGCTGGGTAAAAACTGGAAAAAGAAATTAAAAATAATTTGACATTTAGTAGAAATCAGCTGATGTTAACCAGACGAAGTGAGCGTACTTGTATTAATATACTTTGCAACTTTATAACAAAGTTTTTTTACTTGGTTCGTTTTTGGTTGTTCTTGTTAAATTAAGATGATGGCAGATGATGCAAATATAAAATACCCAGTTCTATAGCAATGAAATCTCAAAATTAAAGAGTTATTTAATAATATATGCATGTATATGCAAAATAGTATGAAATTAAATTAAATGCAGAAATTAACATTTTAGTAAGACTAACTACTTTATTCATCAGTTAAAAAAATTATTAATGTTAAATATTTTGTTGGATTTGTTCTTTACAATAAATATCATTTGTCAATTGTCAAACTGAATATCTTATTGTCTATTTTGTAAAATGCCGAAAGTTTTTACACATTTTGTTGTTTTAAAATTTGTAATATAAAACATACAAAAAAAGAAAAATAATATGATATTCAGTTCGAATTGGTTCAAAATATTTTACTCGGCTATATGATATAAATTTTTCGAGTTATTTGTTATTCCTAATTCTAACTATGCGATCAAATAATAAACAAAAATTTTTCGATTAATTGACCAACTATTAGTAGCCAAATGAATATTTTAATATGAATAATCAAAGTTTTGGAAATCCGCAATCTTCCACGAAATGACTTATTTTACAGACATTTTTTATGCTAATTTATTATATACTTTTTATAAATCTCCTTCAAAAATTAGCCATACTAATTAAGGTTAAAACCTCTTTCGTATTTTCAGAAAGAAAGCTTTCAATTTCATTTACTAGGTAGAGTTAGAAAAGAAAAATTATCGTGTTACCAAAATTTTTCTTTAGAAGTTTAATGCAAAATCATATCATATGCAATTCTGATAATATATTGAAGATGTCACTGAATTATTTTTTTCAGTCTGTCTATTGTAAACAAAGTCACAAACATTGTAAAAGAGGATATAAATACTTATGTAAGTATATGTAACCTTTTGACAAAACAACTTAAGTACATATAATAAAAAAATTAGGAGCAAAACAATACTGTTAAATTGCGCTTAAAAGATTGTCATATTAAACACAATTAGGTGACTTTGGTTAGAGCTTTATATGTATATTCAGCGTTTTCATGAATCCCCCATGTGAAAATTTCATAATAAAATTTTTTGATCACATGGATTTTAATTCCGTATCATGAACTCCTTGTGAATAAATTACATACTTTGATTTAAATACATGTGTGTGAAGTATTTTGAAAGCAAACAAATTTAAAAAAAATTTTTTTTTTTTATTTAAACATTCGGAAATTTTTACAACACATTTTATATATGATACCAATTGTTCACACGTTCGAAAATTGACATGTGAAAACATATTTATAATAAGGCTGATTATATTTTTATATCTTCACATATTCAAAATTGGACTTATTTAAGTTCGTTTGCTAAAAGCCGACAGAAGTAAATATACTATTTTGCCACAAAATATGTAAGCGGCAATGGCCTTTTAATTCAAAGTTTATTTTATAAATTCATCTTGAGCGAAATAGTAATCGCTTAGAAAATATATGTTATCGTAACTGTAAACATTGAATTTTTTAGATTTGGTCAAAAGTAAAATTTTAGTTCGGATAAGTATATCACAAAGTTTGTGTTTTTACAACATAGGAATTTTGAAATATATTTAGCTTCAAATTTTATTCGGTTTTATATTCCAAAAACTTTCCACATCTGTTTAATAAATCATTTAAATTTCTCTACAAAAATATCATTTTCCATTCCCTGTCTATATATAATATAATAACACAAATATCAATGGGGTAGTGACAGAAGTGGCTTATATTACCTCAATATGTAGTAAAATCAACGAAGCCTCAGAAGCTGAGAGCACAATACGTTGTGTTGGCATACGTGTACTCTTGGTGCAATACTGAAAATTTTTTTTCATTGTGTTAAATATTTCATGATTATTTTTCATATTTTATATATTATTCAACGAACATACATACTTTTTAAGCTTTCCTCTTTCTAAATGTTTCTAATTTCGTTTCGTAACGAATTTCATGAGAGGTTTGATTACGACGATAATTTTTTATTATTTTTTTACTACTAAGTATAGTTTTGGTGCTGTGGGGAAATTTTTATTTGAGCAAATGCTAATACCTATAAAATGTTTAACTAATACATTCTTAGAATTAGGTTTTTTGACAATAGACTTACCCAGCAGCTAAAGTGACAACTAGTAACGCTTTGGGACAGTCATATTACTAGTTGTAATGATAGTAGTCAAAAAACGACAGTCATATTACTAGTTGTAACAAGACTAGTAACGTTACTGGTCAAAAAGAACAATCATTTTACTAGTTGTATCGAGATTAGTAACGATACTAGTCAAAAAAGGACAATTATAATACTAGTTGTATTGAGACTAGTAACGATACTAGTCAAAAAGGGACATTTTCAGGTATACGATTTTATATAAAACATATTTTCAGCTATTAAAAAATAAGTAGAATGTGGCTCAGTGGGTAGAGTACTTGCCTTAAAGTATGATGAATGTGTGTTCGTACCCCGGATGAGCCAAAGATTTTTTAATAGTTACAAAACTCTTAATAAAAGCACTAGTAAGCGCACTAGTTTACTATAACTAGTATTCCAACTGGGATATAACTGTATACAAATGAACTAGTTGGTCTCCTATGACAACCTAATTTTAAAATCGATAGTTCGATATATGAAAAAAGGATAGATAGGCAACTAGTCTGAAGCAAAAAGCAACTAGTATAGTTCCAACTACATACCAGTTACTTTGTCTGCAGGGTAAGTTTCTGTTTGCTAACTTGTTAAGAGTTGGGCTTCTATATATTCTATATTATATACTCCATTCGTTGGGAAGGGTATATAGGATTCGGCATAGCCGAATATAGCACTTTTACTTGTTTTTTTTTTTTGGTAAAAAAAAATTTACAAAAAAAGTGTTAAAATTGTTGATATTGAGCAAAATAAATGCTTCATATCGCAGAAACCATAAAAAATTTCGCGAAACAGGTTTTGGATTCTGAAAGGGGGTATTTAATATATCTAACTCAATTTTTTTAAATGTTCGGTGCGCCAAACCAATAATAAGCTGACGATATATTGAGTTTTATTTCTTTTTTTAACGAAAAATAATTCTTAAATTATTATTTTTCATAAATAATTTATTTTAATGTATGCTCTTTTCCTTTTATGGTATGACGTTTTTCGTACAAAGTGTATAACATTACATATGTATATAACTTTTTATTAAAAATATTAGAATTGATTATTCCATTGAAGTAGAGTTTGCCTTCTTATGTATTATTTTTGTATTATTTTTGAAAAACTATGTTTCATTAGCAAAAAAATTGTACGAACGGCACCCGTATCGAAACAATATCGTCTTGACTGGTAGTCATTTGTATCATACCCTGACCTACAGAGGCTCTTGCTATCCTTGTCATTTTTGTGTATTTGAGCTTAAACTGTTTAAAAAACATTAGCTGCTTATTTAGGTTGAGTTTAAACTTCTTATTAGTTGTGGCCACCGTGGTGCATATCGTTAAGCGGTATGTCTGTACACTTTTCTCTCGAAGAGTGTTCAGATCACGGCGGCCGAAATTTTTTTAAATGCTCCTTTTTTAAATGGTAAAATACTTATTTTACTACGTTTTCTATTTACTTGCTTTGATGTATGTCTTTTCGAGTGAACAATCGTAATTAATTTTAAGGTAACTTTCTGATGAGCAAGTGACTTCAAATGTTGCACAGGCATTGGTTTCCGTGACGATACAATATTATGACTAAAAGAAGTGGGCAGCGACATGCCTATAAAAAGTAAATATGCGATTTGGACTAATTGTACTTAGCTGATTTCTATGCACATTTGGTTTTCTTGACAGTCAGTCAGGACACATTTTTTAGTACCGAATAGAAAACTAACGAAAAATGTTTAGAAAACCGATATCTTTTGAGCTCAAATGATTCAAAATTCATATTTTCATTTTTTAACGCAAAACAAATTGTATACAGCAGTAGTATTGCTTTATCTGCCCAGTGTTTTAGTGCACTTTTGACTTAACTGCACACAACTATTAATTTGTCTCACTATTCTTTAAAATACCATATAAATTCGATGTTTAAGTCCGCTTTGTACTTTTAAGATAAATGCCTTTAATTTGTGGCATTTTAAAGCTATTATGACACAGAAAATTAATCTAAGCTGCATTTTGCCTTAACATCATTTGCTTTCTGTAAATATTCTTCAAAATACTTTTTTATATGCACTTTGTATGCCTGCATATTTAACATATTTTTTTGGCAGATTTAAATTATATTCAAATAAAATATCAGTTAGCACATTAAGGCAACGAAGAACATTGAAACTAACAGCATTTTTTACTTATCTGTACAAAAAATCGCGAAAAATGTATTGTGCAGCTAAGTCAAAATTACTATATAACCTAAAAATTTATTTTTCAAAAATAAAAATTTTGTAAAATACTTTTTACACAAATAAGTATGGTTTTTGTGCTATTGGAAAATTTTTACTTAAACCAACAATAACATGATCTACTACTATATTCTTACTCAGGTTTTTTTTTAAAGGACTTATGTTTCTGATAACTAACTTGTCAAGAGTCAGACTTGTTTCTATCTTTTCTATGGTATATAATCCATTCGTTGGGGAATGTTACATAATATTCAGTATTGCTTGTTTTATTTCAAATATATTTTTTAACAAGGAAAAATGTTTACGAAAGGTATTCGTTACTTTCAAAAAAATAATCCCTAAATATTTTTTCGTAATATATCTCAGTAAAAAAATTGGAAGTCATTTTTAACGAACTACATTTTCATTGCTTCCAAAGAATCGATATTAAAAATATGAAAATAATTAGTATAGAAGCAAGTATGTACTAGTGATGTTACGAATATTCGTATTCGAATCGCCTAATATTAGCCTCTTTCATGATATCCGTATTCGCTAAATTCAAGCGAATATTTCACGAATATTTTGTGAATACGTTCCAAAAAATAATACATAAAAAATACTGAAAATTAAACAAAATTTATTAATTTTTACTAAAAAAAATTTTTCTATACGCAAAACAATAATCTTCTTTTAGTAAAGAAAAAAAACAAAATATATTTCACAACGACATGGTATTTAAAAAGTAAAGTCCTGTTAAATTGATTTATTAATCATATTAAAGTAATACTCAAAGCTCAGTAGAGGAATGTTGAACTTGAAAATAAAACTTTTTAAGTCTTTTCTCCATCAAGCCTATTGCGCGGTGTGTAAATAAGCTCCGCACCACTAAACATTCGCTCGCTCGGAACACTCGGCGCTGGTGTCACTAAATATTGCCTGAGTATAGGTTAAAGAAGCTCGTATTTTCCCTTATTTACTTTCCACCAAAAATTTAAAAAAGTGGCATTCAGGTTCTAAGTTAATAATTTCAAATTCCGTCCTCGGAATATCATAATAATGTTAAATACCTATAGTATTGTGACAGTTTTTCTCAATTTATTGTTATTGACGCAAAGGGTAGATTTGTTTCAATTAAATTTAAAATATTAAGTGGTACTAACTATTTAGATTGAATATTCGTATTCGAATTCGGCGAATATTGTTTCAGATATTCGTATTCGTGAATATTAAAAATGATATTCGTAACATTACTAGTATGTACATTAAAATTTATTTTAGTCACATAAAAAATTGAAATTCCCTTACAGTTTTAGAAAAAACCCACCAAGCTTTTAGAAAAATCGATTTTATAAAGAAATTTATGAACTAATTTTCGTCTAAAAATGAATAGTTATTTAATTAAATATACAGAAAACACTTTTTTGCGTCTAAGTTCGTATAAAAAGAAGCAAGTTGCGAAAATGTGTAACTTTTTAGTTATTTTCCTGCAGAAAAATATTATAGAACGCAAAAAAGGAAATTTTCCTATACATCGCTCCCAAATCGGTGATTATGTACCGAAAAAGAGAACTTCTTGCAATGACAACCCTATGTAATCATTTGAATTGTTCCAAATTTGCAGTACTTCCGGATCGCAAACTCTGCATTTTCATGACTTCTTTGGAGTGTATTTTTTTTACGAAAGTCACGACGAAAGTTTTTTTCGTAAAATGTTGCATGGATTATTTTCAATGTATGTATATAAATTTCAATTTAATGACGTGATTTACACCATTAGGGCCTAAATTTTTTCTAAAAAAGTAAAAATCGCAATCTTCTAATAGTTAAGCAAAGACAACATAATAAAGAAATTCACTTTTTAAAGAAATTAAAAAACAACAAATCGAATTTAAAACTTTAGATTATTATTGTTTTTGATGATAGGGCGAATAACAACATTATTTTTCTTCATAGTTTTTTTATCGTCCATAAAACCATAATACATATTCTGATTTCGATATTTTCAAAATATCACCTTAAATATTTTGCAAATAGGTCGGAGCTACGCACAAATATTTTGCAAATATGTATATAAAACCGTTTGAAAATCTTGTTAAAGATCTTAAAATTTAGTTTTAATTATGAAAAATAACTTTGAAGAGAACTATTCCTACTTTTTTCACGTATATATTATAATTGTAGGTATATTATAAAAAATTTTTTTGAAAAGTTCATTTTAAGTTGAATTTTTAAACCATTTTAAAATGTTGGTTTTCTATCCTTGAAAAAATGTTTCCCACCTCTGGACACTAAATCAAATCTAATAAAAAAAGGGTAATTGCTTATATACGCTCAAATTACCAATCATTTAACTAAGCCTCTCTGCTGTAGATGGTGAGGTAGAAATTTGCATGCTTGTATGCTGAGTTCAAGTCCGATTTTTGTCTTTTCACATTTTTTAATATATATTTCTGTTATAACTTAGTCATTCATGAGCCGATTTTTTTGAATTTTCTATGCACGATTTTTATATGCCGATCAATTATAGCAGATTGATACATAAATTAAGACTTTATGTTAACAGGGGCCTTCGTCAGAAGAGTTTCAACATAATCGAAAACAAACCTATAATACCCTTACCACTTTGTGGTCAAGGGTATAACAATTGCTATGTATATCAATAAAAGCCCTAGAATCTAATTTTATGAATGCCACTAAAATATTGCAGCGATATTAAAAAAACCCCATTTAAGGCAATATAGATAGTGTTTGCTTAATAACTCTGAAACTGGATGAGGTATACATATGCCTTTACCTGCAATCGAAAGAGCATAAAAATACGCATCGTCAATGGGTGTTGTCAGTCCTTGAAATACTTTCAGAAAAAAAGTTGTAGCACAGCAAACTTTTTTTATATGGAAAAAACGCTTAAAAATACAACTTTAGTTATTCAGTGATAATTCTGAAACTAGAGAGGGTATACACATGGCACTACCATACAGCTGCCATACGTCCTGGTTTTCCAGGATTGTCCTGGTTTTAGACAAATTGTCCTGATGTCCTGGTCCATTTTAAATTGTCCTAGTTTTTTGATACAGGTCAATGCAGACAAACATTTAATTTCTGCTGATTTTGTTATGCACAGAGGTTAAGCTTTCTGTTATAACGCTGTTTACATGAATCAATTTTACCAGCATTGTTGCCTGGGGCTTATGTCGTTCAACTACTAGATAAAATAACACAGGATGTGTTTATTTTCGCCCCTTGTCATTTTAAATGAATTTTTTATTTTTGTTTATTGTTTTTTATGTATGAATTACATGTTAAGTTTTGTATTTATTGTTTAATTGTTGGACTGAAATATATGTATCAAAATAAAAATTTGTTGGGGTTCCTTTTTATATAATTAGTTCTTGGAATATATCTGTGGTCACAACCCTTAACCGCTTAAGTCCAGTTAGGACAAAATTACATTTTTGGTGTGACCGTGTGTATATCAAATTGCTGCCAATTTTTTAAGTTTGTAAATTTCTTAAGACGACAATGATCTATAAATAAGTTAAGGAAAAACAAACTGACGTTTGGCTGGATGCGAATTTTGGACACTTTAAACAGCTCTCCCGAAAATTTTTGAAATCGACTCATGCGGGTAAGGCTTGTGACCACAGCTATACGGTTTTGTTGTACGTTCGTTTGTAATATGTATTATAAATGTCCTGGGCGACGGGTTCAGATTTCTGGCAGCCCTACACTACCCGCAATCGAAAGAGGACAAAAAACCACGTCTATGACGGGTACGGTCGGTTTCCGGAAGACTTTCTGAGAAAAGTTGTAGCCAGCAAACTTTTTTTATATGGACAAAAGCGCTAACAAATAAATTTTTAATTATTTGCTGATAACTCTGAAACTATACAGAGTACACACATGGCACTACCCGCAATCGAAATGGGACAAAAACTACGTCTATAATGGGTGGTTTCCTTTTCCGGTAGACTTTCTGAGAAAAGTTGTAGCTAGCAAACTTTTTAAGAAATTAAAAAAGCGCATAAAAACACAACTTTATTTATTCAGTAATAACTCTGAAACTAGAGAGGGTACACACATGTGACTACTCGCAATCGAAAGAGGACAAAAAACTACGTTTACGATGAGCAGTGCCATTTTCTGGAAGACTTTCTGAACAAATTTTAGCTAGCAAACTTTTTAAAAAGCGATAAAAGTAAAAATTCTTGTTTTAAAATATTTATATTTGCAGTGTATGGTGAAAAACAATTGTTTCATTCCGTTTGATATTTATGAACGAGTGGCATCACAAAACATCATGCCCGCTGATGAGCTATCAGGACTGCCAGGTCATATTTGTCACTCCCAAAATATTTATTTCATTGGCTTTTACTTTGCAATTTTTAAGTTTGGTTCAAACTCTGCTTAAAAATCGAAATATTAATTTGGCAATTGTTGGCACAAACTTTAACAGCCACATTTATAAAAATTTTTATTTTAAGTTTAAGATTCTTAATTGTCATTGAACCATTTCATGCTAAAAACTGTTTAATATAAAATTGTATTCATAAACACTACTATAGATATTGTGTGTTTGCATCGGTGCAATTGATTGTACACATGTACGTTTGGCAAAATTATCTACTTCTTATTGTAAACATTGTAAAACTTACTAGTTGCAATTAATTATATGTATGTATGTATAAGTGGATTTTCTTTGCAGGAGATGAATTTGTTAACCGAAAGGAGCGAGTATTAATGTACAAGCCATTTGTAATGCTGCAGAGTGTTTTACAAGTGTAGATGTTAGTTGGCCAGGGTCAGTTTATGATGTCAGAATCTGGAAAAGATCATCAGTATATAAACTTATAAGGCATAATAGAACAAATGCGTTATTATTAGGTGATGAAGGGCACCCAATTGCGCCATTCCTAATGAAGGTTTTTAAAAATCCTTCATCAAGGAGAGAAATAAAGTTCAACAAACTTATTTCCAAGGAGCGCGTAGTAATTGAACGGATGTTTGGGCAGCTCAAAATGAGATTTCCCGCTTTAATGTATAAAATAAGAGTCGACATAAATATTGTTCCTAATGTAATTTTATATGCACTTATTCTACACAACGTGGCGAAATATCTGAAAGATGAGTTTATTTTTTATTGTCAAACGATTCCAGATAATCATTCTATGCTGGAGCAGCCTACAGATGATAACCAAATAATTAGAGATAAAGGAATGCGAAGACGTCAACGAATCACAGATCGGCTAAATTTTATGTGATGAAAAGTAAAATTACTAAATAAAGAACAGATTTACTACTTATTACATCATTTTGTTTTTATTATGAGTTATCCGTATAAGAACAAACTTCAATTTCTATCAAAACTGACTCAAATTAGATATACGGGTATGTTCTGTACTCCAGGCGGAATTAAAATGTTCGGAATTATCAAAGCATTGTTGTTGCAAATTATTATTTATAACAACAATGCTATGATAATTCCGCATGGAATACAGAACATGCCTGATAATAATATATACATACGATATATTGCAATACATTCAATCAATTTTATTTAGGCCCTTTAAAAGTTTTTCTTCTTCAAGCTTCAATACCTGAAATTGTTTTATCAAAACTATTCTTTGGAGTTCGCTGTCAGTTAAATTTTCGGTTTCTTTAGTTTCAAAAGCTTGTAGTTTAGTTTTTCTCTTAGAGCTTTTTGTTGGTTTTCCACCGTATAATTTTTATCTTCTAGTAGCCATTCCTCATCCATTATAGGCATCGTCAACTAAGCACTCTTCATCGTGACATCCAGCATCAATAGCAAATTTCAATTTATCGATTGATGGATTTTCCAAGCCTCCCAATAGATTAAATAGTTCTTGTTCCCAATCTTTCAGCACAATTTTTTTATTTCCTGTTTTACTTGGATCTGTTTTTGCAATTACATTTGCCTTCATATTTTGAATTTTTGTATAATGTGGCTATCATCTATATTGCATGCAAAAGTTTTATTGTACTTCTGGTTGATTTCCAAACTAGAATTTTTTTTGCTTCCTTAACGGCGGGTGTCGCGGACTTTGGCAGTAATATTTGGTGATTTTTTAGTTCCTGTATAATAAAATTGCTTTTATGCTCTTCCATCTGTAATACAATAAATTTTCTGAACAGAAATGATCATATTAATTAAAAAATATTTTATATAAAATTACCTTTTAAATTTTAGTTTTACGTTGTATTTATTTTTTATTAGAACCTGAAAAATTAATAAATTTGACAGCTAAAAACTAAAACCTAATAATTTGGAGTTTAGTAGTTATGAATTTGCTAGTACTTTCTTTTTGCATACTGTGTTCAAGTATCCACTAGAATTTTGAAGGCACTACACTTAGCTGAAAGTACTTGATTAGCTAGTATATACTATTAATTTCGCATATCACCCATTGTCCATAAAATCAAAGAAACATACTTAAAAGCCTTTAGCCAAGACTTCAAGCTTTAATTTATAGTATATCACTCATTCCTGTGTGGTAAATTTGCAAAGATATTTGAAGTTAAAATTGATATTTCGTTGCTATGAATTTAATGAAGGTTTATACTAGGTGCTTACCATATGTAAACCTAATTTAAAATTATCATGTAATATACATACAGTTCTTAATGCAATATTATGAAATATTGCTTAAATGTAGTTTATTACTCTATTTAAAATTTTTATGAATACAGCCGAAAGAAATTTAAATATCGCCGAGAAAAATCCCCTCTCCGCCAAACGAAATTTTTTGTCCCTCAAGTACTTGCAAAATCCCAATAGTTGGGGAGAAATCCCTATTACTGGCAGCCCTGTGAACAATATAAACAAAAACTAAAATTTTATTAAAAACAAATGCTGTTCTTGAGCCTACCCATGATACAATAATACAGGTACCACCACGACGACAACAAATACAACACCAAAAACACACGTATTTTGCTGCTAGAAACATACCAGAAATATGTGAAATCTATTGTGTGTATGTCGCACACATTCATAAGCTCCTTCAAAGTTACTAGCTCATACCCGTTGCTGATAGAAGAATGCCAGAAATGTGTCAAAATCTATTGCCTGTGTGATGCACACATTCTCAAATTTACTAGTACAGCTGATCTTGTAGTGATACCTGTTTAATGTACCTTGAGCCTACCATGGCATTTGCTGCATTAAGCGTAGTATGCAGTTTACACTAAAATTCAGGTTTGGAGTTTTGTATATACATATTTCTACACGGAAAAATTATCGTGTAGAATTCTATACAGAATTTTGCTGGCATACACACAAATTTATATTTTTTTTAAATTAAAAACACACTAAAAATTAATTACAATGTACGAAAATTAGAAATGAAAAAATTCCGTGATCATTCTCTGAACATTTTTATTTGTTTCAGTTGACGGAAAAAATTCTCCACTTATTGTTATATGCCTGTAATAGACAATAAATGCCAAAATTCCGTGTGCTTTTCTTTTGGAACTGCGTACTAGTAAACGGAAATTTCTTTAAGAAATTTGGCAACCTGAATTTCAGTTTGTTTTTTTACACATACTTCTTATGCCAGCCTGAATTTCAGGCAGAGCTGCATACTACGCTTTAAGTTGTATTTTGTGATTAAGTCTGCGCAATGCTTTAACTCTAACTCAATTTTGTCAAAATACATTCAAAGAAATGCATATAAATAAAGAGTCTATGATCAACATGCTCAAAAGTGAAGATTGGCCTACAACAAAAGACAATAATTTTTGTAATCTTTCTCGACCTATAACAAAATAATCGTTTCATACTTTACTTTCATCGATATATGTATGCTGCATATAGTTATGTTTCCTTGAGATTGGGTGATTATGTTACAGTAGGGCTGTCAGAAGTCTGAACCCGTCGACCAGGACATATATAATACATATCACAAACGAATGTATAACAAAACCGTATAGCTATGGTCACAATCCTTAACCGCTTGAGTCGTTTTCAAAAATTTTCGGGAGAGCTGTTTAAAGTGCCCAAAACTCGCATTTAGCCAGTCGTCAGTCTGTTTTTCCTTAAGTAATTAATAGATAACTGTCGTCTTAAAATATTTACAAGCTTAAAAATTGTTAAAATTGGCAGCGAGTTGATTTAGGCTGAGGACACACGGGCGAGCTATGTGTCGTGGCAGGGAGGAAAAAAAATTAAAATTCCTTTTGGTTTTCTTTCTTATTTAATAGTAAATTTTCCTTTTTTTACTTTAAAAATTTTTTTTTACAAGTATCAATGATTTTTTCGTTTGTGTCTTGTCGGTTTCAAATTCAATATCACTCTGCTCTCCCTTTGACGAATTCATCAATATATATTTAATTGAACAAATCAATATTGCTGAAGTAGAGATTTAATTGGAAGTTGAATTTGTATGTTGCAACAATGTCTGGGTCATAAAGAACCAAACATCAACACATAAACAACAAAAGAGTTTAAATGTGTGTGGCTGCTACAATGTATTATAATTGTTTACATTGAATTTGAAACCGATGAATAAGGGCTAATCCGCTATTTAAAAGTATTTAAGTATGTCAATATATAAAACTATGCGCTATTTAAAATTATGAAGAATTTTAAGTATGTCAATATATAAAATTATGAGGAATTTTAAGTATGTTAACAAAATTGATTATAAAGAATTTTGAGTGTCAATGAACCTATTAATATTGCCAATGTAAAATAAATTAAATATGTCAGTGTACTAAAGTGAACCCAAATTGGTGTTTAAGTGTAATATTAGGGTGACATTTATATATTGTGCTTACATTAGGGTGAAACTTATATATTGTGCCTCAATTAGGGTGATGTAGCTTTAGGGTGACGTAACTCCTCCCCCCCCCCCCCCCCCCCCCCGGAATAAAGCGACGGCCACAATGAATTCATTGGGGATGGAGCGGGAATCGGTGTGGTTGTTGTATATATAATCCTTTTCTTTGACGGTATCAGTGCAAAAATGATTATTAAAAGCAAGAGTGTTGATAGTGCAGCGTATATAGATCCGATATGTATGACAGTTTTCTCCTTCAAAGTGGTAATGTTCTTTAGATTATCAATGTTCATTTGTTCGAGTGACATTAGAGTTGTTATTTTAGTCGTAGAATTTTCTTTCAGTGTTGTATTGTTATCTGGAATAAAATTGACGTTATCCCAAAATGTTGGCGTTTGATCATAGTATGCTATGTTATTGATCTGAACGCTACATCCTTTGAAGGATATAATTCCAGTACCCTCAATTTCTATTGGATTTTGTTTTCTGCAAGTAGACTTTATTAATAATTGTGGAATATTTATGAAAATTATATAGTTATTCTCGATTTGAATAATTCTTTCTATCTTTCCCAACTCCATTAGATTGCAATTTGCCGTCCCGCCGTTGAAAAGTGGGGCAATGCATGTTGAGTCCTCTCGCAGTTCTTCATCAAGCGAATTGCAGTAATATATTCCTTCGATCTTGGGACAAATGCTACTTAGTTTGTGAATTTGAAATGAATTGTGTAAAATATAAGATGGTATGATTATTTCCCTAGTGTTATTAATTGGTAATGGTATGATATGATATAGGTTAAACTTTTCTTTTGTAATTATTGGTATTCTAAAATTGAATATTATGTTTGTATTGTTATAATAAGCTTGTAATTCAAGCAATTCATATATATGTTCGTCTGAATTCAAGGAATCTTCATATTCAGTGAAGTTCCCCGAGCCCAAGGAGTTGTCATATTCCATGACGTCTTGTCTATTTCGGAGATTAACATATTCCATGATTTCTCTTATTCTAGCAAGCTCCTCAGTGTTCAGAATATACTTAGAAATAATATTTAGTTTTGCGAGGATAATTGCTTCCCCAATACTTGTTATGTGATTATATAAGACATCTATATTATAATTTATTCTGTTCAAATATTGTATTTCCGATATATCCCAGGAATTTTTATTAATTTTGTTTGAATTTAATTGGAAATTATTTGATATTATTCTCTGTTCGGCATTTATGTGATCAGTTATGTTACGAAATCTTTCAATTAATTTCATATTTAAAAGTTTCTGTTCTTGAAAGACATTTCGTGACAGAATATTTCTTTTTTGGATAGTTTCCATTTCAGTATTCAATTTTTTTGCATCTTCCGCATCCATATTTCCCGTTATAAATTGAATTGCCGACCCAAGTCCGTTAAAAAGTCCTCTTTTAGTTCGTCTGAATGGCAAGAGTGAGTTAAGCCTATTCTTGAGCTCATTTATTTTAAAATCCGATACCGATAAGAGATCTTCTACTCCCTCGTCTTGTCCATTTCGTCTTATTGAAGCAATAGTTCCGATTATTTGTTCCATGCTAGTAATATATTGGCCTAGGTCAACAATGTGTATTAGATTACGGTAACTTCCTTTCAATCTAGCAGGTCCTAAATTAAATTTCATGACCATTTGATTATTGTCCACCTTTTGTATATTAATGATTTGTCCGATTGTCAACGCAATCCTGAAATGAGGTTAAATTAAAAATGTTTACGTTAGAGTCTGGAATTTCCGTCTTTTTTGTAGTCTGGCTTTGTGGATTTTCTTGTCATTTTGGGTAAAAACTGTTACGTTGTTGTCAGATCTAATTTTATGAATCGAAAATCTAGGTGTTAATTTATTGCGTTTGCATTCTTTTCGGAGAACTACCTCATCGACATCCCTATTGGTTGGGTTAGATCTAATTTCATTGAGTTTATCTATTCTCTTACTTGTTTGTTTTTCCATTCGCTCCTTAATAGACGGAAATAATTTTTGTTGGAGTTCATTAATTTTTTGTAAATAGTCATGTTTATTATTGAATAAAGTCTGTCTGTTGAATGTATAGGGTCTTCCAAAAAACAATTCAGAAGGTGTCAGTCCAGTTGCTGAATGAATTGCGTTATTATAGGTTATTAAAACTTCACGTAAAATCTCTTCATGTTCCATTGGAAGTTTTAGTTCTTTTCGTTTTGTCGCTACCAATCGATAGATTTCAGTTAGGGTAGAGTGTAATCGTTCTACTGGCGAGTTACTGCTGCTTTGTTGAAAAGAAGTAAAATGAAGGCTAATTTCATATTGTTTACAATAGTCTTTAAATATATTTGAATTGAACTCAGAACCTTGGTCACATATGATCTTCCTTGGAACACCGTAAAGAGATACAAAATAATTAATGGCCTTAACTACAGAGAGACTTGTTCTATTCGGAAGGGTGTCTGCAAAGGCAAATTTAGAAAATTTATCGATAATAGTTAAAATTTGCTTTTTGTTAATGGCATATAGATCTATATGTAATATCTCCAAGGGTTTGATAGGTGTTTCTGGTTTCTGAAAAACTATTTTCGGAGGATTTCTGTCATATTTTTGTGTAGAACAGACAATGCAGTTATTTATAGTTCGGGTAATTTTCTCTTTCATGCAGGGAAAGAAATATTTTCTTTTTAGATGTGCATGAGTTTCATTAATACCTCTGTGATTATTTTTTGAATGATATTCTCTTATAATCGTTTCCTGAAGGTCTTCTTCAACTATATCTTCCAAAAGTTCCATGCTTCTGAGTATCCTGAAAAGTTTGCTATGAAGGAAGTATTTAGAATATACAGATTGTACTATTCTGAAAGTGTTATCATCTGTAAAGATTACAGTAAGCTTGTTGGGAGGAAGGAATCTTTTAAAAATGTCGGTGATATTCGTCTCGTTAAATGTTTTTTCCCTAATTGTTCGTCTTTGCTTATTGCGAAAAACCGTCTCGAGGGATATTGATGATTCATATTCACTTTTTTCTAAAATTAATTGTAAGTTAAACTCGTTTAATGGTCGTTCTGATAGATACCGTCGTCTACATTTTCAATTGTCGAATGAATGGTTGTTCCCTGTGTTCCTTGGATAGAAAGTGTGTCAGTGACATCCATGGTTGTGACTTCCTCTAAAGATTTGTTGTCATTATGAAGGATATGGATTTCGGACAGCTTTTTATCTGTGTACAGATTTATACGACTTAGGGCATCAGCGTTCGTATTACATTTGCCTTTTTTGTAAATTATTTCGTAATCGAACTCTTCCAACTTTAGTCTCCATCTTATTAATTTGGAGTTTGGTTCCCTTAGACTCATTAACCAAGTTAAAGGTCTGTGGTCTGTAACTATTTGGAATCTTCTGCCATAAAAATATGGTCTGAAATACTTTGTGGCCCAAATAATGGCCAACGATTCCTTTTCGATCGTCGAGTAATTTGTTTCCGTATCGGATAATGTGCGGCTGGCAAAACATACCGGCTTATCATTGCCAATTGTACCTTGTGAAAGTACGGCTCCTAATGCGACATTGCTGGCATCTGTAGTTAAGATAAACGACTTGGTGAAATCAGGGTATTGGAGAATGGGGTCATTAATTAAAAGTTCTCTTGCGGTCTCAAATGCCTTTATATATTCTTCTGTTAATTTCACCGTTTTGCCCTTTTTCAGACATTTCGTCATGGGTTTGATGATGTGTGCAAAGTCTTTAATAAATTTCCTATAATACCCCAAAAGTCCAAGAAAAGATTTTATTTCCCGCTGGGTTTTCGGAATTGGGAAATTTTTCACAGCATGGATTTTATCCGGGTTCGGTTTAATTCCTTCCGTTGTAATAATGTGACCCAGGAAGGCGATTTCTTTTTTAAAAAATTCGCATTTGTCAATTTGTATTTTGAAATTAGCTTCGCGGAGTCTATCAAAGACCTGCATAAGATTCAACATATGTTCTTCCAAAGAAGTTGAATATATTACAATGTCGCCTAAGTATACCAAGCAATTCTTCCCTATGAGGTCTTTAAGGACATTGTCCATTACTCGTTGGAAGGTTGCTGGGGCGTTTTTCAGCCCAAATGGCATACGAACATATTCATAATGCCCGTTGTCGACAGTAAATGCTGTTTTTGGAATATCTTTTGGGTTCATTTCTATCTGATGAAACCCATTGGCCAAATCCATAGTGGAAAAGTACAAACATTTCCCTAATTTATCCAAAATGTCCGTTATATTTGGTAGTGGGTATCTGTCCGGAATGGTCTTTTCATTTAGTTTCCTGTAATCTATCACTAGACGCCATTTGCGCTCCCCTTTTGCATCTAGTTTCTTAGGGACGACCCAAACGGGTGCGCTCCAAGGTGAATAACTTGGTCTTATTATTCCTTGATTAAGCATTTTAGTTATTTGATTACCGACTTCTTCCTTATGTATATAAGGGTATCTATATGATTTAGTATGGATAGGTATGTCATCAGAAGTCGTGATTGAATGTTTGATTCGATTTGTAAAAGTTAAATTATTTTCCTCTTTAAAAAAAACATCTTTATACTTATGTAAAATTTTTGATATTGCTTTAATTTCAGAAGCATTGAGGTGATCTAATCTTAATTTGCTTTGAATGTCCGTTATTGAATTTCTATCTTTGTCTATAGATACGTCCATGTTATATATTTCTATATAGTCGTTTAGTTCATAAATGTTTACCCTTAAAGGTTCTTCCAAAATAAAGGTTTGATCTTCGTCGGAGGTATTTAGAACTTCCATGTAACTGAATCCATTTAATGCTTTGTAGAGACCACCCTGAACAAATATGTGTTCATTTATCTGTATATTGTTAATTTCGATTACTTCGTTCTGTATGTTTACAGGTAATTTTAAAATATTTTTGGATTTTTGTATTATGGTATGTTTTTCTGATGTTCTATGTATTCTAAATTTTAAAGGAACAATTGTACTATTTGCTCTTAGGCATTTACTAGGTAAATCAATTATTGTCCCAGTTTTAGTTAGAAAATTCAAACCTAATAACCCATCGAAGTAATTATGAAATTTAAATAAGAGAAACTCAAATTTTCCTTCTTGGTTGAATTCTTTAAATAAATTTAATCTTAACTTTTTTGTCTAATCTATGTTCTTTAAAAACTGTCCTAATTGTTATAGGTTTCGTTGTTACTTGTTTATTTGAATTAATGTATATTGGATTGATAAATGAAGAAGAAGCACCTGTATCTATCAAGAATCTAAGTGGTCTTCCAAATGGTGAGGCGATATCCACATATGCCAATTCGATTCCATGAACATTGATATCTATGTATCCCCTCGCTTCATCAAGGCTGGTACATGAAAATTTTGTATATCATCAACGTTAGTTATCTCATCATAATCTAGTTGGTCTGTATTTTCTACTGTTAGGAAGTTTTCGGTATGCCTATTGAACTGTTTGGTTGAGGGATTGCCATTAATGTTATTTATCTCCATTCTTGAGTTGGAAGTTTTATTAGTCCTTGTGCTTGGTGAGGATCTAAAGTTCATATTTTGTCTATTCCCGAAGCGAGAATAAGTAGTACTAGTGTCCATAGGCTCAGGGGCCTTAATTGTCGATTGGATCGATCTGTTATATGATGTGTTATTACTTGGTCTTGGGTATTGATAATTCATAGGAGATCTGGAGTACCCATTTTGGTTTGGGTAGTTCATTAAGGGTCTGGGATATCCAGAGTAGCTTTGATTTGGTAATTGATAGCTCATTGAAGTTCTGGGATACCCGGCAGAAGTCTGATTTGGATATTGAAAGGTTTGTTGCTGTTTTGTATTAAAATTTCTTGCATAGTACGGTCTATTTGTCAGTCGTTGATATTCAAAGTTTTGTCTATTTCTCATTTGACCATAATAGATATTCTGTTCTTTAATACAGAATGTTAGAGCTGAGTCGAGGGATTCCGGTCTCATTGCTCTTATTGAAGAACCCAATGGTTCTCTGAGATTTGTCAAAAATGAATTCAAGCACATTTCCGCGAAAAGTTCCTTTTTTGCTTTAATAACGTTCTTATCTTTTTCGTGAATTAAAATGTTATTGTAAAGTGATGATTGAATTTCAATCACTTCGCTATAAAAATTTTCAATCGTCGTGTTGCCCTGTCTTACATTGTGTAGATCCCTTATGAGAGAAGTCTCTGTTCTCTTATCGGAATAGTGTAATATTAAACTCTGTTTAATGCTATCCCAATTAAGGGGGGTGCCATGCACATTTAAAATTTCATTTGCTTTATCAACAATTTTGTTTCGAATGGCTCTCAACAAAATTGTTCCGTAAGGTGTACTATCAGCACCTCTAGCATATAAAAGGATTTCTTCCACATTATTAATGAACTCATAGAGGAGCTTAGGGTTTCCGTCGAGCTTGGGTAAATCTTTTATCGCGTCGGGAATTTTTAGAGAATTGAAAATATCATTATAATTCAAGAGATTTTGAGCAGTAATAGTATTTCGAGTATTGGTATTGGTTGTCACGAATTGTGACCCCAATGATTCTTGAGCATTAATCATAGTAGTATCTGATTGCTCGTTAATTGTTTCAAGGGATTTGCTTTTAAACAGAGTATAAGGAGAAAATCTTTTGGGAATTTTCGACATTAAGGGAGAACACAATATTTGATATTCACTTCACTGTCACAATATTATTTGTATATTTCTTTTTTTTCCTTCTTTTATTTTTATATATTTATATTATTTTTTATTATTATTATTAGCATTTATTATTATATATATATATATATATATATATATATATATATATATATATATATATATATATATATATATATATATATATATATATATATATATATATATATATATATATATATATATATATATATAGATTAATTTTTTATTCTTACATAATAATGAAATTGTACGATGTGTAGACTTACATTGCCCCAAGGATGATGAACTGCATGTTGCTTTTCCGACTGCGCCAGTTATGTGTCGTGGCAGGGAGGAAAAAAATTAAAATTCCTTTTGGTTTTCTTTCTTATTTAATAGTAAATTTTCCTTTTTTTATTTAAAAAAATTTTTTTTACAAGTATCAATGATTTTTTCGTTTGTGTCTTGTCGGTTTCAAATTCAATATCACTCTGCTCTCCCTTTGACGAATTCATCAATATATATTTAATTGAACAAATCAATATTGCTGAAGTAGAGATTTAATTGGAAGTTGAATTTGTATGTTGCAACAATGTCTGGGTCATAAAGAACCAAACATCAACACATAAACAACAAAAGAGTTTAAATGTGTGTGGCTGCTACAATGTATTATAATTGTTTACATTGAATTTGAAACCGATGAATAAGGGCTAATCCGCTATTTAAAATTATGAAGAATTTTAAGTATGTCAATATATAAAACTATGCGCTATTTAAAATTATGAAGAATTTTAAGTATGTCAATATATAAAATTATGAGGAATTTTAAGTATGTTAACAAAATTGATTATAAAGAATTTTGAGTGTCAATGAACCTATCAATATTGCCAATGTAAAATTAAATATGTCAGTGTACTAAAGTGAACCCAAATTGGTGTTTAAGTGTAATATTAGGGTGACATTTATATATTGTGCTTACATTAGGGTGAAACTTATATATTGTGCCTCAATTAGGGTGACGTAGCTTTAGGGTGACGTAACTGGCGTTTTTAAAATGCGGCGTTTCTGCTTATTATATTAAATTTGAAAGCTCTAAATTTTTTAAAACTTCAAATTTAATATAAAAAGCAGAAACGCCGCATTTTAAAAACGCCCTTGTATCCTCAGCCTTAGACACGATTGCACTCGATCACACCAAAAATTTAATTTTGTCCTAACTCGACTTAAGCGGTTAAGGGTTGTGACCAAGAACTAATCATATAAAAAAGGACACCAACAAATTTTTATTTTGATACATCCCAGTAAAAAAATTGCTTCCAATAAAGCAGGTTTCTACTGTTATGGAGTAAAAGTAGCGCTGACAAACCTGCTGATATCGCTGCTGATATCGTTTGGAGTACTACATTTTTGCCCATAAAAGCGCTTTTCAAACGCTGAAAATCATCAAAATTTTCAGCACTAAAACTGAAAACATATGAAAAAATGGATCGATGTGTATTGGCAGCATTAATGTGATTTTGAATTACTTCGTAACTATTTATTTTTATTAATTGCACGCCTGGATACTACTCTCACTTCACGCGAAACTACTGATTTTTCAAACTTAAAATGCCTTAATTATTATCATATATTGCACTTGTAAAAAATATATACACACACATATTAAGAAAAAATACTATTTTTAACACTCACGACATTTTTAATGTCATTTTTATTATTTAAACTAATTAAAAAACTGTTTAAAAAAGTTCTGTCTTGGACGTCCGTTTGTCTGTATGTACGGATCCTGTATGTGGTCACGAAAAACTTCACTAATCGAGTCCTTTCTTATTTTTACGCTTCAGTATAATTAGGAATAGAAGCCTATTTAATTTCACGGTCTAAATGAGATTATGAGGCGTGCACTTTTGGATTTTCCAAACTGTTTTTGTTTTATATTTTTACTCACCGTTTGTTATTTTAACTTCAACTAGTATCGAACTAAGATCCTTCAGGTTTGTAGTCCAACGTACCAACCACTCGGCCAAAAACATTGTTGCGAAACGGCACCAAAAAAACTGAAATAAACTTACTCTTCTTCCTCGCTTAAAAACCTGCATTGGATCAGCACAATAAAATCACCTTTTTTGTATAACTTGTGTACGAAGCTTTTATATAAGTAAAAAGCTAATATTTTTTATTCATACTACTCATTGAATGTGTGTACATATGCGAACTTTCTCGCTTTAAAGCCTGCATTGTTGGGGCGCTATGAAATCAGCTTCTGAACAAGCTCATATTTTAAAGCGAATTGTGATGCGCTTTCTTTCTTCAGTGCTTCAAAAGACATGAAAATTTTTTACTGGGATGTATCAACCATACATTTCAAATTTAAGTCCAACAATTAAACAATAGATACAAAACTTAACATGTAATTCATACATAAAAAACAACAAAAATAAAAAATTCATTTAAAATTTCAAGGGGCGAAAAGAAACACATCCTGCGTTATTTCATCTAGTAGTTGAACGACATAAGCCCCAGGCAACAAATGCTGGCTAAATTGATTCATGTAAACAGCGTTATAACAGAAAGCTTAACCTCTGTTCATAACAAAAATCAGCAGAAATTATGTTTGTCTGCATTGACCTGTATCAAAAAACCAGGACAATTTAAAGTGGACCAGTACAATTTGTCTAAAACCAGGACAATCCTGGAAAACCGGGACGTATGGCAGCCCTATGTTACAACATTATATATGGCTGCGGAGTTATTGAAAACAGAAAATCTGTCAGATGCTTACAAAATGTTAGCACATATGTATGCTGCAAAAGCTTTTATTATTATGGGTAAATTATCGAATGCCAGATTACATTTAGAACCACATTTGTTTCTAATCTTAATACTCAGAACGTCGTACGTTACAATTTTGCAGTAGCTGTCTTTTTACAAGGTGATGACGAAATGGCCCGGAGTCTTCTAAATACTTGTACGCATGCCATAATATCACAAAAAATATCTGCTCTTAAAAAAATGCATGCAACATCGTCAGCTTCTACAAGTAAAGTATAGGTAATGAAGTGAAACTTCTTACTTTTATTTCGATTATACAAATATATTTTTCTTTTTAATTGTAGATTGGATCATTTGGAAGAATTTAATGGAGGTTTCGCTGACGCTGTTGTTAATAACAGTCGACGATATGCCGCAATGTTTGGATCATTTGCAAGAATTTAGGGCAAGTCTACCGGAAAACGAAATTACCCACTGTATACGTAGTTTTTTGTCCCCTTTCGATTGCGGGTAGTGCCATGTGCGTACCCTGTCTAGTTTCAGAGTTATCAGTAAATAACTAAATATTTATTTTTTGCGCTTTTTTCCCAATATAAAAAGTTTGCTGGCTACAACTTTTCTCAGAAAGTCTCCCGGAAACCGACAGTAAGCGTTATAGACGTGGTTTTTGTCCTGTTTCGATTGCGGGTAGGGCCATGTGGTAACCCTGTCTAGTTTCAGAGTTATCAGTAAATAACTAAATAAAAGGAATGCATGGCACGGATTTAAATAAAAAATTCTGGTATTCTATTTGCTGGCAAAAATTAGTTAAATAGCTGATGTTTCCTTGTAAAAAGCATCCACCTTCATAGGTGGTAAAAGTGAACAAGAACGCTGATGAGACGGTGTAGCGGCCTGTCGAAATCAGTAGTACTGATCCGTTCTGCTAATCTGATTTGAATATTCCAACCCTCCTCTCTTAATAAAAATAATTTGAATTAACATTAATTCCAAAATATTGAACTAGAAAGCCGAAATAATAAACTTTTCAGGCTTATACCAATTCAGTTCAAAAATAACAAATTACGTAAAAATAATTAATAATGCGACGGCCCGCGCAAAATAGTTATATGCATGTGAACTCCTCAGTTGATAATCTGGAACTAAAAATACAGACAAAATAACTCAAGCAGTTTAGCATGCATAATAAACTAACACAACCAGCTTTGATTGTAGGTATTGAAAAAATACCCATCAGAGCGAGACAACAAAAAACAAGTTTGGAATGTTGGATTATTAATCAGATAGGGAAATTTCGGCAAAGACTAAAATCAAGTTACAATAAAAAGAATGCATGGCACGGATTTAAATAAAAAATTCTGGTATTCTATTTGCTGGCAAAAATTTGTTAAATAGCTTATGTTTCCTTGTAAAAAGCATCCCCCTTCATAGGTGGTAAAAGTGAACAAGAACGCTGATGAGACGGTGTAGCGGCCTGTCGAAATCAGTAGTACTGATCCGTTCTGCTAATCTGATTTGAATATTCCAACACTCCACTCTTAATAAAAATAATTTGAATTTACATTAATTCAAAAATATTCAACTAAAAACCGAAATAATAAAATTTTCAGACTAAAAATTTATTTCTTGGCGCTTTTTTATATATAAAAAAAGTTTGTTGGCTACAATTTTTTCAGAAAGTCTCCAGACAGTACCCATTGTAGACGTAGTTTTTGTCCCCTTTCGATTGCGGGTAGTGCCATGTGTGTACCTTGTCTAGTTTCAGAGTTGTCAGTAAATAACTAAAAATGTATTTTTTAGCTCTTTTTTTCCATATAAAAAAGTTTGCTGGGTTTAACTTTTCTCACAAAGTCTCCCGGAAACTGATAGTACCGACTTAGACGTGGTTTTTTGTCCTCTTTCGATTGCGAGTGCCATGTGTGTACACTATCTACTTTCCGAATTATCACTGAATAACTAAAGTTGTATTTTTAAACGTTTTTTTTTTCATATAAAAAAGTTTGCTGTGCTACAACTTTTTTTCTGAAAGCCCTTCAAGGACTGACAGCACCCACTTGCGATGCGTATTTTTATCCTCTTTCGATTGGAGGTAGTGCCGTATGTATACATCGTCCGGTTTCAGAGTTATTAAACAAACACTATATATATATATATATATATATATATATATATATATATATATATATATATATATATATATATATATATATATATATATATATATATATATATATATATATATATATATATATATATATATATATATATATATATATATATATATATATATATATATATATATATATATATATATATATATATATATATATATATATATATATATATATATATATATATATTGCCTTGAATGGGGTTTTTTAATATCGCTGTAACATTTTAGTGACATTCATAAAATTAGATTCTAGGACTTTTATTGACATACATAGCAATATTTTTATTTAAAATTTAATCAATATGTTAATTTGACAATTAAATGCATTACGTGAACAACGTAAAGCTTGACGACCGACAAGTCGATAGTTAGTGGGTCGCTCAAACGAACTACAATGAGTGACTTGTCGTTAGTCGATCGAGTTGTCGATCGACATCGTGGGTTAGGCTGTATTTCTCTTTTGTGATGCTGGCCACGTCGGCGGAGACGGCAATATCTTACGGCTCGTGTCGCGTCTGGTTAAACATTAAATAAAGTTTAGTAATAGTTGTGTTTGTGCACTTGACAGATTGTAGCAGTTTCTACAAATTATTACTGAATTTTACTGGATTGCTTGGATTTACTTGGATTTATATATAAACGATTTTTTACAATTTATCCAAGTTACTGGCTAACTATTACTGGAAAAGTACTTAAGCCTACCTAATAAAAATTATATTATATATATATATATATATATATATATATATATATATATATATATATATATATATATATATATATATATATATATATATATATATATATATATATATATATATATATATATATATATATATATATATATATATATATATATATATATATATATATATATATATATATATATATATATATATATATATATATATATATTTATATATATATATATATATATATATATATATATATATATATATATATATATATATATATATATATATATATATATATATATATATATATATATATATGTTTTTGTAATATAAAACTAAATTTTATTTCTTAGTGAAAACTTCTGAAAATTTGAAAATTTTGAATGTACCTAATTTAAATATTAAGGCTAGATTTTTGAGATCTCAGTTAAACTAGGTTTAGTTAATCTGAAAACAGATTTGTGGCGCCATTACCAAGTTTGTATACGCAATTTTGACGGAACAGCTTAGTTTTGCTTAAAATGTTGGTCTGTAATTAAATAATAAAAAAATCTAATTTCCCCGGTTATATCTGGGTTTCAGACTACGTTAAACTCAGTTTAAACTTAATCTACATCTCAAAGAACAGACCTAAGACATACATTCATATATACATAACTGCGAACTTTTTGCAAAACAAATAAAATTTTATTTTCATAATTTTCAGAAGAAAAATATTAGTGCAGAAATATCCTTTCGTTCGGAATGAAATTGATCACAATTTTTAAAAATCAATACTTACACACAAAAAATTCTAAGAACTTGGTATAAATTTAACTAAGTGCACAGGTAGAATGGCAGTTACTAAGTTTTTTAGGCAATATGCCTATAATTTTAGTTAATTTTCATGTTTGAAAAATTAGCTAAAAATTTAGGTAGCATTACTTAAATATTTTTTAAAATTGTCTATGATAGCAAAGCAAATTTGTCCTCTTGTTTCATGTAAATTAACAATTGTAAAAATGTTTATGTTAGTGAAATTAGCTATTTTTTAGATAAATATATTGGTGTTTAATACATCCTATATTCCCACTATGCGAATTGCACATCTAATAACAATTAAACCGATCTTTTATTATTTAATGCATTTTCATTTATACGAGTAATATAATACAAAACTAAGAGATAAACAAATGGCTGACCATAGCGAATAATGTTCGCCAACCCAACCCCAGAAGCCAAACATGTCCTTGCTATCAATACTGAATTCAGTAACCTCGGCTTTATTGGTAGAAAACACTACAAAGTGCTTTGTAACAGCAGTAGGATCCAGTGGTGCCAGAAATTTTCGGGGAAAATTCTTGATTCTTCGAAAAAAAATCTTCACTTTAGAAAAAAAATAAAAAATCTTCAAAAAAATTTTTATGAGTAGTATATATTTATAGTCGTTATTACTAGTTATATTAAAGTTGCTATACATATACCTATGTACATATGTATGTATATATATAAAAACATAAAAATGATATTTACATATCATCGAAACTCAAAATTCAATTCAAACAGGCTACTTATATTAAAATTATAAATTATTATATGAAATTTATTTGCTGGTGTTTAAGCATTGTCTATATGCATTTCATTGGTGCTTTACCAAATCGTCAGTAGATAATAAATCCTTAGCATTAATTTTTTCTCCATTGCTCCTAATTAATATGTACTCGATATTTCTTCTTAATACAAGTATGTATGTACTCATTTTTGAAACATAAAAATTAAATTTTAATTTAAAATTCATTATTAAAAATTTGTAAAATTTTCATAATTACCATTTTCAGTTACTATTTTTATATGATAAGAAATTGTTGAAAAATTCGATACAAAAAGTGTCGAAAATATTTACCTAATTCAATTAGTTAAACTACCATGGTTCTTAGATAAATTATATTGTACAAATTACCTAATGGTATAGTTAATAAATCTTAGCTTTGTATTTTCATATAAAAAGAAAGTAACTATACCGTTAACTATACTAAGTTAATAGTACCTCTTATAATTTTTTGTGTGTATGTATATCAACAATGCTATGTGAATTCCGAATATATACATTCCGAATGCAATACAGAACAGACCTGATAATTAAGCGAGTTATGAAAAACGAGTTATCTGCCCGATAACATCTTAACTTTAGCTATGGGCAAGTTATAATAATTTTTTTATATATTATTACAATTTGTTAATAGTTAAAGACAGGATTTTGTCGGATGGATAAACAGTCTCTCTTTATTAAAAATTTACTAACCTAGCAGGTAGGATGAATTTGCCTTTAACTTATCTCTCAGTTTCAGTAAAGTTATAATAAAGATAAACTGTTTAAACGTCCGACAAAATCCTGCCTTTAACTATTGCCAAGTTGTAATAATGCCTTTAACTATTGCCAAGTTGTAATAATGGCCCTAAGGTAGGGCTGCCGTACGTCCTGGTTTTCCACGATTTCTCCTGGTTTTAGACAAATTGTCCTGGTGTCCTAGTTCACTCTAAATTGTCCTGGTTTTTGATGGCAAAACGGGCAAAACTGTGCCCGTGCGGCTATAACCATAGATTATACGTAGATAGTCAACTGCCGACCTGTAAAAAAAATATTACAACACTCTTCACACGGACATGCACTGTGTATTCAACTCACGTGATCGACGTAATTCAACACGCTTCAGAGAGAGAGCCTTTTTTGCACTTGAAAAAGCACTAAACCTTAATTTTTTTGCACACACAAACACTATTAGATTTTAATTAATTTTTTTTATAGACTTTAAAACAAATTTAACTTTTCTTCTTTTTGTAATTTTAAAATGTTTATTTAATTTTGTTAACATTTGCATGTTGAAATTTATGTTTTAAACCATTTTTTCATTCAGCCGAATTGCATTTTTTATACCATTTGGATAATTTTTTTTCGTAAAAGTGCACGCCTCATAATCTTATTTAGACCGTGAAATTAAATAGGCTTCTATTCCTAATTATACTGAAGCGTAAAAGAAAAAAAGGACTCGATTAGTGAAGTCTTGCGGTCGCTATGGTGACCACTTACAGGATCCGTACATACAGACAAACGGACGTCCAAGACAGAACTTTTTTAAACGGTTTTTAAATTAGTTTATATATTAAAAATAACACTAAAAATGTCATGAGTGTTAAAAATAGTATTTTTTCTTAATATGTGTGTCTATATATTTTTTACAAGTGCATATGATAATAATAGAGCCATTTTAAGTTTAAAAATCATTAGTTTCGCGTGAAGTGAGAGTAGTACCCATCTCAACGCTTCGCTTATGAGGTGTGCAAAAGTGCTTAGAAAATCAATATCTTTTTAGCTCAAATGTATAAAAAATTATTCCAAATTATACAAAATTAATTGTATTTTGCCCTTTAGGCTTAGGTTTTTGACAGCAGAATTAAGGCAAAATACACCATCAATCTGCTTGATGTCAGATTCGTGTGCGTGTGCTTGACGAAAAATCAAAACCAAGTATATTTTCCATCAAGCGTCGTCGATGTCACTAATACTAACGAAATTTCACACATACTATTACCACGCTTGTCAAGCATGTTGATGGTGTATTTTGCCCTTTAGGCTTTTGAAGTTTTAGTTAACTATCTACGTACCTGTGGTTATAACTGCCAAAAGAGAACGTAAGAGGAAGTACGGCCGCGTTAGCCAGACGCCACACAAGCCGGTAGATATTGCCGTCTCAGCCGAAGTGGCCGGCATCACAAAAGAGAAATAAGAGAGTATTAGGGCTTCCTTTTGTTATACGCATATATTTGTAAAATGTGCAACACTTCCCACCAAACCAAAGGTTTCGACTTTTTCTGAAGTCAGACTTGTCGTAACGAACTCGTTTAGAAATTTCGGTAGTTTGTCTAAAATCAGACTTGTAACGAATTCGTTAAGATATTTCGGTAGTTTGTCGTAACGAATTCGTTAAGACATTTCGGTAGTTTGTCTAAACAAATTTCTTTCGGATACATTTATTTGATGTAACTTTGTGCAAATAAAACTAAAAAAAACAATAAAAATTTGATTTATAAGTAATTAAAAGCCGGTGAAAAGTTTTCAGATTGTTTTAAAGAAATATAATAAAGAAGAAAATTTAAAAGCAATATTTATTCGCCAATTGCAGTTCTGAATCTAAATTTTCATGAAGAAGAGTCTATGCAGGAAATTTTTACTCGGCGAAGCCACTATTCGACAAACATCCCAGTGAACACATGACCTAATTTTGACATCACTGGTAAATCATAGCTAGGTAATCAAATTTTACGTAATTTTGATCTACCAGTGATATACTGGACTCTAAGCATTCATGGTACCCCAACGTTTAAACTCTAAAATAATTTGATAAAAAAATGAAGTCTCAATTGTAAAAAATGTAATTGGAAAAAAATTTCCAAAAATACAGCAAACTAAACAATGGAAAGCTGTAGGAAAACGAAGAGAGGATATGAGTTATGTCCAGGCAGGACTATAATGCTATTAAATGGCATTTAAGACGGAAGAAAAGTGAAAGCCAAAATAGCATGATATTTCTCTAACATCCTACTAAGAAGCCAGATGAATTTATATGCAGCCTGTTAAATGTATCTATTAGTACGTTTATACGCAGGAGTTATTTGCAAATAAAAACGTAGTGCTACCAAGTATGTATTTTTATTGTAAATTACTAACTCACGAAAACAATTGCTGATTAACGCGCTATTTGCAAATAAAAAGTTTGGTTTGCCACTTTTACATATGTTTGTTAACAAAATACAATAAATAGATAAATATATTCACAAATAGATGAATAATCAGTGATTTAATAAGTTACAATCAAAAAGTATTTGGCAGCATTTTACGTTTTTATTTGCAAATAAGCTCTGCGTATAAACTAGGTATATATTAGTGAAAGTATGTACGTTACAACTGCCTATAAATAATACTTCCAAAATTTTTCCATAAAATGTTCAACGTTAAAACGTTTCGTTTAGCAATGTAAAGGAGGGTCTTATGTGTGAAATTCATATACATATGTATATGTGGTTTGGAGTAATATAGAAAGTATAATTTTATAATAAAATAAAAGATCATTATAATATCAGGTTACCATCAGTTTTGTGTCATTTCATGTCAGTACCTGATGTACCTAAGTGCGAAATTATGAGTCATATATGGGTCAAGAATGAGTCATTTCTTATGTAAGGTATGACATTTCATGATATCATTCTGACGTCAGAATGATATCAATGTGTTCACTGGAATAGAGAAGAAAACCTTTAAGGCCGGCCGAAGACCGCCTAAGCTGGCAATCTTTACTCAGTGAAACCACTATTGGACATACATAGAGGAGAAAACCCTTAAGCCCGGCCAAAGGCCGGCTAGCAAGAAAATCTCTACACATCGCCGTGAAAAATGTTATATATAAGATTCTTAAAGGTACGTTGTAACATATAATAAAAGTAAACGAGAGTAGTAGGGAACAATTCGTCTGACCCCACAGTAGGCCAACATTGTACAAAATTCACTCAAAATATTCCTTTGAAGTTTTGCCGAAATTTTAAAATTTTGGTAGTTAAAATTTGAAATTTTAATTGTTAAATAAGGTTAGGTTAGGTTAGGTTGAACAGGCTGCCGGTTTCTAACAACCGGCCCACTTGGGTCCTTTGGTCCCTTTGTGATGCCTGGGATGGATAGTAGGGAAGTTCAGAGAGGTGTCCCTCCTATCCCAGAGGTTGGGTCGGTGTTAAACCAACCCGAGTATCTTATGAATGAATTTATTCTCCTAACGTCGCATTCCCCAGGTCTGCTAGTTCGGGTAGTGACGGATTTCCCAAGTATGACGCCCTATTTCTATATAGTGCTGGACATCGACAGAGGAGGTGTTTGACAGTTTCTTCCTCCTCCTCATTCTGACAACTTCTACAGAAATCGTTAAAAGGAAGATTTAATCTTCTGGCATGGACACCAATAAGACAGTGCCTTGTTATGACCGCTACGAGTATACGCAGCTGTTGACGAGGGAGCCCCAGTATGGTTGCACATCTTGCGAAGTTATACTGGGGCCAGATGGATCTGGAAACCTCACAAGTGATTTCATTTGTCCATCTGGTTTGCGCCTCTCTAAATAGTTGGTGCTGAATTTGTATTTTACAGCTTTTTAGTGGGACACCTACTAACCAGTCGATGTCATTTTCATGTAGGCGGGCACCGGCCTTGGCTAGACCATCCGCAATAATGTTACTGGGCACCCCCGCGTGACCCGGTACCCAGAAGAGCCCTAGGTTCGCATGTCTCGCCTGAGTGATGCTACATTGGTTTGGTAGACTAAAGTTTATCCTACGTTGCATTTGTGGGATGTAGAAACCCCCGCCCACTCCGATGCCCGACTTTGACCCATTGGTGTAGATCTCGAGCACATCCTCATATTGGTGTATGTAGTTTGCCTCAGAGGATATGCCCGAGAAGTCCACCAGGAATCTTTTGTCGGGCATCAGAGTAGGCGAGCAGTAGTCAGTGTGGTCGGGAAGATCTGAGATTTGCCCTAATATCGTCGCATGGCCTACGTTACCCCGCTTCCATGCACCTGAGGCATCTAGTCTAACCGCCGAGTTCATGGCCAGTTGTTTGATCATGAGTTCAGCAGGAAGCCAATGCAGTATGGTGAACAGTGCTTTGGATGGAGTAGTGCGAGGTGCACCCGTGATCAACAAAGCATATGTTCGAAGTACCTTTTCTATTATTTTAGAGTATGTGGCTTTATTTAAGGAAGTCCACCAGACGACAGACCCATACATTAGTATGGGCTTAGCCACCATTTCAAAAAGCCAATTGACGTTTTTGGGACTTACGCCCCACCTGTTGCCGATCGCCCTTTTGCAGGTGTATAGAGCAATAGCAGCCTTGGCTGCGCTAGCTTGAACGTTGGGGTACCATGAAAGCTTAGAGTCCAGTATAATACCGAGATACTTCACGCTGTCTGATAACCTAAGGGTGACTCCGTTGAGAGTCGGTAACGTGAAAGTCGGTGTCTAGTATTTTCTCGTAAAGAGAACAAGATTCGTCTTTTGAGGGTTAGCATTAAGACCACTTTCAATGCTCCATCTACTTATGATACCTAATGCCGATTGAAGACGTTGAGATAGAGTATCTAGAAATTTACCAGATATTGCTACTGCTACGTCATCCGCGTAGGCTACTGATTTAAACCTCATAGAGTCTAGTTCCACCAGTACCGAATTTATGGCAATATTCCATAGGATAGGTGACAGAATACCTCCCTGGGGAGTACCTCGCCTAACCGTTTTTTGAATAGTCGTTTGTCCCGTCGTGGAGGAAATTACCCTATTTGGTAAGAGTCCTCGTATGAAGCTAATTGTTGACCGATCAATTTTCAGTCTTTCTAGTTCCATAATGATGGATTCAGGTCGTACATTGTTAAAGGCACCCTCTATATCAAGAAAGGCCACGAATGTATATTCTTTGTTTGCCAGGGATTTTTCAATGAATCCTACAAGCGAGTGAAGTGCCGTCTCAACTGATTTGCCCTTCGTATAGGCATGTTGGGAGGTTGATAGGAGGTTCGGAGAAATTGTTGATCAAAGGTGTAGATCAATTATCCGTTCCAGAGTTTTAAGGAGAAAAGATGATAGGCTGATGGGTCTAAAATCTTTCGGGTTTACGTGTGTAGTTTTACCCCCTCTGGGAATAAAGACCACGGAACATTTGGTCCATGCTATCGGAATATACGACCAAGTTAGACAGGCCGAGTATATCCGAATGAGCCATGGAGTGATAACGTCTGCATTACGCTGTAGGTCAGCTGGAATAATGCCATCGGGACCCGGTGATTTGAACGGGTCAAAGCTGTTGATGGCCCACATTATTTTTTCCCTATTTAGGGTAATCGTGGCCATGTTAGAATGTATTGAATGTATGGCTGCAATCTCTCCCGTGTAGGGAGTGCAACCGGAAAAGTGCGTGTTCATTAGTACCTCTAGGGTCTCCTGACTACTGGTGGTCCATCCGCCACCTGATTTCTTAATGAAACTGGGGACAGTTGGAAGAGTAGCCAGGATTTTGCGAAGGCGACTAGTCTCAGAGGCTCCCTCAACATTGCTGCAGAAGGACTTCCATGACGTTCGTTTCGCATCCCTGACGAGGTTCTTGAACCTGTTTACAGAGGCTTTGTAGGCTGACCAGTTACCCAGTCTTTTTGACTCGTTGAATAGTCTGCGACTCTCCTTGCGAGCGTTCGCTATTTCAAGACTCCACCATGGTGGCTTTTTCTTCCCACGCAGTATACTAGGTCTGCATGATTCGGCCGTCGCTAAGTTGAAAGCATTTGTTAAATTGTCAACCGCGATGTCAATCTCGTGCCTATCGTTTATGATTGTCAATTGTGTAAGAAAGTCAGAGAGAATAAGGTTTTGCTCTTCCCACCAATTTGTTTTCTTCCTATTTATTATGGGCGTAGCCCGATCAGTCAGAATCCCTATAGTGAATTCAATATAGAGATGATCAGAGAAAGAACAGTCATTTGATACCTTCCATTCCCTAATCATATCAGTATGCGTAGAACTAACTAGCGTGATATCTAGGACCTCCTTCCTATTTGATATGACGAAAGTGGGTTCTGACCCGACATTTGATATGTCTAAGTTGTTACAAAGAATGAAATCAAATAAAGACTCACCCCTTGTATTTGTGTCAGAGCTTCCCCATACGACATGATGTGCATTTGCGTCTGCTCCGAGAAGGACTGGCAAGTTACGTTGGTTTGCCATTTCAATTGCATCGCGAACCTTTGCGGGCGGGGATTCGCATTCGTGCGCCATGTAGCTCGAGACGACTATTATCGTGCCCATAGTCGTCTCCCAGGCTGCTGTGGTGGTATCTTCGTAACTGAAATCAGATAACAAAAAGATATTTAGGTTGCCCCTGGCTACTATGCATGCTCTGATCCTACCTGTCTCATTCGCATGCAATAGCCTGAAGCCTTTCGTACCTAGTCCGCAAACCCTGCCTTTGTGAAGCCAGGGTTCTTGGACTAATGCGATCTCCTCCCCTCTTTCTATGAGCCGTAGGAGCATTGTGGCGGATGCGGTTTTAGAGTGGTGAAGGTTCACCTGAGTGACCCTTACCGCCATGGTGTAACGGCTTGATGGTGACGTTGATGTCCTCCTGGTCAGAGTCCAGAAGGTCATCCTCGTCAACTGCCTCGTCTAGCTGGTCAAAGAATTCTCCAACCCAACCTGAGTTGGAGTTGGTGTCCTCCTGAGAAGCTAGACTAGCAGTGTCATCGACCGACATTGCGTCTGGGTCCGGTTGATCACCTTCCTGAGCAACTTTGTCCCTTTTGTCGCCCTTGAAGATACTAAGGAAGATGGCCTCAAAACCATAGAACATCTTCCCTTGTTTCTGCTCGAGCGGCAAAATAGACTCGTTGTTCAGAAAGATGACAACCCGTCTGTATGCTCCTACAGGTTCTGAAACAGAGACAACCTTCCAATTTTTGGTCGGTATGTCACTGTTGCAGGCCTGCAGAAGCGCCAGTATATCCTCTGGTTTCGATGGTTCATCGGGGATTCGAGCAGTGGCTCTAGGTCGACGTGGAACCTCATCTAGAGGGACCACATCGAATCTAGCTCCTTCCCATAGACCTTCCAGAAGAGCAACCGCCTGCTTGTATAGCAGAATCGATCGCTCATCCGAGAAGGCCATGAGCTTTATTCGCCTCCCACGAGCCCATCCGGCATCTTCGGCTTTAGGGGTAGGCCCCGGATTGTCTTTAAGAACTTTCAAGAATACCCCCATCACCTTCTTTCGTACCATGTCCCACTTGGCGTAGGTCATGGAGTAGTCTGCGTCACCCCTCTCAATGACTGCTTGAACAAGGTGACCTTTGGCCACCTCGCTGAAGGTTCTGTGCACCGATCTGTGACGCTTTTCGGTGGGCTGTTGGCCCTGCAAATGAACCTCCTCATCTGAACGTTGCCGTTTAGGCACGCCCGCAGACGCTGATGAGGGGGTTTAATTGTTAAATAAACAAAAGTGTAATTTGATACCCGTGGGAAAAAAAGGAAAGTACCCAGTAGCATAGTACGGAAAATCTCGCTTCGCGAAAGGTATTTTAATTTTTATCTCTCGTCTTGTTACTCACACTCAGAGACAAAAAATAATAATTCTCGTGAAAGTAATTTTTATCTACAAAAGTTATCTTTTTTATCTTTCATGAGTGATCAATACATGCTTTAAAAGTATTGCTCTCTCTAACGAAAGAGAAGAAAAGATAACACTCACTCATAAAAAAAACTTTCACGAGAGTTTTGTTTTACATTCTGAGTGCGAAAGTTAAATAAAGATAAATATTACAGAGAGCACGCGTGAGACAAGAAATATAAAAATACTTGTGTTTGGAAATTGACGCAGGTCAGTTTCTTCTATTGTTTTGTTTGAAGCAGTTGAAAAAAAATGGGTCGTAAGAAGTGCTTCGAATACGAAAAATATGTTTGTTTTGATGAAAATAGACAAATGTCGAAGTGTTTGCTGTGTGAAAAAGAGCTTAGGGGGAAAAATTCAAGTAATATTAAGCGCCATTATGAACTTATTCATAGCAAAAACATAGGGCGTGCCTAAACGGCAACGTTCAGATGTATATATATAAATTTATTCCTTTTACAGACTTTTGAAAGCTCAGACGACCAAGCGCCATGACAGACTTTTATTCTGTAATACCTGCCTACAATATACACACAATGAATTGACTATGGAACAACACAAAACGGAATGTGGGAAAATTGTTGCTGTATTACCTTCTCCCGAAAATAGTGTTTTAAAATTCAAAGATCACCAGCGGCAGATGGATGTGTCATTCGTTATATATGCAGATTTCGAGTGCATACTAGAAGATATCCAAACTACTGTAAGTGACAAAAATCAAGTTATAAAGAGACACATTCCTTGTGCCTTTAGTTATTATATAAAATGTATAGGTAATAATAGTTTAGATAAATTTAAGATATATACTGGTGAGGACGCATCTGTAAAATTTGTTGACTGGTTAATTGACGATTGTGAAGATATTTACAATCAGTTCGTCACCAGTAAGACAAAAGTGAACAGCTTGACCCTTTCGGAAATATACAGTTTTCAAAATTCAATAAATTGTCACATATGTGACAAATTTCTCGGTAAAGATCGTGTAAGAGACCATTGTCATATAAGTGGTAAATATCGAGGTGCAGCTCACAATATTTGCAACTTAAAGTACCAAATTCCGAAGCTCATACCCATATATTTTCATAATTATTCATCTTATGACTCGCACCTCTTTGTTAAAGAATTTGGTAAAAAATCTGACAACATAAAAGTCCTACCACTGAACAAAGAACTGTACATTTCACTATCTACATTTACAAAAATGACTGACAATTGCAATCCTGAACTCCAATTTTTAGATACTATTCGTTTTATGGCTGATAGCTTGGAATCCTTAGCTAATAATCTAACGGACAATGATTTCCATACGGTTAGGGCACACTTTAACAGAAAGACAGAATTTGACCTTGTACGAAGAAAGGGTGTTTTCCCTTATGAATATCTTGATTTCTTTGAAAAATTGGATGATGGTCAGTTTCCATCAAGAGAAGATTTTTTTAAACAAATTAAATAACAAGGAATGCTCAATTGAAGATTATGAGTATGCAATAAAGATTTGGCATACCTTTAATTGCATTGCATCTCAAAACAGATGTGCTTTTGTTAGCAGACATATTCGAAAATTTTCGAAAAGTCTGTAAGGGAATTTATAATCTAGATCCGTGTCAGTACTATACTGCTCCAGGACTATCATAAGATGCCATGTTAAAACACACATAAATAGAATTAGAGTTGTTAACAGACATTGACATGTATAACATCTTTAAAAAGGGAATACGCGGTGGAATGGTACAGTGCAGTAAGCGATATTCCAAAGCAAATAATAAATATTTAGATGATTTTGATGAAGGCAAGCCTTCAGAACCCCTGCGAACGGGTAGTCATCTTGTCGCGATGCGGGAGCTTAAGTGTGATGACCCATGTAGGCCGTGCTGGTAGGTGCAACCTTGCCAGAGGGGCTCATGGCGAGCATGAACTAAGAACTACCCATCCCAGTGTCTAAAGCGTCTAGAAGGGGCGGCTTCAGATCGTTTCTGGTGGAGAGCTTCCCCTTTCATTGAGATTGGGCTCTTCACCAGAATACGTCCGCTGGAGCCTCTCGGATCTACGTCCACCACAAGTGTCCGGTAAAATCCACCAAGCGTCTGTTCCATATTGGGCGGCTTGGTGGTCTGTCTGTTTGACAGTTTTCTCACTTGGCAGCAAGTATAAAATGCAAACCCCCACACAAAAATAAAAATGTCTAATAAAAACAAGTGCCCCGAGTATCCGGTTGAGGGCCTAATAATCTCCGGAGACCCTGCTCCCCTAGTGGCGACCTCAGGCCATGGGGAGTCGAGTGCTACTGGGTTCCGGACTAGTACGGTGCATGCACCAGGCCGGACTAATCAGCAAGCTACTGGTTGCGACACTCACGCAGGAGGGGGCAAGGGGAAACCTGAGCCTTCCAAGTGCGCACTGCCGGTATCTGCTAAGCAGAACCTCAAACACCCATCCAAAGGATGTAAAACAAATAGCAGTGGGGTGCCCCTGGATTCAAAACCAAGCACCTCAAAAACTGCCAAGGTCCTTGCTACCACCTCGGTAGCTAAAAAACCCTGTTTGGGTGCTGTCAAAAAACAAGCGGCAGTCACCTCAGTGCCTATCGTGAAAAAGGGAACTGCGACCTCGAAGTCGGGCTCCTCAGTACCACATCCCCCCTCCAGTAAGGAGACTGCGACCACGAAGTCGGGTCTCCGAGCTGTGATTCCAGCCTCTCAAGGCAACATTATGACCCAAAGGCACACAACACCAGCCAGAAGGGCCTTCGCGAGACGGCGCTCCGCCGAAAGAGTTTTGGGTAAGCTAGGCAAAAAGCCTGCTGAGTCCCTCACAGCGGATGAACTTTCATCCCTCACCTGGGCCAGAAAACACTTGGCTGAGCTGCAAAAAACCCCCTCATCAACGTCTGCGGGCGTGCCTAAACGGCAACGTTCAGATGAGGAGGTTCATTTGCAGGGCCAACAGCCCATCGAAAAGCGTCACAGATCGGTGCACAGAACCTTCAGCGAGGTGGCCAAAGGTCACCTTGTTCAAGCTGTCATTGATAGAGGTGACGCAGACTACTCCATGACCTACGCCAAGTGGGACATGGTACGAAAAAAGGTGATGGGGGTGTTCTGGAAAGTCCTTAAAGACAATCAGGGGCCTACCCCTAAAGCCGAAGACGCCGGATGGGCTCGTGGGAGGCGAATAAAGCTCATGGCCTTCTCGGATGAGCGATCGATTCTGCTATACAAACAGGCGGTTGCTCTTCTGGAAGGTCTATGGGAAGGAGCTAGACTCGATGTGGTCCCTCTAGATGAGGTTCCACGTCGACCTAGAGCCACTGCTCGAATCCCCGATGAACCATCGAAACCAGAGGATATACTGGCGCTTCTGCAGGCCTGCAACAGTGACATACCGACCAAAAATTGGAAGGTTGTCTCTGTTTCAGAACCTGTAGGAGCATACAGACGGGTTGTCATCTTTCTGAACAACGAGTCTATTTTGCCGCTCGAGCAGAAACAAGGGAAGATGTTCTATGGTTTTGAGGCCATCTTCCTTAGTATCTTCAAGGGCGACAAAAGGGGCAAAGTTGCTCAGGAAGGTGATCAACCGGATCCAGACGCAATGTCGGTCGATGACACTGCTAGTCTAGCTTCTCAGGAGGACACCAACTCCAACTCAGGTTGGGTTGGAGAATTCTTTGACCAGCTAGACGAGGCAGTTGACGAGGATGACCTTCTGGACTCTGACCAGGAGGACATCAACGTCACCATCAAACCGTTACACCATGGCGGTAAGGGTCACTCAGGTGAACCTTCACCACTCTAAAACCGCATCCGCCACAATGCTCCTCCGGCTCATAGAAAGAGGGGAGGAGATCGCATTAGTCCAAGAACCCTGGCTTCACAAAGGCAGGGTTTGCGGACTAGGTACGAAAGGCTTCAGGCTATTGCATGCGAATGAAACAGGTAGGATCAGAGCATGCATAGTAGCCAGGGGCAACCTAAATATCTTTTTGTTATCTGATTTCAGTTACGAAGATACCACCACAGCAGCCTGGGAGACGACTATGGGCACGATAATAGTCGTCTCGAGCTACATGGCGCACGAATGCGAATCCCCGCCCGCAAAGGTTCGCGATGCAATTGAAATGGCAAACCAACGTAACTTGCCAGTCCTTCTCGGAGCAGACGCAAATGCACATCATGTCGTATGGGGAAGCTCTGACACAAATACAAGGGGTGAGTCTTTATTTGATTTCATTCTTTGTAACAACTTAGACATATCAAATGTCGGGTCAGAACCCACTTTCGTCATATCAAATAGGAAGGAGGTCCTAGATATCACGCTAGTTAGTTCTACGCATACTGATATGATTAGAGAATGGAAGGTATCAAATGACTGTTCTTTCTCTGATCATCTCTATATTGAATTCACTATAGGGATTCTGACTGATCGGGCTACGCCCATAATAAATAGGAAGAAAACAAATTGGGAAGAGCAAAAGCTTATTCTCTCTGACTTTCTTACACAATCGCCAATCATAAACGATAGGCACGAGATTGACATCGCGGTTGACAATTTAACAAATGCTTTCAACTTAGCGACGGCCGAATCATGCAGACCTAGTATACTGCGTGGGAAGAAAAAGCCACCATGGTGGAGTCTTGAAATAGCGAACGCTCGCAAGGAGAGTCGCAGACTATTCAACGAGGCAAAAAGACTGGGTAACTGGTCAGCCTACAAAGCCTCTGTAAACAGGTTCAAGAACCTCGTCAGGGATGCGAAACGAACGTCATGGAAGTCCTTCTGCAGCAATGTTGAGGGAGCCTCTGAGACTAGTCGCCTTCGCAAAATCCTGGCTACTCTTCCAACTGTCCCCAGTTTCATTAAGAAATCAGGTGGCGGATGGACCACCAGTAGTCAGGAGACCCTAGAGGTACTAATGAACACGCACTTTTCCGGTTGCACTCCCTACACGGGAGAGATTGCAGCCATACATTCAATACATTCTAACATGGCCACGATTACCCTAAATAGGGAAAAAATAATGTGGGCCATCAACAGCTTTGACCCGTTCAAATCACCGGGTCCCGATGGCATTATTCCAGCTGACCTACAGCGTAATGCAGACGTTATCACTCCATGGCTCATTCGGATATACTCGGCCTGTCTAACTTGGTCGTATATTCCGATAGCATGGACCAAATGTTCCGTGGTCTTTATTCCCAGAGGGGGTAAAACTACACACGTAAACCCGAAAGATTTTAGACCCATCAGCCTATCATCTTTTCTCCTTAAAACTCTGGAACGGATAATTGATCTACACCTTTGATCAACAATTTCTCCGAACCTCCTATCAACCTCCCAACATGCCTATACGAAGGGCAAATCAGTTGAGACGGCACTTCACTCGCTTGTAGGATTCATTGAAAAATCCCTGGCAAACAAAGAATATACATTCGTGGCCTTTCTTGATATAGAGGGTGCCTTTAACAATGTACGACCTGAATCCATCATTATGGAACTAGAAAGACTGAAAATTGATCGGTCAACAATTAGCTTCATACGAGGACTCTTACCAAATAGGGTAATTTCCTCCACGACGGGACAAACGACTATTCAAAAAACGGTTAGGCGAGGTACTCCCCAGGGAGGTATTCTGTCACCTATCCTATGGAATATCGCCATAAATTCGGTACTGGTGGAACTAGACTCTATGAGGTTTAAATCAGTAGCCTACGCGGATGACGTAGCAGTAGCAATATCTGGTAAATTTCTAGATACTCTATCTCAACGTCTTCAATCGGCATTAGGTATCATAAGTAGATGGAGCATTGAAAGTGGTCTTAATGCTAACCCTCAAAAGACGGATCTTGTTCTCTTTACGAGAAAATACTAGACACCGACTTTCACGTTACCGACTCTCAACGGAGTCACCCTTAGGTTATCAGACAGCGTGAAGTATCTCGGTATTATACTGGACTATAAGCTTTCATGGTACCCCAACGTTCAAGCTAGCGCAGCCAAGGCTGCTATTGCTCTATACACCTGCAATAGGGCGATCGGCAACAGGTGGGGCGTAAGTCCCAAAAACGTCAATTGGCTTTTTGAAATGGTGGCTAAGCCCATACTAATGTATGGGTCTGTCGTCTGGTGGACTTCCTTAAATAAAGCCACATACTCTAAAATAATAGAAAAGGTACTTCGAACATCTGCTTTGTTGATCACGGGTGCACCTCGCACTACTCCATCCAAAGCACTGTTCACCATACTGCATTGGCTTCCTGCTGAACTCATGATCAAACAACTGGCCATGAACTCGGCGATTAGACTAGATGCCTCAGGTGCATGGAAGCGGGGTAACGTAGGCCATGCGACGATATTAGGGCAAATCTCAGATCTTCCCGACCACACTGACTACTGCTCGCCTACTCTGATGCCCGACAAAAGATTCCTGGTGGACTTCTCGGGCATATCCTCTGAGGCAAACTACATACACCAATATGAGGATGTGCTCGAGATCTACACCGATGGGTCAAAGTCGGGCATCGGAGTGGGCGGGGGTTTCTACATCCCACAAATGCAACGTAGGATAAACTTTAGGCTACCAAACCAATGTAGCATCACTCAGGCGAGACATGCGAACCTAGGGCTCTTCTGGGTACCGGGTCACGCGGGGGTGCCCGGTAACATTATTGCGGATGGTCTAGCCAAGGCCGGTGCCCGCCTACATGAAAATGACATCGACTGGTTAGTAGGTGTCCCACTAAAAAGCTGTAAAATACAAATTCAGCACCAACTATTTAGAGAGGCGCAAACCAGATGGACAAATGAAATCACTTGTGAGGTTTCCAGATCCATCTGGCCCCAGTATAACTTCGCAAGATGTGCAACCATACTGGGGCTCCCTCGTCAACAGCTGCGTATACTCGTAGCGGTCATAACAAGGCACTGTCTTATTGGTGTCCATGCCAGAAGATTAAATCTTCCTTTTAACGATTTCTGTAGAAGTTGTCAGAATGAGGAGGAGGAAGAAACTGTCAAACACCTCCTCTGTCGATGTCCAGCACTATATAGAAATAGGGCGTCATACTTGGGAAATCCGTCACTACCCGAACTAGCAGACCTGGGGAATGCGACGTTAGGAGAATAAATTCATTCATAAGATACTCGGGTTGGTTTAACACCGACCCAACCTCTGGGATAGGAGGGACACCTCTCTGAACTTCCCTACTATCCATCCCAGGCATCACAAAGGGACCAAAGGACCCAAGTGGGCCGGTTGTTAGAAACCGGCAGCCTGTTCAACCTAACCTAACCTAACCTTATTTAACAATTAAAATTTCAAATTTTAACTACCAAAATTTTAAAATTTCGGCAAAACTTCAAAGGAATATTTTGAGTGAATTTTGTACAATGTTGGCCTACTGTGGGGTCAGACGAATTGTTCCCTACTACTCTCGTTTACTTTTATTATATGTTACAACGTACCTTTAAGAATCTTATATATAACATTTTTCACGGCGATGTGTAGAGATATTCTTGCTAGCCGGCCTTTGGCCGGGCTTAAGGGTTTTCTCCTCTATGTATGTCCAATAGTGGTTTCACTGAGTAAAGATTGCCAGCTTAGGCGGTCTTCGGCCGGCCTTAAAGGTTTTCTTCTCTATTCCAGTGAACACATTGATATCATTCTGACGTCAGAATATCATGAAATGTCATACCTTACATAAGAAATGACTCATTCTTGACCCATATATGACTCATAATTTCGCACTTAGGTACGTACATCAGGTACTGACATGAAATGACACAAAACTGATGGTAACCTGATATTATAATGATCTTTTATTTTATTATAAAATTATACTTTCTATATTACTCCAAACCACATATACATATGTATATGAATTTCACACATAAGACCCTCCTTTACATTGCTAAACGAAACGTTCTAACGTTGAACATTTTATGGAAAAATTTTGGAAGTATTATTTATAGGCAGTTGTAACGTACATACTTTCACTAATATATACCTAGTTTATACGCAGAGCTTATTTGCAAATAAAAACGTAAAATGCTGCCAAATACTTTTTGATTGTAACTTATTAAATCACTGACTATTCATCTATTTGTGAATATATTTATCTATTTATTGTATTTTGTTAACAAACATATGTAAAAGTGGCAAACCAAACTTTTTATTTGCAAATAGCGCGTTAATCAGCAATTGTTTTCGTGAGTTAGTAATTTACAATAAAAATACATACTTGGTAGCACTACGTTTTTATTTGCAAATAACTCCTGCGTATAAACGTACTAATAGATACATTTAACAGGCTGCATATAAATTCATCTGGCTTCTTAGTAGGATGTTAGAGAAATATCATGCTATTTTGGCTTTCACTTTTCTTCCGTCTTAAATGCCATTTAATAGCATTATAGTCCTGCCTGGACATAACTCATATCCTCTCTTCGTTTTCCTACAGCTTTCCATTGTTTAGTTTGCTGTATTTTTGGACATTTTTTTCCAATTACATTTTTTACAATTGAGACTTCATTTTTTTATCAAATTATTTTAGAGTTTAAACGTTGGGGTACCATGAAAGCTTAGAGTCCAGTATATCACTGGTAGATCAAAATTACGTAAAATTTTATTACCTAGCTATGATTTACCAGTGATGTCAAAATTAGGTCATGTGTTCATTGGGATGTTTGTCGAATAGTGGCTTCGCCGAGTAAAAATTTCCTGCATAGACTATTCTTCATGAAAATTTAGATTCAGAACTGCAATTGGCGAATAAATATTGCTTTTAAATTTTCTTCTTTATTATATTTCTTTAAAACAATCTGAAAACTTTTCACCGGCTTTTAATTACTTATAAATCAAATTTTTATTGTTTTTTTTTTAGTTTTATTTGCACAAAGATACATCAAATAAATGTATCCGAAAGAAATTTGTTTAGACAAACTACCGAAATGTCTTAACGAATTCGTTACGACAAACTACCGAAATATCTTAACGAATTCGTTACAAGTCTGATTTTAGACAAACTACCGAAATCTCTAAACGAGTTCGTTACGACAAGTCTGACTTCAGAAAAAGTCGAAACCTTTGGTTTGGTGGGAAGTGTTGCACATTTTACAAATATATGCGTATAACAAAAGGAAGCCCTAATACTCTCTTATTTCTCTTTTGTGATGCCGGCCACTTCGGCTGAGACGGCAATATCTACCGGCTTGTGTTGCGTCTGGCTAACGCGGCCGTACTTCCTCTTACGTTCTCTTTTGGCAGTTATAACCACAGGTACGTAGATAGTTAACTAAAACTTCAAAAGCCTAAAGGGCAAAATACACCATCAACATGCTTGACAAGCGTGGTAATAGTATGTGTGAAATTTCGTTAGTATTAGTGACACCGACGACGCTTGATGGAAAATATACTTGGTTTTGATTTTTCGTCAAGCACACGCACACGAATCTGACATCAAGCAGATTGATGGTGTATTTTGCCTTAATTCTGCTGTCAAAAACCTAAGCCTAAAGGGCAAAATACAATTAATTTTGTGCTAATTAATAAAAATATGATTTGGAATAATTTTTTATACATTTGAGCTAAAAAGATATTGATTTTCTAAGCACTTTTGCACACCTCATAAGCGAAGCGTTGAGATGGGTACTACTCTCACTTCACGCGAAACTAATGATTTTTAAACTTAAAATGGCTCTATTATTATCATATGCACTTGTAAAAAATATATAGACACACATATTAAGAAAAAATACTATTTTTAACACTCATGACATTTTTAGTGTTATTTTTAATATATAAACTAATTTAAAAACCGTTTAAAAAAGTTCTGTCTTGGACGTCCGTTTGTCTGTATGTACGGATCCTGTAAGTGGTCACCATAGCGACCGCAAGACTTCACTAATCGAGTCCTTTTTTTCTTTTACGCTTCAGTATAATTAGGAATAGAAGCCTATTTAATTTCACGGTCTAAATAAGATTATGAGGCGTGCACTTTTACGAAAAAAAATTATCCAAATGGTATAAAAAATGCAATTCGGCTGAATGAAAAAATGGTTTAAAACATAAATTTCAACATGCAAATGTTAACAAAATTAAATAAACATTTTAAAATTACAAAAAGAAGAAAAGTTAAATTTGTTTTAAAGTCTATAAAAAAAATTAATTAAAATCTAATAGTGTTTGTGTGTGCAAAAAAATTAAGTTTTAGTGCTTTTTCAAGTGCAAAAAAGGCTCTCTCTCTGAAGCGTGTTGAATTACGTCGATCACGTGAGTTGAATACACAGTGCATGTCCGTGTGAAGAGTGTTGTAATATTTTTTTTACAGGTCGGCAGTTGACTATCTACGTATAATCTATGATTATAGCCGCACGGGCACAGTTTTGCCCGTTTTGCCATCAAAAACCAGGACAATTTAGAGTGAACTAGGACACCAGGACAATTTGTCTAAAACCAGGAGAAATCGTGGAAAACCAGGACGTACGGCAGCCCTACCTTAGGGCCATTATTACAACTTGGCAATAGTTAAAGGCATTATTACAACTTAGCAATAGTTAAAGGCAGGATTTTGTCGGACGTTTAAACAGTTTATCTTTATTATAACTTTACTGAAACTGAGAGATAAGTTAAAGGCAAATTCATCCTACCTGCTAGGTTAGTAAATTTTTAATAAAGAGAGACTGTTTATCCATCCGACAAAATCCTGTCTTTAACTATTAACAAATTGTAATAATATATAAAAAAATTATTATAACTTGCCCATAGCTAAAGTTAAGATGTTATCGGGCAGATAACTCGTTTTTCATAACTCGCTTAATTATCAGGTCTGTTCTGTATTGCATTCGGAATGTATATATTCGGAATTCACATAGCATTGTTGATATACATACACACAAAAAATTATAAGAGGTACTATTAACTTAGTATAGTTAACGGTATAGTTACTTTCTTTTTATATGAAAATACAAAGCTAAGATTTATTAACTATACCATTAGGTAATTTGTACAATATAATTTATCTAAGAACCATGGTAGTTTAACTAATTGAATTAGGTAAATATTTTCGACACTTTTTGTATCGAATTTTTCAACAATTTCTTATCATATAAAAATAGTAACTGAAAATGGTAATTATGAAAATTTTAAAAATTTTTAATAATGAATTTTAAATTAAAATTTAATTTTTATGTTTCAAAAATGAGTACATACATACTTGTATTAAGAAGAAATATCGAGTACATATTAATTAGGAGCAATGGAGAAAAAATTAATGCTAAGGATTTATTATCTACTGACGATTTGGTAAAGCACCAATGAAATGCATATAGACAATGCTTAAACACCAGCAAATAAATTTCATATAATAATTTATAATTTTAATATAAGTAGCCTGTTTGAATTGAATTTTGAGTTTCGATGATATGTAAATATCATTTTTATGTTTTTATATATATACATACATATGTACATAGGTATATGTATAGCAACTTTAATATAACTAGTAATAACGACTATAAATATATACTACTCATAAAAATTTTTTTGAAGATTTTTTATTTTTTTTCTAAAGTGAAGATTTTTTTTCGAAGAATCAAGAATTTTCCCCGAAAATTTCTGGCACCACTGGATCCTACTGCTGTTACAAAGCACTTTGTAGTGTTTTCTACCAATAAAGCCGAGGTTACTGAATTCAGTATTGATAGCAAGGACATGTTTGGCTTCTGGGGTTGGGTTGGCGAACATTATTCCCTATGGTCAGCCATTTGTTTATCTCTTAGTTTTGTATTATATTACTCGTATAAATGAAAATGCATTAAATAATAAAAGATCGGTTTAATTGTTATTAGATGTGCAATTCGCATAGTGGGAATATAGGATGTATTAAACACCAATATATTTATCTAAAAAATAGCTAATTTCACTAACATAAACATTTTTACAATTGTTAATTTACATGAAACAAGAGGACAAATTTGCTTTGCTATCATAGACAATTTTAAAAAATATTTAAGTAATGCTACCTAAATTTTTAGCTAATTTTTCAAACATGAAAATTAACTAAAATTATAGGCATATTGCCTAAAAAACTTAGTAACTGCCATTCTACCTGTGCACTTAGTTAAATTTATACCAAGTTCTTAGGAAATATAACCTATAGAATTTTTTGTGTGTAAGTATTGATTTTTAAAAATTGTGATCAATTTCATTCCGAACGAAAGGATATTTCTGCACTAATATTTTTCTTCTGAAAATTATGAAAATAAAATTTTATTTGTTTTGCAAAAAGTTCGCAGTTATGTATATATGAATGTATGTCTTAGGTCTGTTCTTTGAGATGTAGATTAAGTTTAAACTGAGTTTAACGTAGTCTGAAACCCAGATATAACCGGGGAAATTAGATTTTTTTATTATTTAATTACAGACCAACATTTTAAGCAAAACTAAGCTGTTCCGTCAAAATTGCGTATACAAACTTGGTAATGGCGCCACAAATCTGTTTTCAGATTAACTAAACCTAGTTTAACTGAGATCTCAAAAATCTAGCCTTAATATTTAAATTAGGTACATTCAAAATTTTCAGAAGTTTTCACTAAGAAATAAAATTTAGTTTTATATTACAAAAACATATATATATATATATAATATAATTTTTATTAGGTAGGCTTAAGTACTTTTCCAGTAATAGTTAGCCAGTAACTTGGATAAATTGTAAAAAATCGTTTATATATAAATCCAAGTAAATCCAAGCAATCCAGTAAAATTCAGTAATAATTTGTAGAAACTGCTACAATCTGTCAAGTGCACAAACACAACTATTACTAAACTTTATTTAATGTTTAACCAGACGCGACACGAGCCGTAAGATATTGCCGTCTCCGCCGACGTGGCCAGCATCACAAAAGAGAAATACAGCCTAACCCACGATGTCGATCGACAACTCGATCGACTAACGACAAGTCACTCATTGTAGTTCGTTTGAGCGACCCACTAACTATCGACTTGTCGGTCGTCAAGCTTTACGTTGTTCACGTAATGCATTTAATTGTCAAATTAACATATTGATTAAATTTTAAATAAAAATATTGCTATGTATGTCAATAAAAGTCCTAGAATCTAATTTTATGAATGTCACTAAAATGTTACAGCGATATTAAAAAACCCCATTCAAGGCTATATATATATATATATATATATATATATATATATATATATATATATATATATATATATATATATATATATATATATATATATATATATATATATATATATATATATATATATATATATATATATATATATATATATATATATATATATATATATATATATATATATATATATATATATATATATATATATATATATATATATATATATATATAGTGTTTGCTTAATAACTCTGAAACCGGACGATGTATACATACGGCACTACCTCCAATCGAAAGAGGATAAAAATACGCATCGCAAGTGGGTGCTGTCAGTCCTTGAAGGGCTTTCAGAAAAAAAGTTGTAGCACAGCAAACTTTTTTATATGAAAAAAAAAACGCTTAAAAATACAACTTTAGTTATTCAGTGATAATTCGGAAAGTAGATAGTGTACACACATGGCACTACCCGCAATCGAAAGAGGACAAAAAACCACGTCTAAGTCGGTACTATCAGTTTCCGGGAGACTTTGTGAGAAAAGTTAAACCCAGCAAACTTTTTTATATGGAAAAAAAGAGCTAAAAAATACATTTTTAGTTATTTACTGACAACTCTGAAACTAGACAAGGTACACACATGGCACTACCCGCAATCGAAAGGGGACAAAAACTACGTCTACAATGTGTACTGTCTGGAGACTTTCTGAAAAAATTGTAGCCAACAAACTTTTTTTATATATAAAAAAGCGCCAAGAAATAAATTTTTAGTCTGAAAATTTTATTATTTCGGTTTTTAGTTGAATATTTTTGAATTAATGTAAATTCAAATTATTTTTATTAAGAGTGGAGTGTTGGAATATTCAAATCAGATTAGCAGAACGGATCAGTACTACTGATTTCGACAGGCCGCTACACCGTCTCATCAGCGTTCTTGTTCACTTTTACCACCTATTTAGGGGGATGCTTTTTACAAGGAAACATAAGCTATTTAACAAATTTTTGCCAGCAAATAGAATACCAGAATTTTTTATTTAAATCCGTGCCATGCATTCTTTTTATTGTAACTTGATTTTAGTCTTTGCCGAAATTTCCCTATCTGATTAATAATCCAACATTCACAAACTTGTTTTTTGTTGTCTCGCTCTGATGGGTATTTTTTCAATACCTACAATCAAAGCTGGTTGTGTTAGTTTATTATGCATGCTAAACTGCTTGAGTTATTTTGTCTGTATTTTTAGTTCCAGATTATCAACTGAGGAGTTCACATGCATATAACTATTTTGCGCGGGCCGTCGCATTATTAATTATTTTTACGTAATTTGTTATTTTTGAACTGAATTGGTATAAGCCTGAAAAGTTTATTATTTCGGCTTTCTAGTTCAATATTTTGGAATTAATGTTAATTCAAATTATTTTTATTAAGAGAGGAGGGTTGGAATATTCAAATCAGATTAGCAGAACGGATCAGTACTACTGATTTCGACAGGCCGCTACACCGTCTCATCAGCGTTCTTGTTCACTTTTACCACCTATGAAGGTGGATGCTTTTTACAAGGAAACATCAGCTATTTAACTAATTTTTGCCAGCAAATAGAATACCAGAATTTTTTATTTAAATCCGTGCCATGCATTCCTTTTATTTAGTTATTTACTGATAACTCTGAAACTAGACAGGGTTACCACATGGCCCTACCCGCAATCGAAACAGGACAAAAACCACGTCTATAACGCTTACTGTCGGTTTCCGGGAGACTTTCTGATAAAAGTTGTAGCCAGCAAACTTTATATATTGGGAAAAAAGCGCAAAAAATAAATATTTAGTTATTTACTGATAACTCTGAAACTAGACAGGGTACGCACATGGCACTACCCGCAATCGAAAGGGGACAAAAAACTACGTATACAGTGGGTAATTTCGTTTTCCGGTAGACTTGCCCTAAATTCTTGCAAATGATCCAAACATTGCGGCATATCGTCGACTGTTATTAACAACAGCGTCAGCGAAACCTCCATTAAATTCTTTCAAATGATCCAATCTACAATTAAAAAGAAAAATATATTTGTATAATCGAAATAAAAGTAAGAAGTTTCACTTCATTACCTATACTTTACTTGTAGAAGCTGACGATGTTGCATGCATTTTTTTAAGAGCAGATATTTTTTGTGATATTATGGCATGCGTACAAGTATTTAGAAGACTCCGGGCCATTTCGTCATCACCTTGTAAAAAGACAGCTACTGCAAAATTGTAACGTACGACGTTCTGAGTATTAAGATTAGAAACAAATGTGGTTCTAAATGTAATCTGGCATTCGATAATTTACCCATAATAATAAAAGCTTTTGCAGCATACATATGTGCTAACATTTTGTAAGCATCTGACAGATTTTCTGTTTTCAATAACTCCGCAGCCATATATAATGTTGTAACATAGGGCTGCCATACGTCCCGGTTTTCCAGGATTGTCCTGGTTTTAGACAAATTGTACTGGTCCACTTTAAATTGTCCTGGTTTTTTGATACAGGTCAATGCAGACAAACATAATTTCTGCTGATTTTTGTTATGAACAGAGGTTAAGCTTTCTGTTATAACGCTGTTTACATGAATCAATTTAGCCAGCATTTGTTGCCTGGGGCTTATGTCGTTCAACTACTAGATGAAATAACGCAGGATGTGTTTCTTTTCGCCCCTTGAAATTTTAAATGAATTTTTTATTTTTGTTGTTTTTTATGTATGAATTACATGTTAAGTTTTGTATCTATTGTTTAATTGTTGGACTTAAATTTGAAATGTATGGTTGATACATCCCAGTAAAAAATTTTCATGTCTTTTGAAGCACTGAAGAAAGAAAGCGCATCACAATTCGCTTTAAAATATGAGCTTGTTCAGAAGCTGATTTCATAGCGCCCCAACAATGCAGGCTTTAAAGCGAGAAAGTTCGCATATGTACACACATTCAATGAGTAGTATGAATAAAAAAATATTAGCTTTTTACTTATATAAAAGCTTCGTACACAAGTTATACAAAAAAGGTGATTTTATTGTGCTGATCCAATGCAGGTTTTTAAGCGAGGAAGAAGAGTAAGTTTATTTCAGTTTTTTTGGTGCCGTTTCGCAACAATGTTTTTGGCCGAGTGGTTGGTACGTTGGACTACAAACCTGAAGGATCTTAGTTCGATACTAGTTGAAGTTAAAATAACAAACGATGAGTAAAAATATAAAACAAAAACAGTTTGGAAAATCCAAAAGTGCACGCCTCATAATCTCATTTAGACCGTGAAATTAAATAGGCTTCTATTCCTAATTATACTGAAGCGTAAAAATAAGAAAGGACTCGATTAGTGAAGTTTTTCGTGACCACATACAGGATCCGTACATACAGACAAACGGACGTCCAAGACAGAACTTTTTTAAACAGTTTTTTAATTAGTTTAAATAATAAAAATGACATTAAAAATGTCGTGAGTGTTAAAAATAGTATTTTTTCTTAATATGTGTGTGTATATATTTTTTACAAGTGCAATATATGATAATAATTAAGGCATTTTAAGTTTGAAAAATCAGTAGTTTCGCGTGAAGTGAGAGTAGTATCCAGGCGTGCAATTAATAAAAATAAATACTTACGAAGTAATTCAAAATCACATTAATGCTGCCAATACACATCGATCCATTTTTTCATATGTTTTCAGTTTTAGTGCTGAAAATTTTGATGATTTTCAGCGTTTGAAAAGCGCTTTTATGGGCAAAAATGTAGTACTCCAAACGATATCAGCAGCGATATCAGCAGGTTTGTCAGCGCTACTTTTACTCCATAACAGTAGAAACCTGCTTTATTGGAAGCAATTTTTTTACTGGGATGTATCAAAATAAAAATTTGTTGGTGTCCTTTTTTATATGATTAGTTCTTGGTCACAACCCTTAACCGCTTAAGTCGAGTTAGGACAAAATTAAATTTTTGGTGTGATCGAGTGCAATCGTGTCTAAGGCTGAGGATACAAGGGCGTTTTTAAAACGCGGCGTTTCTGCTTTTTATATTAAATTTGAAGTTTTAAAAAATTTAGAGCTTTCAAATTTAATATAATAAGCAGAAACGCCGCATTTTAAAAACGCCAGTTACGTCACCCTAAAGCTACGTCACCCTAATTGAGGCACAATATATAAGTTTCACCCTAATGTAAGCACAATATATAAATGTCACCCTAATATTACACTTAAACACCAATTTGGGTTCACTTTAGTACACTGACATATTTAATTTTACATTGGCAATATTGATAGGTTCATTGACACTCAAAATTCTTTATAATCAATTTTGTTAACATACTTAAAATTCCTCATAATGTTATATATTGACATACTTAAAATTCTTCATAATTTTAAATAGCGCATAGTTTTATATATTGACATACTTAAAATTCTTCATAATTTTAAATAGCGGATTAGCCCTTATTCATCGGTTTCAAATTCAATGTAAACAATTATAATACATTGTAGCAGCCACACACATTTAAACTCTTTTGTTGTTTATGTGTTGATGTTTGGTTCTTTATGACCCAGACATTGTTGCAACATACAAATTCAACTTCCAATTAAATCTCTACTTCAGCAATATTGATTTGTTCAATTAAATATATATTGATGAATTCGTCAAAGGGAGAGCAGAGTGATATTGAATTTGAAACCGACAAGACACAAACGAAAAAATCATTGATACTTGTAAAAAAAAATTTTTTAAATAAAAAAAGGAAAATTTACTATTAAATAAGAAAGAAAACCAAAAGGAATTTTAATTTTTTTCCTCCCTGCCACGACACATAACTGGCGCAGTCGGAAAAGCAACATGCAGTTCATCATCCTTGGGGCAATGTAAGTCTACACATCGTACAATTTCATTATTATGTAAGAATAAAAAATTAATCTATATATATATATATATATATATATATATATATATATATATATATATATATATATATATATATATATATATATATATATATATATATATATATATATATATATATATATATATATATATATATATATATATATATATATATATATATATATATATATATATATATATATATATATATATATATATATATATATATATATATATATATATATATATATATATATATATATATATATATATAAATAATAAATGCTAATAATAATAATAAAAAATAATATAAATATATAAAAATAAAAGAAGGAAAAAAAAGAAATATACAAATAATATTGTGACAGTGAAGTGAATATCAAATATTGTGTTCTCCCTTAATGTCGAAAATTCCCAAAAGATTTTCTCCTTATACTCTGTTTAAAAGCAAATCCCTTGAAACAATTAACGAGCAATCAGATACTACTATGATTAATGCTCAAGAATCATTGGGGTCACAATTCGTGACAACCAATACCAATACTCGAAATACTATTACTGCTCAAAATCTCTTGAATTATAATGATATTTTCAATTCTCTAAAAATTCCCGACGCGATAAAAGATTTACCCAAGCTCGACGGAAACCCTAAGCTCCTCTATGAGTTCATTAATAATGTGGAAGAAATCCTTTTATATGCTAGAGGTGCTGATAGTACACCTTACGGAACAATTTTGTTGAGAGCCATTCGAAACAAAATTGTTGATAAAGCAAATAAAATTTTAAATGTGCATGGCACCCCCCTTAATTGGGATAGCATTAAACAGAGTTTAATATTACACTATTCCGATAAGAGAACAGAGACTTCTCTCATAAGGGATCTACACAATGTAAGACAGGGCAACACGACGATTGAAAATTTTTATAGCGAAGTGATTGAAATTCAATCATCACTTTACAATAACATTTTAATTCACGAAAAAGATAAGAACGTTATTAAAGCAAAAAAGGAACTTTTCGCGGAAATGTGCTTGAATTCATTTTTGACAAATCTCAGAGAACCATTGGGTTCTTCAATAAGAGCAATGAGACCGGAATCCCTCGACTCAGCTCTAACATTCTGTATTAAAGAACAGAATATCTATTATGGTCAAATGAGAAATAGACAAAACTTTGAATATCAACGACTGACAAATAGACCGTACTATGCAAGAAATTTTAATACAAAACAGCAACAAACCTTTCAATATCCAAATCAGACTTCTGCCGGGTATCCCAGAACTTCAATGAGCTATCAATTACCAAATCAAAGCTACTCTGGATATCCCAGACCCTTAATGAACTACCCAAACCAAAATGGGTACTCCAGATCTCCTATGAATTATCAATACCCAAGACCAAGTAATAACACATCATATAACAGATCGATCCAATCGACAATTAAGGCCCCTGAGCCTATGGACACTAGTACTACTTATTCTCGCTTCGGGAATAGACAAAATATGAACTTTAGATCCTCACCAAGCACAAGGAGTAATAAAACTTCCAACTCAAGAATGGAGATAAATAACATTAATGGAAATCCCTCAACCAAACAGTTCAATAGGCATACCGAAAACTTCCTAACAGTAGAAAATACAGACCAACTAGATTATGATGAGATAACTAACGTTGATGATATACAAAATTTTCATGTACCAGCCTTGATGAAGCGAGGGGATACATAGATATCAATGTTCATGGAATCGAATTGGCATATGTGGATATCGCCTCACCATTTGGAAGACCACTTAGATTCTTGATAGATACAGGTGCTTCTTCTTCATTTATCAATCCAATATACATTAATTCAAATAAACAAGTAACAACGAAACCTATAACAATTAGGACAGTTTTTAAAGAACATAGATTAGACAAAAAAGTTAAGATTAAATTTATTTAAAGAATTCAACCAAGAAGGAAAATTTGAGTTTCTCTTATTTAAATTTCATAATTACTTCGATGGGTTATTAGGTTTGAATTTTCTAACTAAAACTGGGACAATAATTGATTTACCTAGTAAATGCCTAAGAGCAAATAGTACAATTGTTCCTTTAAAATTTAGAATACATAGAACATCAGAAAAACATACCATAATACAAAAATCCAAAAATATTTTAAAATTACCTGTAAACATACAGAACGAAGTAATCGAAATTAACAATATACAGATAAATGAACACATATTTGTTCAGGGTGGTCTCTACAAAGCATTAAATGGATTCAGTTACATGGAAGTTCTAAATACCTCCGACGAAGATCAAACCTTTATTTTGGAAGAACCTTTAAGGGTAAACATTTATGAACTAAACGACTATATAGAAATATATAACATGGACGTATCTATAGACAAAGATAGAAATTCAATAACGGACATTCAAAGCAAATTAAGATTAGATCACCTCAATGCTTCTGAAATTAAAGCAATATCAAAAATTTTACATAAGTATAAAGATGTTTTTTTTAAAGAGGAAAATAATTTAACTTTTACAAATCGAATCAAACATTCAATCACGACTTCTGATGACATACCTATCCATACTAAATCATATAGATACCCTTATATACATAAGGAAGAAGTCGGTAATCAAATAACTAAAATGCTTAATCAAGGAATAATAAGACCAAGTTATTCACCTTGGAGCGCACCCGTTTGGATCGTCCCTAAGAAACTAGATGCAAAAGGGGAGCGCAAATGGCGTCTAGTGATAGATTACAGGAAACTAAATGAAAAGACCATTCCGGACAGATACCCACTACCAAATATAACGGACATTTTGGATAAATTAGGGAAATGTTTGTACTTTTCCACTATGGATTTGGCCAATGGGTTTCATCAGATAGAAATGAACCCAAAAGATATTCCAAAAACAGCATTTACTGTCGACAACGGGCATTATGAATATGTTCGTATGCCATTTGGGCTGAAAAACGCCCCAGCAACCTTCCAACGAGTAATGGACAATGTCCTTAAAGACCTCATAGGGAAGAATTGCTTGGTATACTTAGGCGACATTGTAATATATTCAACTTCTTTGGAAGAACATATGTTGAATCTTATGCAGGTCTTTGATAGACTCCGCGAAGCTAATTTCAAAATACAAATTGACAAATGCGAATTTTTTAAAAAAGAAATCGCCTTCCTGGGTCACATTATTACAACGGAAGGAATTAAACCGAACCCGGATAAAATCCATGCTGTGAAAAATTTCCCAATTCCGAAAACCCAGCGGGAAATAAAATCTTTTCTTGGACTTTTGGGGTATTATAGGAAATTTATTAAAGACTTTGCACACATCATCAAACCCATGACGAAATGTCTGAAAAAGGGCAAAACGGTGAAATTAACAGAAGAATATATAAAGGCATTTGAGACCGCAAGAGAACTTTTAATTAATGACCCCATTCTCCAATACCCTGATTTCACCAAGTCGTTTATCTTAACTACAGATGCCAGCAATGTCGCATTAGGAGCCGTACTTTCACAAGGTACAATTGGCAATGATAAGCCGGTATGTTTTGCCAGCCGCACATTATCCGATACGGAAACAAATTACTCGACGATCGAAAAGGAATTGTTGGCCATTATTTGGGCCACAAAGTATTTCAGACCATATTTTTATGGCAGAAGATTCCAAATAGTTACAGACCACAGACCTTTAACTTGGTTAATGAGTCTAAGGGAACCAAACTCCAAATTAATAAGATGGAGACTAAAGTTGGAAGAGTTCGATTACGAAATAATTTACAAAAAAGGCAAATGTAATACGAACGCTGATGCCCTAAGTCGTATAAAGCTGTACACAGATAAAAAGCTGTCCGAAATCCATATCCTTCATAATGACAACAAATCTTTAGAGGAAGTCACAACCATGGATGTCACTGACACACTTTCTATCCAAGGAACACAGGGAACAACCATTCATTCGACAATTGAAAATGTAGACGACGGTATCTATCAGAACGACCATTAAACGAGTTTAACTTACAATTAATTTTAGAAAAAAGTGAATCTGAATCATCAATATCCCTCGAGACGGTTTTTCGCAATAAGCAAAGACGAACAATTAGGGAAAAAACATTTAACGAGACGAATATCACCGACATTTTTAAAAGATTCCTTCCTCCCAACAAGCTTACTGTAATCTTTACAGATGATAACACTTTCAGAATAGTACAATCTGTATATTCTAAATACTTCCTTCATAGCAAACTTTTCAGGATACTCAGAAGCATGGAACTTTTGGAAGATATAGTTGAAGAAGACCTTCAGGAAACGATTATAAGAGAATATCATTCAAAAAATAATCACAGAGGTATTAATGAAACTCATGCACATCTAAAAAGAAAATATTTCTTTCCCTGCATGAAAGAGAAAATTACCCGAACTATAAATAACTGCATTGTCTGTTCTACACAAAAATATGACAGAAATCCTCCGAAAATAGTTTTTCAGAAACCAGAAACACCTATCAAACCCTTGGAGATATTACATATAGATCTATATGCCATTAACAAAAAGCAAATTTTAACTATTATCGATAAATTTTCTAAATTTGCCTTTGCAGACACCCTTCCGAATAGAACAAGTCTCTCTGTAGTTAAGGCCATTAATTATTTTGTATCTCTTTACGGTGTTCCAAGGAAGATCATATGTGACCAAGGTTCTGAGTTCAATTCAAATATATTTAAAGACTATTGTAAACAATATGAAATTAGCCTTCATTTTACTTCTTTTCAACAAAGCAGCAGTAACTCGCCAGTAGAACGATTACACTCTACCCTAACTGAAATCTATCGATTGGTAGCGACAAAACGAAAAGAACTAAAACTTCCAATGGAACATGAAGAGATTTTACGTGAAGTTTTAATAACCTATAATAACGCAATTCATTCAGCAACTGGACTGACACCTTCTGAATTGTTTTTTGGAAGACCCTATACATTCAACAGACAGACTTTATTCAATAATAAACATGACTATTTACAAAAAATTAATGAACTCCAACAAAAATTATTTCCGTCTATTAAGGAGCGAATGGAAAAACAAACAAGTAAGAGAATAGATAAACTCAATGAAAGTAGATCTAACCCAACCAATAGGGATGTCGATGAGGTAGTTCTCCGAAAAGAATGCAAGCGCAATAAATTAACACCTAGATTTTCGATTCATAAAATTAGATCTGACAACATCGTAACAGTTTTTACCCAAAATGACAAGAAAATCCACAAAGCCAGACTACAAAAAAGACGGAAATTCCAGACTCTAACGTAAACATTTTTAATTTAACCTCATTTCAGGATTGCGTTGACAATCGGACAAACCATTAATATACAAAAGGTGGACAATAATCAAATGGTCATGAAATTTAATTTAGGACCTGCTAGATTGAAAGGAAGTTACTGTAATCTAATACACATTGTTGACCTAGGCCAATATATTACTAGCATGGAACAAATAATCGGAACTATTGCTTCAATAAGACGAAATGGACAAGACGAGGGAGTAGAAGATCTCTTATCGGTATCGGATTTTAAAATAAATGAGCTCAAGAATAGGCTTAACTCACTCTTGCCATTCAGACGAACTAAAAGAGGACTTTTTAACGGACTTGGGTCGGCAATTCAATTTATAACGGGAAATATGGATGCGGAAGATGCAAAAAAATTGAATACGGAAATGGAAACTATCCAAAAAAGAAATATTCTGTCACGAAATGTCTTTCAAGAACAGAAACTTTTAAATATGAAATTAATTGAAAGATTTCGTAACATAACTGATCACATAAATGCCGAACAGAGAATAATATCAAATAATTTCCAATTAAATTCAAACAAAATTAATAAAAATTCCTGGGATATATCGGAAATACAATATTTGAACAGAATAAATTATAATATAGATGTCTTATATAATCACATAACAAGTATTGGGGAAGCAATTATCCTCGCAAAACTAAATATTATTTCTAAGTATATTCTGAACACTGAGGAGCTTGCTAGAATAAGAGAAATCATGGAATATGTTAATCTCCGAAATAGACAAGACGTCATGGAATATGACAACTCCTTGGGCTCGGGGAACTTCACTGAATATGAAGATTCCTTGAATTCAGACGAACATATATATGAATTGCTTGAATTACAAGCTTATTATAACAATACAAACATAATATTCAATTTTAGAATACCAATAATTACAAAAGAAAAGTTTAACCTATATCATATCATACCATTACCAATTAATAACACTAGGGAAATAATCATACCATCTTATATTTTACACAATTCATTTCAAATTCACAAACTAAGTAGCATTTGTCCCAAGATCGAAGGAATATATTACTGCAATTCGCTTGATGAAGAACTGCGAGAGGACTCAACATGCATTGCCCCACTTTTCAACGGCGGGACGGCAAATTGCAATCTAATGGAGTTGGGAAAGATAGAAAGAATTATTCAAATCGAGAATAACTATATAATTTTCATAAATATTCCACAATTATTAATAAAGTCTACTTGCAGAAAACAAAATCCAATAGAAATTGAGGGTACTGGAATTATATCCTTCAAAGGATGTATCGTTCAGATCAATAACATAGCATACTATGATCAAACGCCAACATTTTGGGATAACGTCAATTTTATTCCAGATAACAATACAACACTGAAAGAAAATTCTACGACTAAAATAACAACTCTAATGTCACTCGAACAAATGAACATTGATAATCTAAAGAACATTACCACTTTGAAGGAGAAAACTGTCATACATATCGGATCTATATACGCTGCACTATCAACACTCTTGCTTTTAATAATCATTTTTGCACTGATACCGTCAAAGAAAAGGATTATATATACAACACCCACATCGATTCCCGCTCCATCCCCAATGAATTCATTGTGGCCGTCGCTTTATTCCGGGGGGGGGGGGGGAGGAGTTACGTCACCCTAAAGCTACATCACCCTAATTGAGGCACAATATATAAGTTTCACCCTAATGTAAGCACAATATATAAATGTCACCCTAATATTACACTTAAACACCAATTTGGGTTCACTTTAGTACACTGACATATTTAATTTTACATTGGCAATATTAAAAGGTTCATTGACACTCAAAATTCTTTATAATCAATTTTGTTAACATACTTAAAATTCCTCATAATTTTATATATTGACATACTTAAAATTCTTCATAATTTTAAATAGCGCATACTTTTATATATTGACATACTTAAATACTTTTAAATAGCGGATTAGCCCTTATTCATCGGTTTCAAATTCAATGTAAACAATTATAATACATTGTAGCAGCCACACACATTTAAACTCTTTTGTTGTTTATGTGTTGATGTTTGGTTCTTTATGACCCAGACATTGTTGCAACATACAAATTCAACTTCCAATTAAATCTCTACTTCAGCAATATTGATTTGTTCAATTAAATATATATTGATGAATTCGTCAAAGGGAGAGCAGAGTGATATTGAATTTGAAACCGACAAGACACAAACGAAAAAATCATTGATACTTGTAAAAAAAAATTTTTAAAGTAAAAAAAGGAAAATTTACTATTAAATAAGAAAGAAAACCAAAAGGAATTTTAATTTTTTTTCCTCCCTGCCACGACACATAGCTCGCCCGTGTGTCCTCAGCCTAAATCAACTCGCTGCCAATTTTAACAATTTTTAAGCTTGTAAATATTTTAAGACGACAGTTATCTATTAATTACTTAAGGAAAAACAGACTGACGACTGGCTAAATGCGAGTTTTGGGCACTTTAAACAGCTCTCCCGAAAATTTTTGAAAACGACTCAAGCGGTTAAGGATTGTGACCATAGCTATACGGTTTTGTTATACATTCGTTTGTGATATGTATTATATATGTCCTGGTCGACGGGTTCAGACTTCTGACCTACTGTAACATAATCACCCAATCTCAAGGAAACATAACTATATGCAGCATACATATATCGATGAAAGTAAAGTATGAAACGATTATTTTGTTATAGGTCGAGAAAGATTACAAAAATTATTGTCTCTTGTTGTAGGCCAATCTTCACTTTCGAGCATGTTGATCATAGACTCCTTATTTATATACATTTCTTTGAATGTATTTTGACAAAATTGAGTTAGAGTTAAAGCATTGCGCAGACTTAATCACAAAATACAACTTAAAGCGTAGTATGCAGCTCTGCCTGAAATTCAGGCTGGCATAAGAAGTATGTGTAAAAAAACAAACTGAAATTCAGGTTGCCAAATTTCTTAAAGAAATTTCCGTTTACTAGTACGCAGTTCCAAAAGAAAAGCACACGGAATTTTGGCATTTATTGTCTATTACAGGCATATAACAATAAGTGGAGAATTTTTTCCGTCAACTGAAACAAATAAAAATGTTCAGAGAATGATCACGGAATTTTTTCATTTCTAATTTTCGTACATTGTAATTAATTTTTAGTGTGTTTTTAATTAAAAAAATATATAAATTTGTGTGTATGCCAGCAAAATTCTGTATAGAATTCTACACGATAATTTTTCCGTGTAGAAATATATACAAAACTCCAAACCTGAATTTTAGTGTAAACTGCATACTACGCTTAATGCAGCAAATGCCATGGTAGGCTCAAGGTACATTAAACAGGTATCACTACAAGATCAGCTGTACTAGTAAATTTGAGAATGTGTGCATCACACAGGCAATAGATTTTGACACATTTCTGGCATTCTTCTATCAGCAACGGGTATGAGCTAGTAACTTTGAAGGAGCTTATGAATGTGTGCGACACACACACAATAGATTTGACATATTTCTGGTATGTTTCTAGCAGCAAAATACGTGTGTTTTTGGTGTTGTATTTGTTGTCGTCGTGGTGGTACCTGTATTATTGTATCATGGGTAGGCTCAAGAACAGCATTTGTTTTTAATAAAATTTTAGTTTTTGTTTATATTGTTCACAGGGCTGCCAGTAATAGGGATTTCTCCCCAACTATTGGGATTTTGCAAGTACTTGAGGGACAAAAAATTTCGTTTGGCGGAGAGGGGATTTTTCTCGGCGATATTTAAATTTCTTTCGGCTGTATTCATAAAAATTTTAAATAGAGTAATAAACTACATTTAAGCAATATTTCATAATATTGCATTAAGAACTGTATGTATATTACATGATAATTTTAAATTAGGTTTACATATGGTAAGCACCTAGTATAAACCTTCATTAAATTCATAGCAACGAAATATCAATTTTAACTTCAAATATCTTTGCAAATTTACCACACAGGAATGAGTGATATACTATAAATTAAAGCTTGAAGTCTTGGCTAAAGGCTTTTAAGTATGTTTCTTTGATTTGATGGACAATGGGTGATATGCGAAATGAATAGTATATACTAGCTAATCAAGTACTTTCAGCTAAGTGTAGTGCCTTCAAAATTCTAGTGGATACTTGAACACAGTATGCAAAAAGAAAGTACTAGCAAATTCATAACTACTAAACTCCAAATTATTAGGTTTTAGTTTTTAGCTGTCAAATTTATTAATTTTTCAGGTTCTAATAAAAAATAAATACAACGTAAAACTAAAATTTAAAAGGTAATTTTATATAAAATATTTTTTAATTAATATGATAATTTCTGTTCAGAAAATTTATTGTATTACAGATGGAAGAGCATAAAAACAATTTTATTATACAGGAACTAAAAAATCACCAAATATTACTGCCAAAGTCCGCGACACCCGCCGTTAAGGAAGCAAAAAAAATTCTAGTTTGGAAATCAACCAGAAGTACAATAAAACTTTTGCATGCAATATAGATGATAGCCACATTATACAAAAATTCAAAATATGAAGGCAAATGTAATTGCAAAAACAGATCCAAGTAAAACAGGAAATAAAAAAATTGTGCTGAAAGATTGGGAACAAGAACTATTTAATCTATTGGGAGGCTTGAAAAATCCATCAATCGATAAATTGAAATTTGCTATTGATGCTGGATGTCACGATGAAGAGTGCTTAGTTGACGATGCCTATAATGGATGAGGAATGGCTACTAGAAGATAAAAATTATACGGTGGAAAACCAACAAAAAGCTCTAAGAGAAAAACTAAACTACAAGCTTTTGAAACTAAAGAAACCGAAAATTTAACTGTCAGCGAACTCCAAAGAATAGTTTTGATAAAACAATTTCAGGTATTGAAGCTTGAAGAAGAAAAACTTTTAAAGGGCCTAAATAAAATTGATTGAATGTATTGCAATATATCGTATGTATATATTATTATCAGGCATGTTCTGTATTCCATGCGGAATTATCATAGCATTGTTGTTATAAATAATAATTTGCAACAACAATGCTTTGATAATTCCGAACATTTTAATTCCGCCTGGAGTACAGAACATACCCGTATATCTAATTTGAGTCAGTTTTGATAGAAATTGAAGTTTGTTCTTATACGGATAACTCATAATAAAAACAAAATGATGTAATAAGTAGTAAATCTGTTCTTTATTTAGTAATTTTACTTTTCATCACATAAAATTTAGCCGATCTGTGATTCGTTGACGTCTTCGCATTCCTTTATCTCTAATTATTTGGTTATCATCTGTAGGCTGCTCCAGCATAGAATGATTATCTGGAATCGTTTGACAATAAAAAATAAACTCATCTTTCAGATATTTCGCCACGTTGTGTAGAATAAGTGCATATAAAATTACATTATGTCGACTCTTATTTTATACATTAAAGCGGGAAATCTCATTTTGAGCTGCCCAAACATCCGTTCAATTACTACGCGCTCCTTGGAAATAAGTTTGTTGAACTTTATTTCTCTCCTTGATGAAGGATTTTTAAAAACCTTCATTAGGAATGGCGCAATTGGGTGCCCTTCATCACCTAATAATAACGCATTTGTTCTATTATGCCTTATAAGTTTATATACTGATGATCTTTTCCAGATTCTGACATCATAAACTGACCCTGGCCAACTAACATCTACACTTGTAAAACACTCTGCAGCATTACAAATGGCTTGTACATTAATACTCGCTCCCTTTCGGTTAACAAATTCATCTCCTGCAAAGAAAATCCACTTATACATACATACATATAATTAATTGCAACTAGTAAGTTTTACAATGTTTACAATAAGAAGTAGATAATTTTGCCAAACGTACATGTGTACAATCAATTGCACCGATGCAAACACACAATATCTATAGTAGTGTTTATGAATACAATTTTATATTAAACAGTTTTTAGCATGAAATGGTTCAATGACAATTAAGAATCTTAAACTTAAAATAAAAATTTTTATAAATGTGGCTGTTAAAGTTTGTGCCAACAATTGCCAAATTAATATTTCGATTTTTAAGCAGAGTTTGAACCAAACTTAAAAATTGCAAAGTAAAAGCCAATGAAATAAATATTTTGGGAGTGACAAATATGACCTGGCAGTCCTGATAGCTCATCAGCGGGCATGATGTTTTGTGATGCCACTCGTTCATAAATATCAAACGGAATGAAACAATTGTTTTTCACCATACACTGCAAATATAAATATTTTAAAACAAGAATTTTTACTTTTATCGCTTTTTAAAAAGTTTGCTAGCTAAAATTTTTTCAGAAAGTCTTCCAGAAAATGGCACTGCTCATTGTAAACGTAGTTTTTTGTCCTCTTTCGATTGCGAGTAGTCACATGTGTGTACCCTCTCTAGTTTCAGAGTTATTACTGAATAAATAAAGTTGTGTTTTTATGCGCTTTTTTAATTTCTTAAAAAGTTTGCTAGCTACACCTTTTCTCAGAAAGTCTACCGGAAAAGGAAACCACCCATTATAGACGTAGTTTTTGTCCCATTTCGATTGCGGGTAGTGCCATGTGTGTACTCTGTATAGTTTCAGAGTTATCAGCAAATAATTAAAAATTTATTTGTTAGCGCTTTTGTCCATATAAAAAAAGTTTGCTGGCTACAACTTTTCTCAGAAAGTCTTCCGGAAACCGACCGTACCCGTCATAGACGTGGTTTTTTGTCCTCTTTCGATTGCGGGTAGTGTAGGGCTGCCAGAAATCTGAACCCGTCGCCCAGGACATTTATAATACATATTACAAACGAACGTACAACAAAACCGTATAGCTGTGGTCACAAGCCTTACCCGCATGAGTCGATTTCAAAAATTTTCGGGAGAGCTGTTTAAAGTGTCCAAAATTCGCATCCAGCCAAACGTCAGTTTGTTTTTCCTTAACTTATTTATAGATCATTGTCGTCTTAAGAAATTTACAAACTTAAAAAATTGGCAGCAATTTGATATACACACGGTCACACCAAAAATGTAATTTTGTCCTAACTGGACTTAAGCGGTTAAGGGTTGTGACCACAGATATATTCCAAGAACTAATTATATAAAAAGGAACCCCAACAAATTTTTATTTTGATACATATATTTCAAATTTAAGTCCAACAATTAAACAATAAATACAAAACTTAACATGTAATTCATACATAAAAAACAATAAACAAAAATAAAAAATTCATTTAAAATGACAAGGGGCGAAAATAAACACATCCTGTGTTATTTTATCTAGTAGTTGAACGACATAAGCCCCAGGCAACAATGCTGGTAAAATTGATTCATGTAAACAGCGTTATAACAGAAAGCTTAACCTCTGTGCATAACAAAATCAGCAGAAATTAAATGTTTGTCTGCATTGACCTGTATCAAAAAACTAGGACAATTTAAAATGGACCAGGACATCAGGACAATTTGTCTAAAACCAGGACAATCCTGGAAAACCAGGACGTATGGCAGCTGTATGGTAGTGCCATGTGTATACCCTCTCTAGTTTCAGAATTATCACTGAATAACTAAAGTTGTATTTTTAAGCGTTTTTTCCATATAAAAAAAGTTTGCTGTGCTACAACTTTTTTTCTGAAAGTATTTCAAGGACTGACAACACCCATTGACGATGCGTATTTTTATGCTCTTTCGATTGCAGGTAAAGGCATATGTATACCTCATCCAGTTTCAGAGTTATTAAGCAAACACTATCTATATTGCCTTAAATGGGGTTTTTTTAATATCGCTGCAATATTTTAGTGGCATTCATAAAATTAGATTCTAGGGCTTTTATTGATATACATAGCAATTGTTATACCCTTGACCACAAAGTGGTAAGGGTATTATAGGTTTGTTTTCGATTATGTTGAAACTCTTCTGACGAAGGCCCCTGTTAACATAAAGTCTTAATTTATGTATCAATCTGCTATAATTGATCGGCATATAAAAATCGTGCATAGAAAATTCAAAAAAATCGGCTCATGAATGACTAAGTTATAACAGAAATATATATTAAAAAATGTGAAAAGACAAAAATCGGACTTGAACTCAGCATACAAGCATGCAAATTTCTACCTCACCATCTACAGCAGAGAGGCTTAGTTAAATGATTGGTAATTTGAGCGTATATAAGCAATTACCCTTTTTTTTATTAGATTTGATTTAGTGTCCAGAGGTGGGAAACATTTTTTCAAGGATAGAAAACCAACATTTTAAAATGGTTTAAAAATTCAACTTAAAATGAACTTTTCAAAAAAATTTTTTATAATATACCTACAATTATAATATATACGTGAAAAAAGTAGGAATAGTTCTCTTCAAAGTTATTTTTCATAATTAAAACTAAATTTTAAGATCTTTAACAAGATTTTCAAATGGTTTTATATACATATTTGCAAAATATTTGTGCGTAGCTCCGACCTATTTGCAAAATATTTAAGGTGATATTTTGAAAATATCGAAATCAGAATATGTATTTTGGTTTTATGGACGATAAAAAAACTATGAAGAAAAATAATGTTGTTATTCGCCCTATCATCAAAAACAATAATAATCTTGAAGTTTTAAATTCGATTTGTTGTTTTTTAATTTCTTTAAAAAGTGAATTTCTTTATTATGTTGTCTTTGCTTAACTATTAGAAGATTGCGATTTTTACTTTTTTAGAAAAAATTTAGGCCCTAATGGTGTAAATCACGTCATTAAATTGAAATTTATATACATACATTGAAAATAATCCATGCAACATTTTACGAAAAAAACTTTCGTCGTGACTTTCGTAAAAAAAATACACTCCAAAGAAGTCATGAAAATGCAGAGTTTGCGATCCGGAAGTACTGCAAATTTGGAACAATTCAAATGATTACATAGGGTTGTCATTGCAAGAAGTTCTCTTTTTCGGTACATAATCACCGATTTGGGAGCGATGTATAGGAAAATTTCCTTTTTTGCGTTCTATAATATTTTTCTGCAGGAAAAAAACTAAAAAGTTACACATTTTCGCAACTTGCTTCTTTTTATACGAACTTAGACGCAAAAAAGTGTTTTCTGTATATTTAATTAAATAACTATTCATTTTTAGACGAAAATTAGTTCATAAATTTCTTTATAAAATCGATTTTTCTAAAAGCTTGGTGGGTTTTTTCTAAAACTGTAAGGGAATTACAATTTTTTATGTGACTAAAATAAATTTTAATGTACATACTAGTAATGTTACGAATATCATTTTTAATATTCACGAATACGAATATCTGAAACAATATTCGCCGAATTCGAATACGAATATTCAATCTAAATAGTTAGTACCACTTAATATTTTAAATTTAATTGAAACAAATCTACCCTTTGCGTCAATAACAATAAATTGAGAAAAACTGTCACAATACTATAGGTATTTAACATTATTATGATATTCCGAGGACGGAATTTGAAATTATTAACTTAGCACCTGAATGCCACTTTTTTAAATTTTTGGTGGAAAGTAAATAAGGGAAAATACGAGCTTCTTTAACCTATACTCAGGCAATATTTAGTGACACCAGCGCCGAGTGTTCCGAGCGAGCGAATGTTTAGTGGTGCGGAGCTTATTTACACACCGCGCAATAGGCTTGATGGAGAAAAGACTTAAAAAGTTTTATTTTCAAGTTCAACATTCCTCTGCTGAGCTTTGAGTATTACTTTAATATGATTAATAAATCAATTTAACAGGACTTTACTTTTTAAATACCATGTCGTTGTGAAATATATTTTGTTTTTTTTCTTTACTAAAAGAAGATTATTGTTTTGCGTATAGAAAAATTTTTTTTAGTAAAAATTAATAAATTTTGTTTAATTTTCAGTATTTTTATGTATTATTTTTTGGAACGTATTCACAAAATATTCGCGAAATATTCGCTTGAATTTAGCGAATACGGATATCATGAAAGAGGCTAATATTAGGCGATTCGAATACGAATATTCGTAACATCACTAGTACATACTTGCTTCTATACTAATTATTTTCATATTTTTAATATCGATTCTTTGGAAGCAATGAAAATGTAGTTCGTTAAAAATGACTTCCAATTTTTTTACTGAGATATATTACGAAAAAATATTTAGGGATTATTTTTTTGAAAGTAACGAATACCTTTCGTAAACATTTTTCCTTGTTAAAAAATATATTTGAAATAAAACAAGCAATACTGAATATTATGTAACATTCCCCAACGAATGGATTATATACCATAGAAAAGATAGAAACAAGTCTGACTCTTGACAAGTTAGTTATCAGAAACATAAGTCCTTTAAAAAAAAACCTGAGTAAGAATATAGTAGTAGATCATGTTATTGTTGGTTTAAGTAAAAATTTTCCAATAGCACAAAAACCATACTTATTTGTGTAAAAAGTATTTTACAAAATTTTTATTTTTGAAAAATAAATTTTTAGGTTATACAGTAATTTTGACTTAGCTGCACAATACATTTTTCGCGATTTTTTGTACAGATAAGTAAAAAATGCTGTTAGTTTCAATGTTCTTCGTTGCCTTAATGTGCTAACTGATATTTTATTTGAATATAATTTAAATCTGCCAAAAAAGTATGTTAAATATGCAGGCATACAAAGTGCATATAAAAAAGTATTTTGAAGAATATTTACAGAAAGCAAATGATATTAAGGCAAAATGCAGCTTAGATTAATTTTCTGTGTCATAATAGCTTTAAAATGCCACAAATTAAAGGCATTTATCTTAAAAGTACAAAGCGGACTTAAACATCGAATTTATATGGTATTTTAAAGAATAGTGAGACAAATTAATAGTTGTGTGCAGTTAAGTCAAAAGTGCACTAAAACACTGGGCAGATAAAGCAATACTACTGCTGTATACAATTTGTTTTGCGTTAAAAAATGAAAATATGAATTTTGAATCATTTGAGCTCAAAAGATATCGGTTTTCTAAACATTTTTCGCAAGTTTTCTATTCGGTACTAAAAAATGTGTCCTGACTGACTGTCAAGAAAATCAAATGTGCATAGAAATCAGCTAAGTACAATTAGTCCAAATCGCATATTTACTTTTTATAGGCATGTCGCTGCCCACTTCTTTTAGTCATAATATTGTATCGTCACGGAAACCAATGCCTGTGCAACATTTGAAGTCACTTGCTCATCAGAAAGTTACCTTAAAATTAATTACGATTGTTCACTCGAAAAGACATACATCAAAGCAAGTAAATAAAAAACGTAGTAAAATAAGTATTTTACCATTTAAAAAAGGAGCATTTAAAAAAAATTTCGGCCGCCGTGATCTGAACACTCTTCGAGAGAAAAGTGTACAGACATACCGCTTAACGATATGCACCACGGTGGCCACAACTAATAAGAAGTTTAAACTCAACCTAAATAAGCAGCTAATGTTTTTTAAACAGTTTAAGCTCAAATACACAAAAATGACAAGGATAGCAAGAGCCTCTGTAGGTCAGGGTATGATACAAATGACTACCAGTCAAGACGATATTGGTTCGATACGGGTGCCGTTCGTACAATTTTTTTGCTAATGAAACATAGTTTTTCAAAAATCAACAAATATAATACATACATACAAAAATAATACATAAGAAGGCAAACTCTACTTCAATGGAATAATCAATTCTAATATTTTTAATAAAAAGTTATATACATATGTAATGTTATACACTTTGTACGAAAAACGTCATACCATAAAAGGAAAAGAGCATACATTAAAATAAATTATTTATGAAAAATAATAATTTAAGAATTATTTTTCGTTAAAAAAAGAAATAAAACTCAATATATCGTCAGCTTATTATTGGTTTGGCGCACCGAACATTTAAAAAAATTGAGTTAGATATATTAAATACCCCCTTTCAGAATCCAAAACCTGTTTCGCGAAATTTCTTATGGTTTCTGCGATATGAAGCATTTATTTTGCTCAATATCAACAATTTTAACACTGTTTTTGTAAATTTTTTTTTACCAAAAAAAAAAAACAAGTAAAAGTGCTATATTCGGCTATGCCGAATCCTATATACCCTTCCCAACGAATGGAGTATATAATATAGAATATATAGAAGCCCAACTCTTAACAAGTTAGCAAACAGAAACTTACCCTGCAGACAAAGTAACTGGTATGTAGTTGGAACTATACTAGTTGCTTTTTGCTTCAGACTAGTTGCCTATCTATCCTTTTTTCATATATCGAACTATCGATTTTAAAATTAGGTTGTCATAGGAGACCAACTAGTTCATTTGTATACAGTTATATCCCAGTTGGAATACTAGTTATAGTAAACTAGTGCGCTTACTAGTGCTTTTATTAAGAGTTTTGTAACTATTAAAAAATCTTTGGCTCATCCGGGGTACGAACACACATTCATCATACTTTAAGGCAAGTACTCTACCCACTGAGCCACATTCTACTTATTTTTTAATAGCTAAAAATATGTTTTATATAAAATCGTATACCTGAAAATGTCCCTTTTTGACTAGTATCGTTACTAGTCTCAATACAACTAGTATTATAATTGTCCTTTTTTGACTAGTATCGTTACTAATCTCGATACAACTAGTAAAATGATTGTTCTTTTTGACCAGTAACGTTACTAGTCTTGTTACAACTAGTAATATGACTGTCGTTTTTTGACTACTATCATTACAACTAGTAATATGACTGTCCCAAAGCGTTACTAGTTGTCACTTTAGCTGCTGGGTAAGTCTATTGTCAAAAAACCTAATTCTAAGAATGTATTAGTTAAACATTTTATAGGTATTAGCATTTGCTCAAATAAAAATTTCCCCACAGCACCAAAACTATACTTAGTAGTAAAAAAATAATGAAAAATTATCGTCGTAATCAAACCTCTCATGAAATTCGTTACGAAACGAAATTAGAAACATTTAGAAAGAGGAAAGCTTAAAAAGTATGTATGTTCGTTGAATAATATATAAAATATGAAAAATAATCGAAGCAATAGTTCCGATTATTTGTTCCATGCTAGTAATATATTGGCCTAGGTCAACAATGTGTATTAGATTACGGTAACTTCCTTTCAATCTAGCAGGTCCTAAATTAAATTTCATGACCATTTGATTATTGTCCACCTTTTGTATATTAATGGTTTGTCCGATTGTCAACGCAATCCTGAAATGAGGTTAAATTAAAAATGTTTACGTTAGAGTCTGGAATTTCCGTCTTTTTTGTAGTCTGGCTTTGTGGATTTTCTTGTCATTTTGGGTAAAAACTGTTACGTTGTTGTCAGATCTAATTTTATGAATCGAAAATCTAGGTGTTAATTTATTGCGTTTGCATTCTTTTCGGAGAACTACCTCATCGACATCCCTATTGGTTGGGTTAGATCTACTTTCATTGAGTTTATCTATTCTCTTACTTGTTTGTTTTTCCATTCGCTCCTTAATAGACGGAAATAATTTTTGTTGGAGTTCATTAATTTTTTGTAAATAGTCATGTTTATTATTGAATAAAGTCTGTCTGTTGAATGTATAGGGTCTTCCAAAAAACAATTCAGAAGGTGTCAGTCCAGTTGCTGAATGAATTGCGTTATTATAGGTTATTAAAACTTCACGTAAAATCTCTTCATGTTCCATTGGAAGTTTTAGTTCTTTTCGTTTTGTCGCTACCAATCGATAGATTTCAGTTAGGGTAGAGTGTAATCGTTCTACTGGCGAGTTACTGCTGCTTTGTTGAAAAGAAGTAAAATGAAGGCTAATTTCATATTGTTTACAATAGTCTTTAAATATATTTGAATTGAACTCAGAACCTTGGTCACATATGATCTTCCTTGGAACACCGTAAAGAGATACAAAATAATTAATGGCCTTAACTACAGAGAGACTTGTTCTATTCGGAAGGGTGTCTGCAAAGGCAAATTTAGAAAATTTATCGATAATAGTTAAAATTTGCTTTTTGTTAATGGCATATAGATCTATATGTAATATCTCCAAGGGTTTGATAGGTGTTTCTGGTTTCTGAAAAACTATTTTCGGAGGATTTCTGTCATATTTTTGTGTAGAACAGACAATGCAGTTATTTATAGTTCGGGTAATTTTCTCTTTCATGCAGGGAAAGAAATATTTTCTTTTTAGATGTGCATGAGTTTCATTAATACCTCTGTGATTATTTTTTGAATGATATTCTCTTATAATCGTTTCCTGAAGGTCTTCTTCAACTATATCTTCCAAAAGTTCCATGCTTCTGAGTATCCTGAAAAGTTTGCTATGAAGGAAGTATTTAGAATATACAGATTGTACTATTCTGAAAGTGTTATCATCTGTAAAGATTACAGTAAGCTTGTTGGGAGGAAGGAATCTTTTAAAAATGTCGGTGATATTCGTCTCGTTAAATGTTTTTTCCCTAATTGTTCGTCTTTGCTTATTGCGAAAAACCGTCTCGAGGGATATTGATGATTCAGATTCACTTTTTTCTAAAATTAATTGTAAGTTAAACTCGTTTAATGGTCGTTCTGATAGATACCGTCGTCTACATTTTCAATTGTCGAATGAATGGTTGTTCCCTGTGTTCCTTGGATAGAAAGTGTGTCAGTGACATCCATGGTTGTGACTTCCTCTAAAGATTTGTTGTCATTATGAAGGATATGGATTTCGGACAGCTTTTTATCTGTGTACAGCTTTATACGACTTAGGGCATCAGCGTTCGTATTACATTTGCCTTTTTTGTAAATTATTTCGTAATCGAACTCTTCCAACTTTAGTCTCCATCTTATTAATTTGGAGTTTGGTTCCCTTAGACTCATTAACCAAGTTAAAGGTCTGTGGTCTGTAACTATTTGGAATCTTCTGCCATAAAAATATGGTCTGAAATACTTTGTGGCCCAAATAATGGCCAACAATTCCTTTTCGATCGTCGAGTAATTTGTTTCCGTATCGGATAATGTGCGGCTGGCAAAACATACCGGCTTATCATTGCCAATTGTACCTTGTGAAAGTACGGCTCCTAATGCGACATTGCTGGCATCTGTAGTTAAGATAAACGACTTGGTGAAATCAGGGTATTGGAGAATGGGGTCATTAATTAAAAGTTCTCTTGCGGTCTCAAATGCCTTTATATATTCTTCTGTTAATTTCACCGTTTTGCCCTTTTTCAGACATTTCGTCATGGGTTTGATGATGTGTGCAAAGTCTTTAATAAATTTCCTATAATACCCCAAAAGTCCAAGAAAAGATTTTATTTCCCGCTGGGTTTTCGGAATTGGGAAATTTTTCACAGCATGGATTTTATCCGGGTTCGGTTTAATTCCTTCCGTTGTAATAATGTGACCCAGGAAGGCGATTTCTTTTTTAAAAAATTCGCATTTGTCAATTTGTATTTTGAAATTAGCTTCGCGGAGTCTATCAAAGACCTGCATAAGATTCAACATATGTTCTTCCAAAGAAGTTGAATATATTACAATGTCGCCTAAGTATACCAAGCAATTCTTCCCTATGAGGTCTTTAAGGACATTGTCCATTACTCGTTGGAAGGTTGCTGGGGCGTTTTTCAGCCCAAATGGCATACGAACATATTCATAATGCCCGTTGTCGACAGTAAATGCTGTTTTTGGAATATCTTTTGGGTTCATTTCTATCTGATGAAACCCATTGGCCAAATCCATAGTGGAAAAGTACAAACATTTCCCTAATTTATCCAAAATGTCCGTTATATTTGGTAGTGGGTATCTGTCCGGAATGGTCTTTTCATTTAGTTTCCTGTAATCTATCACTAGACGCCATTTGCGCTCCCCTTTTGCATCTAGTTTCTTAGGGACGACCCAAACGGGTGCGCTCCAAGGTGAATAACTTGGTCTTATTATTCCTTGATTAAGCATTTTAGTTATTTGATTACCGACTTCTTCCTTATGTATATAAGGGTATCTATATGATTTAGTATGGATAGGTATGTCATCAGAAGTCGTGATTGAATGTTTGATTCGATTTGTAAAAGTTAAATTATTTTCCTCTTTAAAAACATCTTTATACTTATGTAAAATTTTTGATATTGCTTTAATTTCAGAAGCATTGAGGTGATCTAATCTTAATTTGCTTTGAATGTCCGTTATTGAATTTCTATCTTTGTCTATAGATACGTCCATGTTATATATTTCTATATAGTCGTTTAGTTCATAAATGTTTACCCTTAAAGGTTCTTCCAAAATAAAGGTTTGATCTTCGTCGGAGGTATTTAGAACTTCCATGTAACTGAATCCATTTAATGCTTTGTAGATACCACCCTGAACAAATATGTGTTCATTTATCTGTATATTGTTAATTTCGATTACTTCGTTCTGTATGTTTACAGGTAATTTTAAAATATTTTTGGATTTTTGTATTATGGTATGTTTTTCTGATGTTCTATGTATTCTAAATTTTAAAGGAACAATTGTACTATTTGCTCTTAGGCATTTACTAGGTAAATCAATTATTGTCCCAGTTTTAGTTAGAAAATCCAAACCTAATAACCCATCGAAGTAATTATGAAATTTAAATAAGAGAAACTCAAATTTTCCTTCTTGGTTGAATTCTTTAAATAAATTTAATCTAACTTTTTTGTCTAATCTATGTTCTTTAAAAACTGTCCTAATTGTTATAGGTTTCGTTGTTACTTGTTTATTTGAATTAATGTATATTGGATTGATAAATGAAGAAGAAGCACCTGTATCTATCAAGAATCTAAGTGGTCTTCCAAATGGTGAGGCGATATCCACATATGCCAATTCGATTCCATGAACATTGATATCTATGTATCCCCTCGCTTCATCAAGGCTGGTACATGAAAATTTTGTATATCATCAACGTTAGCTATCTCATCATAATCTAGTTGGTCTGTATTTTCTACTGTTAGGAAGTTTTCGGTATGCCTATTGAACTGTTTGGTTGAGGGATTTCCATTAATGTTATTTATCTCCATTCTTGAGTTGGAAGTTTTATTAGTCCTTGTGCTTGGTGAGGATCTAAAGTTCATATTTTGTCTATTCCCGAAGCGAGAATAAGTAGTACTAGTGTCCATAGGCTCTGGGGCCTTAATTGTCGATTGGATCGATCTGTTATATGATGTGTTATTACTTGGTCTTGGGTATTGATAATTCATAGGAGATCTGGAGTACCCATTTTGGTTTGGGTAGTTCATTAAGGGTCTGGGATATCCAGAGTAGCTTTGATTTGGTAATTGATAGCTCATTGAAGTTCTGGGATACCCGGCAGAAGTCTGATTTGGATATTGAAAGGTTTGTTGCTGTTTTGTATTAAAATTTCTTGCATAGTACGGTCTATTTGTCAGTCGTTGATATTCAAAGTTTTGTCTATTTCTCATTTGACCATAATAGATATTCTGTTCTTTAATACAGAATGTTAGAGCTGAGTCGAGGGATTCCGGTCTCATTGCTCTTATTGAAGAACCCAATGGTTCTCTGAGATTTGTCAAAAATGAATTCAAGCACATTTCCGCGAAAAGTTCCTTTTTTGCTTTAATAACGTTCTTATCTTTTTCGTGAATTAAAATGTTATTGTAAAGTGATGATTGAATTTCAATCACTTCGCTATAAAAATTTTCAATCGTCTTGTTGCCCTGTCTTACATTGTGTAGATCCCTTATGAGAGAAGTCTCTGTTCTCTTATCGGAATAGTGTAATATTAAACTCTGTTTAAAGCTATCCCAATTAAGGGGGGTGCCATGCACATTTAAAATTTCATTTGCTTTATCAACAATTTTGTTTCGAATGGCTCTCAACAAAATTGTTCCGTAAGGTGTACTATCAGCACCTCTAGCATATAAAAGGATTTCTTCCACATTATTAATGAACTCATAGAGGAGCTTAGGGTTTCCGTCGAGCTTGGGTAAATCTTTTATCGCGTCGGGAATTTTTAGAGAATTGAAAATATCATTATAATTCAAGAGATTTTGAGCAGTAATAGTATTTCGAGTATTGGTATTGGTTGTCACGAATTGTGACCCCAATGATTCTTGAGCATTAATCATAGTAGTATCTGATTGCTCGTTAATTGTTTCAAGGGATTTGCTTTTAAACAGAGTATAAGGAGAAAATCTTTTGGGAATTTTCGACATTAAGGGAGAACACAATATTTGATATTCACTTCACTGTCACAATATTATTTGTATATTTCTTTTTTTTCCTTCTTTTATTTTTATATATTTATATTATTTTTTATTATTATTATTAGCATTTATTATTTTTATATATATATATATATATATATATATATATATATATATATATATATATATATATATATATATATATATATATATATATATATATATATATATATATATAGATTAATTTTTTATTCTTACATAATAATGAAATTGTACGATGTGTAGACTTACATTGCCCCAAGGATGATGAACTGCATGTTGCTTTTCCGACTGCGCCAGTTATGTGTCGTGGCAGGGAGGAAAAAAATTAAAATTCCTTTTGGTTTTCTTTCTTATTTAATAGTAAATTTTCCTTTTTTTATTTAAAAAATTTTTTTTTACAAGTATCAATGATTTTTTCGTTTGTGTCTTGTCGGTTTCAAATTCAATATCACTCTGCTCTCCCTTTGACGAATTCATCAATATATATTTAATTGAACAAATCAATATTGCTGAAGTAGAGATTTAATTGGAAGTTGAATTTGTATGTTGCAACAATGTCTGGGTCATAAAGAACCAAACATCAACACATAAACAACAAAAGAGTTTAAATGTGTGTGGCTGCTACAATGTATTATAATTGTTTACATTGAATTTGAAACCGATGAATAAGGGCTAATCCGCTATTTAAAATTATGAAGAATTTTAAGTATGTCAATATATAAAACTATGCGCTATTTAAAATTATGAAGAATTTTAAGTATGTCAATATATAAAATTATGAGGAATTTTAAGTATGTTAACAAAATTGATTATAAAGAATTTTGAGTGTCAATGAACCTATCAATATTGCCAATGTAAAATTAAATATGTCAGTGTACTAAAGTGAACCCAAATTGGTGTTTAAGTGTAATATTAGGGTGACATTTATATATTGTGCTTACATTAGGGTGAAACTTATATATTGTGCCTCAATTAGGGTGACGTAGCTTTAGGGTGACGTAACTGGCGTTTTTAAAATGCGGCGTTTCTGCTTATTATATTAAATTTGAAAGCTCTAAATTTTTTAAAACTTCAAATTTAATATAAAAAGCAGAAACGCCGCGTTTTAAAAACGCCCTTGTATCCTCAGCCTTAGACACGATTGCACTCGATCACACCAAAAATTTAATTTTGTCCTAACTCGACTTAAGCGGTTAAGGGTTGTGACCAAGAACTAATCATATAAAAAAGGACACCAACAAATTTTTATTTTGATACATCCCAGTAAAAAAATTGCTTCCAATAAAGCAGGTTTCTACTGTTATGGCGTAAAAGTAGCGCTGACAAACCTGCTGATATCGCTGCTGATATCGTTTGGAGTACTACATTTTTGCCCATAAAAGCGCTTTTCAAACGCTGAAAATCATCAAAATTTTCAGCACTAAAACTGAAAACATATGAAAAAATGGATCGATGTGTATTGGCAGCATTAATGTGATTTTGAATTACTTCGTAACTATTTATTTTTATTAATTGCACGCCTGGATACTACTCTCACTTCACGCGAAACTACTGATTTTTCAAACTTAAAATGCCTTAATTATTATCATATATTGCACTTGTAAAAAATATATACACACACATATTAAGAAAAAAATACTATTTTTAACACTCACGACATTTTTAATGTCATTTTTATTATTTAAACTAATTAAAAAACTGTTTAAAAAAGTTCTGTCTTGGACGTCCGTTTGTCTGTATGTACGGATCCTGTATGTGGTCACGAAAAACTTCACTAATCGAGTCCTTTCTTATTTTTACGCTTCAGTATAATTAGGAATAGAAGCCTATTTAATTTCACGGTCTAAATGAGATTATGAGGCGTGCACTTTTGGATTTTCCAAACTGTTTTATATTTTTACTCACCGTTTGTTATTTTAACTTCAACTAGTATCGAACTAAGATCCTTCAGGTTTGTAGTCCAACGTACCAACCACTCGGCCAAAAACATTGTTGCGAAACGGCACCAAAAAAACTGAAATAAACTTACTCTTCTTCCTCGCTTAAAAACCTGCATTGGATCAG
>OY101448.1:105666485-105749985 GCA_956483635.1 Panzeria rudis | reverse complement strand
ATATATATATATATATAATATATATATATATATATATATATATATATATATATATATATATATATATATATATATATATATATATATATATATATATATATATATATATATATATATATATATATATATATATATATATATATATATATATATTATATATATATATATATTATATATATATATATATATATATAATATATATATATATATATATATATATATATATATATATATATATATATATATATATATATATATATATATATATATATATATATATATATATATATATATATATATATATATATATATATATATATATATATATATATATATATATATATATATATATATATATATATATATATATATATATACAATTTAATTGGCGAATTTCCGGCGTGTGTATGAAAGTGGTAAGTGTTGGTTATAATATGTATGTAGATATGATTTTTAATTCTTGGTGTATTTGTCAGCAGGTACAACGGCTAGCAGACTCACCCTTTCTCTGGGCTGCTTCCCGGGTATTCTAGTGATCACCGGATGAAAAGGTAAGTGCAGTAAATTAATTATTATGAAATTTGGTGAATTGAATTTGGACGTGTAAAAAAATAGTGCCGTAGTAACCTCATTACGGTGTTCTACGGTAATTACTGAAACGTAACGCGACGGGACGTGATGATCGTGCATACGGATGCACGTTAAAATAGAGTTTACTCGTGACGTATTCGTGTTCGATAATTGTTAAATTTATGTAAAATTCTAGAGACCTACACTCTCGGTATTTTAATAAAAATAACAATAAAATAAATTTAAAAAAATTAGAAACACCAGTGATTGGCAAAAGTGAAACGCCGTAAAAGAAAATTATATCCCCGTGAGTTAATGTAGATCGCACCGAATCGCTACTGTTTTAAGCCGCGGATAATTAAAACGAATTAGAACATCACTTCGCGTACGGAAATCGGAAACCAAAATATAAATATTTTCGTATGAGCAAATACGATTATCTGATTTGATTTTGTTTAATATTGTAGGTACGATCTAACTTAAAAACTTTCCTTTTCTTTTCAGTTATCACCGGCGACTACCAGATGGGCTTACACCAGTGGTGTCCAAACATACACTGTCTTATTATGTGTTTGTGTATGTGCTTCGCTGAGGTAAAAACAGCAATTTAAAAACAGGTAAATAAGTAAACCTTATATCATTTTCTTCAAATTTAATCTGGCCGGAAAGTAGGGACTAAAACCACCAAGGCTCTCAAGGCTAACGCTTTGAGGCCTTGGCGAGAAGTACCCCCTGCCATTTCCTGGATATCCGCAACAATTTAGCCGTGTTACACACCAAAAAACCAAAAAAAAAAACAATATAAAAAAATAAATCAATAAAAAAAATAAACGTGTACTAAACTTATGAAGTTTATGTTTTACAGCGAAAATAAAATTCCAAGTAAAATGTTTTCTAACTAACTAATTCAGGCTAATAAAAGGAAATCGAAAATTTCTAATAGGCGACAAAATTTAAATAAATATCTGGTATAGTTCATATTACGTCTTTTAGAATTTTTCGACGAACTGGAAACTACTAATAATTTTACTTAATTACTTATTTATATAAACTTTATTAATTAATTATTTTTCTATCCTCAGGCTATGGGAATTCAAACTGACCCGGGCTAGAACGACGGCCAACTACCCCCGTTTGATGATACACTGAGTGAGTAAGATTTACCTTTCTAAACGACTACCTTATCCTAAAATACTATATATATACTAAAGTCTTTCCTATTGTTATTTAACAGGCATCTTATTACTATTAACGCCACCCTTACATGCCATTGTGATGGGCTACCAACAGACGGACAAATTTGTAAGGGTTCGGTGCAGCCGGAAGATATAGTTGAAATTTGGGGTAAGTCCTAGTATCTAAGTTATTTTTCTACGTTCTTACGGTTGAGTTATTTATGTGACATAGCTAAGTTCTATAACTGGTTTTAGTGGCCTTATGCCTAAATACAGGGTGGCCCAAAAAAGACTGAAGGATTAAAAATAGTTAAATCTTTTTTGTGTTTAATAATTTTTTTTTTTGTCTTTTGCAGGTTATTTACTGGTTTTTGGAGATAAATCATGGCTACATATGATGTGCAGAAACGCGTCAAAATCATTGAATTTTTTATTCTTCTGGAAGGTCAATTATTACAACTCAACGAAATTATCGTCGTCATTTTAATGTCCGAACAGCACCCAGTGACAACATGATTAGGAACTTAGTCTCCCGTTTTGAGGAACATGGAAGAGTGTCAGACCTTCCAGGAAGAGGAAGAGGTCGATCTGTGCGCAAGGAAGCAGTTGTGGAGGCTGTACGGCAGAGTGTAAACGAAGATCCATCTGTCTGTACTCGTCGTCGTTCTGCTCAATTGGGAATCTCCAGAACATCCCTGCAAAGAATTTTGAAGCGGGATCTTAAAATGTTTCCGTATAAAATTCAAATCGTACAGCAACTGCTTCTCCAAGATCATCAGGCACGCCTGCAATATGCTATTCGTTTTAGTCAAATAGCCAGAGAAAATGATAACTTTTTAAACAATATTATAATGAGCGATGAAGCTCATTTCCACTTAAATGGCTATGTTAACAAACAAAATTGTAGATTTTGGGGCACTCACAATCCTAGGGCATTACATCAGCGTGAATTACACCCCACCAGATGTACTGTTTGGTGCGGTGTTATGGCTGATAAAATTATCGGTCCATATTTTTTCGAAGATGTGGATGGTCAACCAGAAACGGTTAACGGGGCTCTGTATAGGACTATGATAGAAAATTTTTTGCGTCCACATGTTGAGAATAATCAAAACATATGGTTCCAGCAAGATGGAGCAACTGCGCATACAGCAAGAGCGACAATGGAACTTCTTCATAACATTTTTGGTGAACGAATAATTTCCAGAAATTGTGATTTTGCTTGGCCTCCACGTTCACCAGATTTGACTGCTCCAGATTTTTTTTTTGTGGGGCTATTTGAAAGGAGTTGTGTATATCAATAAACCCCAAACAATTCAAGAGCTTAAGCAGAACATTCAAGCAGAAATAAGGAACTTGGAACCAGAAACTCTACGGGCAGTAATGGAAAATGCGGTTAAGAGCCAATTTTTGTTTGCAAGAAAATGGACACTATTTGAGAGATGTTATATTTCACACTTATATGTAAAAAATTTCCATGAATTAAATATTTAAAAACATAAAAAAAATTAATAAAAAATAAAAACAAAATAAATACAGTTATTTTTAATCCTTCAGTCTTTTTTTGGGCCACCCTGTAGTTGTTAATTTCTCTACCATCGGCCTCCTAACTTTTATTTTTGCTTTGACTCGCTTTAAGACGGCCTGAACGACGTTATGCTCCAGATGTATCACAACCCTCAGCTCTTAATGACATAGTTTCCCAGAGTGAAAATGAGGGTTGCATCTTAAGCGAGACATGACAAGTTATTAATTAGCTATTCAGTTCAGCAACGCTTGCTAGAGTTGGCAAAATAAAAGTGCTTATTTTAAATAAAAGCTGGCTCCTTTGGTAGAAACTTTCAAAGATTTAACCAGAACAAAGATTTAAACTTAGCTATGTATATTTCTAAATATTTTTACTTTATACAATTTAAGTAAATAGTTGTTAAATATATTCAGCTACTAATCAGCTAGGCCTCGCGAAAATGCTAAGTCGTTTTAGATATTCGGGCGCTAATTTTCTTTTCACCATCCCCATTAGCTATAAATATGAATGTCCAAAGCTAATCTTGTACCGTTTTCCTCCCGGTAAACTATCAGCTAAACCGGATACTGCCATCAATCATTGTCACCTTGCCGCAATGAACCACTAATGATTTCGTTGAAATTATTATTGGACCTATTAATTGTGCTTTGTTTTGACTCGCTGTAAGATCGGTCTCAGACATATGTTATCGCTCTAGGTGGCTAAGAACCCTTAGCTCTTAATGGCATAGTTCCCCAGAGTGATCATAGGGTTACACTATTGGAGCGATGACGGCTACAAATGTAGACAGCTTAGAAACGTAAGCTTAAGTTACAATCAAACCAATTAATGACTCAATGCGTGCAAAACTGACTTCTTTTGAGCCCCAGTACCGAGTTAAGTCTGATACTAACCCCGAGTTGGTCTACGGATAATAAAAATAAATAAAATGAATTAAAATTAATAAGCCAAAGACAAGTTAGGTAATCTAGGTAAATTTATAAGGGCTGAAATAGTGAAACACATACCCAAATCATAAAAAAACGTGTTTAAAACGTTACTTATGTTTTCTTGAGAGAAAAAAAACACAGTGATGTGGGTGGAAATGTTGGGACTAAGACCACCAAGAATATTAAAGCTACTGTTTTAAATGCTTGGCGTGAAATAGCCCCAACGATTTCCCCTGAAGATCTTCCACTTCGTACAGGCTTTTACCGATAGGCCGTACAATTCTGCATTTTAAAAATTTGCGGGCTAATTTAGCGTTAAAATTACTTTTAAATACGCTCTGCTGAAAATTCCGTCTAAAAACTTCCTGTCCCGGAATAAATTTAATTTGTCGACTGCGTATATTATACGACTTCTCCCCTCGTAAAAAGGCTTTGTGTAAATTTTCTCGTATTTTCAGCCTGATCAAATCTAATTTCGGTGCCTTTGGTATCACATTAACTTCGGGATCTTCTAGGCTTTTAAGTTTTTGCGCTAGCCTGTACACACTGCCGTGCCCAAACATATTTACGCCGAAAAGCGCAAAATATGGGGTGACTCCAATAGATGTTTGTATTGACGATCTTATTGAGAATTCTATATCAGACAAATATTTGTCCCACTCAGTATGGTCATTTTGTAAATATGAACGTATCGCAGCTATTGTCGACTGGTTAACACGCTCCGAAGCGTTGGCTTGGGGAGCGTGTATCGCTGTCTTTACGTGTTTAATTCCGAAATTTGATAACAAGTCTTGAAAATCTTTACTGACAAATTGTTTGCCATTATCGGAGACAATTGTTTCGGGCGTCCCAAACTTATGGAATACTTCCGCAATTAAAAACTTTACCACATTTTTCGTGCTGGCCTTAGGCATTGCCTTTAGCAGAACAAATTTTGTTAAGTGATCAAGCACTATAAATATAAAACAATTCCCGTTTTTCGAGCGTGGGTATGGTCCCAAAAAGTCAACGAAAATGCGTTGAAATGGTCGTACAGATATGCATTCGGCTCCCATTGGCGGTCTTAAAGTGGCGTTGGCGGGCTTTGTTTCCCTACAGATCTGACAATTTGCTACAAATGCGCGAATCTGTGTGTTTATATTAGGCCAGTAAAAGTATTCTTTGACTCTGCGGAGAGTTTTACCAAATCCCCCATGTGCAGCTTGAGGTGGATTATGGCATTTTTCTATAATGCCTGTTATTAACTCGGGTGGAACCCATAACTTCCAAGCAAAGTCTTCACTCAGCGGTACACCGTCGTACGGCTGTACGCGTTTGTAAACAAACCCGTCTATCAATTTTATGTCTGGTAGCTGATCTGCGTTCTCATTAACCACAGCAATCAAATCTTGATAGCTCTCACCTTTGAACGCTTCCGATTCCAAGTCAATTAAGCTGGCCATGTTCTCAGAAATTTCCTCTATGTCATACCGAGACAGGGTGTCTGGCACGACGTTTTTGGCTCCGGGCCGGTGCTCGATGTCGAATGCATATGCTTGCAAATGCAGACTCCATCGGGCAAGCCGATCCTTTAGGTCCTTATGTGACATTAGCCATTTCAGACTACTGTGGTCAGTAATCACAGTAAATGGCATTAGTTCGATATAAGGCCTAAATTTTTTGATAGCCAAAACCACGGCCAAACACTCTCTCTCAGTGACTGAGTAATTTCTTTGAGCAGATGTGAGCTTATGGGAGAAGTAAGCGATCGGATGTTCTCCATCTGCTTCATCTCTTTGAAACAACACAGCCCCTATGCCTACATCCGATGCATCGCACTGCATATAAAAATTCTTGTCAAAATCCGGATGCGACAGTACCGGGCTGGTGGTGAGGGCATTTTTTAAATGATCGAAGGCATTTTGGGCCTCTTCAGGAAAACTAAACGATTTACCTTTCTTGGGCGTGTTGAATATCGGCGCTGAAATTGCCGCAAAATCAGGGATAAATCGCCTGTACCACCCGGTGGCTCCCATAAAACTCCTGACCTGTTTGGCAGTTTTTGGGTAAGTGAACTTTAGAATGGTGTTCACCTTTTCTGAGTCAGGACTTAATTTTCCTCCACCGATTATATATCCTAGGTAGCGAAGTTCCCTAAAGCAAAACTTAGACTTGGTCACGTTAATGGTCAAACCCGCCTGTTCCAAACGATCAGACACCTGCTCTAACAACTCCAAGTGAATTTTAAAGTCTGGCGATACAATCAAGAGGTCATCCAGGTAGACAAAAACTCTCTCCCGAAATGCCGCGGGGATCACTTTATCCATTAAACGGCACAGCCTCTGAGCTGCATTACACAATCCAAAGGGCATTACCGTAAAATGGTAAAGTGGTCGTCCTGGCACCGTAAAAGCAGTTTTTTCTCTACTGGATACCTCCAGCGGTATCTGCCAGAACGCATCTTTCAGATCGACGCTTGATATAAAATAGGTGTCTCCTAACCGGCTGAGCAGACCTTCAATATGCGGCAGAGGATAGGCGTCCTTGATCGTGAGGGCATTGAGCTTACGAGCGTCCAAGCACAATCGATTCTTCTCGCCCTTACGGACGAGAGTAACCGGATGGCTCCAAGGACTCTAGCTCTGCTCAATGACCCCAAGATCAAGCATCCTATCAAGCTCTGCGTACATTAACTTCTGCACAGCTGGGGAGACAGGATACTGCCTGTCCTTCACCGGAGTTGCATCGCGGGTGTCAATCATATGGACCTCCAAACTGGTTCGACCAAGGCCCTTCCTCGTATAGCAAGGAAACTTCGCTATAACCCTATCTAACTGGCCCTGCTGTTCCGGTGTCAATATGTGAGATTTAATTTGGCTCTCCTCCATCTCACTCTCCGGGCACAATAGCACACCATTAGTCGTAAGGCTGCTTATATTATTAAATAAGCCAAACTTCCGCAGGAAATCTACGCCTAAAAACAAAGGCCTATTTAGTGTTGGTACTAAATAAAACACAATTTCTTTAGTCATTTTATTCACGCAAATGTTGGCTTTTATCCGCCCAACAATTTTGTGAGGACTGCCATCGGCTGTTTTTATGAAAGAAACAAAATCAAACATTTTCAGGCCTGCTTTTTCTACGAATTCCAAGCAGCCTAGACAGGTGACTGTCGCCCCACTGTCCACTAGACCCTCAATACTCAAACCATTTATTATTATCTTGACATAAAAACGTGTGTCATCCCCCTCATAGAGTGAGGCTGACATAATTTCCCGTCTTATCAATTTCCTTTTCCTATATCTTTCTTGCGCCTTTTTTTATACGATTAGACACTACCCCAAAAATTCTAAGTTTTGCAGCCTGATATTCAGCAATTCGCTGATGCAAAGGCTTAATATCGCGGACCCTTTTTTTCTCTTCTAACGGTTTTTCTCTATTTGAATTAATTAAAATTGAAATTGATTTTTCAGGTTCGGCTGTAACGGTCGATTTGCTGAGCGGGTTTAAGTTTGTGTTGAACGAGTCTCCCCCGTTCGAGACTTGTTCAACTGCAGGTTTCCCTGGCATTTTGGGCACTTAGGTTTCACTACATTACCCCGACCGCACCCATAGCAAAAAATTCGGCGATTGGGTGATGGACAGTCGGGCCAATGATGGCCGCCTTGTAAACAGTTCCAGCATTCGGAATGATTAGGGACTGATATGGTGTCTACCTCTAGACTTGCACCAAAATTTTCTTCCTCGTCAAAGTCGATTTCATGCACCCGAGGTGCTGCAAATGGATGTTGTCTTTGGCTGGATAGCAAATTCTCAGCCCGCTTGGCCTGTTGACAAAAGTCATATAACCCCTCAATTCTAACTGAGAAGAGCAAGTGTGATAATGAAGGTTTTAAATTGGCCTTCATTATCTCAATTAAATCCCTTTCAGTGTAAGGCGATCGTTGCTGATTTCTAAGCTTTATAATGGAATTATAGAAATCCTCAAAAGATTCATTAGGCTGTTGCCGGCGGTCCATGATTTTCTTTTGAAATTGAAATTCATTCTCGTAGCGCCTAAACTGCGCCAAAAACGCTCTCTCTAAATCTCCCCAAAACTGTATACGTGCTAGCTTCCCAAAATTCCAGTACCAGTCGAGTGCCTGGCCTTCTAGCAGCAGGTGAAAATCACGCCTAACATTATTAAAAGAGCAATTATTGTCTTGCCGCAAAATATCTACCCGAAAAATGAAGTCCTCGGCACTAACAGATCTGGTTGTGCCATCAAATTTAATACCCCATTTGGACAGATCTACTGATCTATGGGCTGGCTGATAATAATAGGAACCTTGCCCACTTGGCTGATGGTCTCGGACATGCCCTAATGGTAATTGCGCTGCAAAACCCTGTGGCATAGCTGATGCATTTTGTTGCTGGGGATCGTAAAACTGACCCCTGGGTGCCTGCTGAGATGGCATCCTTGGTGCGTAATTTTGTGTGGGTAAGTTTGATGAAATTCCCTGCATATGGTTATTTAATAAATTCGTTTGAATTCCAGGTGGGTTACCAGGCGTCGGCCTATTGTTTTGAGCGGAGAGGAATTCATTTGCCCTACGGGAGGTAGAAGCGCCGTTCATTACACGGTCTAATTCTTGCTGAAAGAATTGTCGCATCTCAGCCATATGCGCTCTTATTTCTGCGCACAGAGAGTCTCTAGGTTCTCCCGTTAGTGGCATATTATTCGCCTCAGGGGCTTGCTCAACTGGCTGCCTGCTGTGGAAATTCTAGCGAATGTTTCTAGCTGTCAAGCTACTAAATTCGGGTGAAGGGATGGTACACTCGACAAATTATGTTCTCGAGAATAGCTGCTCACATCTTGCGCCATGTGCATAAATTGTTGCACTGCTGGTGTTACATCTCCAGCAGTAGTGATGGCTGTAGTGGTGTTAGTATGGGCAGTATTCGAAACCCCTGCGGGTGCCATAGTACTCGGCGAATTGTTCATACTGGCCAAATAATCTGTCTCTATATCTTCGGCTGTAAGTTGTCTATGCCCAGAACGAGTTATCACTACCATTCCTAACAGCAGGAAATTCTCCCTACTGGAAATGAGAGAATTTTCGTAAATAGATAAAAGGAAAGAAAAATAAATGGGCCTAATTTAAAGCTACAAATAAGCTTCCAAATAGGCGCTAAGTGCTCACGCCTAAATTCTGGAAAAGAATTCGATCGTGATTTTGAATCAATGATTTAGAAGAAAAATAAAATTATAAAAAAAATAAAACTACGCTTAAAATTGATAAATCTGATTATGGGAGATTATCTAAATAAACCAAAAATCAAAAGCAAATTTTCTAAAATGCAACACTGACCGGAAACAATGGGACTTTCAGGTGCGGATAATGATAAATAAAAAGGTATAGACAAAGCTATCCATACTTTCATAAAGTATATATGTATATGTTTACTGTGCAAAATAAACCAACTAATAAATTTTCTTAAAATCGTTTTCCTAGGTTTCGTACGTATTATGGTGCTTGGGTGGGTGTAATAATGTCCTATCTCTCTACAACTGCCGTCTGAAATTGAGGTGATGCAACTGATCATCAGGCTATTAGGCCTATAAATATCAGGACTATCAACTTCCCTAAAATTCTACAGTAAAGTTTTCATGAGGGATACCTCACTATTGGTAAAAGTATTGTAATTTGTATTGTAGAGCGTATATTAAGCTATTTTTGAAAAAAAAAACTAACTGGACTTAAGTTCATTCGACGATTCTGTACTCGTCGTAGCAATGAAAACTACTGGTTCTATGACCTGATAGCCAGACTCGACTTGTATCAAGAATTATCGAATTTCCTTACTTCCGAAACTAAATCGTATACACAAACTCCTTAACCATCGCTCGCGAAAGAATTATTACAATTAAAGCCTTCCGGGACTTACGGATTTAATTAGTTTAGGTCACGCAAAAAAAAAATTTTAAATGTAGCTATTAACAATAATTAGTAATTGATAAAAACGGAATCTAACTAACTGACTTTTCGTGGGACCTACTTGCGGACTGTTTGATGTCGCAACTGTTGAGAGTTCTTTTATTATGACTCAACAGGACTTACATCAATCGTACCACAGAAAATCCTTTAAAAAAACTAATCGGAGCACTTTCGGGCCCCCAAGTTGGGCGCCATTTTGTTGTGTGTAGTCGTAGATAATCAAAGCGTAAAATGCCCAAAAGCATTTCGATGTTACCAGACCTTCGGCCATGCTGGTATGCTGGCGGTCTTTTTTCCCCGGCTGGAGCTCGCCGTCTTGGGTGGAGTTCTTGTCGATCTATCTGGTTAATGCGACTACCAAACAAAAAAAAATTCATACCAGCCTTTTGAGAATAAAGGTGAAAATAAAATAATAAAAGAAAAATTTGGTTAAGAGCCCGAAAGTGACCAAGAAAACTGAAAATTGGATCTTGATGTTGATCTTGAAAATTTGCACCTTATACTTACTGTGTTGGTTCATCTACCCATATTCCGTTAGCAGATGTAATGCTAACTTAGGCGGCCCTCCCTCTTGAAATCCCTTCGGATTTCGCCATGGTACCCTAGCTGCCTCGTATTTGCAGGGTACCCATAAAAACGTTTACTTATCCTTTCCCTACCATCCCATTGTCCTATCCGGATTACGTTACTCACTCATAGTTTAAAATAACAAGAATGCACTATTTATAAAACATTATTATTATTCTTAGTTTTTATTAAAATATAAAAATCATAAAATTAAAGACAAAGAAATTCTACATTGACGTTTTTGTGACTAAATATACTATTGATTTAAGCAATAAATTTATGATATGATTAAAAAAGGAAAATGTATAAATAAAGACAAGCAAAATCGATTAAATATTGTTTTGTGCTTTAATGATTCTAAATGTATATAATTCCAATAACGGCTATCTGTTTGGTTGCACAAAAATTTCTTTTACAGGCTAATCTGCTTCTGGACCCTTGGACGTTGGATAACGAATCTTCGGCGGTTTAAGGCTAAGCCGTCCGTCCGTTAACGTGTCTGGTTCGGATTTGCACCGGTAAGTACGTAAATCAAAAACTATACATATATATAGATTACACTTGCCTAATTAAATTAATTTTTCTATTTCCCGGAAAACTTTTGGGCAAACTACCCCCACACGTGCCGTATTCCTGGCTTGAGCTCAACCCTATTATCGCGCACTCTGACTCACTTTACCAGAGGGCTGTATCTACCGGTAAGTTTTTCCCCATAGAAAAATACTTAAGGCTAAGCTAAATATATATATTAATAAAATTTGGATTTCGTCCGTAGGTTGTTCGTTGTGAGTCCGAGGTCAGATTGTGGCAACTACCTGGCACCGCCGGGACTGACGGTGCGCCCAATTTATGCTGGAATCGCACGTTGGATACGACCGAGGTGGCGGAGCTTTTTGGCGACTAGTTTTAGTTTGTAGTATAGTTTATTGGTTTATTGGTTTAAATGGTTTTCTTTTGTAATCTTTGATGGTTTAATGTTTTTTTTCTAATTTTTAAATGTTGACTGTTGTTCTTATAAAAATTTTTAATTTGATCTTGTTTGCACTTTTTTTTATAGTTTTATGCTTCAGTTTTGCTTATTTTACATGTTGAATGGCATTCTCAGTAAAATTTACTTTTAATAGTTTCATTTTAAGCTAATTTTTTAATAACTTTAATAATTTTACGTTCTGGATTCATTAAATTTAAGTTTGCTATGCCATTCGATTTCTATCTTTTTTCTTTTGCTTTTTTAATAAAATAGTCTTTAAGTCACTAATTTTGATCTTATTTTTACTTTTATCATGTTAATAAAACCATCTTCCACACTTTATAAAACACCATTTCTTTTGTTTTACCACCACACTCCTCTTTTACTTTCCGCTCCAGTTGTCGTGCCATCAAAATCTCCATCCAAAAAGAAAAAGACTGACATGTTTAATTTCCTCTACCTCTAAACCTCGGTCACGCCATCCTAAAAACTCGTCCCTTTCCAATCAGTTTTTTTTTTATTCATGTTTGTTTTTGCCTACCAAAATCGTACCATTTCCTACCTTGTTTTTGTTCTTCCCATATGTTTTTACTACATTTTAACATTCCTACAGATGTCGTCAGCTGTCTATACTGCCCATGGTAGAATTATACTACAGGTAGTAGCGAAGCTACAACAACTCAACAACAGCAAAAACAACACGGCTTTTTATTGTTGTTTATGTTCGAGGTTGTCAAAAAGCACAAAAGAAAATTTTAAAAAAAATTTATATGTGTGTGTTTACCAGAGACTTGCGCCGAGACGGCTGAGCCGCGGCTAAGCCGACCCGCCGACTAATTTCCACAGCCGCCGCCGATTTATCTTGCGGCTAAAATCGGCTTAATGGAAGCCGCCACCGACGATCGTTTTTCGGCTCAAAAACGGCTTAAAATAATCCGCCGATTGCTTTTTTAAATTTCCACTTCTACTTTTTTATGTTTTTTTCATAATTTTTGTTCAAGCATTATTTTAGTAATTTGCAGTCTACACCCAACTTAACATGAACTTCAAGTTAATGTTAAGTGTAGACCGCTCAAGTTAATGCTTTTTTCAGGGTATAACATAGTTGTTAGTGCAATTGTTTTAACAGCGCAGTAATAACTCCAAGTTACAACAGCATATCAAGTTAGGAACAGAATGCTCACTTTTGACAGCTAAAAGAGGCTGTTGTCATGTGTTGTGCATTTTTACATACAAAGTGCTCTTACTAAGATAATATGAAGGACATAGTCAAATTAGAAACCACATTATAAAATAAGAATTGCGTTCCCTCTCATACAATCTTCGTAATGTTGTTGTATAGTGACGGGTCTAGTTAGTAGTCTATGGTTAGGTGGAGACGTAGAGTAAGATAACGAAAAATATTTTTGTATGCATTACTCTGCGACCTAGGCTTGCCAGATCAAAATTGTGAAAAAGCTTGACATTTAAAGAGAAAAAAGCTTGATTTACTAAGACGAACTGTCAAAAACTATTCAAAAGAATAAATATTCATTATCCGACTTAAAAAAGGAGAAAATTATAAATTCGTTTGTATTTCTTATGTGTTCCTTCAGGGCTCTGCCATATACGATTCGAGTTGAAAATTTTTTTCTTTATTTGGATTATATTACTTACTTCCTAATGGGTCCTGTTTTTTATTTCATAAGAATTTTTATTTTTTCCCACATATAGTTGGTATTTCTTTACTTTAATTTGTTTGCAAAAAATATTGAAAACATTAAATTTCCATTAAAATTAATTCTTATCATTAATTCGGGAAATTACATTATTTTTCTTTCTTTACAAACGCATTATTAATAGGAATCGAAAATACAAACGAAGTTAATTTATGAAGATTTCCTCTTCGTCCAGTTTTTAAATTAGACCATATTTAGTCATTAGAAATATCTTTGAGAAGAAGCTCTTAATCTGTATATAGTTTATTATTTTCTATAGACTCGACGAATTTCCATTGATAGTTCCCAGCAAACAGCTTTTTGCAAAAGTGAAAATTACATTTAAAAATTTGTTAGAGAAAGACTTTCATTGTAACCCAAAGCGTATTAATAGCAAGTGGCCTTATTAGTACGACAAAAACTGGACTTCACCTATATGTCATGTGAAATGCATACATAAAAAGTTTTTATTTAGTTTTTTTACATAGAGTTTGACAATTTGGTAAAGTTCATTTACAATAATAAGGCCACCTGGTATCAATTCGCCTTGCTTTAGCCTATGTCTATACGTGATAAATTTTTATCATGACAAATGTCAAACTTTATATTGAAAAATAACCTGCTTTATCTTATCTGTTTTTCCTATATAGAATTTGCCATTTATCATGATACAAATAAATCAGGTATAGACGTTTGTTTCAATATACATAAATTATAATGTATTATATATCCGAATAATTCTAGCATGACTCATGAATTAGACTCCAACGGTAAAATATATAATTGATGTTCATGCATAAAATTGCGAACAGAGAAATTAATTTTTAGCTTGACAAATAGCTTTTTAGGTTGAATCTGGACAAGCCTTAAAAAAGTTTGACAATCAAGCTTTTACTTTATTTTTCATAACAATTTAAACATTTTTGAGAGGCAAAGCAATGCTTAATTTCTATGCATTTTGTTTGGTGAAGAATTGGTATGAAAAAGAAAAACTAATTTAACAACAAAATGAAAATTTTCACTTTTATTAAATGTCCATGTGCATTTCCAGCCGATTTTCAGCCGAATTTGAGACGCCGCCGACTATTTTTTCCCAGCCAGCCGGCGCCGATCAAAACTTCTCGGCGCAAGTCTCTGGTGTGGGTGTGTGTTGGTATAACATAAACAACTTTTGACAGAGTCGAACCCAAAAAAAAAAGTTTGTTAACGCTTCACCACTACCTGTATTATTCTACCATGGCTTCACCACTAACTGTATTATTCTACCATGATACTGCCTTACCATCGTACACAACTACAGGGTGCACGCTACAAACTAGAAAGTCTAAATAATTACTTTCATCTTAGATTTTGCATTTATTTGTATCAAAAATTTTCAAACATGTAATCATCACAATCTCTATAATAAACACTTGCTTCTTTCATATTTTTAGAATGTTTTATTAAACGGTGGTGTTTTAAAACAACCAGCTTTACTCTGCACATCAAAAATAAAAAAACTAACCTTGTTTAGCAAATCAGTATAAGAAAATGTATGTATTATTAAGTAATATACATACATATGTACGTTCAATGACACGCTTCAGAAAAATAAAACAAAACTCAAACAATAGAACACATCAATACAAAGATTATCTATCGATCACAGCATACTAATACCATCTACTACTTTCCAGCGGTCAAGAGAAAAATTAACTTATAAAATCCCTACTTGATAAAATATTTAATGTAAAGAAATATCTTTGTATATCAAATAAACTCATTAAAATTATTAAAAATATCGGATGTAAAAGTGATAGAAATAATTAATGTTCCTGTCTTCCATGTATAGGTATAAGCCTTCAAATTAAAGAACAACAACCATGTAATAAGTATATTGATAGACCTTTCACCCTCAAAAATATAACCGTCGATTACTAAAATAAATTTTCTGAGTCATGAAAACCTTCCATGACTTTCTCCCAAAAAAAATAATCTTCTGGTCCTCGTGTAGAGCTCATTATAAAACAATCACACAAAGTGATAAAAAATAGTGATGTACATGCACAACAACTACCACTATAAGCTCAAAAATATACAATCTTTATCTGTAAAGTTCATATAATAAAGAAAAATAGCCAAGTCAGCAGAATTAAGAATACATAAAAAAAATTTTAAAGAAAAATTAATATGTACAACCTCAAAAAGAAATTTATATACATACATAAACAACAACCTACAAAACAGCAAAATTTATATAGATACTAGATCGATCACAACAGACATATATCGTATACACACACTCAGCCCAACACACACCTACAAAAAAGTGATGACGTAATACTCATACACAAACATAACATATATGTAATAAAATTTCATACTATGTATTGTGTAATTCAAATTCCTTTGTGCCATAACGACACCTTCGTCTCACCAACGAAGCAATAGTCGGACACACTAAAGTCCATAAAATCATAATGACACCTTAACATCTATCTACAATTGTTACATTAAAATAAAGAAATCAAAATATCCATCCCAAGTTCATTAACCCTATTCAAAAACTCTGGTTATCAATACTATGGTCCCAAAATATTGAACAACTGAAATGCACTTGTACATAAAAAAACCTCTGCAAACAAAATACATATTTCAAATTTCAAATAAAATATATTAGCATATTTATTAGCTACACACAACTACAAATCCAAACGATCATGCGAATATTTTGCAACAAAATATGTATACAAACATAGAGCAAACACGTATTTCTATGTATTTACATGCATACATCAAATAAATTTGTAGATATGTACATAAGTATGTACACATAGTGGCAAATTTCATACCCATTCGATTACGTACTCAGAACATTTAGTAGAACTTAACACAGCTCCTCCTCCCCTCTCACACTTCCATATCCACATAATGAAAATATACAAACCGTTCACCAACCGACTGACGTTGAGTCAAAAATGGACGGACACGCTTAAATAAATAGAAACAAAATATTTTAAAACTTTAAATATAAACAAATTGAATTTAACATACATAGAACAAAAATAAGCTTGACAAAATAAAAAAATTTCATCGTCCACAGTATTATAAAACACTGATCTAATCAAACGGATGTTAGCATAAACATAAAAAATATGGAAGGTCACATACATGAGAACATTTTATACTACATATGTATATCACATGTCGCCCACAAAAACAATTCAAACTATTTTAACAACATACCTCGAAATCATGGACAGACTCAAATCCCTACATTCAGACATATAGAAATTCCCACAGACAGACAGAAATTCTCACGCCGCCCATACTTACACTAACAAATTGAAAAAACATCAAGCTATGAACATCTCACATACACAAATATATATTATCACGGACAGACATCAATCCACATGTAGTAATATGACGAAATTCATATACATAGCAACAGCAAGAATTCGCACGATCAGCACAAAATCTAGGACAACACATTGTAAAATTCAAATTGCGTAATATTGTGATATTAAAATTTGACCTATCAAACACAAAAATAATAAAAGAGAAAGAGATGTACATTCATCCAGACATAAAAACAACCTCACATATACCTACATATATAAACAACAACTCACAAACGACAAAATTTATACAGATACTAGATCGATCACAACGTACATACAACACATAGACACACTCACACAACACAGAAACAGACATACACATTTGTTTATTTGTTTATTTAAGCTATGTTCTCACTATGTGTATTTGTCTTATGGAATGTCACTTTTTGATACACATGTGATTTTATGTATATGTCAAAATTTGCGGTTTACATAAGGTTTATAATTTTTGTGTTCACCTGTTGGTATGTTACGTACATTTGACATAACCTATAAAGCAAAACAATCATAAAACAGCCGAGTGGTTATACATATTTTATTGTTATATATACTACTTTTATTTAATTTTACACTTGTTTTATTTAAATTAATACTTTATTAATTTAATAATTAATTTATCTCATTTTCCCGTTCGCAAACAATTGCTTTATTAAAAACAGCTGATGTCAGATGCTTTGTCACTTCAAAATAGAACTCGTTCTAAATCATGTGTACTATACACAGAGAAATAACAAAGGCTATTGTTTGAAGGGGTTCAGACTATATGTACAAATTTACCATGTGAAAATGTGACATTCCATATGGCAAATACACATAGTGAGAACACAGCTTTAAGAATTAAAATTTCAAATTTTAATTACCCAAATTTTAAAGCTTCGGCAAAACTTCAAAGGAATATTTTGAGTGAATTTTGTGCAATGTCGCCCTACTGTGGGGTAGAATGTTCAAAGAAATATACAAGATGGGTAGACATCAATCCACATGTACAGAATCTTAATGTAAACACAACCTCTAACCAATCCCCACCAAGAAACAAAAAATTAGGATGATGACTCATTCTCCAACACATCCACCTGAATAAACAAAGCCATAAACATGATTCTGCAAAACAAATAATCAGGCGGACATTTCAAATGATGACTCATTCTCAAAACATATCCAGCTGAATAAACAAAGCCATAAACATGATTCTGCATAACAAATAATCAAATTATTATCCTAAGAAATAAACAAGACGGACATTTGAAACGACATACACATATTCTTAACAAATCTAAAGATAAGAAAAAAGAAACATACACACCCCCATCCCCCACACATCCACGCACCCACAGCCATGCACAAAGTTAATGTAAACACAAGCACCACACAAAATTATCAAGAACAAAAAAATAATAATAGCGACACAATAAACCCCGTAGGAACCCACGTCGACTTTTTTATCTACAAGTTTGGTGACGTTGTCACCAAACTTGTCTACACTCTTTATTTCCACATATAATCTAAAACACTAGCCAATCTCTCAATATTACCCCATAAGAACCACATTGTCTATAGTAAGCCAATACTTTCAAGCTCCAAACTCACTACCCAATGTCTCAATATCACCCCATAAGAACCATCTAGTCTATACTCAATCAATTGTTCATAGGTCACTATCTCAACACAACCACAACCCACGAAGCAACGGAAAACATCCAGGGTCTATGGTAGGAATTGAACCCCACGACCTCTCTACTGACAAGCTAGCATCGCTACCAGTCACCCACAGAGACACCCATATCACCCCATTAGAACAACACCCTAAATGTCTATAACACCAAAAAGCATTACCCACACTATAATGTTTAACAATCTTCACTTTACACATTTTGCCTACTGGGTTCTTTCATTTTTTTCCCACGGTTATCAAATTACACTTTTGCTTATTTAACAATTAAAATTTCAAAATTTCAAATTTTAATTACCCAAATATTAAAATTTCGGCAAAACTTCAAAGGAATATTTTGAGTGAATTTTGTGCAATGGCGGCCTACTGTGGGGCCAGACGAATTGTTCGCTACTACTAACAAGATATACTAAATATTCTACATTTTACAGATTCGCGCATTAACAATTAATTATAGCCAGACAAGAAAATAACACCGCAAAGGACCGACAGCAAAATTCATTAAAAAGACTTAAGGTGGATTCACCCATTGTTTCCGAACAAAATTTTTGTCCGGACAAAATTTCTTTTACTGAGAGTGTTTTGCAACATGATTCACCCATTTCGAACAATTTGTCTGGAAAATCAAAGCTACCATATGTTATATGTAAATAACAAATAAAAATCTCCGACAAAATTGTGTAGCAATTGGATAAAATACTAGTGTTTATGTTATTAACTATTAAACTAAATACTATGATATTACTTGTAGGGCACATTTATAGAAATAAAACAAAAAATGCAAGACTCGCTATAAAAACATTCTTTGATGTGGCAACTCAGTTCCACTTTGTCCGGACAAAAATTAAAATTAAACCAATTCAAGCTGAGAAGAAAATTACTTCTCTTCTTTTCTGTCTCTCACAAAGAGAGACGTCAAAATATATGTAAAAAAAATTTTGTTCGGAAATAATACAGCTTTACGGCTGTAATCTTTCAATTTAAAATAAAACAAATGAAAACTAACAATTTTATAGTGAAAAAACGGAAACACTGCACTGAACCAAAAAAGCACTCTTAAAATAACTATGTTTCGTTTTTGTTTTAAAAATACTATAAAAATAACTATAAAAATAACTATAAAAACTGTGCATGAAAAACATTTGTTTGTGATTGATATTATTGAATAAATTAGAGTGTAATGAACCCGTTGACATGGAATTTACTGGATTTATTGAAGGAGTTTAATTTTCATTTGAACATGATGATGTATATTAATTAATAGATGTAAATATGTTATTATATTAAATGCGAAACCATGTTATTAAAATTTTACACAAGGAAAAAGCCTTAAAATTAGTATAAGTGATAGTTAGTTATAAAAATGCAATGTAAAATTTTTCTTGGTTACATAGTTTCGTGCTTCAATTAACGATATATAATATAAAATAATTGTATTATTATTAGCTTTGCGAATTTTCTTCTAAATAAAACAATATTAATTAATGAATATAAGAATATATAATGAATAAAAGAAATTGAAAGTATCTGCATTTCTTGCATTTTTTGATTGTATGGTATATGGTTTGTATGAAGCAATATATAAACAAAGTTCCTCATTCTTAATTTAAGAATGTCCATTCTTGATTTTAAAACGCATATTCTTAATTTAAAAATTCTACATTGCTAATTTAAAAATTTTTCATTCTTAATTTAAAACCTTTATTTTTAATTTAAAACGAACATTCTTATTTTAGAAATGCTTCATTCTTAATTATTCAATTATTAATTCAAAAACATATGTTTTTTTGGTTTAAGTGTGGTAAACTTAAAATCAAGGTTGCTTACGCAACAGTCACACGTTCAAGATTTGCTTTCAACTTATTTACATATACTGCTTGTCAAAATTCATAAAAATTGAAAGCTGTGGCGTAGGCTGCATGCAACTTTAAAGCAATTTGAAAACAATTTTGTAAAAAACATAAGAAAAAACAATGGCGGCAGAATATTTGCACAAGAAAATGGTAATCAGCTGTTTTCTTGAACGTAAATTGAAACACTCATTTTGAAAGAGAAATTGAAAGCAAGTTCGTTTCAATTTTTAGAAGTATGAGTGTATTGGTAAAAAAGTGTGGTGTATTAAAAATTTAAACAAAACTTGATTGTGTGACCCCCAAATAATCAACTTAAAACATGCATTTTAAAATCAAGAATGAACATTTTTGAAATAAGATTAAACAAACTTAGTTCGATTTTATCACGGTTTTATTTTTAAAATAAGATTGTTTTTTCTTGATTTTAAAATTTATTTTTTCGGGTGTAGCTGCGCAGCAGAAGAAAGAAAGGAGAGTCGGTAAAAACGGTGCGAGCGGCTAGGCCGTCGCCGCCGATAAATTTTACCTTTAGCCGCCGCCGGAAAAATTTGATCGGCTTGCTTCTCTGCGGACCACATTTTTTTAGATCTTTGTTGAGTGAAAAAATATATTAGAGAGAATTAGTAATTTGTTTTTTACTATTTAAAAATGGGTAAACCTAAGAAATCTAACATTGCGATGACAAAGAAAGTGTCCTTGGAGCAACAATTAACGGATGGTAAAGTAACCAAGCAGAACAGAAATAAAATACATGTCCGTGCGGAGGAATCTTCGGTACAAACTATTGCATATGTACATATATGTATGTCAACTCAGCTATTAACCATTTACTTAAATTTTACAGGTTTTGGATAGTAAAACAAGTAGAAAAATTTTAGAAGCCGCAAAGCAGCAACAGTTAGAATTGAATGATGAGAATTTTCCCAGTTTAGCTGCAAATAAGATGTCTAACTTAAGTTTAGGTAACTTTCCACCCAGTGTGCAAAGCCAGCCGGCCATGGCCGCTGCCAATCATTTTCATAATCATTTAGCTATGGCACGCTGTTCATCATTTCGCGCGAAGTGTAGCTAAAAGTCCATAGAAAAAGAATTGACACGAATTGCTCACGAAAAATTGTTGGAGTTTATTTTGTGTAAAACGTTTATTTTGCGAAAAACATGAAATGTATACAACATTTTGCGTCTTCATGCGAAATACTTTGAGCACCGCTTTTTTGTGGAATTTATTTCAAACAATTGGGTTTTTTTTACAAATGTACACAATTGCAGCATACCATGATCCAATAATACAATTCTTTGCAAGAGATCAGCTGATGATCAGCTTCTCCCTTTGCTTTCATGCTGTGTTTGTCAAATATTGTTTTTTATATTTATATATAGGCATGTTTTGTACTGAGCACGAGGCCGATATTATTCGATTATTGGCGGCGGCTTACCCAAAAAGTAACCAGCGGCGGCTAAGCGCCGGCTGTAAGCTGATAATTTTCCTCGGCGGCGGCTGAATAAAATGTGTCGACTGGCTCACGTGGTATGTATATCTAACGAAAAAAATTTTTATATTTCTGACTAGCATCTAATTTTTTTGTTGTATTTGTACGTAACTATACAGTGTTGCCAGAAAATATATGCCTCATGTCCCCAATTTTAATAATGTCCCGAAAAATCCCCATTTTAAAACAAAAATCTCCAATTTTGTCCCCAAAAAATATTTTTTATAATAAGTACTATCATTCAATAAAAATAATAAAATTTTAATGTTTACATAATATGTAATATGCATATTATGCATTTTGAACTTCTAATTAAAAGCAAATTGTCAATAGCGGAGTTCAGTGTTTGATGCAAATGTCGTGCGAAAGTGCAAATGCAAAATATTGTAGAATTTTTATGAAATTTTGGGTATTTTGTTGTTGGATTTCAGTCAAAACCTACGATATTTTGCATTTGAACTTTCGCAAGACCATTTGCATCAAATACTGAACTCTAATATTTTATTCCACTGTATAGTAAAACTAACAACTTTTAATACTTTGAGAATTGTTATATTTAATTCACTTTCTCTCTAGGAGAACGAAACATTTTTTTCTAAAAATAATAATAAAATTTCAGAGAAATTAAATAAATTAAATGCTTTCCTTTTTTCTGTAAAAAATTTATAGTTTTGCGATTTTCAAAAATAGAAAAACTATTTTGTTTATTATATTTTTTGGTTTTTTGTGCGGCCCATATGTGTTTGCTATAGTTGTGTTTGCTATAGTAGTTTCGTCAATAATTTTCAAATTTGTTTTCAATAGTTTGCTATATATTTTTTGCTAAATTTCTTTTCAAAGTTCTATTATATTGATTATATTTTATCTTCTCGTGCACTTTTGAAAAGTCAGTAGTTTGAGTTTTGATCGAAACTAATTGTCAAAATCGGTCGGAATTCACACCTTTTCAAAAGAATTTTATTGAAATCAATTTGGAACAAGAGTGTTTTTGTAACGATTTACATTATACCATTTTCTACGTTTCCTGAAAAATAGTACAAAATTAGTTACGTGATGTTAATATATCGTCCATACAATGTCTATATAATTGAATCCTGTATAAGAAATTCAGCATTTTGCAGCGAAGCGTGTTGTATAAATTGGCGGACCACGGTTACGAATCAAAATCGCGAATTTTGTACATTCGATAGTTGAACATAGTAGGGACGATATGACTATCGATATGTAAACAATTGTCATCGAATCTTTTAAACAATTCTTTTGCTAATACAGCTAAATACATATTGTTTAAGAAAAATTATTTATGGCTCGGTTTATAGGTTTCAACGAGTAAACCGTTAACGGTATTTAAGCATTGTTCTGCCAAATTTTACTAGTTGTGCTAGTGTTTATATATAAAAAACGACTCGTCATTTAGATGTCAACGAAGCACTACGTGGAAATTTAAATCCTTTCACAAGGTAAAGTTTATAGAAATAAATTTATATTTATTCTCAATTTTAATTCAAAATATTAATTCTTGTTTGTTTTATTTGTATATTTGTTCCTCATCGGATATACGCCGAAAAACAAATTTCTTTAACTTCTTTTGATCCGAAAGTGATAACACAGTTCTCATCGTACACACGTTCACTTTACATCGCGATGCATTGATACAAATAAATTCATTAACGGAAACACTGTTTTAAAGTAATCGAAATGCAGTTGGAAAAAAATTAATCTTTATTAAAAGTGCTTATAATGAAAAATCCCCAAATCCCTCCTCACGAAAATCTGTCCCCAAATAGAAGTTTAAATCCCCGATTTGGGGACAAATCCCTTCATCTGGCTACACTGCTTATATATTATAATAGTCACTTGTAGGCTGAGTCGTGCGCCGATCACAGCCGTATACATTGACGGCGGTGCAATTTAAAAACAAAATTCGGTGGCGGCTGCTAAGCCGGCTATGCGCCGAACGGCTTCGTGCTCTGGTTCTGCGTTCCATGCGGAATAAAAATGTTCGGAATTGTCATAGCGTTGTCGTTATAAATATTAATTTGCAACAACAATACTTTGATAATTCCCCACATTTTAATTCCGCATGGAATACAGAACATACCCGATAGAGTTATTTTGACAATCACAGTAGGAAGGCGTTTTTGTTGTATTGCTGCACAGACCTGTATTATTGGATCATGCAGCATACTTTCAAGGGCTAGTTATGATTGGTCACTTGTCATACTTTTCGTATGAAAAAACCAATGTTGATTAATATTTTTTTCGCAAATTTGAATAGTCTAAGCTTTACGTGGCAACGCATTTCTTGCTTTTAAACATTTAAGGTAGACGGGGTTCACACAGGCGATTTTTGTTGCGCAACTTTTAATTTAGCTTGGAGAAAGACGGAGAAAAACTGAGTGGCTTTCTCTTTCTCGCTGCTGAATTAAAAGTTGCGCAACGAAAATTGCCCTCTTACGACGGGGTTCGTAAGACCGCGCTGGGCGACGGACTAAGCGGCAACTGAACTACGCGATGCGACAAAGTTGAGCAACTAGGCAAAAATGTCGCCACGTGCCGCGTCGTGTAGTTCAGTTGCCGTGTAGTGCGATATAGCCAGCGACATGTTACAATATACGTCAGTATTCAATTTAAGTAATTTTGCAAAAATGCCGTTCGACGAAGAAAAATTAATTATTTTAGTAAGTGAATATGCGGAATTATATGCCCTAACAAATGAAAATTATATGAATATTTACAATATTAACGAAAAATTCAAGTTTTGTTTTTCTATTGGGGAACACGATTGCCTTGAATTTATACAAAACATCATAATGTTTTCGTTTTTCGGGTTCACTTTTCTCCAAATTTTTCTTCTTCGTCACGTAAAAATGAAACTATTAACGCATCGATTTCACTTATATATGTTCATCCATCTTGTTTGAAGGTTTAAACTAGGGATGTAACGATACGCCGTTTTGCCGATCCGATACCGATACCGATATTTAAAAATAAGTATCGCCGATACCGATTCCGACACCGATACGAATATTGAAATTGAGTTCAAGTTTGGATTAACAAAACTCAAGTGCAATTTTTTTCTTACAGTGTAAGAGATTATTAATATTTAAAATTGATATTAACCCAGTATAAAAAATTGGAAGTAATTTTTAAGGAGCTACATTTTCTTTGCTTCTAAAAAATCTGTATTAAAAATATGCAGATAATTAGTAAAAAAAGCAAGAAAAAAATTTTAATTCCTTTATAATTTAAAAAAATAATCTCCATGCTTTTTAAAAAAATCGATTTTTAAAGGACATTTATCAACTAATAGTCTTCTAAATAATTTAATGGCTTAATTATTAAAAGTCTTCTAAAAGTTTATATTTATTCACTTAAATTTACATGAAAATACAGTTTTCAATTTAAATTCGCATTAAAAATAAAATTGTGAAAATGGGTAATTTTTTATCCTTTTTCCTTGAGGAAAAATCATTATAGAACACGGAAAAAGAAATTTGTCCTAGCATCGCTTCCAATTGGGTGATTGGTAATCGAAAAACAGAAGTTCTTGCAATGGTAAGGATATATACAACTAATTAGAAATTGTCCAAATTCGCAAAACTTCCGGATCGCGAATTCTACATTTTCATGACTTCTTTGGAGTGCCTTTTTTTGCTGGAATAAGATTTAAAAAACAACGAATTGAATTTGAATTCATGGTAAAATTAACAAAAATAAATAATTTTTTTTACAAAATAGCATAAAATATTATTAATTTTTAAAATTGATATTAATAAGATTTAAAAAATAACGAAATGAATTTAGTTCATGGTAAAATTAACAAAAGATAAATAATTTGTCAGAAAAAAACTCTTGACATTTTTTTTTAAAGTATCGTATCGACAGTAAAATATCGCCGATACCGATGTATCGGAAAATCGGATGTATCGCCGATATATCGGTATCGGTATTCGTTACATCCCTAGTTTAAACATAACTAATATAGCAATATGTTGCGCAGTTCCCCTGCATCGTCGCGTCTACAAGTGCGATCTTACCTTTAACGCTTTAAAAATGGCAAGTTATACACCACGCTATTGAGGCTTTTTTGCATGTAGAATATCAAGCTTTTTCCCGGTTTTTTTGTCTTCCCTTTATTTTTATTTTTCGGAACAAATTTACTTTACCGACATTCTTCTGATTTTAAAAGAAATTCCCTATCTGATAGAAAAAATATTTCTAAGAAAAAAAAAATTACGTACAAAAATCCCCGGAAACGCATATTTTCGCAGCTACGGCCCCCAAAGTTTTACAAATTATAGATATTTTCTAGATAAATTTTTGCTACAGTGCGCATAGGGGCAGACATAGGAGTTCACGCGATAAATCAAAAACTAAAAATGGGATTTAATAAAAGGAACAAATTTACTTTTTAAACCAAGAATGTGGACCAATATGGCGTAATATCGGCAAGAAATAGTGACGATGAATTTCGTATACGTACGTCAATGTACAAATAGTCTTATAGTCGATATTACTATTATTATTAATTAAAAAAATCCAACAAATTTCAAAATGATAATATACAAATTTATTGGCAAATATAGTTTCTACATAATTAATAATTAAGCACGAACTCTGCCGAAACCATACCAAAAAAATTTATGGAATTTAGTACAATAAAAATGCTATACAGAATTATGAATAAAAACAGACATTAATAACTGCAGCGCCCTTTAGATCAGAATTTCTCGAGAATATGGGAGATGGACATTCCCTATTGTTCAGACCTGAACATCCCGGAAGCCTTGCTGTACAGCAATTCAGAAAATGAATTCGAATCTAAAAAAAATCTAGACAAAAATTAGCTCGAAAATAAAAAGTCCAAAATTAAACATCAAAAAATTCAAAGGGTTTATTAATACTAGCTATATGACTGGTGCAAAAAAATTCCATCCAAAAGTTCAAAATCACCAGTCATCTGCAGTAGAAAATTAGAAAACGACTAAAAAATAAAAAAGCAAAATATAATATAAATTTAGCCACAATCCAAAGAATATATTAAATATAAATAAATATTTTATACTGACATCTTATTCGTGGTACGGTGACCTTCTATTTATTTATTTATTTATTTATTGTAGTTCAGTCAATGGACAAATAATCCTTACAGACTAAGATAACATTCAAAGATAAGGAACTAATACTAAGGTTGTTTATAAAATTTGTATTAAAAAAGAAAAAAGAAATCTATCACGGATAAACATATATATACATATATACAATATTACTTTGAAAAGTTTACAATTAAATTAAACAATTAAAGTAGCTTTGAGATCACAGTTATTTCAATAAACTAAAAAGAAGCAATTTAAACTCTGATTTTTCAGTGCTAAATTCGATAAAAGATTTTGAATCTTTTTGAATATTATAATTTATTTCGTTCAAGAAAGAGAATGTACGTGATAAGGTACCATTACGAGAATAATCTGTACGATGAAATGGAACAACGAAAAGTTTAGCGAACCTCATATTCCTGGGAGGTATATAAAACCGTATGGCATAAAGCAAATCAGGGCAATCAATAGAACCATTGATAATATCATATAACAGCAAGGCAGATTGAACTTTTCTACGAGACGCCAAAGTACGTAGACCAATAAACAAGCATTTAGATTCATATGGAACGGATGATAAATAAAGTAACGAGCGCGTAGCATATTTGACGAAAAAGCGTTGAACTCTCTCTATACGAGCAATACGATTAGAGACATGGGGATTCCAAATAACAGCAGCATATTCTAGTCTAGACCTAACAAAAGAGGTATAGATATATTTCAGAGTGTATGGATCAGCAAACTCAGAACAAGTTCTCTTCAGAAAACCCAGTATTTTAAATGCTTTAGGAAGTAAATACTCAACATGAGCATCAAACGACAAGGAGTTATCAAATATAACGCCTAAGTCAAGCTTAAGATTAGAGGTATTCAACACTACACCATCAATATAAAAGGCTACAACACTGGGGGCAACAGACCTATAGAAGGAAACATGCACACATTTATTAATGTTCAGACTTAAACTATTTAGGCGACACCACTCACTAAGATTATAGAGCTCAGTTTGCATAATTCGGGCATCATGAATCGAATCTAATTTTAAGAAAAATTTTAAATCATCAGCATATAATAAATAATTTGATTTCAAGAAACAACTACCGATATCGTTAATAAAGAGGTTGAACAATAAAGGACCGGGTATACTGCCCTGAGGCACACCCGACATTTGCAGATAAGGCACAGAACTATAACCTTCAATATTAACGGAACAAGTTCTATTGGACAAGTAAGACGTAATCCAGACTAAGAAATTAGAATGGAACCCCATTAACTTCAATTTAGATAATAAGACCGAATGCGATAATTTATCAAAAGCTTTTGAAAAGTCAGTATAAATCACCTCAACTTGGGCGCCGTTAACCAGGGCCTCTAAACAGTATTCCTTAAATAGCAACAGATTCGTTACAGTAGACCGTCCAGCATAGAAACCATGCTGGTAAGGCGAAATCCAACTCTTTGTCAGGAAGAACAGTTTCTTATGAATGATGTGCTCAAAAATTTTTGAGACACAAGTTAATTTAGAAATTGGCCTATAACACCTAACGTCATCTCTCCTTCCATCCTTAAAAATAGGAGTGACCGTCGCATACTTCCATCTATTAATAAATACACCCTCCTTAAGTGACAAGTTGAAAATAAAAGTCAATGCAGGAATAAAAGACGAGGCAGCCTTCTTCAATAAATGAGTACATAGGCCATCAAAATCAGATTTGAATGAGATCTTAGCCTGAATGATTGCTTCAGATACATCATCCTCAGACAAAATAAAGAATCCCACGTTTAAGTTAGTATGAGTCCCTGAAGTAGAAATGTTATCTCCAGGTGGTTCGAAGTTAGATTAAAAAAATGATGCAAACATATTAACGGCCTCTTCACAAGAGTTAGAAACTATCCCATCCAGCTGAACTGTCGAAGGAATATCAGACGATTGTTTCTTAGATTTTATGTAAGACCAGAATGACTTAGGGTTACTTTTTATTTCCTGTTCCTTAGATAAGAGAAATTGTTTATAAAGAAATTTATTCAAGAAGTTGAATTCACGGCGGTAGTGAAAAAAATTGGCTTCAGACTCAGAATCACCCATATCTATAAATTTCCTATGAAATTTATTACGCAAATTCTTTAAATTTTTGAGACCCTAGTATACCATGGTAGTTTATAAGGCTTCTTATTCTTAGTTGGAATATTATTACAGCAGATATCACGCACTTTCTGTAGAAATAAATCATAACATTCATTAGTATTTAACTTATCAAACGAATCGGTCCAGTTTATAGCCTCAAACAAGGAATTAAGCACATCAAAATTACATAAGTTAAAGTCATTAGCAATTGCCGATTGAGAATATTTGAAAAATGTTATGTTATCAATTTCAATAACCAGAGGTTTGTGATGAATATTAGGTTGAGAAATACACAGTAAAGGAACATAAATTTTGTATTTAAGAAATTCAGATAAAAATATAAGATCTAGAAAACGATTTAATAGATTGGAAAAGTTATTAATTTGACGCAGATTAAGAGAAAATAAACTATCAATAAGATTAATTTCATGACTATGGTTTACGTTGGAAGGCGTTAGTAATGAGCCGTCAGATAACATTGACCAAGAGATATTTTTTAAATTGAAATCGCCAAGTACACAAAGACTGTCATTTACTGTGAAGTTCTCACCTATAGATAAAATGTTAGAAATATGAGCATCATATAAACAATCAGAGCTATTATGCGGAATATAAGATGCACATACCAGAAAAGAACAGCTTACATTAGATATGGATACAATTATTTGGTCCACCAAACCATTAAGATCATTAATACAGCACAGAGAGGACTTAAATCGGGTTTTCACTGCAACTAAAACACCTCCACCTAATAAGAGGCCAGTGGAGAATGGATCCCTATCTTTGCGGTAAACATTCCAAAGATTGGGGTCAAAATATTCAGCATTGGAAAAATCACTGTTCAACCAGGTTTCAACTAACACGAAAACATCAAAATCGCATTGCGAGGAAAAATCATAGACTATCTTAGACTTGGATCGCATACCAGAGAGATTTTGAAAATAGATTTTTAAACCATTACATCCATTAGCTAGTGTTGCCGCGATAGCGGCGTTCGATCTCGAAAATTTACAAAAGGCCGAGCTTTGATATCAGCTGGCCAAATTTCAGGCTTTAAAATCTTGGCATAAAGTCCATCAGAAATCCCAATCTTAAAATTGACACGTTTCAATGTAGATAAATCAACACCATTTTTAACCAACTTAAAACAGGCCATTTGGGACTTGCTGACGTTCGCAGTTTTTTCAATATAATTTAAAATTTGATCCTCTGTAACGGTTGGCTTGAATGACGATATGTGAATCCATTTTTTATTAGAAACAACATCCAAATCATTAGATAAATTGGCGCCATAAATCACAAGGCCTTTATTAAAATTACGCTTGCTATTACTGCTACGTGCGGGTGTATGTTTGTTGACAGTGTGTGTAGATGTATGTGTATTTACAACGGGATTGCGTGACGAATGCGGTGGTGAAGACGAAACAGACAAAGCAGACTGCTTATATTTATTTATTTATTTATTTATTTATTTGCTAGAATGCTCCATGTTCCTGTAAAAATAGTCCTGTAAAAAAATAATCTAATAAGTTGGAAGAACAACAAGCTTCACAACTGGTCTTAGAATTAGGCCACGCTCTGTTCTTAACTTCACAACTATAACATGCCCATCATGCATTCACTCTTTGCCATCGATTAATGATAGATATAGGTGCATCCGGAATTTCAACCTCCGCAGGTGCCAGTAGGGGGCCGCCGGTGAGGAAATGGCGCGGAGTTAAGCAATATAAACTTTCGATAATATCCGTTAGTGTTTATAAAGGTCTTGAATTCAGGCAAGATTCTATCCGAGCCAGTAGTGTAGAGAATTCTTCAAAGGTATATTTAAACCACCAGCAATTCTTCGAAAATGGTGCTTAAAATTTTAAAGCCTGATTCCCAAAGACCTCCCATATGAGGTGCACTAGCAGTACGGTTGCCAGATTCAAATAGTACTTTAGCTTGACATTCGATTAAAATCAGCTTGATTTTCAAAAGAGATCTTGACACACTAAAATATTTATGTAATGTGAAGTTTGCTTAACAGTCTAAATAAAGAGTATTATCAACATAAGATAAATAATACAAGAACCTATCAAAACACAGGTCGCGTGACTGGTTCCAAAGGACTAGCAACCGGTTCGAGTTTCGGAACTTTATATGAAAGTTACCGGTATCTTTTACATTGCGTTGTCATTGGAGGAGGTCAATTGAAATAATTAAGACGCTCATTGACAATTTCTACTTAAAACAAGTATTTTTGGTTTGGAAAACATCTGCTTGTACAGTGGGGGTATTTTGCTAACATTTTTGATCTAGATTTGTGATATGGTGTCTCTTCACCGCTCACGACTCAAGAACATTTTGTACCATTCCCATTTTCAACAGTCATAGGACAAGTACGTTGATGCAATATTTACCGCAGGGTGATTATTGAGGGATTACTAGCAAGCTCCTATGCGCATTTCGCTGGGGCTAATGCATAACATTAGGGAACTTCTACCAAAAAATCTCATAGAAATTTAAAATACTATGAAAGTCAATGCATGAGCTCCATAATAAATCGCGTTTTTTATTTTCTTACTTTACCATTTACAGGCTTGAGCTTTTGGCGGGGAATTTTTAGCTGACACGCTATTTTGCTAAATTTCTTTTAGAAACTATAGAAATGAGGTATATTTTTTCGTTTTGGAGTAGAAATATCAAATTTTTCCTCCCCCGTATCGCGCGGGCCCATTTACTACATTGGCTGGCTTTTTTCAACTCTTATTAGTGACACCGACGACGATTGATGGAAAATCTACTTGGTTTTGATTTTTCGTCAAGCACACGTACACGAATCTGACATCAAGCTGATTGATTGTGTATTATGCCCTTAAGTCTAGTTGTAAGAGGTCATTGAAAATAGAAACAACAAGATCCAATTATTATTTCCGCAAACAATAATTAGTACTGTCAATAAAAATATATTTGAACAATTTATGAGCGATGACCGAGAAGAACATTGTTTTAAGTTGTAAACAATTTTGGTAATTGTACACTTGGCTAACAATTTATGAAATAGTTTTTCATAAAATTTTCGAAATTATTTCTTTTTATCTGTCAAAAACATAATTTCAGCTTGACAAATTACATTTGAGCTTGTAACTTGACAGCACCTAAAATATCTTGACAATCAAGCTCATTCAAGCCCGTCTGGCAAGCCTAACTAGCAGGGTTAAAATGCCAGGTAACACTATGATGTGAGTAGCCAGCATTCACGTCGGAACCAATATCGCGAATAAAGCATCGGAATTCAGCCCTTAGGATCTTTGACGCCCCAATAAAGTTAGTAGTCTCATTATCAGAATACATATCTTTTGGACAACCACGACGAGCAATAAATCTAGCGAAAGCTGCCAAGAATACAGGAGAAGACAAGCTATTGATGGCCTCCAAATTAATTGCTTTCGTTGCAAAGCATACAATAACACAAACGTAACCCTTTGTTATTAAACAACCTCGCGGTAAAGTTTCGAATATCAAAAGGACCAGTAAAGTGTACGTCCTATAACAGATTTAATAAGGTTTTTTTTTGCTCTAGGGATGAAAAACTCAGTTCGCAACACTCTCAGCATAAGCTGGTTAACAAAGAGTTTAGCAAACTGACAATTTGAAGGCAGTAAAACTGCAAATTAGTTAAATTTAGTGCGTTTGCCAAACGCCCTCCGTCCTGCATAAACCTTTTTCATCGAGAACAGGGTTCAAATTTACTAACTTTCTTTTTCCTAGTGATTGTCTATTTGACAGTTTGAAATATTCATCTGCAAAGTTAATTTTTTGCGCGAAAATTATCAACTTTTCACTCAAGCTTTTAGTTCGTCTGCTGAGATTTCAAGTGAATTGAATGAATGGTTCACTTTGAGAATTCCGCGTATTCCTCTAACTACATATGCCACTACTCTCAGAGCTCTAGGATATGTTGAAAAACTTTCCAAGAGCTCATCATCGAACTTAAAGCAAGAAAAAAATACTTTTCGGCCTCTCTCCTCTTCCAATGTAACAAAGTCCTTGCTAGCTGAAGACACCCAACAATTTGATGAGGAACGAAGCCATGAAGGCCCAGGCCACCACAGAGTATTTCCAACCAAGTCCTGTGGCCGAAGAAGACGGCTAATTAAATCCGCAGTATTTTCGCACGAGCTCACATGTCTGCATGAGCCGCTCCCAGCTTTTGATATAATCTTCGAAACTCGATTGGCGACAAACGTATTCCACGAGATTGGTGGCTTCTGAAGCCATGCCAAAACAATCATGGAGTCGGTCCAGGTAAAGAAACAACTGATTTTGATCGAAATTTAAATCTTGTCGAACTATATTTATTAAATCTGCCAACAAAAGTGCCCCACAGAGTTCGAGCCTCAGCGAAAAAACGGTCTTAAGAGAGGTAACCCTTGATTTCGGCAGTAGCAAATGCGATTGTATTCCATCCTCCCCATCTTGAACACGTACGCAAATGCACGCGCTATATGCTTTCTCCGAATCCAATCCAACGAGGAATTTTTATATCGCTAATGGATGGGTAATCGAGAAGAAATTGTCTCCATCTTATACCGGAGTCCATAGCAATTACCTCATCCCACCCCCTTCTTTGACTCCAAATCTGTTGCATCAATATTTTGGCTGTAATTACTATCGGTCCTAGCCACCCGGCAGGATCGAAGAGTTTGGCAATAATTGATAAAAACTTCTCGTTTTGTAAAACTGCTCTTTAATGGAATTTCAGAAATGGCAAAGTAGAACCTGTCAAATTTTGCGTTCCACCGTATGCCTAACGTTTTCGCCACATCGCTAATCTCCTTGAAATTTTCGTTCAAAAGATCTTCCATTGATAAATCGTCAAGAATGCGTTCATCATTCGAGTCCATTTCCTCATAGACAGCCCCGCAGAGAGATAAGGCCAAAATCAGCTGATCGCGAGCCTTTATGACACTGGTGCTCCTTGTAGGCAAGTTAAGCCTCTTTTGTACCTTATCCGAAATAAAAGTAGCTTGAGAGCCTGAATCAATAAGTGTCCTTGCTGAAAACACGTCTTTATATACTATACTAACTTGTAGTTCTCAATAACTCTGGAATTACACATGCAAGTAGTGGCATGCCATTGCTGTATACGTATTATATACCAAAAAATTTTCGAAATAGTCCAATCTCATGCAATTTGCTTTTCTGTTTACACATGCCATTGCAATGTAGAGTTACCGGGCTCATCATATAGGCGTATTTTTGGGGAAAAGGTTAACATTTATTATTATTAGTATTATTGAAGTTGTGTGTATTATTTTAATAATATTAATGCTATTAATTATATTAATGCTCTTTAATTAACAAACTTGCTATTTCTTATGCTAATTTCAAGAAATACGTCATATAATACATTAAACAAGTTTTTTTTAAAGAACAAACAACCCGCGCAGCGATCAGCTGGTCTGCGGAAAAACACCCAGGGTCTAGACGAGAATCGAATCCACTACCTCTGGACTGACAGGCTAGCGTCGCTACCACTCAAGGCCGGGGCACATAGAATCCGTCGTACGTTATACGTCGCCTTTTTCAACTGACATTAACGTAACGACGGAGGAGGTTGACACAATGAGTACTTTGTTGACGGATATTAAACCAACTGTTTTTTCTTCGCATGTTTCTGCAGCTACATTTGATTTGATTTTATTTATTTATATTATTTGTTTTTATTGTTTTATTTAATTTTTGGTGCCAAACAGCAGAAAAAACTAAATCGAAACAAAGCAAAAAACCAACTGATAGCTGTCAAAGTACTCGACGTACGTTAAAAGTTAAAAGTTGGCCAACTTTAGTACTTTGCGTTGACGGAAACGAACCGAATGTGACTAAGCTCATAAGAAAACATGTATTTCAACTTAGTTGTCAGTTGAAAAAGGCGACGTATAACGTACGACGGATTCTATGTGTCCCGGCCTTCAGCCACAGGCATTAAGTTTTTGGCAGGGTAACATTGTTTATCGTTTTGACATTTAGTGTCATGCAAGTGCCAAATTTTACTCGCATGCAAAATGAGCTGTTACTAGAAAAAATATAAATGTATTAGTAAAAAATCGTGAATGTATTGAGTTTTTCGAACTCCCAGTGGCATGCATGGTAGAATAATATAACAGGTAGCCGCATAACTAACACAAATGTACATATTGGGATAGAAAATGTCAAACATTAATAGAGAGGGTATGTGTGTGTTTGTATATCAGAAGTAGCAAACATACGTGTGGTATTGTGTGTGCAACGTAGTTATTTCACATACACACATCATTTGACAATTCGTACCATGAAAAAAGCAAATAAAAAAATAATCAGCGGGCGTTCCAGGGCTACCTTGTATATTATTCTACCATGGTGGCATGTGTAAACGCTAAAGGCCATGTCAGATACAACTTTGTCGCTTTGCGTGACGTTTCTAACTTTGATAGAAAAGTGTAAAGGTGTATGACACAATGAAAACTTTGACAACACTCGCGCATTGATCGTTTACCAAAAAAGTTGTTGATAATTTTGCTATTTATATATGTATATATATTTTTTATAAAAATAAAAGTCAATTATGTTATTTTACGATTTATTATAAATAAATAAATGCCACATACATATTTACCTCTTATTAAAACAGATTCAAACGCGCAATATGTTTCGTTTGGCAATATAATAAAAGAAAATTATTCCAGCCGATTGTCAAAGCAAGCAAAAAGATGAGAGTTGCCGAACTTTTCGCTTCACAATGCGTTAAAAGTGCTTTATGTAGCATGTTTCGTATAAGTATGTACATTTCATCTTAGATGTCAAAGCGAATCTGTAACGCAACGCGAAGCAAAAGTTTTATCTGACATGGCCTTAAGTAAAACTTGTTGTCTTGCAGCTGCAAAATAATTTTGAACAGCTGGATTTTCTAAGGCTGATTTACTAGTACTTGGCTGTATATGACTATTTTCATCACCAAGTGTTTCAACGACATCTCGATGTAGTAGTGAATTATGCTTTAGTTTGCATGTTGATCAACTATATCTACTGCCACAGTTCAATTTGTGATTTTCACTCAAACAATTAATGCAAAGGTTGTTTATCTTCGCCACTGAAAATCTTTTTCACGGCACTCATTTCTAAAAACTTTGAGCAGAACCTTAACCAATGATCCTTCGAGCATAACACACAAGTTTTTCTGGACACTTTGTCCTGAAAGGTTTGACTTTTCCACCCACGAAGACGTGGTCAGAAGTGCTCAACCTAGGTAAAGTCCGTTTTCTTTCCGATATTAACTTCACCAGAGTTCCTACCCAACAAAAATTTACTTACCCATCACGAAAAAAATAATTAGAAAAAAATTTAAACATTAATTACTTTTCTAGTAGAAAAAGTACTTGTTTTTGTTCTTGAAGTCCCAAAACGAATCCATTATACTTTGGATGTACACATCCAAAAAATAAGTACTTTTCTTTTCATTTGAAAACTACTTAAAAATAATTTAATTGTTTTCCATTTGCAAAATAATAAATTTTACATACATACACATACATATATCTTCTTCAACAGTCTCATCTCAAGCAGTTTTTACATGTAGTGTTACATACATACACAACACAAAGAGATTGCTTTTACCAGCGCACGAAGACTTCTTTAATGCGTGATATTCGATTTTATTTTAGAAACATTTTTCTTTAGAAAATTTTCTAATACATATTTTTTTCAATTTATGTTTGTCAAGTTTGAAGCTTTACAAATTTTAATTTCGCAATAGAATTTAAATGTGAATAAAGCTACAAAATAATGAGTGTAGGAAGTTATTCAAATACGGATTATATGCTAAGTTTTTGCTGGGTAATATCGAATACTGTCTCTGGAGACTGAAATCGAGATGTTAAGAAATTGTCTAATTTCTTCCACTTAGGTAGCTCTTTTATATTCTTCACGCTCTGTTCCCATAATGATAAGGTACATAAGTACTGGAAAATTAATAGATCATATCGCGACCTCATTACTGGTTTAGCCCATATGCCAAAAAGTCGGAATGGAGAAAAACAGCAAAGAAGATTTACATAAAGTTTTCTCAAAATATATCCGATAGATTTTTTTTGTATTCTCACCACTGCTTCCGGCATATGTTTGGAAGAAATATGTTCGTTAGAAATTGTTTTGTGCTCAAGTTGATATTGATATTAATGTTCTGTACACCTCTTGTCTATAAAACAAAATTTCATACAACTAATGTCATGAAACATTTCATAATGTAAATTCAGTCTAAAGCTTAGTATACACGGTATGTTGAATCAGCAAATGTATGCTAACAGTCATATGCTTTCAAATAGCAACAAATGCGCCTGTCAGCATATTCAATATGCTAATCGTCTACACGGTATGCTGAAAGTACCAAAATTTTTGAAGTCAACATATAACAGCAAATGATATGTCAACATATCAGTTAGCATACAATTTTTGCGTCTACATGATATGTTGAATTCCGTATGATGATATATGTGCAGAGTCGTGTAAACATTTGTTTATAAACTTCAAATAAATTTTACAATACTCTTTCTTTATTACTTACTAGCTTTTTTCGACCCGGCGATGCACGGGCTTTAAACATTTTGAGGAAAAGTCCTTAATGCGTCTATCTGGTCTAGCAATATGGACGAAGTAACTGAAAAAACCGATTTCATTACGAAGATCCCATTGAACAGATTATAATGATTATAAAGCTTAGTCTAGACGGTATGTTTAATCAGCAAATGTATGCTAACACTCATATGCTTTAAAATAACAACAAATGCGTCTGTCAGCATATTCAATATGCTAAGCGTCTACACGGTATGCTGAAAGTATCAAATTTTTTGAAGTCAACATATAACAGCAAAAGATATGTCAACATATTAGTTAGCATAAAATTTTTGCGTCTACATGATATGTTGAATTCCGTATGATGATATATATGCAGAGTCATGCAAAGATTTGTTTATAAACTTCAAATAAGTTTTACAATACTCTTTCTTTATTACTTATTTCTATCAATTATCGCTTTTATTGCAAAATTAATATTTTTAGTACGAAATAAAATTTTAAAAATAAAATATAATATCTACGATGTATATATCACTAGCATTGTTCTGAAGAACGCAACAAATTAGAAAATACGCGAAAAATTGTTAAATGTGTTGAAGAAATGGCTTAAGTCAAGAATACCAACGCTGTTGAAAATTAAAATAATAATAATCATGAGGAATAGCCCTTTTTAGACAAATATTTTTTGTGAATTTTTTCGGCGCTCTCTTTTGGTTTCGAAGTTACGGGGTTCAAAACTTTTATTTTGAATTGGCCATAACTCCTACAATTCTTCATGGATAATCGATATGTATATCATTTTAAAGTGCTCTAAAATACTTTTCTACTGGTAAATAAATTTTTGAAATCCATTAACCCATTGTGAGTCAAATGCAATTTAAAAACAAATTAACCCGACTTTTTACGTAAAAACACCGTTATCTCAAAAATTTACCCATATAACGGTACTTAACCATGTATATAAATTTATAGAGACATTTCTTGAAAGCTATCACTAATGAAATACGGAAGATATACAAAAATGTGTTTTCAAAAATACATATTTTTCGAGGCAATCTCCATGTGTGCATTGGTATGTATATGAAAAGTGCTGTTTAGCTTAGGAGATGTTAAAATGTATAACAGGTTTTTTGCTAGGCAAAAGATTTTTCCTCAGCGAAGCCACTATTCGACATACATAAAGGAGAAAATCTCTAAGCCCGGCCAAGGCCGGTTAGTCAGACACTCTTTACTCAGCGAAACCACCATTCGACATACATAATGAAAATAAGTATATCAAATGAAAACTTGGAAGGTTCTCTACAAAATTATATACATGCTTAAGTATCGATATATTTGTAATTTTTTCAGATAACGGTGTGCTGCAAAAAGTCGTGTTAAAAATTTTTAAAACAGTGTTTGGTTCAGAATTGGTTAACGGATATCAAATTGGGTTGACGAATATAAACCAGTAGAAAGGTATTTTATATCGCCTTAAAATGATGTACATATCGTTTATATCCGTGCAGAATTGTAGGAGTTATGGCCAGTTCAAAATGAAATTTTTGAGCCCCGTAACTCCGGAACCAAAAGAGAGCGTTGGTATTCTTGACTTGTTCCGAAGAAATTACTAAACTCCAAAGTATAAGAAAATCAAATAAATCGCGAAAATAGCGAAAATACGCAAGAAATTGATAACATCCCGGAAATTGGAATTTCCCGTGCCGAATCAGGCAACATAGTTAACATATATTAAGAGAGTTGAGCTGAAATATAAATTCTATATGCTATCAAATTTGTTATATGCTGAAAAGCTTGCGTACACTTTTCAACAAACAACATATCTCTCAGCATACGTAGTAAATTTGTTAAAACGTAAAAATATGGTGTCTACACGATATGCTAAAATCATGAACATACGTTTGTTGACAACGTTAAAAAATGGCCGCCATATGTGGTTAAACATACGTATGTTGAAAAAATTTTGTGTCTACACGATATGTTGGCACTGGTAACAAATTTTTTACCATAAATATGCTGATTCTACATATCGTCTATACTAAGCTTAATACGGACGCAATTATGCGTTAGATCAAATAGTGTATCCTGCTACTAATTGTGTGTTTGTCCGCAATTTTTTATAGTACCAAACCTTTTGTGGCCTTTCAAATAAAAATTTTTGAAGTCGGTCAAGAAATGGCATAGTTATGCGATAATCAATATATCTGGATACTAATTTGTCCGCTCCATATCCACTTCTATGTGATCAGCTTCAAGCAAGCTATTTCAAACAAAAAAAACTTATTTGAAGTTCGGTTCAATTATGACAGAGTTAATGTTAAACTTCCTCACCAATTTTCGACTAAACTTCAGGCAAATCCTTTCAAACAAAATAAAATGTTTGAAAATCGGTTCACAAATGACAGAGTTAAGCATGAAGGGAGCGAATTCCTGAACCGAACCTGAACTTTTTATTTTGATTAACCCGAACCCGAACTTGAACCCATTTTTTCATGGTTTCAGTTCCTGATATAAATTTATATAGAACTTTCCAAGCTTTCATTTAGTGTATACTTGAAAGCTATCACTAATGAAGTACGGAAGTTATGCAACTTTAACAAAGAGTTTTCAAAAATATATATTTTTTCGAGGCAATCTCCATATGTGCATTGGTATGCATATGAAAATGTTGTTAAGTTTAGCAGATGCTAAAATTTATAACAGATTTTTTGCTAGGCAAAAAATCTTTCCTCAGCGAAGCCACTATTCGACATACATAGAGGAGAAAATCCTTAAGCCCGGCCAAAGGCCGGTTATTCAGAAAATCTTTAATCAGCGGAACCACCATTCGACATACAAATAAGTATACCATATAATCAACATTTTGTACTAGAACTGGGTCACTGCCAATTTTGTATACATATTAGTTTAATTTTTCTATCGGATAGGGTATTGTATTTTTTGGAGTGCGGTAGCTAAACTTAATTTGTTATATCTTTGCACACGATCAATGCTGGCTGTGTAGACTACTTAAAAGAACTATTTATTTCTAAAAGCTAACTTTTATGGCTCGATTATCGATGGCAACCGAACTTCAGTTGCGTTGCCAGCCGGCAACTGAAAATTTGTGGTTGCCAGAAAAGCACTAAAAAGCAACTGAAATAACTTCCGCATTTCAAAAGTGGCAATTCGAAAGCATTTTTTCGTTTCGAATTGCATAGTGACCCCACAGATTTAAATAATACATCAAATGAAAGCTTGGAAGGCGCTCCGCAAATTTATATACATGCTTAAGTACCTATATATTGGTATTTTTTGAGATAACGGTGTGCTTACGTAAAAAGTCGGGCTAAAAACTTAAAATAGTATTTGGTTCCGAACGGGTTAACGGATATCAAAATGGGTTGACGGATATAAGCCAATAGGAAGGTACTTTAGAATGATGTACATATCGTTTATATCCGTGCAGAATTGTGGGAGTTATGGCCAGTTCTGTAACCAAAACAGAGCACCGAAAAAAGTTCACAAATATTGTTTGTATAAAAAGCAGTGTTCGAAAATAAACCGAACGTTATTTTGTGTACTGTATACACAAGCAGAAACGATATCTATTTTTTTAGTGTTTGTGTATATCTACACAATCCGAACACAACACATGACGATTTTTTAATGCAAGTAACGAACATTATGTAGCATTTTGTTTTTTGCCAAAAAACAGTACAATTGTAGTGGTTGCGTACTACATACATTATATTTTAGCGTTTTATAGTATTCTTTTTTCATCATATACAACTACGCACTCAAGTATACATGCACGAGAGCCAAATGAATACTAATGCCAAATACACAAAATATACAATAAGAATAATGTGCTGTGCAGAACACAACGAAGTGTACTGTTTTTCAACGAAAAACAACACTATTAAATGTTCTTATCTGTATATTGAGTTTGTTAAAAACAGTATTTTCGTTGGGTACAAGATCACTAACAGAAATACCGTTCTTCTTTTTTATGTATTTCCTATACAACCACTATTTGCGTTTGTGTATTACAATATTCTACCGTGCAGAACATTAAAGTACATTATATAAGGTAAATTTTCGAACACTAATAAAAAGTACTACTACCTCATGATTTTTTTATTACAATTTACATCAGCGTTGGTATTCTTGACTTGTTCCGAAGAAATTAAACTGTAAAGAATAAGAAAATCATATAAGTAGCGAAAATATGCAAGAAATTGATAACATCCCTGAAATTCCAATGTCCCGTGCCGAATCAGGCAACATAGTTAACATATAATATGAGAGCTGAGCTGAAATATAAATTCTATATGCTATCAAATTGTTATATGCTGAAAAGCTTGCATACGCTTTTCAACAAATAACATATCTGTCAGCAAACGTAGTAAATTTGTTAAAACGTAAAAATATGTTGTCTACACGATATGCTAAAATCGTGAACATACGTTTGCTGACAACATTAAAAAATGGCCGCCATATGTGTACACGATATGTTGGCACTGCTAACAATTTTTTTTACCATAAATATGCTGATTCAACATATCGTCTAGAGTAAGCTTAATACTATGTTCTCATTCATGGTTCGCGCCCCAATCATGATTGAATCTACATGTTTCGCCATACAAAATTTTGAGAGCGAACCATCTTGGCTCATTTCCAATTTTGATAACAAATTATCGCTAGTTTATTTGAACTAGCTGTGAAAAAATGTAAACAAAGAAAAATCAAAAAATTGTGAGCAAAAAAATAAATAAAAACATTGAACAAATAAAAAGAGCATATATTTACATATATATCCAAGCTGAAACAAGAACAATCGTGTGAACACAAAAGTTTGCAATCATGATTCAGAGAGCGAACCATGTCGATCATATTACCGTTTGAACTTGGATTAACTAATATAAATGATGAAACATAACTCCGGTGTCTCTTGTTTTTTCATACAAATTGACATTTTAAATACTGTTGCAGTTTTGAAATAGAATTTATTTTATTTTGAGAACCGACTTAAAAAAAAGAAGAAAGATTATCAACTCGTCATGTATTTTTTTTATGTATGTTCCCTTAAAACTTCACCATTTCTGAACCGATTTAGATTCAAAAGGATGTACTTCCAGATTGGTCCCTCTGAAAAGTGGGCGTGGTCACGCCCATACAAAGTAAATACACATTCTGGTGTAGTTGTTACTACAATTAAAATCCGTTGTTCCACTCAATAAATAATTCCCGTTTTAAGTTATGTATATAAAAAAGGTAGAACGTTTATTTAAGAACTTTACAAGAATTTTAAAGATATTAACTGTACAAGGTCAAACTAAGAAGTGAAGTTAATAAAGAAAAAATATTAATATTGTAATTGACAAAAGAAAGGAAAAATAGTGGGAAAACAAAATAGGTGTGTTGCCACATTTTATGGCTTTATGGCTTGCCAACATCTTCCCCTCTTTAGGAAGGCGAATATCTTCTTGGCACTTGACGTCGCCTTGTTGAGCTCCTCGGTTCTACGGCTTCAGTAGCGAGACTAGGTGATTCTACTCCTGACTGTTGTGATGTAGTCTGTTCCGATGTTTGCACTGGTGATAAATTCTGTGGTTCACTGTCGATGTCGTAGAAATCCAAGTGCGTTATTTGTGGTTTGTGATCGTTTGTATAACGCTGTCGGAGTTGGTTTATGTGTGACCTTACGAGTGTGTTACGACGACCTGTCGATATCAGCACGTTGTACACTACAGTGCCGACCCTTTCGACTACCTCTCCCGGCACCCAAGACATTTTGTTTTTATAATAAGTTTATGCGTAAATTTGGTCTCCGACTTTAAAAGTGCGTACCTTAGCGCCGTGTTTCTTATTATAATATTCTTCCATATTTGAATTGCGCATGCCACTTGTGGTTAGATTAGATTTTAACAAATCTAGTGTTGTTTGGATACGTCTGCCAATAAATATTTCGGAAGGTGACTTACCGTCGGGAGCACTTGGGTTTGGCGTTGCTCTATATTGCAATAAAAAGTTTAATAAATTTTCTTTGTTATCTGGGTTAGCATCACAATGATTTCTCCAGAGCTCTCTTTATTGTTTCGACAAACCGCTCTGCTTGTCCATTAGACTATGGATGATAAGGTGGTGTTCTGATGTGTGCGATTCCTCTCCCTTCGCAAAAAATTTTAAAAATTGAACTGGCAAATTAAGTACAGTTGTCCGATACTATTAGTTTTGGTTGACCGTATCGCGAAATAAATTCATGCGTACATTTGGTGATTTCACTTGATGAGAGTGTTGCAGTTTGCATTACCTCAGGCCACTTTGAGTAAGCGTCAACCACCACTAAATAGTATTTACCTCTTATAGGACCTGCAATGTCGATATGCACTCGATCTTAAATAGTTGCTGGTATAGGCCATGAGCTCAGTACAGATTTAGTAGGAGATTTTACTACTAAAACGCAATTTTGACATTGTTTTACAAATAGTGATATCTCGGCATCTACATCCGGCCAATATACATAAGATCTTGCCAGGCTTTTCATTCGCACAATACCTTATGTCCTTTATGTAATTGGTGTAGTATGCGACGTCTGAAAACTTTTGGAATAACTAATCTCTCCGGTCATGATGCAATTGTTGACGGTGCTTAACGATTCCCTTCCATCGTAATATGGTTTAATATGCAAGGGGATACTTGATGATTTAGGCCAAACGTTTGTAATACACTTAACGACCTCTTGTAAGACTGGGTCTTTTGCCGTAGCTATACGAACCATATTTTGTGTTACTGGCAAATGTTTGATGCTGTTATCAATAATGAAATTAAAATCGTCTTCAGTCTGTATAGCTGCCACTATAAAATCATCGTTTTGTGATTGCTTTCCTATGAGGCGTGAAAGTATGTCGACATTTCCGAAATCGTTATTGTTTACATATTGAATTTTGAAATCGTAGCCCATTAAAACAAGAGCCCACCGCTGCAACCTATTTGCGGTGTGGATTGGAATACCTTTTTTCGATCCAAAAATTTAAATTAATGGTTTGTGGTCTATCAATAACGTGAATTGTCTACCATAAATCATGCGATGGAATTTCGTGCATGCAAAAACTAATGATAAAGCCTCTTTTTCTATTTGGCTGTACTTTTGCTCTGATGGTGTTAGCGCGCGTGAAACGTGGTAAATTGCTTTCGAGGTTCCATCAGGCATGTCATGAAAAATTTGTGCACCAACTCCAACCATGGATGCGTCAGCTGCCACAAATATTGGTAATTTACTATTGTAGTGTGTTAAGAGTAAATCTGATTGTAGCATTTGCTTGAATTGTTGAAAGGATGACTCGCATTTCGTATCCCAATTCCAACTTGATCCATCTTTCAATAAGTTGTCGAGAGGATGTCTTAGATCACGCATTCGTTTGATGAATTTGCCATAATAATTTATGGCACCCAAAAAGGAGCGAAGTTGAAAAATGTTTTGTGGGCGTGGCATGTTTGATACGGCTTCTATTTTTTTAGGGTCAGGACGAATAGCACCTGATTCTATTACGTGGCCCAGATAGTTAATTGAAGTCTGGTGAAAAGTGATCGTGAAAACGCTTGATGACCTCTCTGACTTTTGTAAAATTTGCTTCTAGCGTCCAAATGAGCTAAAACACCATCGATTCCTGCTAATATTGTGTCCATAGCCTTTCGGAACGCACCAGGTGCGGATGTTACTCCGGGAGGCAAACGGTTAAACAAATACAAACCTTTGTGTGTTGTTATGGCCAGTAACCTTTTCGATGTTTCGTCTACTTTGAACTGTAAATACGCGTCCGAAAGATCAATTTTACTAAAAAATTTGCCATCTTGGCAAAAATTTCATCTCCGTGTGGTATTGGGTATAAGCTGGGTTCCATGCACTGATTGAGTAGTCTCCACAAATGCGAATGCTGTTGTTAGCCTTACTTACAACGACTATTGGTGCCGCCCATTCGGAGTGTGTGACTTGTGTTATAACTCCTTCGGCTTTTAGTCTGTTCAATTCAGCTTCTACTAATGGTAACGTCGCATATGGTACCGGCCTTTTTGCTTTAAATACCGGTGTACTGTTTGGTTTTATATACAAAGTGACATTAAATTTGTTGCAGTGGACGGTTTTGGCCTGAATTACCGACGGAAAATGTTCACGGATTTCATTTAAAATTGTATTACGATCAATAACTACTGAAATCTGTTTGCAAATGTGATCTAAGCTACAGTTCCAATAGCCGAATTTCTCTATTAAGTCTGTGCCGGATATGTTCAAATTTTCTAATTCTGTAACACAAATTGTTGCTGTATGTTCTTTATTATTATGTCGCAGTGTAGTAACAAATTCTCCCATGACAGGTATTTTGTTGGTAGAAGCATCCGACACTTTTTGCATACAGCGCTGTAATTTCGGTTTTCCGATTTTTATCCAATTTGATTTTGATATTATAGTCACATCGGCCGCTGTATCTAATTGAAGTTCTATTTGATGTTTGTGTATGTGCAGTGAAACAAACTTTCTGCGAGCTACGTGACTTTATTGCTTTGATATTTTGCTGAAACTGCGGCGTCGCTGCCACAACGTTTGTACGGCGTTCGTAGTTGCTTTTGTCGGCGCTGTGCTCGTTGCGTTTGTATGCTAGTAGATAGGAACAGTATGTTCTACCCCACAGTAGGCCGACATTCCACAAAATTCACTCAAAATATTCCTTTGAAGTTTTGCCGAAATTTTAAAATTTTGGTAATTAAAATTTGAAATTTTGAAATTTTAATTGTTAAATAAACAAAAGTGTAATTTGATACCCGTGGGGAAAAAATGAAAGTACCCAGTAGGCAAAATGTGTAAAGTGACGATTGTGAAAAATTATAGTGTGGGTAATGCTTTTTGGTATTATAGACATTAAGGGTGTTGTTCTAATGGGGTGATATGGGTGTCTCTGTGGGTGAGTGGTAGCGATGCTAGCTTGTCAGTAGAGAGGTCGTGGGGTTTGATTCCTACCATGGACCCTGGATGTGTTGAGATAGTGACCTATGAACAATTGATTGAGTAAAGACTAGATGGTTCTTATGGGGTGATATTGAGACATTGGGTAGTGAGTTTGGAGCTTGAAAGTATTGGCTTACTATAGACAATGTGGTTCTTATGGGGTCATATTGAGAGATTGGGTAGTGTTTTAGATTATATGTGGAAATAAAGAGTGTAGACAAGTATGGTGACAACGTCACCAAACTTGTAGATAACAAAGTCGACTTGGGTTCCTACGGGGTTTATTGTGTGGCTATTATTATTTTTTTGTTCTTGATAATTTTTTGTGGTGCTTGTGTTTACATTTAGAATGTAGTTGTGTTTATTTAAGCATGTCCGTCCCCCAATTGGTTGGTGGACGTAGGGCGACATTGCACAATAGGGCGCAATTGGACAGTAGGGCGACTTTGCACAAAATTCACTCAAAATATTCCTTTGAAGTTTTGCCGAAGTTTTAAAATTTAAGTAATTAAAATTTGAAATTTTAATTGTTAAATAAACAAAAGTTTAATTAGATATGCGTGGGGAAAAAAGATAAATGTGTATGTCTGTGTCTGTGTTGTGTGAGTGTGTCTATGTGAAGTATGTACGTTGTGATCGAACTAGTATCTGTATAAATTTTGTTGTTTGTGAGTTCTTGTTTATATATGTAGGTATATGTGAGGTTGTTTTTATGTCTGGATGTATGTACATATTACAATTCTCTTTTATTATTTTTGTGTTTGATAGGTCAAATTTGAATTTCACAATATTACGCAATTTGAATTTTACAATGTATTGTCCTTGATTTTGTGCTGATCGTGCGAATTCTTGCTGTTGCTATGTATATGAATTTCATCATATTTCTACATGTGGATTGATGTCTGTCCGTGAGAATATATATTTGTGTATGTGAGATGTTCATAACTTGATGTTTTTTCAATTTGTTAGTGTAAGTATGGGGGGAGTGAGAATTTCTGTCTGTCTGTGGGAATTTCTATATGTCTGAATGTAGGAATTTGAGTCTGTCCATGATTTGGAGGTATGTTGTTAAAATAGTTTGAATTGTTTTTGTGGGCGACATGTGATGTATATATGTAGTATAAAATGTTCTCATGTATGTGACCTTCCATATTTTTTGTATGTTTATGCTAAAATCCGTTTGAATAGATCAGTGTTTTATACTACTGTGGACGATGACATTTTTTTATTTTGTTAAGCTTATTTTTGTTCTATGTATGTTAAATTCAATTTGTTTATATTTAAAGTTTTAATATGTTTTGTTTCTATTTATTTAAGCATGTCCGTCCATTTTTGACTCAACGTCAGTCGGTTGGTAAACGGTTTGGAAATTTTCATTATGTGGTTATGGAAGTGTGAGAGGGGAGGAGCTGTGTTAAGTTCTACTAAATGTTCTGAGTACGCAATCGCATGGGTATGAAATTTGACAATATGTGTACATACTTATGTACATATCTGCAAATTTATTTGATGTATGCATGTACATACATACAAATAAGTGTTTACTCTATGTTTGTATTAATTTTTTTCAAGTGAGAACTTTTGTTTTTGTGTTGCAAAATATTCGCATGATCGTTTGGATTTGTAGTTGTGTGTAGCTAATAAATATGCTGATATATTTTATTTGAAATTTGAAATATGTATTTTGTTTGCAGAGGTTTTTTTATGTACAAGTGCATTTCAGTTGTTCAATATTTTGGGACCATAGTATTTATAACCAGCGTTTTTGAATAGGATTGTTAGATATTTCTAAAGTTAGTGAGCTACATCTTATATATAAATAGACTACACAATTTTGTCGTACACGTTTAAGTATCTTATTGTCCACCAATATTAATGAAACATACATATATGGTTAAAAAGATATTTGTGTATAGATGTGCGTAATATATTTTTTTTTACCGAAAATCCTCAAACTTCCAGAAGTTCCCCAGAAATATCTCCGTTTGAATTTCGGTCACCCGGCGATCCTAGTATTTGTCTTATTAGTTAAATGCGTTATTAATTTAATTTGTTTCATGCTTTGAATTTTCTTGTTTTCTACATAAAATGATAAAGCATTTTGACAATTGTGTAATCTTTATGGTATTTTAAGTCTAATCTAATAACAATTAAGTTATTAAATTTCTATGGGTCTAATCTAATATGTATCCAAATGTTTGTAAATGATGTAAGCTACCCTTATATTATCTAAATTAAAATTTTATGAATCTTCAACCAATGAAGAATGGAATATGGTAGGTAATAACATATGCCATAGTCATACAAGTTGTTTACAACTAAATAACTTAGATAATTTGATTTATTTGTAAAGTCCTGTGTTACATCATAGTAATACATTTAAATGTAGTACATACTTTTCCAACATATTCATAATCATCCTTACTATATGACTAATTAGTAATCATTTCTTCGAAACTAATTCAGATGATTACAAGAGGAGATACCTGTACATATAATTAAGTAGAATTCATCGACAATTCAGTTATTTTGTTAGCAACGTCATCATATCAACCATTATCGTATAAAAAACCTTCTAGTGTGTTCGAACTTGATGACTTGTTAATGTAAATCGAAATTAGTCTATAAAATATAGTTTAGTAATGCGTTTTTATCGTTCACTATAATTTTCTTTAATATGAATATGCATAGATACATAATTATTTAAAAATTCTCTTATAAATATTCTAAATATGCATGTATATAGTACATATGTCTAATGTTGAATTAAAGGAATACTTAATATGATAACTGTAAGCAAGTGGAATATGTTTTTACATTTATCTAACAATATTTGAGTTTGGTATATTCACTGAATCCTAAATACAATCGAAATCTGTACATGTATATTATAAAAGGCCTGTATATTTGTTTTTTTAAGTTCTCCCCTTATGTTTTTATTAAGACTATCCGATTATGGTATTGAATTAAGCACATGAATCTAATGGGAATATTTTGGTAGTTGACTTCTTATCAACCTGTAATTTAATAATATTCAAAAAGCTTTCGAGTAATAATATTCCGAAATATATCTACAATTAAATTGAATTTTCAAGGATATGTGTAGTAATATGAGTTTTAAAAATAGTACGTATTTGTATATTCAGTTTCGGTATGGAGTTAGTCAACAGATTTTACAGAATCTCATTCATAATAATAATTTGAATTTACATTATTCAAATAATTAAACTAGAAAGCCTAAATTATTACTTTCATCTTAGATTTTGCATTTATTTGTATCAAAATTTTTCAAACATGTAATCATCACAATCTCTATAATAAACACTTGCTTCTTTCATATTTTTAGAATGTTTTATTAAACGCTGGTCTTTTAAAACAACCAGCTTTACTCTGCACATCAAAAAAAAAAAACTAACCTTGTTTAGCAAATCAGTATAAGAAAATATATGTATTATTAAGTAATATACATACATATGTACGTTCAATGACACGCTTCAGAAAAATAAAACAAAACTCAAACAATAGAACACATCAATACAAAGATTATCTATCGATCACAGCATACTAATATCATCTACTACTTTCCAGCGGTCAAGAGAAAAGTTAACGTATAAAATCCCTACTTGATAAAATATTTAATGATAAGAAATATCTTTGTATATCAAATAAACTCATTAAAATTATTAAAAATATCGGATGTAAAAGTGATAGAAATAATTAATGTTCCTGTCTTCCATGTATAGGTATAAGCATTCAAATTAAAGAACAACAACCATGTAATAAGTATGTTGATAGACCTTTCGCCCTCAAAAATATAACCGCCAAATACTAAAATAAATTTCCTGAGTCATGAAAGCCTCCCATGACTTCCTCCCAAAAAAATTAGTCTTCTGGTCCTCGTGTAGGGCTCATTGTAAAACAATCACACAAAGTGATAAAAAAATAGTGATGTACATGCACAACAACTACCACTACAAGCTCAATACTATACAATCTTTATCTGTACAGTTCAAAGGATAAACAAAAATATCCAAGTCAGCAGAATTAAGAATATGTCCATAAAAAATTTTAAAAGAAAACTTAATATGTACAACCTCAAAAAGAAATTTATATACATACATACATAAACAACAACCTACAAAATACCAAAATTTAGATAGATACTAGATCGATCACAACAGACATATATCGTATACACACACTCAACCCAACACGCTCCTACAAAAAAGTGATGACGTAATACTCATACACAAACATAACATATAATAAAATTTATACTATGTATTGTGAAATTCAAATTCCTTTGTCTAGCAATACGAAACACTGTTTCTTAAATAAATAAACGAAGGTGCCATAACGACACCTTCGTCTCACCAACGAAGCAATAGTCGGACAGACAAAACCCCATAAAATAATAATGTCACCTTAACATCTATCTACAATTGTTACATTAAAATAAAGAAATCAAAATATCCATCACAAGTTCATTAATCCTATTCAAAAACGCTGGTTATGAATACTATGGTCCCAAAATATTGAACAACTGAAATGCACTTGTACATAAAAAAACCTCTGCAAACAAAATACATATTTCAAATTTCAAATAAAATTTATCAGCATATTTATTAGCTACACACAACTACAAATCCAAACGATCATGCGAATATTTTGCAACAAAAAAACAAAAGTTCTCAGTTAAAAAAAGTAATACAAACATAGATCAAACACTTATTTGCATGTATGTACATGCATACATCAAATAAATTTGCAGATATGTACACATATTGTCAAATTTCATGCCCATACGATTGCGTACTCAGAACATTTAGTAGAAGTTAACACAGCTCCTCCCCTCTCACACTTCCATAACCACATAATGAAAATTTCCAAACCGTTTACCAACCGACTGACGTTGAGTCAAAAATGGACGGACATGCTTAAATAAATAGAAACAAAACATATTAAAACTTTAAATATAAACAAATTGAATTTAACATACATAGAACGAAATTAAGCTTGACAAAATAAAAAAATTTCATCTTCTACAGTAGTACAAAACACTGATCTATTCAAACGGATTTTAGCATAAACATACAAAAAATATGGAAGGTCACATACATGAGAACATTTTATACTACATATGTACATCACATGTCGCCCACAAAACCAATTCAAACTATTTTAACAACATACCTCCAAATCATGGACAGACTCAAATCCCTACGTTCAGACATATAGAAATTCCCACAGACAGACAGAAATTCTCACGCCCCCCATACTTACACTAACAAATTGAAAAAACATCAAGCTATGAACATCTCACATACACAAATATATATTCTCACGGACAGACATCAATCCACATGTAGAAATATGATGAAATTCATTCAATTCAATTCAAATTGCGTAATGTTGTGAAATTCAAATGTGACATCAAACACAAAAATAATAAAAGAGAATTGTAATATGTACATACATCCAGACATAAAAACAACCTCACATATACCTACATATATAAACAAGAACACACAAACAACAAAATTTATACAGATACTAGATCGATCACAACGTACATACATCATATAGGCACACTCACACAACACAGCCACAGACATACACATTTATCTTTTTTTATCCACCTGAATAAACAAAAACACCAACAAGATTCAGCATGCATATTTAACGTAAATAAACATTTCAGACCATCTGTCATACTAAGCAACACAGCTACAAATCCAAACGATCATGCGATTATTTGATGCAAAAAACAAATATCCTTACTTGACATAAAAAAATATTATAAACAAAAAGCAAACGCTTATTGTATGTACGTATGTATATGCATACATATTAATTGGAATTTAATACCCCCTCTAACACTTCCATAACCACATTCTTAACAACCCCCCTCTCACACTTCCATAATCACATTCTGAAAATATACAAACCCTCCACCAGTCAATTGGTGGACGGACATGCTTAAATAAACACAACTACATTCTAAATGTAAACACAGGCACCACAAAAAATTATCAAGAACAAAAAAATAATAATAGCCACACAATAAACCCCGTAGGAACGCAAGTCGACTTTTTTATCTACAAGTTTGGTGACGTTGTCGCCAAACTTGTCTACACTCTTTATTTCCACATATAATCTAAAACACTACCCAATCTCTCAATATGACCCCATAAGAACCACATTGTCTATACTAAGCCAATACTTTCAAGCTCCAAACTCACTACCGAATGTCTCAATATCACCCCATTAGAACAACACCCTAAATTTCTATAACACGAAAAAGCATTACCCACACTATAATTTTTCACTATACACAGTTTGCCTACAGGGCACTTTCATTTTTTTCCCACGGGTATCAAATTACACATTTGTTTATTTAACAATTAAAATTTCAAAATTTAAAATTTTAATTACCCAAATTTTAAAATTTCGGCAAAACTTCAAAGGAATATTTTGAGTGAATTTTGTGCAATGTCGGCCTACTGTGGGGTAGAAAATACTGTTCCTATCTACTTATGCTTGGTTGCGTACGTTTTGTTGTTGATGTTTGTGGTTATGATTTAATGTGACGTGCTTTTTAAAACATCCAGAATAACCCTCTTTGACCGATTTGACCGCAAGTCTTGCATTTATGGCTAGTGTAAGTGCATTCTTTAACAAAATGCATAGACCCGCACTGCCAACACGGGCGCTTTGGGCCATCAATTTCATTTTTGATTGAGCCGAATTTTACATTTTCGGTATTTGCGCGATGTCTTGGTTTGTTATTCTTGTATTTCAAAGCTCTTACCTGCGGTGTTTGTGTTTCCACTAGGCTGGTGTCATTTTTGAGTATCGCCATACGTTGTATTTCTGCTGTAATCTTCTCCAGCGTTATGTCCGAAGTACTTTCAAGCATTGATATTAACTTACTGCGTATCTCTGTATAAGAAGGCGATTGCAGACCAATAACAAAAATAAGGCACTTTAATTGTTGATTTGACATTTGTGCATGTTGGAAACGTTCACATTGCTTGTTCACTCTGCCGGCGTACATAACAATGTCTTCGATGTCGTCTTTTTGCATCCTTAGGCAATTGTAGCGAATGCTGAACAAAGATTCCTTGCAATCAAACAAAGCTTTTAATTGTATCAAGGTATCTGTGAACTGCAACTCTTGCGGCTTTCGTGGTAACAAAAAATTTGAATACTTGTCGTATACGTCTTGGCTTAATTTACGAAGAATCAGCCGAACCTTGGATGCATCATCTAGAGCCTTTGCATCTTGGACGAATAAAGCTTCATACCTGTTGTACCAGTTGGTAAAATAAGCGTCAGACTCGGGATCGTAACGAAATTCACCAATGCTCTTAGATAAAACATCCATCAAATTCTCATGCCCTGCTTGTGTTGAAGGCTGTGCTGCCGCTGCACCGCTATTGTTTGTTAAAAAGTTGGCAAGTTTTTCTAATAAATCTTGCTGGTGCTTAGCAGTTTTTATTTGTTGTGTCAAAATTTTTGATACGACCGTTTCCAAGGTAGTAATTTTCTCTTAATTAAAAAAAAACAAAGAAATAACTCCACAAATCCTCGTCGCCACTGTTGTAGTTGTTACTACAATTAAAATCCGTTGTTCCACTCAATAAATAATTCCCGTTTTAAGTTATCTATATAAAAAAGGTAGAACGTTTATTTAAGAACTTTACACGAATTTTTAAAGATATGAACTGTACAAGGTCAAACTAAGAAGTGAAGTTAATAAAGAAAAAAGATTAATATTGTAACTGACAAAAGAAAGGAAAACGAGTGGGAAAACAAAATAGGTGTGTTGCCAGATTTTATGGCTTGCCAACACATTCATTTTCAACTACTTGTACTCAACCGATATTTATGAAACTTTACACACACATTAAGCTTCTGTTTAAATACTACATCAGGATATAAAAAGTGTGCTGTGCCACGCCCTTGCAAAGTAAACATTATTTTTCAACAACTTCTACTAAACCAATTCTTATGAAGCTTTGCGTACACCTTTAGTTACCGTTACAATACAACATTACGTTTAGAAAAGTGGGCAGTGCCACGCCCATGAAAAGTAAATACGAATTTTAACTACTCTTGTAGCTAGAAAATTGTCCCATGAAAAGTAAATATTCATTTTAACTAATTCTACTTATCCGATTGTTATGGGACTTCTCACACACAATTAGTTCTCGTAAAAGTACATGATGATAAAATATGTGGGCGCTGCCACGCCTATTTTGAAGTCGGCTTTTTTTTGCAAGAATTGTGTTTTAAAAGTTTCACTCTCACAAAAAAGTTTCCATATATCGTTCGCAGCTTACTCTCGAGAAGTAGAAACAAGCATTAATTTGCCGTCGGTGAACAAAATAAACAATATAAAAATATACATACAATATTTATAAAAAAAGAAAAATATTCGCAACAACAAAGTATTAACAAACACCGTTTTGTTTAATATTTTACGTACCTATACATTTTTTCATTTCTTTTTGTAAAGTAAATTATAATTATAAGCTAGTAGGCACACAAACAACAAATATATTTGGTATTCGTACCAAATGAGTACGAATACAACAACAAACAAGAGAAATGCCTACATTACTGTTGTTGCTGCAGAATGTGATAACCCAGTAAACAAAAATTTACACTTGCGTACACGGGTACGCTCAAATTCAATGTCTATGACGGACCATAATATAAAAGTAAATTTTTTGATACCAGCTTCACAGCAAAGCACAAGTGCCAACAATATGATCCAACATCAAGCTGAAAAAGAAAAAACGACAGAAAGTGTCCCCTTAGAAACTGATTCAGAAAATCCAAAAATCCAAATGGGTATTGATCGCTATTTTAAAGTAATAAATAATAAAAAAAGACAAAGAAGTCCAAGATCGAAAAACCTCGCTCCATTGGCGAAAATGGCCAAAGATGGTAAATCCGATGCGGCGCTCTCTGAAAACCGGTTTTCACTTCTACAAAACGACGAAGACGAAATCACCATTGTCAGGTCAAGCAAGCCGCCCCCAATATACTTAAGAGAGAAAAACTCAAATGAGCTAATTAAAAGGCTAGTACAATTAATCGGTGAAGAGGCGTTTTACGTGATCCCGATAAAACGTGGTGCGATTAATGAAACAAAAATTCAAGTAAATGAAGAAAATCATTACCGCTCAGTAGTTTCGGAGTTTGAAACACAAAATAAAAATTTTTACACCTACCAATTGAAAAGTGCAAAAGGCCTCCAGGTAGTGATAAAAGGAATCGATTCATACGTGGATCCAGAAGAGGTAAAAGCGGGTCTAATAAATAATAATTTTAAAGTAAAAAATGTTACTAACATTAAAAATAGAGAGCGAGTTCCCCAACCACTATTTCGTGTGGAAATGGAACCAGGTGATATGAAAATAAAAAGGAATGAAGTACACCCCATTTACAGCTTAAGATATTTGCTGCACCGACGAGTTACCGTAGAGGAACCACACAAACGAGCAAGGCCCATTCAATGTCTAAATTGCCAAGAATATGGCCACACCAAAACCTATTGCAAGTTGCGCACCGTTTGTGTCGTCTGTGGTGAACTACACAGCACTGCCAATTGTGATAAGCAAAAAGATGATTCCAAAATGAAAAAGTGTAGCAATTGCCATCAAAATCACACTGCAAACTACAGGGGCTGCCCTGTCTATGTACATGTTAAGCAGTCTTTGTCTAACAGACGTAATCACACCTATGCTCAACCTAATATCGACAATACAAATTATCCCCAGTTGCGCCAACCAGCTACCAGCCGGCCTTCATACGCCAACATTTTTAAGGCCAACCAGCCCATAGCGCAAAACATACCAAACAGCCAGTTCTCGTACGCTAATGCTTTGAAGTCTAACCAACCCACAGCTCAAAAACGGCCTCTTGCCAAAGAAAACAGTGGTTTCAGTTTTGATCGACTTGAGGCTTCAATAGAAACTTTAATACAAACCGTACATTTTTTTACAACCAACATGACCTGCATGATGCAGGAAGTATTGAAAATGCAGTCTACATTATTGCAGGCTGCATTAAACAAACCATGAACTTAAAAATCTGTTTCTGGAACGCAAACGGCATCCGCCAACATAAAAACGAACTAGAATACTTCATGATGGATAAACAAATTGATGTTATGCTTATCTCTGAGACGCACTTGACTGCTAGAAGTTTTCTTAAAATCAACGGATATACTCTCTACGACACTAAGGACCCCCAAGGTAGAGCTTGTGGTGGCTCGGGTATACTAATAAAATCGCGATTAAAACATTACTTAATGAGTGATCATTGTGAAGACTATCTTCAAGCAACTAACATCTGCATTGAAGCTTTTCATCAAAACCTGGTGATTTCATCAATTTACTCTCCTCCCAGGTACTCTATTACAGAAAATCAGTATAGTAGATTTTTTAATTCACTAGGCCCACGCTTTTTGGCCGCCGGTGATTACAACGCTAAGCACACGTTCTGGGGATCTCGCCTCATCACGGCAAAGGGTCGCGTTTTGTTTGACACAATTTCAAAAATGCGGTTAAATGTTATATCAAGTGGGCAGCCAACTTACTGGTCAACAGATCGCCGAAAAATACCTGATGTTATTGATTTTGGAGTAGTAAAGGGTGTGCCCAGCGAAATGATCCAAGTTGAAGCATCTTTAGATTTGCCTTCAGATCACTCACCAACTATTGTCACTATATATTCACATACAACATATTCACCCACTTTGTGATTTAACGATGACAACCACACGTATAAATTGGTTGAAATACAAAAAATATTTGAGTGCTCATTGCCCATAAAATATTCCATTAAAAACGCCTGCTGACATAGATGACTCTATTAGAATGTTTGAGGAAACCTTAAGCAAGCTGCTGTAAATGCTACTACTACAAATCTTCAGGTGAGATATAATAAAATTTTTGCAGCAGATGTAGAACGGCTTTTATCCGAAAAAAGAAGAGTTCGTAGAGAATGGCAACACTACAGATCCCCTCAGCTAAAATCTAGGCTGAAGGAATGTACTAAACAGCTGAAAACTTTACTGGAATATCAAAAAACCGCTTCTCTTCAACACTTTCTAAATGGGCTCGACGCAACACCTCAAACGGACTATTCGCTATGGAGAGCAGCCCGAGGCCTCAAAAGACCAGTGATATATAAGCCTCCATGCGAGCTTCGAATGGAGACTGGGCAAAAACTGACGCTGAAAAAGGTACTCTGTTTGTAAACCACTTGCAGAAAGTATTTACTCCAAATACGTCTGATACTATAGTTGAGCTGCCACCAGTCCTCGCTATACCAGATGTTACTTTGAGGTTCAACATTCGTGAGATTGAACACTATATTGCGGGCTTAAACTCGAAAAAAGCCCCAGGCGCTGATAAAATAAGCAAAAAATGCTCTTAGAGCGCCTCAAATGCTATCCCGCAGAATGGAAAGTTTCGGTGATTACCATGATATCTAAACCAAGCAAAGATCATACGAAGGTGGAGTCCTATAGGCCTATAAGCCTGTTGTCTAACATGTCAAAACTATTTGAAAAGCTACTTATGAGTAAGCTAACACCCATACTGAATCGCACTGGATGCATTCCAGACCACCAATTCGGTTTTAGGAGACAACATAGTACGATTGAACAAACACATAGACTACATAGACTCGTGAACGTGGTTAGAAAACCCTTCGAAGAAAAGAAATATTGTTCTGCGCTCTTCATCGATGTTTCTCAGGCATTTGATAAAGTATGGCACGCAGGTTTAATACAGAAACTAAAGCAAAACCTACCCGAAAACATCCTTAAACTTTTAGAAAGCTACTTAACTGAGCGAAAATTTGTTGTTAAAGAAGGTAATTTTCAAAGCCCTCCGCAACCCATTGAAGCCGGAGTTCCTCAAGGCAGCATCCTCGGTCCTGTATTATATCTGATATATGCCTCTGACTTGCCGGTAAGCAGTAACATACACATATCAACATTCGCTGATGATACAGCTTTTCTAAGTGTTCACAAAAGCCATCAAGAAGCCACCCGCAATTTGCTAGATTATATACCCCAGTTGGAACAATGGCTAAAACAATGGCGGATAAAAATTAACGAACAAAAATGTCTACACATTACTTTTACATTGTGCAAAGAAACCTGTCCACCTATACAAATAAATAACCAAACTATACTTCAACACACTGAAGTAAAATATCTCGGTGTTCATCTTGATCGTCGTCTAACATGGAAGTCACACATAAATGCAAAGGTGACCCAAATGAAACTAAAAGCAGCTCAAATGAATTGGCTCATTGGAAGGAACTCTACTCTAAGCCTAGATTGTAAACTTCTTCTATACAACTCCATTCTAAAACCAATATGGTCCTACGGAATCCAGTTATGGGGCACTGCCTCGGCATCAAATGTAGAAAAAAATTCAAAGGCAACAAAATAAAATACTCCGTACGATTACAGCAGCCCCATGGTATGTCAGAAACAAGCGAATTCATAAAGACCTAGATGTGCCGCCGGTTAAGACAGTGTTTTCTAAACATGTGACAAGCTACATAAAAAGACTTGAGTTGCACCCAAATCCCCTAGCCCGAAACATCATTAACTTTAGAGGCCACACTAGGCTGAGAAGGAGGGACACTTGCTCTCAGCCGAACACGAGAGACGTAAATAACCAAACAACCAACCGCTGAAACAAATATTTTTGTCTGGCACTGGCTGGACTTAAAAATTAAAATTTTAGAATTAAGATTTGATTACTTATTGTTAGTTCAATTTTATTGAAGATACTATAAATAAATACATATAACCGAAAAAAAAATATTTTAATAGATTTTCATTATTTTTTCAAAACAGAACTTTTGAACTGAGTATACGAAAATTAAAAATAAAAGGAAAAAGGAATATAAAAAATTTTTTTTTGATAAAATTAAAAAGCAATATTTTTATAAAATTAATAAGAAATTTGTCGCTTCGGTCGTTGTTTTTATTATGGGGTTTGTTGCTCACTGACTGATTTTCTGTTGACGTTTCAGTAATGCTCTGTATCATCACTAGGTTTTATTTAATTAAAAGCTCGTAAAACATAATAAAAAAGAATGTTTCAAAGTTATAAAGTTAATAATTTATAATTTTCACGAATAAGATTGCAATTTTTATATTCTTATTTAATTTCGTTCATCAGGAAAGCCATTAAAGTATTCAGTAGTATTGAATCAATAGTATCGAAATTTTACAATTCTAATTTTAAGTGGATTGGAAAATCATGGTAAACTAATTCCATTAGAAATATTTTTACCTTGTTTTTCTTTTAAATTTTTTCAGTTATTGCAAATTCAAAATATTTTTGGACTTATATCATTTTTCTGAAAGCAAATGTTTTTGTGTTATTTGTTTCTCTTTTTCTCTGTTTTTCAACATAGAATGTGAGACGCTGCGTAATTGAAAAATATTTAGATGCTCATGCCTACCTCTATTTAACACCCATGCAGACCTTTTATACGAACGTAAACATGAATAGCTGTGCTGATATAATGGCGGCGGAAATACGTGCGCCAAGATTTCCGGGATTTGCACGAAAATGGGAATTTAGAAAAGAAATAATGTGGCCGGATTTCATACAAAACAGAATAGAATAAATGGATTCATTTATTCCATGGAAACTAGGATACTTCAAGCAACTAGCTAAGCGGGGTATGAAACTAGACTCTTTGGGGGACTAGAAAAGCTTTCCGTGCAAAAAATCAGAAGAGTAGTTTTCCAGAAAAATGGGTTCATCCATGTTGGCCACAAAAAAGTGGAATCTTTTATATCTTGGAAACTAGGATACTTCAAGCAACTAGCTAAGCGGGGTATTAAACTAGACTCTTTGGAGGACTAAAAAAGCTTTGCGTGCAAAAAAATCGGAAGAGCCGTTTTCCAGAAAAACGGGTTCATCCATTTTGGCCACAAAAAAGTGGAATAATTTTTATCTTGGAAACTAGGATACTTCAAGCAACTAGCTAAGCGGGGTACTAAACTAGACTCCTTGGAGGACTAAAAAGCTTTCCGTGCAAAAAATCGGGAGAGCCGTTTTCCAGAAAATTGGGTCCATCCATTTTGGCCACAAAAAAGTGGAATCTTTTATATTTTGGAAACTAGGATACTTCGAGCAACTAGCTAAGCGGGGTATTAAACTAGACTGCTTGGATTAAAAAAGCTTTCCGTGCAAAAAATCGGAATGGCCGTTTTCCAGAAAAATGGGTTCATCCATTTTGGCTACAAAAAAGTGGAACCTTTTATATCTTGGAAACTAGGATAATTCAAGCAACTAGCTAAGCGGGGTATTAAACTAGACTCTTTGGAGGACTAAAAGAGCTTTCCGTGCAAAAAATCGGAAGAGCTGTTTTCCAGAAAAATGGGTTCATTAATTTTGGCCGCAAAAAATTGGAATCTTATATCTTGGAAACTAGAATACTTCAAGCAACTAGCGAAGCGGGGTATTAAACTAGACTCTTTAGAGGACTAAAAAAGCTTTCCGTGCAAAAAATCGGAAGAGCCGTTTTCCAGAAAAATGGGTTCATCCATTTTGGCCACAAAAAAGTGGAATCTTTTATATCTTGGAAACTAGGATACTTCAAGCAATTAGCTAAGCGGGGTATTAAACTAGACTCTTTGGAGGACTAAAAAAGCTTTCCGTGCAAAAAATCGAAAGAGCCGTTTTCCAGAAAAATGGGTTCATCGATTTTGGCCACAAAAAAGTGGAATCTTTTACATCATGGAAACTTGAGTAAATCCAATAATCCCTTCTAGGGCTCCCTACTATGGATTTTCACTTTGCTTTGTGGCTTACCCATTTTGTTTTCTATTTTATTGCCCCAAGTATGACCAACTATTTATCTAGTTATATTCTAAAATTGTTGAAATATTGTGAAGGTAGAAGATTTAAATAATTACATTTTCTCATGAATAATATTGTTTCCTCTTCAAACGTCGTAGGATTTAATTTAAAAAGTGTTCCAAAAAAGGGGATCAAAAGATTTTATCGGTCCGCAGTTGTAGGATTTCAAACAGCAAACGAAAAGGATATCAACTTAAATGGAAGGATTCTTTCGGTCCGCAGTTGTAATAAGTTTGGTAGGATCGCCATGTGGGGTGTAAAATATGATTTTGTGTTAGTGTTTTGTGTGTCTCCCTTAAACCCTTTATTTATTTTAATACAGCTGAAGGGTTCTAGATAAAACTTAATCGTTCAAAGGAACTGCCGAAACAAGTGAGACTAATCAATGAAAGACAGGCAGATGTTGCCGATTTAGTTATTCAAATCAAAGTCTGTATTATTTAATATTTTCTACGGCTTATATACTACTTATGATAATAAAACTTTCTAACTTACATTAGACATTCTTAAAATTATATTTGTTTCATTTCGGCACCATGAAAATGTAAAAGGAATTTTATTGCTTTCTTTCATTTACCAATGTATTGCATTGGAATGCACTCAATTTAATTTGACACCTAAATCAGAACACGAAGCCGTTCGGCGCATAGCCGGCTTAGCAGCCGTCGCCGAATTTTGTTGACAAGTGACTATTATATAATATAAGTTTGGTACAAATACAACAAAAAAATTAGATAATGCTTGTCGGAAATATAAAAATACTAAAACTTTTTTCGCTAGATATACAACTACGTGAGCCAGTCGACCGCCGAAACTTTTCATTCAGCCGCCGCCGAGGAAAATTATCGGCTTACAGCCGGCGCTTAGCCGCCGCTGGTTACTTTTTGGGTAAGCCGTCGCCGATAATCGTATAATATCGGCTTCGTGCTCTGACCTAAATATGTGTTACTCAACTATTATGATTGATCTGCATCAGAGAAGCAAGCCGATAAAAAATTCGGCGGCGGCTGAAGGGCAAATATTTTCGGCAGCGGCGGCTGAACGGCTTGACGCCGAATTTGAGTGGGTGTAAAGGGCCGTGGCAATTTATCAAACTGTTTGATCAAGTAATGTATGTATTGGTAATATTTTGTTTTGCTTAGCACAGCAACACATCAAATTCATATCATCAAAATTCATTTGAAAGTTGTTATGAAAAAGAAAGAACATGTGATTTTTTGGGCGGCAATGTTTCATTATTTATTAAAAAACTTTTTGTTTGTTAAAAATTAGTTTTTTTGCTCCCTTTTTTAATTCCTTTTAACTCCTTTCCATACGCAGTTCGAAGAGAGTTAAAATTTTGTGCGACATCTTTTGTTCCGCATTAAATGGTGCAGTATGCATTATAGGATGAGAGTTTACAAAAGTAGACACTGACGGAATTGAGCCAAATATATGAGTATTTGAATACGAAGTACATGATGTGGTTGAAAAAGAACATATAGTGCAACTTGGATATGGCATATTTATTGTTGTTACAACATTAATATTGGAACTGGTAAGAAATGTGCCGTTGAAACATTAGCAGATGATACAGCTGAACGTTAAGATATGTTTCTGTTACGTTTAGATTATTTAAACGTACTACATTTGACTCTACAGTTCGTATATCATCTTTTAAGGCAGTAATGGAATTCTGGGTATTTATATTGTTTGTTTCCATCAGAGATTGCATGGCTCTTATTTGATTTAATAAAAGAGTATGCATATCTTCTAAACGTTTAATAATTTGACTTTTTACCTGTTCTTGACTCTCTCGAGACTGACTTATATATTCTGGACTTATATTTTCTGGACTGGATTATCGTTGGAACTTGTAGTAGTAGCAACCGTTGTTGTTGTAACAGCTCTGCTGTTGTTGTCGTGAGCTCTTTCCTGTAATTAAATAGAGATTAATTATTTGTGTTGTGGGTGCCATTAGGTGGGAATGGGAGCTGGAGAAACCTTGCCACCTTAGTTGGTCTTAGCCATAGGTCTATGGGGCTGAGGGATGTAGACTTATTGGGGCAGTTGAAAAAGTGTTCATGTCGTGCGGGCTTTGGAGACCATCCGGGCATCGATATAAAGTGCCAGGGAATATGCGTTCTTGGTAGCAGTTGAGCATACTGCTCCAGGCGACTCTTAGATGTGCCAGACTTGAGCGAGATTGTCTTGGGAGTTGCCGCTTACTATCCGAAATTGCGGGTGGGTGGGCATTAAGGACTTTATTTATCTATAGCTATTAATAGTTGTGAGATTTTGGCAAGATAAATATTGAAGACTATGGGTGGCAGTACTACTCCTTGTGGCTCACCAATTTTTATCTTGCGGTAACTTGATTTTTGGCCTCTGAACTCCACAAACGCTTGCCTTCCATTAAGGTAGTTGGCAATCCAGCGTTTCATGTCGTTGGGAAGACTAGAGTTCATGATGTCATTAATCAGTGCCTAGTGATCGTCCGTGTCAAAAGCCTTGGACAAGTCTAGTGCAGTCACAATTGTGCGTTGGCACGGTCTGTGCTGATTAAGGCCATTGGCGATTTGGGTAGCTATCAGGCTCAGTAGCACCGATAGTTGCTGTTGGTGATCGTATCATTGGCATAGTCGGAGGAATTCTTCTTTTTCTCATAAACAGATTAATAAATTCAGTTCTCACAAAGGAAATTTGAAAGAGAACGCGTTCAACACAATACACAAAAAGACAGGACGGAGTACTCTGTGTCTCTCAAATGTAATTAGTTCTTTCTCCATAAAGACAGGGCGGAGTATTCAGATTCTCTCAAATGCCATTAATTCTCCAAAAGACAAGGTGGAGTATTAAGTTCTAACAAAGTCAACCTGAATGAGAACGCATTCAAGATAATATACAAACAAATTCTTCTAACTCAGTCGTTCAAAAAAGGATAAAAATTGAAAACAAGATGGATCTTGAATAAACAGCTTTTAATAATTTGCTAATGTTTATTCACTGCAAATAATTGAAAGGTGTTTTTTATCGGGGTTATCAGATGTGGCGATTTCTCGCCAAACGTGGCGATTTTAATACTTGTTTGGCGTCTTAATTTTCTATGTGGCGATATTTTGGCGATTTATAAAGTAGTTGGCGATTTTGTTGGCTATATTTCATAAGCCATAAAATTTGTTGAGAAACTTAGTCAGTATGAAAAAATAACATTATAAAGGGTGGGCAAATTTGAGGTTAGGAAGTAAATAGGCTGTCAAATGATGCAATGTCAAGAATTGAACTGTTATTCTTTGGCATTTATTTAGTGAAAACTTGGGAAATTTAACCATGGAATGCTACACTCTTGAACAATGAATTTTAATTGTGAAAATTGATTATCAAAATGGTGAAAATTTCACTGTATCAGTTCGAATGAGCCTTGAACACCAACTCGTCGTAGTTCGCAACAATTGCATATCACCAGAGGCAGTTTGCGCAACATTTTTCTTAAAGATCTTCATCTTCACGCTTATAAAGTTCAACTCATCGTTCAACTCATCCAAGAATTAAAGTAGCCTGATTACGAGGAAAAACTGCTCGAATTTTACGAAGTGATAAAGTAAAATCTTTACTATATTGATAGCAAATTTTCACACTTAAAATTCGTTGTTCAAGAGTTTAGCATTCCATGGTTAAAATTTCCCAAGTTTTCTCTAAATAAATGCCAAAGGATGACAACTTAATTCTTGACATTTCATCATTTGACAGCCTATTTACTTCCTAACCTCAAATTTGCCCACCCTTTATTTACTCTGGTAGTTTTATGTATGAATTTGTATACAATATGTATGTATGTATGTATGTATGTATGTATGTATGTATGTATGTATGTATGTATGTATGTATGTATGTATGTATGTATGTATGTATGTATGTATGTATGTATGTATGTATGTATGTATGTATGTATGTATGTATGTATGTATGTATGTATGTATGTATGTATGTATGTATGTATGTATGTATGTATGTATGTATGTATGTATGTATGTATGTATGTATGTATGTAGGTATGTATGTAGGTATGTATGTATGTATGTATGTATGTATGTATGTATGTATGTATGTATGTATGTATGTATGTATGTATGTATGTATGTATGTATGTATGTATGTATGTATGTATGTATGTATGTATGTATGTATGTATGTATGTATGTATGTATGTATGTATGTATGTATGTATGTATGTATGTATGTATGTATGTATGTATGTATGTATGTATGTATGTATGTATGTATGCATGTATGTATGTATGTATGTATGTATGTATGTATGTATGTATGTATGTATGTATGTATGTATGTATGTATGTATGTATGTATGTATGTATGTATGTATGTATGTATGTATGTATGTATGTATGTATGTATGTATGTATGTATGTATGTATGTATGTATGTATGTATGTATGTATGTATGTATGTATGTATGTATGTATGTATGTATGTATGTATGTATGTATGTATGTATGTATGTATGTATGTATGTATGTATGTATGTATGTATGTATGTATGTATGTATGTATGTATGTATGTATGTATGTATGTATGTATGTATGTATGTATGTATGTATGTATGTATGTATGTATGTATGTATGTATGTATGTATGTATGTATGTATGTATGTATGTATGTATGTATGTATGTATGTATGTATGTATGTATGTATGTATGTATGTATGTATGTATGTATGTATGTATGTATGTATGTATGTATGTATGTATGTATGTATGTATGTATGTATGTATGTATGTATGTATGTATGTATGTATGTATGTATGTATGTATGTATGTATGTATGTATGTATGTATGTATGTATGTATGTATGTATGTATGTATGTATGTATGTATGTATGTATGTATGTATGTATGTATGTATGTATGTATGTATGTATGTATGTATGTATGTATGTATGTATGTATGTATGTATGTATGTATGTATGTATGTATGTATGTATGTATGTATGTATGTATGTATGTATGTATGTATGTATGTATGTATGTATGTATGTATGTATGTATGTATGTATGTATGTATGTATGTATGTATGTATGTATGTATGTATGTATGTATGTATGTATGTATGTATGTATGTATGTATGTATGTATGTATGTATGTATGTATGTATGTATGTATGTATGTATGTATGTATGTATGTATGTATGTATGTATGTATGTATGTATGTATGTATGTATGTATGTATGTATGTATGTATGTATGTATGTATGTATGTATGTATGTATGTATGTATGTATGTATGTATGTATGTATGTATGTATGTATGTATGTATGTATGTATGTATGTATGTATGTATGTATGTATGTATGTATGTATGTATGTATGTATGTATGTATGTATGTATGTATGTATGTATGTATGTATGTATGTATGTATGTATGTATGTATGTATGTATGTATGTATGTATGTATGTATGTATGTATGTATGTATGTATGCGAACAAAATGTATTGAAAGAATATATTCAACACCCCAAAGTCAAGCGGTAAATATCTGGCACTAAACCAATTGCATTGAAGCTCTATGTTTCAAAATATGTTAGATAGTTTCCCGTGTAATACGGACAAAACAAAACATATGTAAACCCTAAGAACTAGAGAAAGGAGCTTTCTCAATCTTGGGTGAGAAATACAAACAAAAAAGCACAAGTGTGCCTGTTGATTAGGATAAGTGCCAAGTATGGTAAATTTCTAAGCCACTATAAAAAATAAGCTTAAAGCCAGGAAACATAGAGCTTTAATGCAATTGGTTTAATGCCAGATATTTACCGCTTGACTTTGGGGGCTGAGTATCCTAGACTATAGAGAGCTCTGACGATGGGATTGTGGTTAATCCCGAAAACATCAATGTTCAGTTCGACCTTTACAAAAGTCAAGAAATTGGTATTTGTACTTTTCAATAGCCACATGCTTTGAAAAATTATTTCTCAATAAAAAATTATTTAATTGTAAAAATTAAATTGAACGAACTTACGCCTGAATAATAAATTTCTTTGGATTTATTTTTTATTAAAAAAAAATTGTTTTAAAATAAAAAAAAAGCTTTTATATTATTGGCAAAAACTAAGAAAAAGCCAATTTGGCGATTTTGGCGATTTTTGACATTGAATTTGGCGAAAAGGGTAAATATAAATCTGACAACCCTGGTTTTTAGTATTATGGCTGCCTTCATAAACGCATGTTGCTTTGCAGTTCAACAATGTCACGTATTCCCAAACGCAACCGTGCAAACTTTGACAAAGTAATGCATTTTTAATGTCATCTGTTTTGCAGCTGAACTGCAAATAAACGCAACTAGCGCACTATTTAAATTGGTAATGCTTTTTATTGACAATGCATTTGATTTGCAGTGTTGTAAAGTATAATTGCTTGATTTCCACACTGCTTTGACATTGCATACAGACGTTTAGGAAGGCAGCCTATTTCTTATTAAAAAGAACTTTACCACAAATATTAGCGGGTATGTTCTGTATTTCATGTGGAATTAAAATGTGCGGAATTATCAAAGCATTGTTGTTGTAAATTAATATTTATAACAACAATGCTTTGTTAATTCTGCACATTTTAATTTCACATGAAATAGAGAACATACCTGTATAAAATTTTTTTTTATTAAAAAGGATTCCATCACAAAAATTATAAAAATTGGATCGAAAGTGTATTAAAAATTGGCTTTAAAATTGCTTCGTTTTGAAAATCGATTTCCATCACATACCTGAATATACAGGGTGTTTTTTTTAGATGTATAGAACTTCGAATTGAAATAAAACACAAGAAAATCGTTTTAATGTCCATCAATTTGGCTTTATTGGAAGGATAATTTTATGCCATTAATGTTGAAATATGATTTCGGGCATGTGGCCGCCGCGGCTGGCTCGAATAAAGCCAATTCTACAGGTCCAATTTTCAACCACTTTTTCGAGCATATGGGGCCGTATGTTGGCAATAACGCCACGAATGTTGGCTTCCAAGTCCCCTAACGTTTCTGGTTTGTTGGCGTAGACGAGCGACTTCGCATATCCTCAAAGAAAATAATCCAATGGTGTCAAATCACACGATCTTGGTGGCCAATTGACAGGTCCATTCCGCGAAATTATGCGCTCATCGAATGTTTCCTTCAATAAATCGATTGTGACGTGCGCTGTGTGGCATGTAGCGTCGTCTTGTTGGAACCACAACTCATCCACATTCATGCCATCCAATTCGGGAACAAAATAGTCGATTATCATGGCTCTATACCGGTCTCCATTAACGGTAACTGACTCTCCAGCATTATTTCGGAAGAAGTATGGCCCAATGACTCCACCAGCCCATAGAGCACACCAAACAGTCAGTTTTTGTGGATGTAATGGCGTCTCAAGGGTCTCATGTGGATTCTCTTCACTCCAAATGCGGCAATTTTGCTTGTTGACGTAGCCATTCAACCAAAAATGAGCCTCATCACTGAACAAAATTTTGCGATTTTGCTTGCGGTAAACTTCGCGAACTGAACCATTATTTTCGAAATAAATTTGCACGATTTGCAAGCGTTGTTCTTTTGTCAACCTGTTCATGATGAAATGGCAAACCAAACTAAATATTAATCACTTGACAGCTGACAAAATGGCCGCCAGTTAAAAAAGTGATGCCAACTTAAAGTTCTATACCTCAATAAAAAACACACAATACATACTTAAAATAAGATTGCTTACATTTTTGTGTGTCTCTCTTAAAAAGTTTTAAATTAATGAAAATTAATAAAGTTTTCAAAATGAAAATTAATAGGCAAAGCTTTCAAAATAATTTCAAAACCTTTTCCAAAAAATAAAATATAAAGTACAATTACGTACGAAGAAACATTTTAACAAATAACAACATAACAGAGGGGTAGAACAAATATCACGATTCGATTTGAACTTTCTCTCTCTTATGTGATTTACTTTCATCTGTTCATTTACTTTCCTAGCAGAAACTAGCAACGAGAGAGTAAAGCAGAAATTTACAAAATTACTCTCCCAGATATTAAAAAGTAAATGAACGCTTTACTATCAAAAATTTGCAAGTAACACAATAATAAACAGTTTGTACACCCAAAAAACTTAACATTAGCTGTTAGTACATTGTATGAAAAGTTAGACATATCGTAAAAAATTTATGAAAATATTACAATTTTAAGGTAAATGAACACAACTTAGGATAAAAAGTGTTACCTTTTTACTGTCCGTAAATAAAGCTTTATGTGTAAAATATTTAAATAGCAGAAATAAAAATACAACTGCTTGTACATAAGGATTTTTTAGTTAAAATATCTGCAAACAGTAGAAATAAAGTTAATTTCAATGTAATTGTGGAATTTTTTCTATTAATTTAGTTGAATTTGTTCTTTGCAGGAACTTGCCAGCTTTTTTTCTTATATTTGACTCACATAATATTTCGAGTGTAACCTTTATGATTTAGCTTTAAGGTGGAAAATTGTCTGGCACCCAATTCAAGCGTTTTAAACTCTTAACGGCCACTACTGCAGTCAAATTAAAGAAAAATATCCAATCTTACCGTATTTAATATTTTTGAATTCTTAAAAAGTAATTCATTAAAATTAGAAAAAGCTAACTTTTTCATGCATTTTTCAAACATTTATTTTATAAACAAAATATCTAAACAGCTGTTTGGCTAATTCCTGCTAGTAAAAATTTTACTAGCAAAAACTTGCAAAAAATTTTTTTCTCAAATTTTTATGCTCTTTTTTCACTCTCTCGTTGCTAGTTTTTCGAGTACGTGAACACTTTCCAGTAACATCTAGTAACAGACCTTGTGTTATGGTTTTTGTTCTTATGAATGAGTAAATAAAGCAAATTTTTAGAGTATTTGATAAAAAAGATGAAAATAAAAATTACACGGTGATTTGAGAGGTGAATGAGTAACTTCTATACTTTTAAAGAAATATAAAAAAATTCATAATAAAAAATTCCTCGTCTAAATTAGGCCTTAGTGAGATGAGGTGACTTGATTATAGGTATAAGCAGAATGATTTATTTTCAATAGGTGATATCAACGATGGAGACGAAAATGTTAATGTCAATGAACTGGATTTTATGGATGATTTGCAAATCGACGAAGAAGATGTCAAGGCTTTCGAACGATTCCAAAATCCTGATGGGGGCAAACGAACACTGAAATTGGCAGATATCATTATGGACAAGATACAAGAAAAACAAGCAGATATGCAAACAAAACTCACCGATGAAGGATCCTTAAACATTGAAGACCTTGATCCTCGTGTAAAGGAAATGTACGAAGGGGTACGTGATGTTATGAAACGTTATCGTAGTGGAAAAGTTCCAAAGGCCTTCAAAATTATACCTAAACTACGAAATTGGGAGCAGATCTTATTTATTACAGAACCACATAATTGGAGTGCTGCTGCCATGTTTCAAGGATCGAGGTAAAGAATATTTAATAAGGAAAAAGTTTTGGAGCAAATGCATTGAAGTGAAGTTGGACCAAATAAAATAAAAATTAGCCTATATGATCGGCGACGCATATTTTCCGAGTTACAGACCTCTAAAATTTTCATATAAAACTGTAATTATGCATTAAATGCATGAATTTAACATGCCAATATTGCAAAGCTGCCCTTAGGATTTTCTCTAAGTATTACAGATAGCGGCTTCGCTGAAGAATGATTTTCCTCCTAGCCGACTTAATAAAGATTTGCTCCATAACTTTTCGTTGATACCAATATTGACCCGCTATATTCAGAAATTTAATGTATAATTACAGTTCTATATGAAAACTTCAGACGCCTACAACTCGAATTTTTTTTTTGTTGAATTTTGTTCTTATTTTAAAATTTTCTATCACATCACCTAATTTTTATTTTGTTTGGAGCAACTTCACTACAGTATATTTAAGATAAAATTTGTATTCCTTAATATTTCTGTTAATTTTCATTTAAGAATTTTTTCCTCTGTACTGTCGCAAGCGATGGCTCAACGTTTCTACAATCTGGTTTTGTTACCTCGTATACGTGACGATTTGGCCGAGTATAAAAAATTAAACATGCATTTGTATAATGCTTTAAAAAGAGCTCTGTTTAAGCCTGCAGCCTTTATGAAGGGTATTATTTTGCCCTTGCTCGAAGCTGGCGATTGTACCTTACGTGAAGCCATTATATTTGGCAGTGTAATTGCTCGCAATTCCATCCCTGTACTGCATTCCTCGGCATGTATATTGAAAATCTGCGAAATGGGTTACACAGGAGCCAATTCGATTTTCATTCGTTATTTTCTAGATAAACGATATGCTCTACCATATCGTGTAGTTGATGCAGCTGTCTTTCACTTTCTAAGGTTAGTAAAACATCTCTTTGTATAGAGTTTTCTTTTTAGTTGTTGGTAACGATATTTTTCATTAGATTTGAAAATGATAAACGGGAAATGCCCGTTTTATGGCACCAAAGCTTATTAACTTTCGTTCAGCGATATAAAAATGATGTTTCATCGGAACAAAGGGAATCTTTAATTGGCTTGTTAAGGTAAATATGCATTTGAATAGTTATGAAAATTAGCTCTAATGAGTTCTCAGTTTGGTCATCTGACATTCGACTTAACTTCCACAAGAATAAATAGCAAAACAACAACATTTCACCAGAGCCGTAAATGAATCAATCTTTTTTGATTTCAATTCGTTATGAATTAGCTAAATTTGGAATTAATTCTTTTCACAACAAAAAATAATTGAATGAAATTTGAATAAACTCAAACGAATTAGGCAGAAATGAATTTCAATTCGTTTCCAATTCAAATGAATTTGTAGAATGAATTGCAACTCGTTTCTAATTCAAATGAATCTGTAAAATGAATTGCAATTCGTTTCCAATTCAAATGAATTTGTTAAAGTGAATTGCAATTCATTTCCAATTCGTTTCACTTGAATTGATTTTGAATTCATTCAAATGAATTAGAAATCAAAAATGTGTTGCAAACAATCAAATTTAAGAGCAGATCTAGGGGGAATGACAAATGAAAATTTCTCCTACCAAAATGAAAATATTCCGTACAAAAATGTAAAAGCCTTGTCCTAGATCCGCGCCTGTTCAAAGAAAACATGGTGTTTGGAGTTTGTTTCTTCAAAAAGAATTGATTTTGAAATACGCTGAACGACAAAACACATTTAGTATTCAAGAAGCAATTAATAATTTTTTTGGACTATGCTAGGTGATATACAAAACGAGAGTTATGTTTGCTGTCTTTTACATAAAAAATTAATTGAATAACAAAACGACAGTGATGCTTACTGCATATTTACTTACAAAATCAATTCAAATTTCAATCAATTCAATTCAAATGAGTTGGTAATGAATTGATAATTATTTTTTCTAATTCATTTGAATGAATTCAAAATCAAATCAATTCAAATGAATTGGACATGAATTGCAATTCACTTTGACAAATTCATTTCAATTAGAAACGAATTGTAATTCATTCTACAAATTCATTTGAATTGGAAACGAAATGAAATTTATTTGACAAATTCATTTGAATTGAAAATTAATTGCAATTTATTTTTAACCAAATTAATTTGAATTGACTCAAATTTCATTCAATTCATTCTTTTGTGTGAAAAGAGTTAATTCAAAATTTGTAATTCAACGCATGAATGATTCGAGAATTAATTAAAAAATGAATGATTTATTTACAGCTCTGCATTTCACTAATATATGCACTTTTCTCTTCGTATGAATGAATGTACTGATGACAGAACATCGGGCAGTAATTTTACGTATGCTGTCAATTAGGGTTGTTAATGGAATCCAAGTCAGAATATTTATTTATCAGAATTGAAAATCGATTCTGAATTAGTGTTATGAAACCGTTTTATGAAACCATTTTGCCTTGATTCGATATAAAGCCAAAATCATTTTCGATCAGCTTTTGCTTTGTTTACATTGCTTAAAATTTTATCTTTTTCGAGGCCAAACTTAGCCGTAGAGGAACCACACATGCGAGCCGGGCCCATTCAATGCCTGAACTGCCAAGAATATGGCCACACCAAAATACGTATATTGCAATTTGCGCGCCGTTTGTGTCGTCTGTGGTGAAATACACAGCACTGCCAATTGTGATAAGCCAAAAGATGATTCCAAAGTTAAAAAGTGTAGCAATTGCCATGCAAATCACACTGCAAACTACAGGGGCTGCACTGTCTACGTACATGTTAAGCAGTCTTTGTCTATTATACGTAATCATACTTATACTCAACCTATTACTTTCGACAATACAAATTATCCCCAGTTGCGCCAACCAGCTACCAGCCGGGGTTCATACGCCAAAATTTTTAAGGCTAACCAGCCCATAGCGCAAAACATACCAAACAGCCAGTTCTCATACGCTACTGCTTTGAAGTCTAACCAGCCCACAACTCAAAAACTGCCTCTTGCCAACGAAAACACTGGTTTCAATTTTGATCGAAGTGAGGCTTCAATAGAAAATTTAATACAAATAGTAAATTTTTTTACAACCAACATGACCTGCATGATGCAGGAAGTGTTGAAAATGCAGTCTACATTATTTTAGGCTGCATTAAACAAATCATGAACTTAAAAATCTGTTTCTGAAACGCAAACGGCGTCCGCCAACATAAAAACGAACTAGAATACTTCATGATGGATAAACAAATTGATGTTATGCTTATCTCTGAGATGCATTTGACGGCTAAAAGCTTTTTTTTAAATCAACGGATATACTCTACGACACAAAGGACCCCCAAGGTAGGCTTGTGGTGGATCGGGTATACTAATAAAATCGCGATTAAAATACTTCTTAATGAGTGATCACTGTGAAGACTATCTTCAAGCAACTAACATCTGCATTGAAGCTTTTTATCAAAACCTGGTGATTTCCAGGGTCGTCAGATGTGGCAATTTCTCACCAAACGTGGTGATTTTAAAACTTGGTTGGCGTCTTAATATTCGATTTGGCGACATGGCGATATTTTGAGGATTTATAAAGTATAAAGTTGGCTCTTTTTGATGAGCCATAATATTTTTTTGAGAAACTTAGTCAGTATGAAAAAATGACATTATATGTACTCTGGTAGTTTTATGTGTGAATTTTTATACATTTATATGTATTTATGCGAACAAAATGTATTGCAAAAATATTTTCAGCACATCAAAACTTATCTGCGAAATAGAATTCAATGTGAACTTCTGGAAGCGTTATTACAAGTTGTAAAATACCAATCAATTTAATTACTCTACTGTTGAGGATGAAGTTTATATTGCTCATAATATGTAATAAAACTGTAATCATATAAAATTGTTTTTTTATTTTACTTCTGAACAATCGATTTTATATTAGAAGTAAAATAATGAATCATAAAATTAAAAATGTAATCAAATTTCTAAGGTACTTCATAAAGCCCTCGAAAACTCAAATTTAATGGATAAGCTAGGAATAAGCATATAAACCAAGGAAAAACTAAGAAAGCTGAAGCTCTATGTATATATATATATATATATATATATATATATATATATATATATGTATATATATATATATATATATATATATATATATATATATATATATATATATATATATATATATATATATATAATATATATATATATATATTATATATATATATATATATATATATATATATATATATATATATATATATATATATATATATATATATATATATATATATATATATATATATATATATATATATATATATATATATATATATATATATATATATATATATATATATATATATATATATATATATATATATATATATATATATATATATATATATATATATATATATATATATATATATATATATATATATATATATATATATATATATATATATATATATATATATATATATATATATATATATATATATATATATATATATATATATATATATATATATATATATATATATATATATATATATATATATATATATATATATATATATATATATATATATATATATATATATATATATATATATATATATATATATATATATATATATATATATATATATATGTATATATATATATATATATATATATATATATATATATATATATATATATATATATATATATATATATATATATATATATATATATATATATATATATATATGTATATATATATATATATTTATTTGGCCCTTTAATATCAAGTGGCGTTATCAGTAAAACAACACACAACGAAATTGTAATAGTATTATTTTTATTTGTACGTTGGCAGTTCGGGTGAGTTTTTCTATTTTTATATGGAGTTTGACTGATTGGGTATAATCAGCTGACGATCAGCTGTGCTGATAAGGCTACCTGGTACTGAATTCGCTTTGAACCGAGGTTACACTTTTATGTGATTAGACCCCGTCGAAACTAGCAATAAATATATGAATAAGTATTACAGAAAATCGTCACCTTATTATTGGTTTTAGCAATAAACATAGGAAAAAGCATTGAAAAGCAGCAAACCAATAATAAGGTAACGAAATGTCAAAACTATGCTATCTCTAACTTGAGGTCTGCACGTAACATAATATGTAAGATGAGATTGTCAAATTCAATCGCAGAGAGAATTATGTTACGTGTATACTTCAAATTGGTGTTATCTCAATGTTATAAAAACTTTTATGAGAGCGTTGTTATAAGAATTCTTATAACAACAATCTTATGACATGAACTGTCAAAAACCACACGTACAGGAAAATGACTTAGTGTGAATGTGTGTGTTTATTAAAATAAATGAAAAGCAATGTTTTTGATAAAATGTCTGTGTTAAATAAATGAATAAATAAATTAAATAAAATAAATTAAAAGTTGTGTGAAAATTTAAAAATAAAATAACTAATTATGCGAAAGTAGTGCATGTTAACTCGATGAGCATTTGCATAAAATGAAATCTTATAGGAAAAGAAATATTACGTCTTCCCCTAGTATAAGATTAAGAGAAAAATCTACATTTTTTTATTATTCTGCTGACGTTTTCTCTCATGTTTTCCCAAAGTTAATGTCTCGTGAAGACGCTGTGTAAAGCGGGCCATCGATTATACAATATACTATGCGATAAATGGCACAATACTTTCAAACAAAATAATGCCCATCTACTACGGCATTTTGAAATTTTTTTATATATTTCACTTTATTATTTGTCTGTTTGTAAAAATTTTATGAATATGAAGATAAATAATGTACAAATAATTAAAAAACATCTAAAACATTTATTTATTAACCTTCTTTATTCGTTTTTTCCATAAAATCAAACAAATTATCAAAAGCAAAAACGTATATTAAATTTGATAGGTTGTGTTCTAACATATTTCTTCGGCCTGGTTTTTTAACATTGATTTCCAAACAATGGTAAAAAAAGAAACCCATTCAGTCCACACGTTAATTTCTTGTGTTAGGGCAGAATTTTGACAATTGCTAACACAACAATTTTCAAACTTATGTCTCACACCGGCTCTTGACGAGACATAAGTTTGGAAAATTTTTGTGTTTGCAATTATTAAAACCTGTTGCTAACACAAAAAATGACTGTGTGGTCAGTAAATGTTATAGTTTGGACACATCTTTGGAAATTAATGTTCAAACACATGCCAGAGCAATTATGTTGGAACACAAGCTGTCAAATTTAGTATGTATGTAGAGGTTTCTGCATAATTTGCTTGTAAAAAAGATTTGCTTGTAAACAGTAAAAAAATGAATGAGAATTAACGCCACAACATTAACGAATTGATTCACCCAAAAATCTTCAGTAAGCAAACTTGGTACAATCACATTCCTTTTGCCATCATTGTTGTTGTTCTTATTTGCGTGTATGTCGTCATCGGAGTTGTTCTTAGGACACAGTTTTTCTTGTTGTTTTTGGTTTGCGTCCCAGAGTCAAACAAAATTAAATTTATTTTTAGACAAACTCTTGTTATACAAATTTTTGGTGATCATTTTTTCTGTGTGGTTTTGTTTTTCTGCCAGCAATATTTATTCAGCCGTGGGTGCTGCTTTGGCTCTACATTTAGCCTTTGCTTTATATACATGTATCCTAAATAAAGAAATAAATAAATAAATAAATATATATGTATACAGGGCTTACTTTGGTAGTTCCATGCCAAGCGAAATTAATATAATTTAATGTAGGGATGGGCAAAATATATCGATATATCAAAATATCGATATTTAAGAAAAAAATATCGATATATGTCGCCGATATGGAACAAGTCCAGTTTAGTGACACAGCTCCAAATAAAAAAAAATTACATAGGAGGATAGAAAATGCAAAAATAAGAAGAAAATGTTAAATTAAAACATTGGGGGAAACGCTTAGTTTTCGAGTTATGAGCTTTTGAAGTTTTCATATATATAAACATACATATGTAATTTTCTACTATATTTTTGAACATATATGGCTAATATTGGTATCATTTTAAAGCTTTTAAATAAATCTTTAGCTCTTAATACAGTTTATACAAAATTTTACACGAACATGTTAAGAAAGATCACTAGTTATGCAATTTATTCAAATGAAAGGATTTTCGGAACAAATCCAGTTTAGCCAAGTAGGTCCAAAATAAAAATAGCCTATCTTATAGGGAATTGAATAATAAGAAGAAAATATCCAATAAAAAAGTTGGCGGCAACCCATATTTTCCGAGTTATGGGCCTCTCAAGTTTTCATATAAAACTGTGATTATACGTTATATTTTCCAACATTCAATACATATTGGCATTGTTTAAAAGCTTTTAAGAATATATTTTAGGTGGTGGTAAATATTTTAAAATGTGGCTTCGCTGAGTAAAGATTCTCTGCACGGCCGGCCTTCGGCCGGTGTTAAGGATTTTTTCCTCTATGTATGTCGAATAGCGGCTTCACTGAGTAAAGCCTTTCTGTACAGCCGGCCTTCGGCCGGGCTTAAGGATTTTCTCCTCTATGTATGTCTAATAGCGGCTTCGCTGAATAAAACCTTTCTGTACAGCCGGATTTTCGTAAACTCGGATTTTCGTAAACTCATCCCCGCATCGTAATGGGTTAAACAAATTAAAAAATTTTTGAATATTCAGAAAGATCTATTCAAAAGCTTTAAAATGATACCAATATTGGCCATATACGTTCAAAAATATAGTAGAAAATTACATTTGTATGTTTATATATATGAAAACGTCAGAAGCTCATAACTCGAAAACTAAGCGTTTCCCCCAATGTTTTAATTTAACATTTTCTTCTTATTTTTGCATTTTCTATACCCCTATGTAATTTTTTTTTTATTTGGAGCTGTGTCACTAAACTGGACTTAAGCCGCCGATATTTCCGAAACCGAGATATCGATACATCGATTCTTATTTACGAGTATGGCTTTCGATATTTTTAAGATTTTTTTATAAATTTTAGCCGTTTTTAAACTGTATACGAAACTGGCATTACTGCATGCATCATGTGTTTTTTAAACTGACGCGAAGAAAATGGGGCTTTTTCATAATAACAGTCAATAAGGAAGCACAATGGTTTTGGTATGATAGACGTTGATTCGGGTAAATAAATGTCTTCTGTGTGGAAATTAAAAAAAAATATATGTATCGAACCCGCTTCTTGTAATTTGTGTGGTAGACACGTGGGAAAACGCAACAAATTTGGTTACAGACCTAAAAAGCAAGCTTATTTGCAACTTATGAAAACATCAAAATTCGACAATAAGACTGAAGAAGATGCTTTAAATTTTTTGATATGCCAGACTTCTTCAGTATCGTCCAAAAGAGTCGCTTCTGCTGTAAAAATTACCTGTCCCTGATTAAAGAATCAGATTGACATAAGAACACATAAAGCAAAGAGTGCTCCTGATGAACATATCCGATGAGTACTTGTTTAAATAACATATAAGTGTAAGATGATGCTCTCGTAACTTATTTGATGCCATTTAAAATTGTGTCATTTACTTTTTAATATGGTGAGCTGACAACTGTTTTAATTCTTCCTTTGTTTTTCTTGAATTTTCTGTTTTTATTGTTTTTATTTAAATACGTTTCGATATATCGATGTTTTTAAAAAATATATATCGATAGTGTTCAAAAATATCGATACGATATGTTCCCCAAAGAAAATGGAGCCGGGGCATTTTTATCGAAGGCGGCTGAAAATGTAAAATGGTCAGCGGCTAAAATGACTGCACCGTGCGCTAAACGGCTGGATAAAATTTTTGTCGGCTGCGCAGCCCTTTTGTCTGCGTTCATACGATTCATGTCTTATTGACAAGGTTCTTACTGTTTCTTCTTTGAACTTTCATTGGCGTTCACACAATTCATGTCTTGTTGACGACATGTTTTTTAAGTCTGCGTTCATACGATTCACGTCTTATTGACAAGATTCTTACTGTTTCTTCTTTGAACTTTTATTGGCGTTCACACAATGCATGTCTTGATGACGACATGTTTTTTAAGTAGATATAGTGAACTGTTGTGTGCATGCTTATGTGCGTTTACGAATAAGAAAGCAAAACGTACTGATAGTACATGCACCCGAGTACTCGTTTCTTTTCCCCTCGTCTCTCACGCCAATAACACCCCGTCTTCACGAGACATGATTTTGTTCTAACATTTGTCAAACTTCATACATAAAAAATTCAGAAAAATGTTAGTGCTATTTTTTCATATCGACTTTGTCAAGACAAATCAATGGCTCGTGAAGACGCTATGTAAGTCTACGTTCATACGATGCAAGTCTTATTGATCAGCTTCTTACTTTTCTTCTTTGAACTTTTTTTGACGTTCAGACGATGAAAGTCATCGCTTAATTGTTTCTTCCTTTTGCGGGAATGTATACACGTGTGAATGAATGTGTGCGTTTCTTATATTACGAATGAGAAAGCAAAACGAATTTCATCGGTACATGAGGTTGTGTACCCGTTTCTTTCCTCTTGCCTCTCTCGCCCACAATATAACAATCTGATCAATAAGACTTGCATCGTCTGAACGTTGACTAAAGTAGCAATCATGTCAATAAGACATGACACCCCGTCTAGACTAGCAATAAATATGTTAACATGTATTGCAGCAAATGTCAAAGCTATGTTATCTCCAATGTAGACTGCCCATTTCGTACATATTTATTGCTGTCAAAATATGTCGCAATAATTGTTAACCAATTTTCATTAACAATTATTGCTAACATTAAACATCAAATGGTATAAAAATATGAAAAAATTAAAAAATATATTAAAATAATAAACTACATTTTAAAATAATTGTGTGGAATAAAAATTTTCCGTTCAAATACACAAAAATATATTGTTTTCCTGTAAATGCACAGGAAACATCTGGCTTGGCTTGCTTTAAATTGTGAGTTAACATAATTGTGTGTTCCCTGTTAAAGCAATAAGCAATATTGCTCTATTATTCTGCCGACGTTTTATTTTCCATATTTCTAATATATTTATTGCTAATCTAGACGGTGTGATTTCTCTATGCCTGGCTCTGGATTTTTGTAAGGTGGTGCGGCAGATAAACCAAGTTTATATATATTGTTGTCTCTTCTTTCGTGAAGATTCGTACAAGCAAAGACTTTTCACATTAGTCACTAATTTCAATTGTAATTCTCCACGACAACCGCACTGTGTGGAAATTTTGTTGCAAATGAGCTAATTTTACGATAAACTATACAATCAGTTTGCCACAAATTCAATATAGCAGTCAAAATATCTAAATATTTTGATTTTTCTGCAAGCCGCTTGCCAAGCCGCTTGTCAAACTCGAAAACACCCCATATATTACACAACAGACTTGCACAAACGTAAATTTCTGACATGTTTGGCAAGCCGCTTGCGTAGTTTATTTGGCCCTTTAAATGCTTAAGCAGAGGCCACACTTGCAAACTTGCGTGGCACTCAAAAATTCATCATTTTTGTATGATACTTTTGACTCTATACTATCGATCATGTTCGACACTCAAACCATTATTCAAGAAAAAATTTGACACGCAAACACAGAAAACAACAAAATTCGGTGCGCTTTATTGATAACAAAAATTTTTTATAATGAATTTTTTTAATTCAATTATTTAATTTCTTATTATTTAACATCTCGTCGTACGATTTTTTCTTAACATCTCACACAAAAAGCCTTGTATTTCATAAAAATATACGAATTCTTCGAAAATATAATTTTCAGCGTCCAAGTTATGAGGTTTATGCTACAAAAAATAGCTCTTGAATGACACTCTTTGTTCCCACTATAATTCAAAAACCAATATGGCCGCTGAGTGCCACTCAACCGCAAAAATGTTTGTGGTTGAATGTTGTATGATGAGATTTGCGTCTTAACTATCATACAAGCCAAAATTTGAGCAAAAGTGTCACGCAAGTTTGCAAGTGTGGCCTCTGCTTTAGTGTGAATTTCGAATTAACCTGGCCTTTACACATGCAAGTGCAAGTTCGAAAAACTCAATACACTCAAAATTTTCACTAACCCGCTTTTGATTTTGCTGTGCGAAAGACAGAGAAAAGAATACAAATTAATCTTTCGTTGATAATTCGTAAACAGAACTTGCATGCAAGTACTTGCATGTCTAAGCGTAGGGTAAAGGTGGATCCACATCTAAAAATATTTGCGCCGAACGCGTTCGCCGAAAATATTTGCGGCACAAATTTTAGCTTGTAGATGTGGACGAGCTTTTAAATATTTATCACACAAATATTTATTCACGAAAATTTTTGCGTCTACTCGCTCAAGCAAATGATAAGACAATAAAATTAGCACTATTTCTACAAGTGCGTCCAAACCAGAACAGCATGCGGCGCAAATTTTTGCGTTGTTCGTCAGAAACCAACAAGCCACGGTTCGTGTGCGTTGAATGTGTCGAAAATTCTTGTGTCGTTTCTGTGCGCCACATAGGTCCACACTAACTAAAATGCACCGCAAATATTTGCGTCGAACGCGTTCGGCGCAAATATTTACAGATGTGCACCCACCTTAAGAAATATCAAATTTTGATATAAAATTTTGATATTTTTTAAGTCCCAATTCACACAATGCAAGTCTTATTGAACAGCTTCATATTCTAACATATATCCTGGGCCTTGTGTTTTAACATTGATTTCCAAACATGTGTTAGAACACAAACACATTCGGTCCAGTCGTTAATTTCTTGTGTTAGGACAGAATTTAGACAATTTGTGTTAGCAAAAATTTCCAAACTTATGTCTCGTGAAGAAGGGCCTTAAGTTTGGAAATTTTTGCATTCGAAATTGTTAAAATCTGTTGCTAACACAAAAATGACTGTGTGAACAGTAAATATTAGTGTTCTGACACATGTTTCGAAATTGATGTTCAAACACAACACATAGCAATTATGTTAGGACACAAGCTGACAAGTTTAGTATGTAGTGGTTTCTGTATAACTTGTTTGTTTTTATGGAAAAAGAAAAATAGGAAATTTCTTGAGGTGTTTTGTTAGCACCAATCATATTATTGGATGGTGGTGCGGTAGAGATAGCAAATTTATATATATGTTGTTGTCTATTTCATGTTGGCAACAGTTCTTGTTTTTAAGACATCGTTGTTCTAACAATTGTGTTAACAACGCTGTCATAGCAGTAACAACAGCGATCCATACGTGACAAATTTAATTTTTCATTGTTATAAAAAAAAATATCACAAATATCTACCATGAGTGGTCTGTAAATTTTAACATCACACGATCTTAATTCGTAGCGTTATCTTTCACTTACATGTGTAAATGCTGCGATATTTGAAAGTTTTATTAGCATGTGTAAAGGCATGGTTAATTATATTGCGCTTGATAGAATTGGCGGCTATTATTGAGCCGCCGACTCAACCTAGTGGTGGCGGTAAAAAATTAAGCAAAAATTAAAACAAGTGCGATATGTAGATTCTTTTGTGTGTTAGTAAAGGTCTATTTAGTAAAA
>OY101448.1:105398985-105661485 GCA_956483635.1 Panzeria rudis | reverse complement strand
CTTTGTTCGTAGGTAGATGCATGTTTTTGCGCATATTTTTAATTTTTAGGTGCATTTGTTAAGCGCTTAAAATCAATTTTTAGTTGCATGTAAGTCCTAGCCCTGGTAATGACAAACCAGTCTTTGGAAATAATTTTTTTAAAAGATACGAAATTTGAGTTTTCCATGGCTACATGCATGAAGTTTTAACACTGACGACACTTTGTAAAAATTTTTATTTGCATTCTGAATGATACGTCTAAAAAATTTTCCTCTTCTAGTCATAACAGTAATACATACATCCACAAAAATTGTATACAAGGTGTTATGACTAATGAAGTCTATTTGTCCACTTAACTAATTTTTCAAAAAAATGTCAGTTAGGTCGGTTAGTTAAAACAGTGACGATATTATGAACAATGGCCGAAGTAAAATATTTTTATTCCTTTTTTATGTTTAGCACATCATAATTATTCTAAAAAAATTAAAACTTTCAAAAATAAAAATTTGTAAAGCAGTGTTATTAAAAACAATCGATTATTTAAGTAGTTACAAATTAAGAAAACAATTTGTTTGAACCCACTCCCTAGCCGCCTCCAGAATAAAGGTCTTGCCACGCCAATGGTAATTAATAACAGTAATAATAAATCTTTGTAATTTGTTGCCAGAATCTAATAATAAAAATTCTCCAGAAGAAAAAAAGAAACAGATTGGTTTTATTTACATCATAAAAATTGAAGAAACTGACCATAAATAGCCTAAATTAAAAATAAAATTGGTCACAAAATATAAACAAAAGAAATAAAAATAGTTGAAACTTCCGCAAATATAAAATAAACTCATCTGCTTATATTTTTAGAAAACAATCTCATCCTAAAATAACACCTGAAATCCGCAGAGAATTACTGGCGGCGACTTGCAGAGATGTTGAAATGATGGAATGTGATAGTAAAACGGCGACCGTATCTATGGAGATGTACACTGATCATGATGTTGGATATGAGTGATTGGAATATACTAAAAATGTTGGATACGTAAATTAAATAAATAACAATATTCTTGTAATTCAAAAATTCATAATACACTGACGCTCATCTGAGTAACTTCCACATTTCAGCAATACTTTTTCGCAGTTCTCTCAAAAGCTTTGCAAAAACTACTAATAAAATTACGTGTATTAATAAAGGATATTCTTTAAGTGAAATCTGCGAAAAAATTATAGGAATATTGTACCATTATAGGGCTGCCAGAAATCTGAACCCGTCGACCAGGACATTTATAATACATATCACAAACGAATGTACAACAAAAGCTTATATATTCCAAGAAATAATCATATAAAAGTGAACAATTAAACAATAGATACAAAACTTAACATGTAATTCGTAAATAAAAAACAATAAACAAAAATAAAAAATTGATTTAAAATTACGAGGGACGAAAATAAACACATGCGGCCATGTTCTGAAAACCATTTCGTTTTGAAATCGCCAAATTTCAGGAAATAATTCAACTGAAAAACTCATTATTGTAGCTTTTTAATTGGTTTTTATGTTTTAGATATTTCAGATATTTTATCTAAACTTAACTTCGAATGCTCTAAATTATCCGATTAAAAGAACAGTGTTTTTCGTTTTTGAAATTTTGCGATTTCATAACGAAATGGTTTTCAGAACATAGCTGATGGTCTGGCCAGGCGGCCTGTGTTTATTTCATCGAGTAGTTGAAAGACATAAGCCCCAGGCTTTGTGTAAATTTTTATATAGAAACGCTCACTTTCATACCCACTATTTTTGATATTATTAGGAATTTCAGAATTCTTTAGATTGAAAGTTCTTTTGCATTTGAACAAATATTCAAAAAGACTGAAATTAATTTATATAATTTTTGGCAAACAATTTCTAAAATAAAGCCAGGCGATTCCACAAAGGCTTTTCAAGTTTTAGCATAATGTTTTAAAAAAAATTATGGTTCTCCCACATTTGTCTGCAAATATCGTACAAATATTTAGCTCCGTCAATTTAACGAACGCACATACTGATTAAGTCTTTTTGAGCTTTTGTGCAGAAACACCCGAGTCTTGGTAGGAATTATACTTGCGACCTTCCAGTTAATAGCGTACCACAGTCTTCAGTACGCGGGTAACTAAACTAAATTTCGATGTTCCTTAGAAAACTAAACTTTAGAATTAATTCTTTATTCTACAGATTATTTGAAACTCATAAAACCAATTGTTTTGGTACTCATATTAAAAGCGATTTAGCAAAAATTATAAATTCGGAAATGTGTTCATTCTGAAAATCATTTATATTCCATGGTATATATTTAAGCTTGTAAAAAATTTTTTTTTATTCATTTATGTTTATAAACCAGATGAAATTACTGGCGATTGCTATTTTTTTGTTTTCTTATTAATAAAAATTAATAAAACCACTAAAAATGCTTAGCTTTAGTAATGCCGATTTTTCGAATTGATGTGCCGAAAATGCCGATTTTTTCCACGATAAGTGCAGATTTTTTATCAAAATCATTTGGTAGCCCTGGCCCCAGGCAACAAATCGGCAGCTTATTATTGGTTTGCTGCTTTCTAATGTTTTTTTCTATGCTTATGGGTTAAACCAATAATAAGGTGACGAAATGCTTGTAAAATTGCTTTATGTAAACAGGGTTATAACCTCTGTTCATAACGAAAATCAGCAGAAAAAAATTGTTTGCCTGCATTGACCTGTATCAAAAAATCAGTATAATTTAAGAGTGGACCAGGACACCAGGACAATTTGTCTAAAACCAGGACAATCCTGGAAAACCAGGACGTATGACAGCCCTATACCGTTATCTAAGTACTGCTAAATACGTTGTCTAAATACTGCTGCGCAACAAACAGTGCCAAAAACAGTGCCTTTCTTGGCTCATTAGAATAGGTTTATGATTAATTTTTTTAGCTTGCACTATAACTTCACTGAGAATGGCCAGTTTCTAATAAGCTTTTGAACTTTCTAAGCCGTTAATACAATTTGCAATTTAAATGGGTCGAGGAAAATTGTTATCTGAAGCTGAAAGTGTCAAAATTAAATGTTAAATTAAAAGTGTCAAAGTCAAAAATGTGTTAGTAATTTCTTACGAAATGAGACTAATAGGCAGATTTTGTGAGAAATTTCGTTTCTAAACGTTTCAAGTTTGTATGAAAAGTAACGGTAAATACGTTTCAAAAAAATGTTTTTCCATACAAATTTCAAAACACACGAAGCGTTTGTATTTACAAAATCTGGCCTTAAGTATGGAAAGAACGTGAAAGGAGGCACTTATAGAGCCGCATCAGCAGCTGAAAGACGAATAATCGTTAAATATGCTTACAGTTCGAAGGACTCATACATAATGCAGAGCATGTGAAAATGCTCTGCATTATGTGCAGACGAAGAAATTTAACGTTGAAAGTCCTATCGCTATAACCATAACTTCCATGATCTCTGTTAGGAAGAACTTCAGTTAAATCGAAATCATAGCTGTGCAGGTGGTGTAATGGTATGGGACGCTATATTGTATTATGGCACAATTGAGCTCCAGTTTCCTTCAACAAAAGTTAATTATGAAAGAGACCTAGAAAAAGCTTTTCCATTCGTAATCGCCATTTTCGGACCCTTTACCTGGAGATTCCAGCATAAAAACGTGCTAATTCATACAGCAAGGATGGTTAAATAGTACACTTATGAAAAGAATCAATTGCCATTGACCTACAGGCATATTCTTGCAATTTAATATTATCTTAAAATGTTTGAAGACTTCTTTCACGTAGACCTTACGGGCCTTGAATCGGGCCGCCCATTCGAAACAAAAATAAACTTAGACTACTTGCAAAATTGAATGACTTAATAGATGTGACTCTTTCAGCTTCAGATAAAGATTTTCTTCGACGCATTAAGTTGCGAATTGTATTAACGACTTAGAAAGTTCAAAACATTTTAATAATTCGCGGTGAAGTTGTTGTGCAAACTACTAATAAAATTAAAAAAAACCCTATTCCGATGAGCATTTTGATAACGGTACAATATCCCCGTAAACATTTTTTTGTATAGATTTCACGTAAAGAATATCCTTTATTAATAGACTCAGCGCTATTAGTAGTTTTTGCAATAGTGTTTGGTAGAACTGTCAAAAAGTAATGTTGAACCTAATCAGATAAGCGGCAGTGTAGTATTTATTAGTTAATCATTGGACACTTTATTTTTTCTTTATAGATTTGTTTTTTTTTTGTTATTCAATGGTATGAAAATTTTAATTGTTTCGTTGTACAGTAAAATTCGCTTATAGTCCACTGCCTCATTTGCACGGTATTTGTGGACTATAACGCGAATTGGACTATATCTTGAATTTTATATAATCCAACTTTTGGCTTATATGCGAATATCCATATACATAATTATTTCTTTTAACAATAGAAAAATAAAACTAACGCTTAGAAATTATTTCCTTATCTACTCAATTCATAAATATTGCAATTAAGATTGCTAAAATAAAAATAGTTTCTACTTCAATATAAGTAATATTTTTATAAAATTATCATTAAAATATCTATTATGTTTGACTTTTGCATTTTGGATTATATCTGCCATAACTTGCATATATTTAAGATATTTCAAACCACATCTTGGAGGCGTATAAGCGAAAATGGACTATAGAGATAATGGACTATATATAAAATGGTTTGCAGGTAGTTTACTTACAGATGACAGAAAAAATTAACATTTTGGAATATATTGCAAATTGTACTATAAGCGGTGTGGCTTATAAACGAATTATACTGTATTACAAAAAGCATTTTTATCACAAAATTTCAGAATAAAAAATAATTTTAAGAAATAGAGCACAAACTTGGAGGAGGCTCATCATATTTTTGTATAAAATATAAATTAGAAACTGGTTTATTGTAACGTGACGTTACAAATACACTAACCGAAGATTATGACTACATATTTATTATAAATATATACAAAACAATAATTACATACGCGCGTGTTCCGCAAATCACGGGGATTTCAAAAGTAAACTCTTAATACCTGATTTGTAGTGTCCGACCGAACGTTCGGTGTCGGAGTTCGGCAAAAAGCTGTGTTCGGTTGATGTTCCGCGTTCGGTAAAATTTTCACCGAACACCGAACTTTGTATAATTTTTTTATATACATACTAGAAGACCCGGTGAGCTTCGCCACACCCATCCCAATGAAATAAATTAAAGAAATGTTCATTGAAAAAAAAGCATTCCCTTCTTCGTGTACTCAAAATAACTAATAAAAGCAAACTGAAATAGCGAAACTATTAATTTGATTTTGGTTACACTGAGAATAAATTTCGATTGTAAACAATTTTCTGGTGGAATTGGAGAGAGGGAGGACACGGGGTAAAAATAATTATGCTGTAATTTTACTTTATCTTCACAACAATGGGGTAGCAAAGCACGTCGGGTGAGGCTAGGCTAATTAAAAATAGCTTTGTGTGGGGTGTAAGTCTCCCCTCCTCCTATACCAGCAGGATTTTGTTGAAAAGCGCAATTTAACCAAAAAAAATTAAGTCTCTTTTTTTTGTTATTCTTCAGATATAGGAAAATTAATAATTGCTTTGTATGGGTAGGGTTGTTATCCGTCCTCTTTTTCGCGGACACTGTCCTCTTTTTCCCGGACACGGACGGGAAATAATTGGCATTGGATATCCAGCTTATGTTGTAAATAATACAGTCCATGAGGAATGTGGTATGTTATTCTAAGACGTTGAATTAATAATATGTATTTAAGTTGAATTAATATTATGTATTTAAAGTAAAAATGCCCAAAATAATATACATATCTATAATAGGCTTTTTCCACTTACCAACATCTTATATTGAACATTTTATATTGATGTTGAAATATGTTGGTCGTTCAGCGCTGTATAATTCGTATGGGATAATTCGCAAATTGATGGTAGATGTTAGATGTTGGTAAGTGGAAAAAGCCTATAAGCAAGAATTCAAAATCTTTATTTTATTAACAAATAAGACATTTTAACCGAACAATGAAAGTTTATTTAAAGTCGGTAGTAGGAATGGGCAAATAATATCGATATATCGATATTTTCTTAAAAATATATCGATATATATCGTCGATATTTTTAATTTCGATATATCCATGTATCAATATTTTTTCCATATATATCGACAGTATCAAATTAGATATTTTTTTAGCTTTGGTTTATTTTTCGTACAATTTTTAAAAACATTTCGGCACAGTCTTCACCAAATAGAATATTACTAACAAAACCTTTTGTTTTATTAATAATATTTTGTCTATTCGAAAAATTATCATTCCTTGAGTGTAATTTTGTTGATGTATGTTCCATGAAATATTGGAGGGACAGTAAGGATCTTGGAAATTAACTCTTTCCAGCTTAATTATTTATAAGAAATGTACTTTTTTTGTTTTATTTTTAAATCAAATTTGGGGACTACGAATGAATTATCAATGTCGAAAATATATCGATATATCAATATTTTTATTCGATATATATCGATGCCGATCGATATTAGTAGTATGTTTATGGGGCTTCTGGATAGTATTTTCAGTACAAAAAGTGGCTCATGCCTACGCTACGCCCGGCATTTAAGTTTGTTGATCGGTACGCTACACTAAACATAGTATTGATGTTTCCAGCCCTGGAAGAGAATACGTGTGTGTGTGTGTGTGTGTGTGTTTAAGTTGTCTGATAAGGATTGACTAATTAGGTGTGTGATGCAGAGTTGACTGATAATGAGCAACCAATCAGGTAATTCGCTACACTAAACATAGTATTGATGTTTCCAGCCCTGGAAGAGAATACGTGTGTGTGTTTGAGTTGTCTGATAAGGATTGACTAATTAGGTGTGTGATAGAGAGTTGACTGATAATGAGCAACCAATCAGGTAATTGTATTATATTTGTGGGTTTGTGTGTGAGAGCCGGCGATTTTAGTTTGTATTATTAATAAGAAGAATAAACATTTTTTTAACAAAGAAAAAATGTAATACTTGTTTATTTTATTACATTGTATGATGATGATTGACAGATACGGTGATAATATATATTTTTTCAAATAACTAATACCAATTAGAACAATTGATGATTTTAATATTTTAAATAATAATATTTTTTATTAAAATATTTTTCAAATATTTAATACAAATTAGTGCACTATTAAGAAAAAATGTAATACTTGTTTATTTGATTACATTGTATGATGATTGACAGATATGGTGATAATATATATTTTTTATTCAAATATTTTTCAAATATTTAATACAAATTAGTGCACGCACTATTAAGAAAAAGCAATACATTTTTTAATAAAGAAAAAATGTAATACTTGTTTATTTTATTACATTGTATGATGATGATGATTGACAGATATGGTGATAATATATATTTTCTATTAAAATATTTTTCAAATATTTAATACAAATTAGTGCACTATTAAGAAAAAGAAATACATTTTTTAATAAAGCAAAAATGCAATACTTGTTTATTTTATTTCATTGTATGATAATGATGATTGACAGATATGGTGATAATATATATTTTTTCAAATAACTAATACTAATATTATTAATAAAAAGAAATACATTTTTAGCAAAGAAAAAATGTAATACTTCTTTATTTTATTACATTGTATGATGATGATGATTGACAGATATGGTGATAATATATTTTTTCAAATAACTAATACCAATTAGAACAATTGGTGATTTTAATATTTTAAATATTTAATACAAATTAGTGCACTATTAAGAAAAAGAAATACATTTTTTAATAAAGAAAAAATGGAATACTTGTTTATTTTATTACATTGCATATTGATGATTGACAGATATGATGATTATATTTTTTTTATTAAAATATTTTTCAAATATTTAATACTAATTAGTGTACTATTATTTTTATTTTATTACATTGTATGATGATGATTATAATTTCTTTATTAAAATATAATGCTTTTAATGCATTAAATTTTATATAAAAAAAGAAAAAACCCCATGCTTTAGATTAATATAAACATTTACTGAGCCAGAATATCAACAAAATGCCAGGTAGAGGAGACCCAATGCAATTTTTTGAACTCATCGAGAGGATAAGGATGATGCCGAATAGCGTACTGCAACCAACACCATCGACGTCAGCAGCAGCACAACAACAACAATTAATGATGAATTCCCAAGAACCAACACCATCAACGTCAACAGCAGCACAACAACAATTAATGATGGATTCGCAAGAACCAACACCATTAACGTCAACAGCAGCACAACAACAATTGATGATGGATTCGCAAGAACCAACACCATCAACGTCAACAGCAGCACAACAACAATTAATGATGGATTCGCAAGAAACGGTATGGCTGTCAGATGACGACAACATGGCAGAAACATCACCACCAGCACTACATCAAACATTGGGAAGATCACTACCATCATCATCATCATCACGTCCTACAACTACCAATACACCGCAGTTGGTTATTGATGATGATGATGATGATGATAATTTTGAGGCACGATTAAGTGCCTTACAGCATGAGAGAAAGCAAAAACTAGAAATATTATTAAGATTAGAAAACTTTAACACAGAAAAAATTAAACAATTTAAAAATAAAAGGGCGGGAATTAGAAAGGCAATATTGAATCTTTATAAAGATGAACCAAAAAAAGTCAGTCTAGAGGACTTCTGCATGAGTTCTCTAGATTGTGCGATATGCTTTGAGGAAAAGAGTGTGCAAGTTTTCTATTTTCTCCCGTGTTCCCATAATATTTGCTTTATATGTTTGAATACCTGGCAAAAAAATATTTGTCCTGTTTGTAAACAAACATTTGAAGCAGTTACGGAAATTTAAAAAAAAGGAAGCCGATACTGCTTTAATTCCAAAAATTTTAGAACAGCTCTTACCGACCTATATTCATATAGTGATGTTGGTGAAAGCTCAGAGGAGTGGTGATAAATTTTGCTAATTTCATTTAACTTTATTATATTAAAATAAAAAAATTATTTAATTTTTACTAAAAATAAAAAAAAGTGTTTTTCATTTTAATTGTTATTTATTAAACATTCGTTTGTATAAATTAAAAAGCTTTTGTTAATTTAATTTAACTTTATTATATTAAAATAAAAAAATTATTTAATTTTTACTAAAAATAAAAAAAAAGTGTTTTTCATTTTAATTGTTATTTATTAAACATTCGTTTGTATAAATTAAAAAGCTTTTGTGCTAATAAATATTCCTCGTAAAAAGATTGACATCTACAAATATTTACATTATTAATTTCACAATAATATGTATGTATGTATAATATTATTTCTATATAAAAATGGTTGACTTATATTTCTAAATATCCTTAGTTTGTTAATATATTTTAAAAATAAATTTTTATGTTGTTCTTCAATTTGTTTACTATGACTAATTAATAAATCCTCCAATTCAGCCGATGTTACCATTTTTATTTTTTTATTTTTAATAAATAGTAGTGATGATTATTAAGATTAGCGGATAACTAAATGAAATTTCTATATTTCTTTATTTAAATATAAATTAATAAAATTTCTAAATAAAATTACATTTTTTTCAGCACATATTTGATTAACAATATTATTATTATTATGATTTTTTTTACAAATATCTATATTTATATTATTTGAATATAAAGTTTTAATATTTGGACAATTTAAATCATTCAAATTTATTATATTTACAATTATTTTTTCGTTAATGATTTCTCTCAACCATTTAACTTTTTCAAGTCCTTTAACATAAACAATAGGATATTTTTTATTTCTTTTTCTCATTTATTATTATGTGTTTTGTTAATTCTTTTAATGTAGTATCGCCATTATCCCAATGTAAACCATGTAAGTTATTGTATAACCATTTATTTGTAATTTTATCTTTAATACTTAATTCTGTAAATCTTATTGGTGATTTAATAAGAAAAGTTTGCATTTCAAGATCATTAAATGAAATACAAACTTCTTTTGCATATAATTTATTATGTATACAAAATCCTTGAACATCGATGACTAAAAATGTATCCTGTTTTTCCATTATCCTTTTAATTACCGAAAATAATCACTATCATTTGTTGTGTTACCTTTCCCTTACCTATACATCACACCACTGATTATATGAATGAAAAACATTTTGATTTATAGTTTTCTTATTAATTATTTTTATTTAATTTTTATTGTTCAAATACAAATGAGTAATATTGTCCATCTACTACTTTTTTGAAAAAGTATTTACCGGACGATAAGTCAGCAATGACTTCGTCTGGTAAATGATCATATTTGCTTGGTAAAAAGACGACATTTTTTTCCAACTCTATCATCGTCTTGAGGCCAAATTTAGTTGATTTTCTGGAACATTTAATTATATGCATCCTTTCGTTGTATGGAATTTTTGTTAAAGGAAGGATATCCTTCACATATTTTTTTTGAGAAATATTATTTAAATATGACAAAGTATTGCTCATTTTTTAATTGTTTTAATTGTTTACTTCTATTAAATTTCAAAATACGACTGTTATTATTTACTTACTTGCACGGCTCTTTTAAACAAACTTAAATGTATGTGATTGTGTGTGCGTGTATGTAAACTAATAATTTTCTTATCTACATATTTATTGATTACACCTTACATTAACTATATAAAAATTTATATAAATATATGTATAGTTTAAAGCACACGTTCATTCTTGATTAAAAAATATAACCAGACCGTTCTGCTTTATTATTAAGTAAAATGAAGAACTTTACTTGTGAAATTTGTAAAAAAGAGTATAAATTAAATTCGTCATTAAGTAGACACATGAGACAGCAACATCAAAATGTAGATGGACCAACCTCTTCATTGAAGTGCACAATATGTAAAATAAATTTTTCTAACCGTGTGGAATATCAAAGACATATACAATCACATATGCAAACAGGGCTCAAATCGTCACATCCGTGAACGTACAACTCGTCACGTAAAAACGCCATTTTCGGATTATGACATACGTGAACGTACTGTAATCCCATACATTTTATACGATTGACGTGTCACGTAATTCATTTTAGTACGATTGCCGATACGATCACGGATGTGACGATTTGAGCCCAGGTGTCAACAATAATGAAAACAATGTTTATTGTTCAACATGTAAAAAGTACATTTTAAAAAAATTTGGCATTATCATTTGCGTACAAATGAACATAAAATAAATAATGCTGTAACTTTCGATGTAAATGGTGTCAGATGTGTAAACTCCGTATTTAACAATCGAATCGTTACATATATAATTGAAAATAACAATAAAAGTGAATTATTACCGGAAAACTTTTTAACTACAATTAAAGATAAGGTTATCGAATTGTTAAATGAACATATTCAAAAATTTACAAACATTAAATTCAATACAGAACTATTTTGCAACTATATGCTGGTTAAAGAAGACGAGGAATCATGTACCATCGATATAAAGTAACATCAAACTAGAATGTATGATTTAACGTTATCACTATCTAAAAGTGATATTATTAAAATTTATACTGAACAATGTAATGCTATTGTTGCAAAGATGAGTGAGTTTCAAGAACGTGATAGCGGTTGGACGTTAATTGAAATTCTACGACTTGAACTCAATATAAATAAATTTATCTTTCTGTTTTTTGGGCTCTAGGTCAAGGATCAATTAAATAAAAACTCTGTTGTTTTATTATTTGTGTTTATTATTCTCAATATTTCAAACACCGTCGGTGTTCTTCTTCAGGAATTTGAGTAAAGCCGTCCACTTAGAGTGAGGGTGCAATGTAAACAGTCACGCATAAAAACCCCTCTAAAATGTATGAGTTTTTTACCATATTTATTCAAATCCAAGTTAGTTAATGGTCGATTAGGTAGATTATTTAGAAGTTTTTTGGAGCTGGACTATAATAGAGACCGTAACCTGTTTTATATTTACCCATAGCAATTGATTCCATATATCTATTGTGACGAGTAGCCTCTTTCAATTGTTCCTTTCCATTTTTTATGTCATTAACTGCCTTAACAATGGCGGAACTACCCGTTGCTAAACCTCCAAGTGCTGATAATGCTGTTAGAACAGGAATAAGTGGAAGAAATCCTCCAATTTTCGGTACTGTTATAACTCTCGGTATACTAATGTTAGATCTTTTTTTTCCTTTTAAGCTTGAATGAACAGCTTTTCGGGCAATTTCAACTGCCTCATTTATATTTTGTGGTTTTTCTTTTTTTAATAGTCTCAAGGTATCTCTGACAGTTGTTTTAAAAAATTTTCTATTACATTTGGTTTTTCTTTTCTTTTGTTTACTTTTTTTAATTTTACGACTTTGAGGATTCCTCAAACCTAATTCAAATTTCTCTTTGGCTTTCATTGCGTTTGCTACAAGCCAAGCGTTAGCTTTTTCCTTTAAATTGATATCTTTAGCTTTAACTCTTTGCCAAGCCTTTTCAGCCAAAACTCGATCTGCTTGATGTCTTTTATTTATATCATTTGATTGTGAATATGCAATATCATGGTCTCTGCAAGCTGCATCCAATAAATTTATTCCTTTATCACCTCTTGCTAAGCGACTTTGAAGTTTTGTACCCGGTTCACAAAATTGATATCCAGGTAAATGTAGTTCAACTGGTAATTTATTAATTAAGTTGTTTACAAATCCTCTTCCAATCTTACACTGGTTCGATTTTTTCTTTCGTTGATATTTTATATTCATTTTTATAATGTTTTTACGCATGTAACAAGATTGTTATCATGAATGATGTGTTTTACGCATGTAACAAGATTGTTATCATGAATGATGATAATTCTATATATAAAGAGCTCTTTATAGTTTATTTACCTGTTAGTATTGCACTAGTTAGTTAATATGCGATTAATTGCAAAAAAATCAAATTGTTATAAGAAACATTGATGAATCGCTATCATCAGCGAAAAATATGAATGAAATTGTTCATAACGCATTATTGCCAAATTCAATACGTGCATTAATTGTGGGACCATCAAATTGTGGAAAGACCAACGTGATGTTAAGTCTAATAGAAAGTCCTAACGGATTAAGATTCAAAAATATTTACATATATTCAAAATCATTATATCAATCAAAATACTGTTATTTGAAGGAATTAATTAAACCGATAAAAGAAATAAAACTTTTTACGTTTTCGGAAAATGAAAAAGTTTTAAGCCCAGCTAAAGCTTATTCACATTCTATAATAATATTTGATGATGTAATTTGTGAAAAACAAAGTACAATAAGAGATTACTTTTGTATGGGTAGACATAAACATATTGATTGCTTTTATTTATGTCAAACATATACCAAAATTCCTAAACACCTAATACGTGATAATGCAAACATGATTATAATATTCAAACAGGATGAAATGAACTTAAAACATATATATAATGATCATGTTATTGGTGATATGTCGTTTAAACAATTTTGCAAAATTTGTACTGAATGTTGGAAAGATAAATATGGATTTCACGTTATAAGTAAGGATGATTTGATAGATAAAGGACGTTATCGAAAAGGATTTGATAATTTCATACAAATATAAGTATATAAAGCAGATTGTTAGCAGATAATAAGCAGATGGTTAGCAGATATAAAGCAGATTGTTACCAGTATCAAAGCAGTTCAAAATGAGTAAAAATAACAAATTACTTAAAGATCTTATAAAGACTAGAGCTGTGTTAAAGGAAAAAGTGAAAAATATTAAACTTAACGAAATAGATAGAGTAAATATGTTGGAAGATACATTTCAACCTATAACCAAACCTCTAAAACATATAATGAATAAACTTAATGATAAACAAAATGAAAACAATAAAACTTTATCATTATCAACGACTACTGTTAAAACTGACAATAAAGATGACGATAATACGGTTAAAACTGAGGATGATGATGATGATGATAGTGACGATGATAATATGTTTATTGATGAGTATGAGAATAATGATTCTAATACATATTTTAAGAACTCTGTTGAACGTAATAACTATTTTAAGAATAAAAAAAGCTTAAAAAGAAAAATAACACAAAATCGTAACGATGATGATGGTGTTGATGATAGAAAAAAGATAAAAAGTTATGATAATAGTCTAACACAGTTTCCACACATAAACGCACCCGGAACTCCAACAACACATCAGAAAATTATAAGACCTTTAACATATAACAATAATACAAATTTTATAGAAACTGGTACCAAACGAAAAATATTTCAACCATCGAATAAAGAGAATAAAAGAAATAAAATTGAAACAGTTGAAACAAAATTACAACGTAAAAGGTCGTCATATCAATGTAATGATGAAGAGAATAAACGGCAAAAAATTGAAAGAAATTTAAAACGCAAGTGTAGTTCAGAGTCAACTAATGATCATAATAAACGAACAAGAACTGAACGAAACCTAAAGAGAAAACAGTATTCTTCTATTAATGATTATGATGAATATAAGAAACAAAGTAAATTTAAGAAACAAAGTAAATTTAGCCATATATTTTCAAAACGTAAAAGTGAAACACAGCTAAACAATGATTAAAAACGTATTAAGTTGAACAGTGTCAACTATAATACAAATATGATATCATCACCATTATATAAAAATATGCAATTACTTATCAGTAATAGAAAGTTGGATAATGTTTATGGTTTTAATAAAAGATGAAAACGGAAATTGGCGGTATGGAAGAGAAAAAATAATATTTAGTAGAGGAAACATTATGAGAATAGGAAATAAAAAATTGAAAATGACACCCGGATTGTTTGAATTAGTATTTCATTCCAAACCACTGCATTACACTAAAAATGATTTGGTTAAATACAAAGAGATTCTAATATATACAAATGCACACAAACGATGTTACCAACCTGAAGCCCAAGTAAAGGGAACAAAAGCATATAAATATCAACGAATAATTAAGCATTTATTCAGTCCAAAAATAAATGTTTTGACAAGAGGTGAAGGTTTAACACTAAAATCATTAGATAATCGTAAACCAAACTATATATATTGGGATAATCCCAACGAATTGGTTGACAGACTACGTTTACTTCTTTCATCGGAAAGTGTTGGTCATAATAATCATAAAAACGAAATAATTTCTATTATTGAAGAACTTAGAGAGTCTAATATAATACATTAAAAAATGAGTTATTAATAAATTTGGAGAAAGTTCAGTTAAACAAAAATTTAACAAAATTTCAGTTACGAAAGAATATTTTAATAGAACATATGATATACTAACTGATAAAATAACTAATATAAAAACAGATATAGATAACAATGCTATAAAAAATTAAAATCTTATAAAACAATTTCAAAAGAATCATACTGAACTTGTATTAAAGGTTGAACAAATAATAACTGATGTGGAAAAGATGAATCATGCTATTCAAAATCATATTGAAAATTCTTCAAGTACTCTTAAAAAACAAATACACAATGAAATTAATAAATATGGCAGTAAAAATGAAGAAAGATTTAATAAAATTGAAGAATATATTTTCAAATGGGTTGCAATGGAAGAACTACATAAGCAATACAGTAATCAATTAAATTATGTTAAAAATGAAATAACAGTAATTAAGGAAGCCACTGAAAAAATAATTGAAAAAAATGAAAAAAATCTTATTGTTTATAAAAACAGAATAGATAATATTGAAGAATATCTGTACAAGATAATTAATTTACAAAAAGAAGAAAAAAAACCTAATAACTCAATCGATATACATAGCTAGTCCGATTAACGAAGCAAAAGATTGATAAAATAATCGATGTAGAAAGTATAAAAGAAATAAAGAAAAAAACATACATTGAAATACAAGATCTACGCATCAAACAATAACATTTAATGTTAACTATTGTTCGAAGAACTATACTAGATTATACTACAACGAAATGAATTACAATATAGATAAAAGAGAAATAGTGGAAGAGCTACACAAACAAGTTAGAAAAAATTTTAAAAGAAGACGAGTTGTAATGGAAGGAATTGATGATTTATGGCAAGCTGATCTAGTTGATATGAGTAACTATAAAGCAGATAATAAGGGTTTTAGTTATCTTCTAACAGTAATAGATACATTCTCTAAAAAGGCCTGGGCTCTTGCATTAAAACATAAAACTTCCCAAGATGTAACGAATGCTATAAAAAGTATATTCAATAGATATCACCGAAAACCAAAAAACTTACATACAGATGACGGTAAAGAGTTCTTTAATAATAAATTTCAACAGTTAATGCAGTCAAATCAAATTAATCATTACTCAACATATAGTGGACTAAAAGCATCTATAGTTGAACGATTTAATAGGACATTAAAAGGAATGATGTGGAAAGAGTTTAGCTATCAAGGATCATATAAATGGATAAACAGATATCAAGATCTTGTAAATAAATATAATGATACTTTTCATACAACAATAAAAATGAGACCTAATGAAGTAAATTCATCTAATGAAAACATATTATTAAATACTGTCTATAAAAAGTTGAAAATATTTAAGAGAGCAAAGTTTAAAGTTGGTGATAGTGTACGAATTAGCAAATATAAAAATATATTTGAAAAAGGTTATACACCAAACTGGAGTACAGAAATATTTAAAGTTAAAATTATAAAGAATACAAATCCCAACACTTATATCTTAGAGGATTATCAAGGACATGAAATTAAAGGTGGATTTTATGAATATGAAATTATGAAAACTGAATATCCAGAAACATATTTAGTTGAAAAAGTTATAAAAAGAAGAGGAAATTCGTTATACGTTAAATGGTTAGGATTTTCATCCGAACATAACTCTTGGATTAACGTTGAAGATACATCACTATAAAAGATAATATAAAAATAAAAAATCTGTTCATTAGAAATTTAAACGTTAAGATGTCAATAACGTTAACAGTAAATGGATACTCATCGCTACTTGTTGCCAACTATTTTCCACCTATTGAACTTAAACAAAACTATGTTTGTGGATTAATAAGCTTCGATACATATCATTCAATTCCAAATGTTGATCAAGAAAACAATTTATTTCATATTGGAGAACATAAAATACAAATTCCTGAAGGATCTTATGAATTTTCTGACATAACTGATTATATTGTTAAAAAATATAATAAGTTGGATAATAAAGGAACTCTTGTTATTAAAGCAAATTATAATACACTACAAACTTTTATAAAAAGCTCTGATCCAATATACTTCAATGAAGAAAATTCGATTGGATCACTTCTTGGTTTTAGCAAGAAACAGTTATCCGCAAATGAACAACATTATTCAGATAAAACAATAGATATAACAAAAACAAATACTATTAATATTGAATGTAACATTGTTAATGGAACGTATATAAACAACCTTTCTGCACATAACCTTCATCAGTTTTCACTCGTCGTTAGTCCTGGTTATAAAATAACAGAAACACCGACTAACGTCATTTATTTACCTGTAAATACGAATACGATAAACACTCTTGTTCTGAAAGTAGTCGATCAGGACGGAAAACTAATAAATTTTCGTGGTGAAAAAATATCTATAAGAATTCATTTAAAACCGATTAAGGAATGATTGTATTTGATACAAATATTATAAAAAATCCATTAACATTAACAGCATCGTCAATACAACAACAACATCAACAACAACATACACCAAATCATATAGTTAAACCTTCTAAAAATAAGAAACCCCAATATAAAAAAATAAATTCAAAACAAATTAAAACTCTAAGTAAAATTAATCGGGAGTTTTTACAGACTTTGGGATATAAATTAAAATAATAAAATAAATTGAAAAAAGAAAAATCATTATGAGTAGAATAATTAACATACTAGAAAAACCAATATTTGACAATTCGATTATCAAAAAAGAACTCCACAGTTATACATCATATTTACAGTCGTATAATAATAATGATGAAATTCGTATATCAATTCAAAATCAAGATTTATACGTTCTACCAAGTGAAAGTTATATATATATTGAAGGACATGCAACAAAAGAAGATTCAACAATTTCTTCATCTATAAAGCTTCTAAACAATTGTATGGCACATCTTTTCGATGAAATTCGTTATGAATTAAATGGTATAGAGATAGATCGAACAAGACATCTAGGCATTACTACAGAAATAAAAAACTATGCATCATTAGATGAATTTGAGAGTAATGCATTACTAAATGCAGGATGGGCCTGGAAAAATGACGATGATATTACACTTGTTAGTGGTTACTTCAATTTTTGTATACCATTAAAAATGTTAATGGGATTTGCTGAAGATTTCAACAAAATAATAGTTAATTCTAAACATGAATTAATTCTTCAAAGATCCAAAGATGATAGTAGGGTTGTTAAATCTACTTTAACAACTGAAAAAAATATAAAATTATCAATTTTAAATTTTACATGGAAAGTACCGCATATACAACTTTCAGATGTCTACAAGCTGGAAATGTTCAAAACAATCAATAATCGCATTCCTTTGAATATATCATTTAGAAGTTGGGATATGTATTACTATCCTTCTCTTCCAACAAGTACTACTGTTTTATGGAATGTTAAGCTTGCTACTGAAAATGAAAGACCCCGTTTTTTGCTATTAGCCTTTCGAGATAAGAATAACAAGTTTATACATTGTGATTTAACTGATGTCAAAGTTCACCTCAACTCAGATATGTATAATTTAAATCTGAAATTCGATCGAAATCGTTACGCTGTACTGTACGATATGTATTTAAAATTTCAACAGAGCTATTATTCACGCAACAAAACACATTCATTATTAACAAAAGAAAATTTTAAATCAACTGCACCAATAACTGTTTTAGATCTAACACATCAAAATGAAACAATTAAAACTGGACCGATTGATGTACGACTTGAAATAAAAACACTAAAAAACATACCATCGGATACATCGGCATATTGTTTAATTATACATGATAGAATGTTTGAATATACACCTCTCACAAATGAAGTTAGAAAAATATTATAAGCAACTACATACTATTTTTTTCTCTTGTTCCAAATAAATAAAAATAAAACAACAATTTATATTATAATTTCACAATATTATGAATTTGTTTTTTTCCTAAAACATTGTTTACGGGTATGTATAAAATAGTAAGAGTATAATTTATCCTTAATCATTTGAGTTTAACTCGTCGTTGACAATACATCATACACAAAAATAAAGAATAGTAATTATGAAGTTTTTCATATTTAGTATTTTATTTTTTATTCTGTTAGTTTTTGGTAATGCGTTGCCAATATCTAATATTGAAAATCCGGTTATTACAGCAAATGCAAAGAGTATTGAGTTTAACTTTACTCTACCAAATAACGAGGTTCTAAAAATAAATATATCATTCGTAATGTTAAAAGAGAGTCAACCACAAGAAATAATAGATTACGATATGCAATTAGATGAAGAGAAAAATGCAACAGAATTAACAGAGATGCAAAGTAAAAATAATATTTATACAAAACCCTTTTATTCGTATTTTAATAATAATTTTTTGAAAACAGCAGCTAACTTTAGCAAAACTGAAGCGCCACAAATAGCACAAAGAGTATTTACAGTAGATGATGCAATAGAAGCATTTCGCAACGAACTCATAGAAAAAGAATCTAATATAGGTGGTATTTTAGATGCTAAACATGTATTTTATCGACATTTTAATCTTTTGTATGAAAATGTGGAAATACCTATAAGGTGTACCTATGACAGTATATTTGAAAAGCAATATTTAAAAATAGATTGTTATGAATACCGAGAATTCAAACAAGAAAGAATTTTAAGCAATGGTGAAATTGAGAAAGTTCGAATGGAGGACTTAACAAAAAAATTACATCACATTAAAATAATTAGTCTGGAAAATTATACCCAAACATATAAAATGACTATCGAATAAAAGTTTAAACATTAGTATATCATCGACCGTTAAAGAAAAAAGCAAAATGAATTTGTTTATCACAAAACTAATCTTAATCATTCTTTTAAAATTTAATGTTGAAAGGTGTTATACATATTCCCTTCGCCAAACCAGTTATACATATGAAGAAGAACAACAACCATATGAAGAAGAACAATATTCATATCGAGAGGAACAACAACCACATAACTCATATAATTATCAAGACGCCCAACAACAACCAGAAAAAAATCATACTACAGTTACATTAGATGGTGAAACAAGTAAATATGTTAATTTTAGGGTTAAGGTTAAGAATCAAACATTGGATTTAGGAATACACTTATCCATTCAATTGGGATATGTATTACTATCCTTCTCTTCCAACAAGTACTACTGTTTTATGGAATGTTAAGCTTGCTACTGAAAATGAAAGACCCCGTTTTTTGCTATTAGCCTTTCGAGATAAGAATAACAAGTTTATACATTGTGATTTAACTGATGTCAAAGTTCACCTCAACTCAGATATGTATAATTTAAATCTGAAATTCGATCGAAATCGTTACGCTGTACTGTACGATATGTATTTAAAATTTCAACAGAGCTATTATTCACGCAACAAAACACATTCATTATTAACAAAAGAAAATTTTAAATCAACTGCACCAATAACTGTTTTAGATCTAACACATCAAAATGAAACAATTAAAACTGGACCGATTGATGTACGACTTGAAATAAAAACACTAAAAAACATACCATCGGATACATCGGCATATTGTTTAATTATACATGATAGAATGTTTGAATATACACCTCTCACAAATGAAGTTAGAAAAATATTATAAGCAACTACATACTATTTTTTTCTCTTGTTCCAAATAAATAAAAATAAAACAACAATTTATATTATAATTTCACAATATTATGAATTTGTTTTTTTCCTAAAACATTGTTTACGGGTATGTATAAAATAGTAAGAGTATAATTTATCCTTAATCATTTGAGTTTAACTCGTCGTTGACAATACATCATACACAAAAATAAAGAATAGTAATTATGAAGTTTTTCATATTTAGTATTTTATTTTTTATTCTGTTAGTTTTTGGTAATGCGTTGCCAATATCTAATATTGAAAATCCGGTTATTACAGCAAATGCAAAGAGTATTGAGTTTAACTTTACTCTACCAAATAACGAGGTTCTAAAAATAAATATATCATTCGTAATGTTAAAAGAGAGTCAACCACAAGAAATAATAGATTACGATATGCAATTAGATGAAGAGAAAAATGCAACAGAATTAACAGAGATGCAAAGTAAAAATAATATTTATACAAAACCCTTTTATTCGTATTTTAATAATAATTTTTTGAAAACAGCAGCTAACTTTAGCAAAACTGAAGCGCCACAAATAGCACAAAGAGTATTTACAGTAGATGATGCAATAGAAGCATTTCGCAACGAACTCATAGAAAAAGAATCTAATATAGGTGGTATTTTAGATGCTAAACATGTATTTTATCGACATTTTAATCTTTTGTATGAAAATGTGGAAATACCTATAAGGTGTACCTATGACAGTATATTTGAAAAGCAATATTTAAAAATAGATTGTTATGAATACCGAGAATTCAAACAAGAAAGAATTTTAAGCAATGGTGAAATTGAGAAAGTTCGAATGGAGGACTTAACAAAAAAATTACATCACATTAAAATAATTAGTCTGGAAAATTATACCCAAACATATAAAATGACTATCGAATAAAAGTTTAAACATTAGTATATCATCGACCGTTAAAGAAAAAAGCAAAATGAATTTGTTTATCACAAAACTAATCTTAATCATTCTTTTAAAATTTAATGTTGAAAGGTGTTATACATATTCCCTTCGCCAAACCAGTTATACATATGAAGAAGAACAACAACCATATGAAGAAGAACAATATTCATATCGAGAGGAACAACAACCACATAACTCATATAATTATCAAGACGCCCAACAACAACCAGAAAAAAATCATACTACAGTTACATTAGATGGTGAAACAAGTAAATATGTTAATTTTAGGGTTAAGGTTAAGAATCAAACATTGGATTTAGGAATACACTTATCCATTCAATTAAATCCTTCAACATCAGACAACTATTTTACAACAACAACAACAACAGCAAAACCCACAACAGATTACGTTAGACAATCACGAAGTGATACTCATTTTACTGTAGATGAGCTAATCGACACGTTCAGAAAAGAGTTAATTGAAAAAGAAATTAACATTGGTGGTGTCATTAAAAGTAGCAAAGTTTTTCATCGTCATTTTAACTTAAAACATGAACTCTATCAAATAAGAGTTCGCTGTAGCTATTATAGTAACTACGAATATCAGAAACTTAATATTTACTGTTTTGAATATAATGCCGAAAACGATAAACCAATATATCCAATTGAAAGAAATCATATTGATAATAATGAATTGAGTTATCTCACTGATCGATATTCTAATCGTATATATATAAAAACCATTAACGTAAAAGATTATTCTCAAACATTACATATGAGCATACAGTATTAATAAACATACAGTATGTCACTCATAACGACACTTAAAGCAATATTCAACTTTTTAAAATCATCATCTACCATAATTTTTAATGAATATAAAAATAAGCTTATTAATATTCAGTCAAAACTTGAATATGTAAAAAACATGAAAACAATAAAAAATAAATATGGTTCACATTTTGAGGATTGTATTTGGTCTAATGAAAACAATACATGCGGCCCCGACACCTGTCAATGTCACTACCAGAAATTGAAAAGTAAACAGGCTGAAGATGAAGCTTTACAAATTATCAACTTTTATAATTTAATAAAATGTAAAAAATGTATTTATAGTAAAAATTAGTTATTTATTTTTTAAAAAATATAAAGCTAATCATACAACAACAAAAAATTTATTTCTTTTTCTAAATAAATTAGTAGTAGTTATTTGATAATACAACACCAAAAAAATGTTTATTCTTTTTATTAATAATACAAACTAAAATCGCCGGCTCTCACACACAAACCCACAAATATAATACAATTACCTGATTGGTTGCTCATTATCAGTCAACTCTCTATCACACACCTAATTAGTCAATCCTTATCAGACAACTCAAACACACACACGTATTCTCTTCCAGGGCTGGAAACATCAATACTATGTTTAGTGTAGCGAATTACCTGATTGGTTGCTCATTATCAGTCAACTCTGCATCACACACCTAATTAGTCAATCCTTATCAGACAACTTAAACACACACACACACACACATGTATTCTCTTCCAGGGCTGGAAACATCAATACTATGTTTAGTGTAGCGTACCGATCAACAAACTTAAATGCCGGGCGTAGCGTAGGCATGAGCCACTTTTTGTACTGAAAATACTATCCAGAAGCCCCATAAACATACTACTGATATTTAAAAATGTATCGATATCGATATATATATATATATCGATATGTTGTTTTCACTTGCCCATCCCTAGTTGGTGGTAGCCCTAAATTTAGAAATATTTGATGTGTAATCGGTTGAACTTTAACTATTTTTGGGTTCTCAGATGATGAAGAACTACTTTTTAATGAATTCTTTTGCTATAAACCTTTTTTATAAGTATAAAGGACAAAACTATGAGTTTAAAAAATTTTCCTCAACATTTTAAATTATATTTGAAGTGCTGATAAATATAGAACATTAACTTCGATTTATGCATTTATGTATTAAAATGTTCTCAAATGTGTATATACTTATGTACGTAAAACATTGGTCGGCGTCAGTGTTGCCATATTTTTTTCTCGATAATCTTCCCTCAAAAACCTTCTTTCAGTTAAAATTTATATTATTTAAAACAACGCGAGAAATATACGAACATAAAACTAACAAACATGAAATATTTACTTTGAGGAAGGAGCTTATCACATTCAGACACTGTTAGACTTTAAAAGAAGAATCTAAGTACCCATTTCCCTCGATGTACATGATATATGTATAAGTACGTTGGTGCATCATGAATATATTGATAATTTTTAATGACAAACCGAGTAAATCTAAAAAAGATAGAACGCTCAAAAAATTAATTTTGTGAGGAACCTATGAACGATCAATTGAGTCTAATAGCTTCCGAATAGCTTTCTAGTTCAGATTCATCGAAGCTTATTTGTAAGACTCTGCTGAAATCTCATCAAAAATTTCTACTGGGCAACAAATCACCTTAGGCTAGATTTAATACATATTTTTTATATTTTTTGAAGAATATTTATACAGCAAACACTCGTGTTTCATTTCCAATTGATTATGATATGCTAAAAATATTTCATCACATTTAAAACACGTTTTATTATAGAAATAAATTCAGAAAAGTGCGATATGGACTCGTACACCAAGGCTTCGGTACGAATACTTTATACATATATCCCTTTATGCCTTTTGGCGATTTTCGTATATATGTAGGGCCTCTTTTAATGTTTTCGTTTAAAGATTTTTTCGGGCGAATTTTGTGGTTTTTGTGATTGTTACCCTTTTTCAGCCACTAAATATACAAATATTAAAAAAGTAGCAACAATATGTCCGCTTGTTTTTTGTTCTCATGATGATGCTTTTGATATTTGGTGCATACCTTAGTTAGATCCGATGATAAAATGTTAACGAACTTACTCGTTTTACACCTTTTTGCCCCTTAGCTTTTGAATTTCTTAAAAACCCTTATTGGATACGTGCATCGAAAAAGAAACCTACATAAAAAATTTTTTTCTATTCAAAATAAACATTCAAAGTACATAACAAATAGTTGTGCAGGAAAAAAAGTACAAAAAAGAGCTCCTAATTTTACGCTTTATATATCCAAACATTAAAAAACTACCAATTGCATTTGATGGCTTCTAAATGAGAGAAGCAAACATTTTAAATTTCATTTCTATCTTTGTTATATTAGGAGATAACGAAAAAGTACCAAAATTATATTTTTACACTTTTTCGGCCCCTAAATGTACAAATTTCAAAAAAAGTACCAAAGACCTGTCCGCCCATTTTTCGATCTTATTATGATGCTTTTGAAATTTTATGCCTACCTTACTTAGATTCGGAGATATATAATTACCGATTTCACTCGTTTGTACCCCTTTTAATCTCCTTAGAATTTAAGTTTTCAAAAATCTCTTCTTGGTGCATGTATACAAATTTATTCATTCAGTATGTATAGCAATGTGAATAGAAAATACTTGTATGGAAAAAAATACCAAAAAGGGCTACCAGTTTTACCCGTTATATATTCGAATTTCAAAAAAAACCACATGTGTTTAGGGGCTTCGTAAGGAGAGATGAATGCATTTCAAATTTAATATATATCTTGATTACTTTAACAAAAAAGTACCAAAATTATATTTTTATCCTTTTTCGGCCCATAAATGTACAAATTTTAAAAACTACCAAACATCGGTCCGGTCATTTTTCCATCTTATCATGATGCTTTTGGAATTTTATGTCTACTTTACTTAGATTCGGAGATATAAAGTTACCGATTTTACCCGTTTTTATCCCTTTTAATCCCCTTAGAATTTAAATTTTCAAAAATCTCTTCTTAGTGAATATATACAATCATATGCATTCAGTATGTATATCAATGTGCATAAAAAAGAGTTGTATGGAAAAATGTACCAAAAAGAGCTACCAATTTTACCCTTTATGTATTTGAATTTCAAAAAAGTGCCAAAATGTGTTTGAGGGCTTCGCAAGCGGAGAAGAATGCATTTCAAATTTAGTGTCTATCTTCATTAGCTTAGGAGATAAACGGTTAACAAAAAAGTACCAAAATTATACTTTTACCCTTTTTCGGCCCCTAAATGTACAAATTTCATAAAAGGTACCAAACACCTGTCCGCTCATTGTTCTATGATATTATAATGCTTTTGGAATTTTATGTCTACTCTACTTAGATTCGAAGATATAAAGTTACCGATTTTACGGAGGTCATTTTGTTGATATTTGTATGGGAATACATAGGAAAATCTAAATGTCATATCTCCGCAACCACTGCGCCGATTTCGTGCAAACTTCACTTAAACCATCTACAGACCATCCCCAACGTACTTTAAAATTTTGGTTGAAATCGCTCTACCCGTTTCCGCAGTTAGTGGTGACATCAAAGTGTACACTTCTTTTTATATATATATATATATATATATATATATATAGATTTATAATCATCAAACATAGACAAATATGCAGTCCTATAAAATATTATCGAAAAAAGCAACGTAGTACGAATTTGTTCATTTTGTATTTATTAAATAAATGAGTTATAATTAAAAAAAGGTTATTAATATGATTATTTCGAATGTATTTGCTTTGTGAATCCAAATTGATTATTAGGCTAAGCTTCGTAACGATATATTCAGAAAGAATTGGGCTTGATTAATATTCCAAGGAACAAGGGAAAAATTAACATCAACTTAATTTTTCAACGTACACAGCAGAACATAGTAGCGCCACTTTCGGAAGCCGCTACACTTCCATCTTCAGTCTCACGTGTATTTGATTATCACCACTTGTCAGGTGGCTCTGTTGAATGTGATACACGTGAGCACTGACGATGGAAGTGTAGCGGCTTCCGAAAGTGGCGCTACTCTGTTCTGCTGTATACGTTGAAAAATTAAGTTGATGTTAACTTTTCCCTTGTTCCTTCGATTATTAATCAAGCCTAATTCTTTCTCAATATAACATTACGAACCTTAGCCTAATAATCAATTTGGATTCACAAAGCAAATACGTTCGAAATAATCATATTAATAAACAATTTAGCTACTGGCTTGAGCTTTTGACATGTTTACATGTTCATATATACTTAAGTATAAAATCAAACCAAAAAAGCTTCTCTTGAGTAGAACAAAAATCAGAAAAATGGGAATGAAGAAAAATAAACCGATGGCAACGCTGCGAAAGTGCACTTTAATATCAACTTGAGAGTGATTTAATTCTCGTATTAAATTTTCACGAAAAAGTTGTTTACACACATTTAACAGAGCCACCTGACAAGTGTTGATAAGCAAATACACGTGAGCACTGACGATGGAAGTGTAGCGGCTTCCAAAAGTGGCGCTACTCTGTTCTGCTGTATACGTTGAAAAATTACGTTGATGTTAATTTTTCCCTTGTTCCTTGGAATATTAATCAAGCCCAATTCTTTCTGAATATAACGCCCCGATGTAAACTTGTTTGCAGCTTTCATTTATTTATCCATTACATTTAATTTCGTATACTACATTACTTTGGTCTTGTTTGTTTAACTTTGTTTTTAAATTTGTAAATAGTGTATTTGTTGTTTTATTTGGTTTGTGTGCAAATATAATTCCCTCTTCGTTAATTATCTCTTTAATTTTAGTGTTCTCCGTAAGTTTTGGAATGTAAGACAAAGTTACATATTTGGTGTTGCCAGATGTAGATTTAGTGTTATTGTTTTTGGCTGTGGTTTATGGATTTGTGAATTAACTTATTTATCAAGTATGTGGGATAATTGTTATTTTTTAATATTTCTTTGATAATTTTAATATTTTTGTCCTTGTATTTGTCATGACTTAAAATTAAAACTTTATTAATAAAATTGGAAATTGTATTTGTTTCTTGTTTTATAGGTTGTGTTGAATTGTAATTTATTATCCTGCCAGAAGTTATATCTTTCATTTACCAATCTGTTATGACTCTGATCTTTTGTCTAATAATTTTCATGTCCAAAAAGGGTAGCGAATTTTCCACTTGTTTCTCCATTGTGAATTTAAGTTTGCAATGGTAATTGTTGAATAATTCCAAAATAGTTTTCTCCTCCTTACTTTTTATGATTGCAAACAAATCGTCCACATACTTTGTTATTAATTTAATTTCAATATTCTTATCCCTTAATTATTCTATAGTTTTTTCTAAAAGAGTATCTAACACAATGTCGGCGATAGTCGGAGAGAGAGGGTTTCCCATTGGCATTCCATATATTTGGTTATATATTGTGTTGTCATACATAAAATAATTATTTTCGTTTAGACAAAATTGTAGTAGTTTTAAAAATTGTCTTTTAGGTATTTTTGTGTGATTTTTCAAACTGTCCCATTTCTCCATGATATTTCTTATAGCTAAGTGTATAGGTATGTTTGTAAATAACGATACCACGTCCAATGATACAAAAATCTCGTCGCTGTCCAAAATAATTTCTTCCAATCTTGTTTTTAGTTCGATAGAGTTTTTTAAGTTGTATTCCGTTGAAATCGCGTTCTTTACAATTGTTCCTAAATATTTCGATAGGTTGTAGCATGGTACTTTCACAGACGATGATATTGGCCGTAAAGGCATGTCTGGTTTGTGAATTTTTGGTAAGCCGTATAATTTTGGAGCTGTTGCTTGATCAAAAATTAACTTCGATTTTTCATATGTAGTTATGTATTCTTGTTTATATAAATCCCGTACTAATTTATTGTTTTTTCGTTGTAGACTTTGCGTTGGATCTGTGCGTAGTGTTTTATATATAGTTTTGTTTTCTAATAGTTTCTTCATGCCTCTCCTGTAATCTTCTCTGTACATAACGACGGTTTTATTCCCTTTGTCAGATTTAGTTATAATTATATTGTCCTTGTGCCTACGTAATATATTCTAAGTATAAACTTCTCTTTTTGGTTGTTTCTTAAGTCCTTTTGTAAGTTGAAATTCTATTAGTAATTCTCGATCGTATAACATCTTTTTCTCTATCGTTTATTAGTGTTTGAACCCATTGTTCTAAATCAGCTACTAAGTTTATCGTCGAAAAATTATCTTTGTTAACTGGTAAAGAGAATTTCGATCCTAATGATAGTAACCACTTATTTTCATCTGTGAAGACTATATCCGTTTTGTTCATAAACCATGTTAGGTTAAATTTTAACTCATATGTTGCAAATTCTTTTCTTCTTAATTTTTCTATTTTTGCCAAGTGCGGCAATTTGTGTAATGATATAAGATTCTTATATCTCATAGACTGTTTTTTAGGGAAGTTAGTGTATTCATCTCTATCTAGTATTGATTCCAGCTCATGTTTTATGTTGTCCCTTTTCTTTCGTGTAACTCCTATATTAATATTTATTTCTTTTATTTCTAAGTTAAGAATTTTCTTCTGAAAATTCTGCTCTGTCTTTACAAATTCTCGTGATATTTTCGTCGTATTTTTGACCAAAAATAAAATCTGTCAAATTTTAACTTTTATTTTTGACCAAAAAAATATCGGTAAAATTTTAACTTTTATTTTTGATCAAATAAAAAAAAATAGCGGTCAAACTTCATCTTTTATTTTTGACCAAAAAAATATCAGTCAAATTTTAATTTTTATTTTTGACCTAAAAAATAATAGTCAAAAAATAACCATTATTTTCTGACCGAAAACATATTGGTCAAAAAATAACTATTATTATTTGACTTTTTCGAAAAAATTCATAACAGTTGCGGTTCCTGCTTTTCATACATAAGTACTTAAAACAAATTTTATCTCATAAAAAAATAAGTGGGACATGGCTCAGCTAAAGAGAGCGCGCTTTACGTCCGTGAAGCCCGGGTTTGTATCCCAGCCATGTCAACATTTGTCTAATATACATACTATATATATATATTTTAAAATTAAATAATTTTGTTATCAATATAGCGAAATTCTTTATCACATGGAATTCGACAAAAATAAATGAATACCGGAATTTTTGTTATAAAAAAACGAAACATATTTTTTTCTGTGTACAAGCCTGTTGTGTAATTTATGGCCAAACACTATAAATTTATATGATTTATATAAATTTCTTGTCTTTGCTATGGCGGTATTTTCGTCGGCTTGGCAAGCAGTTTGAAGAAAAATAAAAATGTAGATATTTTGACTGTCATATTTATTGCAAGCTGCTTGTGTATATTCGATTGTGAAATTGATTCATTGACAACAGTATTTCCATAGAGTGAGGTTGTCGTGGCAATTTAAATCAGTGATTAAAGTAAAATGTCTATGTTTGTACGAGCTTTGTATACGAGTTCTGCGTAGTCTGTTTGCAAACGAAAAAAGTGGCAAGCCGCTTGTCTAGTTGGGATGGGCAAGTGAAAACAAATCGATATATTTTTAAATATCGATCGAATAAAAATATCGATATGTATATCGATATTTTTAAAGCATGATTATTCATACATAATTCAAAATTTTTTTGTAAATAAAAGACTAAAATTACTTTTTTTTATAAATAATTAAGCCGAAAAGAATTAATTTCCAAAATCTGTACTGTTTCACCAATATTTCATGGAACACACATCAACAAAATTACACTCAAAGAAAGATAATTTTTCCAATACACAAGATATTATAAATAAAACAAACGATTTTGTTATTCTATTTGATAAAGATTGTGTTGATATTATTTAAAAAATTGCACGAAAAACAAAACTAAAGGTAAAAAAATATCGAATTCGGTACTGTCGATATTTTTTTTATATATTAAATATATGTATTGCAATTAAAAATTTCGACGATATATATCGATATATTTTTGAGAAAATATCGATATTTTTGCACATCTCTATTTTATACGGGTAAGTTCTAAAAAATCACGGTGATTTCAAATCGCGCGAATTCAAAAATAAACTGTTAATAGCTGATTTGTTTGCGTCTTTTTTTCGTATTTTAAGTTTTTGTCATTTACAGTGGAACATTTTATTCGCACTTCCAGCGATATAAATCGTGCAATTTACGAAAGCAATAACATCTCGGGATTTACAGAACAGGGTCGATAGTCTTTTGGCTCTTAACAGTTTTCTACACAGATTTTTACAGATATTTTAAAAGCTCTCAAAAAATATTTAAACTTTAGGAGGCATATAGCAGTACCCCAATTTCCTACGTCAGCACTCGCTCATATAGACGTTTGAATAAAACCTATATATATATATATATATATATATATATATATATATATATATATATATATATATATATATATATATATATATATATATATATATATATATATATATATATATATATATATATATATATATATATATATATATATATATATATATATATATATATATATATATATATATATATATATATATATATATATATATATATATATATATATATATATATATATATATATATATATATATATATATATATATATATATATATATATGAGCGAGTGCTGACGTAGGAAATTGGGGTTTTAGTTTTGTTCCAATTATATAAAAGTTCAAAAGTTTGTTTAATTATTAAAATCAAAATCTTTGAAAAACTTACATTAGGGTAACTCGTTTAAACTGCTATATGCCTCCTAATATATATATATATATATATATATATATATATATATATATATATATATAGTATATATATATATATATATATGTATATATATATATATATATATATATATATATATATATATATATATATATATATATATATATATATATATATATATATATATATATATATATATATATATATATATATATATATATATATATATATATATATATATGAAATTAATTTTTATCTAATAATAATCGATGGCGGATATTGAAACTAATATTCTTCCTTAACCTATTCATTTACCCTAGAGGTCAACTCTTCAAATGAGAAAGAATTATCTTGATGGTATTTTAAGTCTAATCTAATAACAATTAAGTTATTAAATTTCTATGGGTCTAATCTAATATGTATCCAAATGTTTGTAAATGATGTAAGCTTCCCTTACATCATCTAAATTAAAATTTTATGAATCTTCAACCAATGAAGAATGGAATATGGTAGGTAATAACATATACCATAGTCATACAAGTTGTTTACAACTAAATAACTTAGATAATTTGATTTATTTGTAAAGTTCTGTGTTACATCATAGTACTACATTTGAATGTAGTACATAGGTTTCCAACATATTCATAATCATCCTTACTATATGACTAATTAGTAATAATTTCTTCGAAACTAATTCAGATGATTACACGAGGAGATACCTGTTTATATAATTAAGTAGAATTCATTGACAATTCAGTTATTTTGTTAGCAACGTCATCATATCAACTATCATCGCATAAAAAATCTTCTAGTGTGTTCGAACTTGTTGACTTGATAATATAAATCGAAATTAGTCAATAAAATATAGTTTAATAATGCGTTTTTGTCGTTCACTATAACTTTCTTTAATATGAATATGCATAGATACATAATTATTTAAAAATTCTGTTATAAATATTCTAAATATGCATGTATATATAGCACATATGTCTAATGTTGAATTAAAGGAATACTTAATATGATAACTGTAAGCAAATGGAATATGCTTTTAAAATTATCTAACAATATTTGAGTTTGGTATATTCACTGATTCCTAAATACAATCAAAATCTGTACATGTATACAATAAAAAGGCCTATATATTTGCTTTTTTAAGTTCTCCCCTTATGGTTTTAATAAGACTATCCCATTATGGTATTGAATTAAACACATGAATCTAATGGGAATACTTTTTTGTAGTTGACTTCTTATCAACCTGTAATTTAATAATATTCAAAAAGATATCGAGTAATAATATTCCGAAATATATCTACAATTAAATTGAATTTTCAAGGATATGTGTTGTAATATGAGTTTTAAAAATAGTACGTATTTGTATATTCAGTTTCGGTATGGAATTATTCAAAAGATTTTACAGAATCTCATTCATAATAATAATTTGAATTTACATTAGTTAATAATTGAACTAGAAAGCCTAAATAATTACTTTCATCTTAGATTTTGCATTTATTTGTATCAAAACTTTTCAAACATGTAATCATCACAATCTCTATAATAAACACTTGCTTCTTTCATATTTTTAAAATGTTTTATTAAACGCTGGTGTTTTAAAACAACCAGCTTTACTCTGCACATCAAAAATAAAAAAAACTAACCTTGTTTAGCAAATCAGTATAAGAAATGTATGTATGTATGTTCCTGTCTTCCATGTATAGGTATAAGCATTCAAATTAAAGAACAACAACCATGTAATAAGTATATTGATAGACCTTTAGCCCTCAAAAATATAACCGCCAAATACTTAAATAAATTTCCTGAGTCATGAAAACCTCCCATGACTTCCTCCCAAAAAAATTAATCTTCTGGTCCTCGTGTAGAGCTCATTGTAAAACAATCACACAAAGTGATAAAAAATAGTGATGTACATGCACAACTACTACCACTACAAGCTCAAGACTACAATCTTTACACTCTGTACAGTCCAAATGATAAACAAAAAATATACAAGTCAGCTGAATTAAGAATACATAAAAAAATTTTAAAAGAAAAATTAATATGTACAACCTCAAAAAGAAATTTATATACATACACACATACATAAACAACCTACAAAATAGTAAAATTTATATAGATGCTATATCGATCACAACTGACATATATCGTATACACACACTCAACCTACAAAACCTACACCTACAAAAAACATGATGACGTAATACTTATACACAAACATAACATATAATAAAATTTCATACTATGTATTGTGAAATTCAAATTCCTTTGTCTAGCAATACGAAACAATGTTTCTTAAATAAATAAACGAAGGTGCCATAACGACACCTTCGTCTCACGAACGAAGCAATAGTCGGACAGACAAAACTCCATAAAATAATAATGTCATCTTAACATCTATCTACAATTTTTACATTAAAATAAAGAGATCAAAATATCCATCACAAGTTCATTAACCCTATTCAAAAACTCTGATTATCAATACCATGGTCCCAAAATATTGAACAACTGAAATGCACTTGTACATAAAAAAACCTCTGCAAACAAAATACATATTTCAAATTTCAAATAAAATATATCAGCATATTTATTAGCTACACACAACTGCAAATCCAAACGATCATGCGAATATTTTGCAACAAAAAAAACAAAAGTTCTCACTTGAAAAAAAATTAATACAAACATAGAGCAAAAACTTATCTGTATGTATGTACATGCATACATCAAATAAATTTGCAGATATGTACATAAGTATGTACACATATTGTCAAATTTCATACCCATGCGATTGCGTACTCAGAACATTTAGTAGAACTTAACACAGCTCCTCCCCTCTCACACTTCCATAACCACATAATAAAAATATACAAACCGTTCACCAACCGACTGACGTTGATTCAAAAATGGACGGACATGCTTAAATAAATAGAAACAAAACATTTTAAAATTTTAAATATAAGCAAATTGAATTTAACATACATAGAACAAAGATAAGCTTGACAAAATAAAAAAAAAATCATCGTTCACAGTATTATAAAACACAGATCTAATCAAACGGATTTTAGCATAAACATATAAAAAATAGGGAAGGTCACATACATGAGAACATTTTATACTACATATGAACATCACATGTCGCCTACAAACACAATTCAAACTATTTTAACAGCATACCTCCAAATCATGGACAGACTCAAATCCCTACATTCGGACATATAGAAATTCCCACAGACAGACAGAAATTCTCACGCCCCCCCCCCCCATACTTACACTAACAAATTGAAAAAACATCAAGCTATGAACATCTCACATACACAGATATATATTCCCACGGACAGACATCAATCCACATGTAGAAATATGATGAAATTCATATACATAGCAACAGCAAGAATTCGCACGATCAGCACAAAATCGCATACAAATGTATGTAGATGTACCCATCCGCAACTATATGCACACATACACACACACACACACACATACACATACACACACACTACAATTTCGTAATGCTGTGAAAATCAAATTCCATTGTCAAAAAATAAACAAGATTAAGCAAGATTTTGGTATGGACAGACAGACATCAATCCACATGTACAGACTTAATGTAAACACAACCCCCACCAACAAACAAAAATTAGGATGATGACTCATTCTCCAACACATCCACCTGAATAAACAAAAACACCAACAAGATTAGGCATGCATATTTAACGTAAACAAACATTTCAGACCATCTGTCATACTAAGCAACACAGCTACAAATTCAAACGATCATGCGATTATATGATGCAAAAAACAAATACCCCCACTTGAAATAAAAAAATATTATAAACAAATATCAAACGCTTATTGTATGTCCGTACATATGTATATGCACACATATTAATTGGAACTTAACACCCCCCTCTAACACTTCCATAACCACACTCTTAACACTCCCCCTCTCACACTTCCATAATCACATTCTGAAAAGATACAAACCATTCACCAGTCAATTGGTGGACGGACATGCTTAAATAAACAGAACTACATTTTAAATGTAAACACAAGCACCACAAAAAATTATCAACAACAAAAAAATAATAATAGCCACACAATAAACCCCGTAGGAACCCAAGTCGACTTTTTATCCACAAGTTTGGTGACGTTGTCACCAAACTTGTCTACACTCTTTATTTCCACATATGATCTAAAACACTACCCAATCTCTCAATATGACCCCATAAGAACCACATTGTCACTAGTAAGCCAATACTTTCAAGCTCCAAACTCACTACCCAATGTCTCAATATCACCCCATTATAACCACATTGTCTATACTAAGCCAATACTTTCAAGCTCCAAACTCACTACCCAATGTCTCAATATCACCCCATTAGAACCACACCCTAAATTTATATAACACCAAAAAGCATTACCCACACTATAATTTTTCACAATCTTCACTATACACATTTTGCCTACAGGGCACTTTAATTTTTTCCCACGGGTATCAAATTACACATTTGTTTATTTAACAATTAAAATTTAAAATTTTAATTACCCAAATTTTAAAGTTTTAATTGTGGTCATGTCCCCAGTTCCCTACTTATATTGTTATGAAATAATCGAATAATTTTCTGTAGCGTCCATTGTTTAATTCATTATCTTTGCTTATCATCAAAAATATATATTTATCCTTCCAGCACAATCGACAAATTTCATTCTACTTGTGCCAAACTTATACCAGAATTCCCAAGCATTTAATAAGAGACAATGTGAATATGATTATAATGTTTAAACAAGATGAGACAAATATGAAACATGTTTGTCGATTGTGCTGGAAGGATAAATATGGATTTTTGATGATAAGCAAAGATAATGAATTAAACAATGGACGCTACAGAAAATTATTCGATTATTTCATAACAATATAAATTGCTCTACATAAAAGAAAAAATTTAGTATATAATCTGGCTTTAACCATAATACATCTACATAGCTCTTGAAATATCAACTATACCTGATCTAATTATCTACCTAGTAAGCTGATCTGATCTGATACCTAATAAGCTAATCTGATAACCTGATCAGGTACCTAATAAGCTGATCTGATACCTAATAACCGGATCTGATAACCTGATCAGATACCTAATAAGCTGATCTGATACCTAATAAGCTGATCTGATACCTAATAACCTGATCTGATTACCTGATCAGGTACCTAATAAGCTGATCTGATACCTAATAACCTGATCTGATAACCTGATCAGATACCTAATAAGCTGATCTGATAACCTGATCAGATACCTAATAAGCTGATCTGATAATCTGATCAGATACCTAATAAGCTGATCTGATACCTAATAACCTGATCAGATACCTAATCAGCTGATCTGATACCTAATAAGCTGATCTGATACCTAATAAGCTGATCTGATAACCTGATCAGATACCTAATAAGCTGATCTGATAACCTGATCAGATACCTAATAAGCTGATCTGATACCTAATAAGCTGATCTGATAACCTGATCAGATACCTAATAAGCTGATCTGATAGCTGGAAAATGGATGAAAAAATTGTAAAAGAGTTGGTTGCGAAAAGAAATGTCTTGAAGAAATAGCTTCGTAGTATAAAAACGGGCGAAATAGACACACGTGAACAACTAAAAGATATATTTAAACCTATAACAGATCCTTTAAACAAATTTATAAATAATGCTTATAATATCAATGGAATTATCAAAAAAGAAAAGAATGAGATGAAAACAGAAATTGAATATAATAACAGTTCTAATCATCTTAAGAAACCATAAATTAAGTTGGAGACAAGTACACCAAAGAATCTTGTTGTAGAAGAATCAATATTTGATACCAGCAATTCACTTGCTGATCCTAATGGTGAAAGTACTATTGATAATGATGATGACGATTTTTACTCTCAAAATTCAAATGCTGAAGAGAGTTACACTGACTTATCTGTTTTGGAAGGAAGAAATGAATTAAGCTGATCTGATACCTAATAACCTGATCAGATACCTAATCAGCTGATCTGATACCTAATAAGCTGATCTGATACCTAATAAGCTGATCTGATAACCTGATCAGATACCTAATAAGCTGATCTGATAACCTGATCAGATACCTAATAAGCTGATCTGATACCTAATAAGCTGATCTGATAACCTGATCAGATACCTAATAAGCTGATCTGATAGCTGGAAAATGGATGAAAAAATTGTAAAAGAGTTGGTTGCGAAAAGAAATGTCTTGAAGAAATAGCTTCGTAGTATAAAAACGGGCGAAATAGACACACGTGAACAACTAAAAGATATATTTAAACCTATAACAGATCCTTTAAACAAATTTATAAATAATTCTTATAATATCAATGGAATTATCAAAAAAGAAAAGAATGAGATGAAAACAGAAATAGAATATAATAACAGTTCTAATCATCTTAAGAAACCATAAATTAAGTTGGAGACAAGTACACCAAAGAATCTTGTTGTAGAAGAATCAATATTTGATACCAGCAATTCACTTGCTGATCCTAATGGTGAAAGTACTATTGATAATGATGATGACGATTTTTACTCTCAAAATTCAAATGCTGAAGAGAGTTACACTGACTTATCTGTTTTGGAAGGAAGAAATGAATTAATTAGGTACTAGCTATGGTCCACATAAAGATTTCAATAATGAATGGAAATTTGGTGATAGTAAGCTCAAATTAAATGAAAACAAAATGCATGTTGGTAGTCAAATATGGGCTCTAACACCAGGACTATTTTCTCTAATGTTTCATAAAATACCAAAAAACTATGATAAATATGAACTAGAACTCTACAAAAAATTTTATTTAATACAGATGCGTACAGAAGAGACTATAAACCTGATGGACAAATCAAGAGAACGAAAGCCTATAAATATAAACATATTATCAAAAAGATGTTTAAAGAGAGAAACCAACAGACTTTATCAAAATCAATACCAAAAAAGACAATATCTAATTATAAAGGTCATGGATTGATGCAGTTTAACCCTCATAAGCCAAACTATATATACTGGGATGATCCAAATGAGATGGTAGATCGACTTCGACTACTGGTATCATCACAAGCTGCAGGTCATACTAATCATAATAACGAAATTGTATCAATTATTGAAGAACTTTGCGAAGCTAATATAATAGAATAATCTATATAAAGTATGTCTGTTGATAAGTTTGGACATTATCTCAACGATACAAGCAATATAATTTCATTGAAAAATGCCCCTAAAATGTTGGTGTTCTTTATGGATGCGAAAAATGTGGCAAAAGCTGTGGAAGAAAACGATGTATCAATAAATTGTTTCTGCAAACTCAAATCGAAGAAATAGAACACAAGCTATTAAAATACTTTAAGGAAGATAACAGTAATATTCATGATACTCTAAGAACTCAAATCGAAATGCTACAACATGCAATAATATTACAGTTGGAAGAGAATAAGAAAATACAAGAAACTATTTCCAAAATAAAAAAATTTTTGGAAGACGGATATCTACAAAAATTTGTTGAAAGTATACAAAAGAAAAGTTAATGAGAAGATTTATAGATTTGAAAATTACATGTTTGTGTCAATAGCTAAAAGTGTATCAAATAGATCACAACACATCGAAAATAATTCTTAATACTAAAAAATGACTTCAAAAAGAATTTTAGTAAATGAACTCCATAAACAAGCTCGAAAATCTTTTTTACGACGTAGAGTTGTGATGAAAGGAATAGATGATCTTTGGCAAGCTGATTTCGTTGAAACGGGAAATTATTCTATGCACAATAAAAATTATAGATTTTTGTTAACTGTAATTGACACATTCTCCAAATTTGCATGGGCAGCACCACTTAAAACAAAAATTGCACTTGAAACAACCCAAGCCATGTCAGATATTTTTCAATTGGGACGAGTACCAAAAAACCTACAAACAGATGATGGTAAAGAATTATCCAATAAACACTTTGGAAAATTGATGGATAAGTACAACATTAATCACTATTCAACGTATAGCAGAATGAAAGCATCAATAGTAGAACGATTTAATAGAACATTAAAAGGGATGATGTGGAAAGAATTTAGTTTTAATGGTACATACAATTGGCTTGATATCTACAAAGATCTGTTAGAAGCATATAACAGAAAAGTTCATCGTACCATTAAAATGGCTCCAATTAAAGTCAACTCTTCAAATGAGAAACAATTATTGAATACAGTATACAGTCATTTGAAAATGTATAAAATATCGAAATTTAATGTTGGTTAGAGCAAGCAAATATAAGCATATTTTTGAAAAAGGTTATACTCCAAATTGGACAACAGAAAATTTCACAATTAAATCTATTCAAAATACATATCCCACAACATACATATTAGAAGATTATCGTGGAAATCCTATTAAAGGTGGATTTTATGATGAAGAACTTTTAATACATATCTAGTTGAAAAGGTTATTAAAACCAGAGGAGCCAAAGCATTTGTTAAATGGTTAGGATTTAGTAACGATAACAATTCATGGATAAGTAAAGATGAAATATTATAGTTGAAACATTATCAGCAATTATTATACATACATAGTTAGTACTTAAGATTATAATGTGAATTTAAAATAAAAAAGATGAAATAAATATGTAAGTCCTTTTTATAAACAATTTTGTGTTGAACTTATTTATTCGTAATCAGACAGTCATAATGTCAATAACACTTACTCTAAGCTCCAACTCATCAGAGTTATCTGCTAATTACTTCCCACCTATTGATTTAAATGGGGCATATGAGTGTGCGCTAACTGATTTTCATTCATATAATAGCATCCCAAATCTTTATGTCTACAACAATTTATTTCATATAGGTGAAAATGTGATTGAAATACCAATTGGATCTTATGAATTGAATGATATTGTTGATTATATAGAGGAACAATATAAACGCTACAATCCAGAAAATAGAATTTTTATAGAAGCCAATAACAATACAATGCAAGTTCAAGTCAACAGCTCTAAGGATGCAATATATTTTAATAAAGAAAATACAATTGGAAAACTCTTGGGATTCAGTAGTAATATCCTAACTCCAAACGTAGATCATTATTCTGATCTTCCAGTTAATATTTTCAAGGTGAATCTGTTGCGAATTGAAAGTAGTATCGCTGTTAATACATATATGAATAATTCCAAGGCGCATACACTACATGAATTTAAGATTAATGTGCCTCCAGGGTATAAAATAGATGAGATACCTCGAAATCTCATCTATTTACCGGTGAACTCCAGAGAGATAAGTTCACTAGCGCTACGAGTAGTTGATCAGCACGGTGATTTAATTAATTTCCTAGGAGAGGAAATAACAATACGAATTCATTTAAGACCAACTAAACAATGCTAATATTCAACTCGAGTATATCACAGAATATAGCAACAACAACAACAACAACAACACCATCAGCATACGAACCTAAAATATTATCACGACCTAAACCACAATTAAAGAGGTCAATTCATCAAAAAACTCTAACGACAGCAAATAAAAATTTTCTCAAGTCATTGAATTTTAAATTGAAGGCAAAATGAGTTCAGTAATAAATGTCTTAGATAAACCCTTATCTGATGAAAATATAATCAAAAAGGACTATCATACATACGTGCCATATCTACAATCTTACAACAATAATGATGAAATTCGCATTTCAATTCAAAATCAAGATTTGTATGTGTTACCTAGTGAAAGTTATATATATATATATATATATATATATATATATATATATATATATATATATATATATATATATATATATATATATATATATATATATATATATATATATATATATATATATATATATATATATATATATATATATATATATATATATATATATATATATATATATATATATATATATATATATATATATATATATATATATATATATATATATATATATATATATATATATATATATATATATATATATATATATATATATATATATATATATATATATATATATATATATATATATATATATATATATATATATATATATATATATATATATATATATATATATATATATATATATATATATCGAGGGATCTGTTGTAGATGAGAAAAACGTCCACATTTACTGACAACTTTACATTAAAAAACAACTTTGTTGCATATCTCTTTGATGAAATTCGTTATGAACTTAATGGTATTGAAATTGATCATACAAGATACTTAGAAGCTACAAGTACCATAAAAAATTTGGTTTCTTTATCACCAACGGAAAGCACTGGAATGTAGAATGCTGGCTGGAATAAAATTAATGATTTAAAACTTGTTAATGGATATTTTAACTTTTATGTACCCTTAAAAATGCTTTTGGGTTTCGCTGAAGACTACAATAAAGTCATACTAAATGGAAAACATGAATTGATACTCTTGCGTAATAAGAACGATGAAGATCTTGTACACTCGAGCGTTTCCACGGAAAAAGCAAAACTTTCAATTTCACTCATCTCATGGAGAATTCCACATGTACAATTATCTGATTTTAGCAAGTTGAATATGATAAAAATTATTAACAATGGTGCTTCTATACCGATGGCATTCCGTAGTTGGGATTGTCATGTTAATCCACACGAACAAGTCATATCTGGAATGTTAAATTAGCTGCAAGTAGAGAACGACCCCGTTTTGTATTGATTGCATTTCAACAAGAAAATAAGTTTGTTCATTGTGACCTGACAAATTTAAAAGTACATTTAAATTCAGTATCATATCCATATGATGACCTAAGTATCAAATTTAAGAATGAACGCTATGCAATTCTATATGATATGTATCTAAGATTTCAACAGAGCTATTACATGAGAGAATCTCAACCGCTTCTAACTGCTCAAAAATTTAAAAATAATGCACCGATTATTGTAGTAGATGTCAGCCATCAAAACGAATCGCTCAATAACGGACCAATTGATATAAAAATTGAATTTGAAACAGCTACAAATATTGCCTGAAAGACATCAGCTTACTGCATTCTTATTCATGATCGCATAATTGAATATGTACCCATAAAAGGACAAGTCCGAAAAGTCTTATAAATTAAACAATATGGATGATAATATAGTTTGTATAGATATGCAAGGATTCAAAAGCGATTCAAATGATTTCATCGCAAAAGAAGTAGCGATCGTTTTCAACAACAACAACAATGAACCCCCCTTTGCTTTTAAATGTCTATCGCCAAAGAAGTAAACTGGTTAACAAAGAACTATCATCACCTAAAGTGGAACGATGGATCAGTCACATTTCAAAGCGTCGGCAAGTTTTTAAAAGCTAATGTACGCTATTCTAAAATATATGTTAAAGGAGAAGAAAAGAGACAATAGCTAGAAAAAATACTTAAAAAAGAGCTTTTAACATCGAGGACTTTGGATGCATCAACTTTAAACAAGTGGAAATTAAATATCCCGAGTATTTCTATTGTAATTATCATTCATATGCTCTTTTACTAACAAAAGAAATATCTTGTTTAAAATAAATTATGTATACAAATTATTATTATTGTCTTAAAATTAACAATTTTAAAACTTTTTAATCACTTAAATATATTTAATAAAAATTAAATGCATAGAAAAAAAATTAAAACAACTGTTTGTTTATTTCAAATACAACACAACTAAATGATGACTAATGAAATTTTGTTATCAAATGATGACTCATTCTCAAAACATGTGCAGCTGAATAAACAAAGTCATAAACATGATTCTGCAAAACAAATAATCAGACGGACATTTCAAATGATGACTCATTCTCAAAACATGTGCAGCTGAATAAACAAAGCCATAAACATGACAATTGTTCCTAGGTCACTATCTCAACACAACCACAACCCACGAAGCAACGAAAAACATCCAGGGTCTATGGTAGGTATCGAACCCCACTCACCCACAGATACACCCATATCCGAAATTCATATAACACAAAACATTATCTATAATATAATTTCACACTAACACTTTAACTCAATAATAATTCATCACAATTTTTTTACCAACATATTGCCTACTTTCATTTTTTTCCCACGGGTATCAAATTACACTTTTGTTTATTTAACAATTAAAATTTCAAAATTTCAAATTTTAATTACCCAAATTTTAAAATTTTAATTGCGGTCGTGTTCCCAGTTCCTTACTACTTACCTATACATTTTTCATTTCTTTTTGTAAAGTAAATTATAATTATAAGCAAGTAGGCACACAAACAACAAATATATATGGTATTCGTACCAAATGAGTACGAATACAACAACAAACAACAGAAATGCCTACGTTACTGTTGTTGCTGCAGAATGTGATAACCCAGTAAACAAAAATTTACACTTGCGTACACGGGTACGCTCAAATTCAACGTCTGTGACGGACCATAATATAAAAGTAAATTTTTTGATACCAGCTTCACAGCAAAGCACAAGTGCCAACAATATGAGCCAACATCAAGCTGAAAAAGAAAAAACGACAGAAAGTGTCCCCCTAGAAACTGATTCAGAAAATCCAAAAATCCAAATGAGTATTCATCGCTATTTTAAAGTGATAAATAATAAAAAAAGACAAAGAAGTCCAAGATCGAAAAACCTTGCTCCATTGCCGAAAATGGCCAAAGATGGTAAATCTGATGCGGCGCTCTCTGAAAACCGGGTTTCACTTCTACAAAACGACGAAGACGAAATCACCATTGTCAGGTCAAGCAAGCCGCCCCCAATATACTTAAGAGAGAAAAACTCAAATGAGCTAATTAAAAGGCTAGTACAATTAATCGGTGAAGAGGCGTTTTACGTGATCCCGATAAAATGCGGTGCGATTAATGAAACAAAAATTCAAGTAAATGAAGAAAATCATTACCGCTCAGTAGTTTCGGAGTTTGAAACACAAAATAAAAATTTGTACACCTAGCAATTGAAAAATGCAAAAGGCCTCCAGGTAGTGATAAAAGGCATCGACTCATACGTGGATCCAGAAGAGGTAAAAGCGGGTCTACTAAATAATAATTTTAAAGTAAAAAATGTTACTAACATTAAAAATAGAGAGCGAGTTCCCCAACCACTATTTCGTGTGGAAATGGAACCAGGTGATATGAAATTAAAAAATAATGAAGTACACCCCATTTACAGCTTAAGATATTTGTTGCACCGACGAGTTACCGTAGAGGAACAACACAAGCGAGCAGGGCCCATTCAATGTCTAAATTGCAAAGAATATGGCCACACCAAAACATATTGCAAGTTGCGCACCGTTTGTGTCGTCTGTGGTGAACTACATAGCACTGCAAATGTGATAAGCAAAAAGATGATTCCAAAATGAAAAAGTGTAGCAATTTCCATCAAAATCACACTGCAAACTACAGGGGCTGCCCTGTCTATGTACATGTTAAGCAGTCTTTGTCTAACAGACGTAATCACACCTATGCTCAACCTAATACTTTCGACAGTACAAACTATCCCCAGTTGCGCCAACTAGCTACCAGCCGGCCTTCATACGCCAACACTTTTAAGGCTAACCAGCCCATAGCGCAAAACATACCAAACAGCCAGTTCTCGTACGCTAATGCTTTGAAGTCTAACCAACCCACAGCTCAAAAACGGCCTCTTGCCAAAGAAAACAGTGGTTTCAGTTTTGATCGACTTGAGGCTTCAATAGAAACTTTAATACAAACCGTACATTTTTTTACAACCAACATGACCTGCATGATGCAGGAAGTATTGAAAATGCAGTCTACATTATTGCAGGCTGCATTAAACAAACCATGAACTTAAAAATCTGTTTCTGGAACGCAAACGGCATCCGCCAACATAAAAACGAACTAGAATACTTGATGATGGATAAGCAAATTGATGTTATGCTTATCTCTGAGACGCACTTGACTGCTAGAAGTTTTTTTAAAATCAACGGATATACTCTCTACGACACAAAGGACCCCCAAGGTAGAGCTTGTGGTGGCTCGGGTATACTAATAAAATCGCGATTAAAACACTACTTAATGAGTGATCATTGTGAAGACTATCTTCAAGCAACTAACATCTGCATTGAAGCTTTTCATCAAAACCTGGTGATTTCATCAATTTACTCTCCTCCCAGGTACTCTATTACAGAAAATCAATATAGTAGATTTTTAAATTTACTAGGCCCACGCTTTTTGGCCGCCGGTGATTACAACGCTAAGCACACGTTCTGGGGATCTCGCCTCATCACGGCAAAGGGTCGCGTTTTGTTTGACACAATTTCAAAAATGCGGTTAAATGTTATATCAAGTGGGCAGCCAACTTACTGGTCAACAGATCGCCGAAAAATACCTGATGTTATTGATTTTGGAGTAGTAAAGGGTGTGCCCAGCGAAATGATCCAAGTTGAAGCATCTTTAGATTTGCCTTCAGATCACTCACCAACTATTGTCACTATATATTCACATACAACATATTCACCCACTTTGTGATTTAACGATGACAACCACACGTATAAATTGGTTGAAATACAAAAAATATTTGAGTGCTCATTGCCCATAAAATATTCCATTAAAAACGCCTGCTGACATAGATGACTCTATTAGAATGTTTGAGGCAAACCTTAAGCAAGCTGCTGTAAATGCTACTACTACAAATCTTCAGGTGAGATATAATAAAATTTTTGCAGCAGATGTAGAACGGCTTTTATCCGAAAAAAGAAGAGTTCGTAGAGAATGGCAACGCTACAGATCCCCTCAGCTAAAATCTAGGCTGAAGGAATGTACTAAACAGCTGAAAACTTTACTGGAATATCAAAAAACCGCTTCTCTTCAACACTTTCTAAATGGGCTCGACGCAACACCTCAAACAGACTATTCGCTATGGAGAGCAGCCCGAGGCCTCAAAAGACCAGTGATATATAAGCCTCCATTGCGAGCTTCGAATGGAGACTGGGCAAAAACTGACGCTGAAAAAGGTACTCTGTTTGTAAACCACTTGCAGAAAGTATTTACTCCAAATACGTCTGATACTATAGTTGAGCTGCCACCAGTCCTCGCTATACCAGATGTTACTTTGAGGTTCAACATTCGTGAGATTGAACACTATATTGTGGGCTTAAACTCGAAAAAAGCCCCAGGCGCTGATAAAATAAGTAAAAAATGCTCTTAGAGCTACCCTATACTGCAAAACGGATAATTCTATTTAGTTTTAACAGTATTTTGCGCCTCAAATGCTATCCCGCAGAATGGAAGGTTTCGCTGATTACCATGATATCTAAACCAGGCAAAGATCATACGAAGGTGGAGTCCTATAGGCCTATAACATGTCAAAGCTATTTGAAAAGCTACTTATGAGTAAGCTAACACCCATACTGAATCGTACTGGATGCATTCCAGGGAGTCAATTCCTGTTCTATGAAACAGTGAAATGAAAAGATTTTTCACATTTTCATAGTAATTTTGATTCTCGTTTATTGAAATAATGAAAAGTAATGTCAATATGTTTTCATATGAAAAAGATTGGAACGAAACAAAAGTTTTTCACAATACACATCACTGCGATTCGTGTTTTGTGTAGTAGTGAAAATAGCAATCAAAAACTTTTCATATGAAAATTTATTTTACACAGAAAATTTATAAGTGAAAAATAAACTTTTGGCGAATAGTACGGGCAATCTTACAAGGAAATAAATGTTTGTTTTTATATAATTCGTTTATTTATTAACTAAGGGATGATTTTGACCTTCCAAATGATAATTAAAGATATAAATATAAAATACACAAGAAGGATTTTATTTATTTATCATTTGGAAGTTATATTTCCACACACGGACAGACACATGTACACAATTCACACTGCAAACGCTATAATTCACTATATATTCTTTTAAATTTTAATATTTTTATTCTAAATAACTCAAAACTATTAATAAAACATATTTCTTCTCATAAAAACAATAATATATTAATAGTACACACAAATATCGTTATTGCATTTCTTTGTAAATATGTATGTATTTCCTTTTGATTTTGACACTTGATACCATAGTACCAGCGTTGTCAACTCGGTGCTTTTCACACCGTTTTTAGTGATTTTTCAACTTTCGACGCGAACAATTTTCAAGTTAGTGCTCGAGCTTTTTTTATTTAATTTTTTGTGCTTTTTATTTGGGAAGGTTGCATTAAACATAAAATTCAAAAATAATTTAATTTATCTAAAAAAATTGTTTCTCAAGTGTAAAACTCTAATGCAACACTTTGCTGAACATACTTTTTTCCAGCCGTGTGGAAGAATAAACAAATATATTCGGTTTTGCCCAAGTAAAATATAAATATTCAAACTTTTGTCTCTTCCTTAGTCTAGGTTCACACAAAGCAAGTTTTCTTGCGCAAGTTCTTAATTTGTATGTGAAAGATGAAATAAAAATAAATACAATTTGTAATCCTTTCTTTTTTTCTTTGAATTAAAACTTGCACAAGAAAACTTGCCGTGTGTGAACCTAAACTTGTTCAAACGCAGAAGTTGCACGCGTTTTTAGCTTGATGAATCTTTTTAAATGAGTCTGAAAGACGTATCAGAACGTTCTTACACGCGGATAACGCTTTGCTTCACATAAAAAACGGCATGAAGGGAGAAAATTCATGTTGTGAAGACTATGATGTGCCTCGATTTAATTACGCTACGCAAAAACTAAAATGCTTGGAGATCAAAATAGCACATCATTATACATATGGCCAAAGCCCAGAAGTGGTCCACCTATGGCAGAATTTTGGAGCTACTAAAACTGTTTATGTATGTTGATGGAATAATGTGTTATATATTTAGGGTGATATTTTTATATGTTTAGTTACACATGGGACCGTAAGCTTAAGTTTGAATTTTCGAGGTCGAAGGTGGTCAGGAACGCCACCTATATATCTTGAAAATAAGTGAGTGATTATTTTTTAGATTATCTCGTTAACTATAAGGAATATGTCTGAAATATATTAATCACCCCTATCGTGAATAATTTTTCCCTCGAAATGTTTTCCCTTTCCCTGCTTTTGCGATCGTGAATAAAAAATCGAAAAATTCCCCTTATCATGAATGATTTTTTCACGTGGATTTTTTCTCTTTTCCCCTGTTTTTGTTCACTTTATTTTAGCATACGAAATGGATAAATACATCATGTAATTGCTATTTTAGCCTTCCAATTAATTATTAAAGCAAAACTTATTAAACAAAACTTTGTATTTAATTATTTCGCAACAAGTAGCTGCTAAAAAATTATGTTTTATGCCATTAGAAAGTGCAATTAAGTCCCACCAAGCACTATGCATAAGTTGAAGGTATCTCTTTTGAAATAATAAAAAAAAGTTTTATATTTTAATCTGTGACCGAATTACCGCATTTGTTATCGAGTAGGCTTTCGCATCGGATTGGAAAAGTGTACATACCAAGTTTGTTTTCCACCGTTTGTTGAATCGACTAAGCATTTGTAATACATTAAAGAAAACTTTTGTGTTTCTTTAACTTCAACAACCAAGTCGATTTGACGACTATAATAAGGTTTATTGGTAATGGTCCATGCTTTTTTGCAAAACATACAAATAAAAGGAAATATTATTTTCGATCACTCTGATGCTTGAGACTGCAGCATTTACTCGATTATCTTATGTCGTAATCCCAAAAAGATAATTTTCGAACAATTTTACTCGATCACGTATGGTGCAATTCGGCCCCTAAATGTAGCGTTCGTCACGTAGGATTTGCCCATATGTCTATTTTTATCCGCTGAATTCTGAAATGACCACAAAACTTTACGATAAGCTCTATATATACTTTTATATTATACTTTTATATTTTCATAAATTACAACAATTTAGTTTTTACACCATTATATCGCCATGTACTTCAAAAGTTGTACAAATCAAGAAGTGAGTTTTTAGGGTCAAAACTACAATATTAATTGTCATATTGCATAAAAATCATAAAAATATGTATCTTGTATATTAAACTCTTGAGGAGAGAATACATTTATTTTTCCATGAAAGTGTGAGTAAATTAAAAACTAAAACTCGTTTTCTGGAAAATCGGTATTTTTGAGTTCTGTCACTTTTCAAGTGCATGTGCGATATGTCCTTTAATACATCAAAAATTGTGTAATTTACTTTATGAAATGATAAAATACATATTATTTTAATGTAAACTTTTTAATTTAGTACGTTTTTTCCAGAATTAAGCGTTTTTATCGCGTTTTAGTGCTTTTTGAAATTTAAAAGTTGACAACGCTGCATGGTACCAAAGTTTTCACAGGTACGTATGGAATGAACCATTTTTTCATAATTCAAACGAGAATCAGAAAATGTGTAATTGTGAAAAGATAGAGTAAAAGTAATGATGAAAACGAATATGAAATTTTTTTTTTTCATTTCACGTAATCACAGAACCAGAATTGAGCCCCAGACCACCAATTCGGTTTTAGGAGACAACATAGTACGATTGAACAAACACATAGACTCGTGAACGTCGTTAGAAAAACCTTCGAAGAAAAGAAATATTGTTCTGCGCTCTTCATCGATGTTTCTCAGGCATTTGATAAAGTATGGCATGAAGGTTTAATACATAAACTAAAGCAAAACCTACCCGAAAACATCCTTAAATTTTTAGAAAGCTACCTAACTGAGCGAAAATTTGTTGTTAAAGAAGGTAATTTTCAAAGCCCTCCGTAACCCATTGAAGCCGGAGTTCCTTAAGGCAGCATCCTCGGTCCTGTATTATATCTGATACATGCCTCTGACTTGCCGGTAAGCAGTAACATACACATATCAACATTCGCTGATGATACAGCTTTTCTAAGTGTTCACAAAAGCCATCAAGAAGCCACCCGCAATTTGCTAGACTATATACCCCAGTTGGAACAATGGCTAAAACAATGGCGGATAAAAATTAACGAACAAAAATGTCTACACATAACTTTTACATTGTGCAAAGAAACCTGTCCACCTATACAAATAAATAACCAAATTACACCTCAACACACTGAAGTAAAATATCTCGGTGTTCATCTTGATCGTCGTCTAACATGGAAGTCACACATAAATGCAAAGGTGACCCAAATCAAATTAAAAGCAGCTCAAATGAATACGCTCATTGGAAGGAACTCTACTCTAAGCCTAGATTGTAAACTTCTTCTATACAACTCCATTCTAAAACCAATATGGTCCTACGGAATCCAGTTATGGGGCACTGCCTCGGCATCAAATGTAGAAAAAATTCAAAGGCAACAAAATAAAATACTCCGTACGATTACAGCAGCCCCATGGTATGTCAGAAGCAAGCATAAAGACCTAGATGTGCCGCCGGTTAAGACAGTGTTTTCTAAACACGTGGCAAGCTACATAAAAAGACTTGAGTTGCACCCAAATCCCCTAGCCCGAAACATCATTAACTTTAGAGGGCACACTCGGCTGAGAAGGAGGGACACTCTTGCTCTCAGCCGAACACGAGAGACGTAAACACCCAAACAACCAACCGCTGAAACAAATATTTTTGTCTGGTACTGGCTGGACTTAAAAATTAAAATTTTAGAGTTAAGATTTGATTACTTATTGTTAGTTCAATTTTATTGAAGATACAATAAATAAATACATATAACCGAAAAAAAATATAAACAACTTTTTCGTGAAAATTGAATACGAGAATTAAATCACTCTCAAGCTGATATTAAAGTGCACTTTCCCAGCGTTGCCATCTGTTTATTTTTCTTCTTTCCCATTTTTCTGATTTTTGTTCTGCAAACTTTTTTGGTTTGATTTTATACTTATGTAAGTATATATGAACATGTAAACATGTGAAATGATCAAGCCAGTAGATAATTGTTTATTAATATGATTATTTCCAACGTATTTGCTTGTGAATCCAAATTAATTATTAGGCTAAGCTTCGTAACGTTATATTCAGATAGAATTGGGAATGATTAATATTCTAAGGAGCAAGGGAAAACTTAACATTAATTTAGGTGTCTATTATGAGCAACTTTCGATTGTGGTCGAATTAACGTATCGAACGAATTTTCATTTGGTATTATGGCGCGTATTCGATAAAAATAACGCTATTGTGATTATTTTCTTATTTGGATTGTTCACAATAATACGTATCTATCACTTGGCACTATAAATAAATATAGTTTGTTTACAAATTTATAAAAGAAAAAATTGAAAAGCAAAATTGTGTTCGATTGAAAATTCTTTACACAACGAAATTTTCGATAGTGCTGCCAGCTCATAAAACGAATTTAACATTCGATACTTGATGTTCCATAGCGAGCGAAGATCGAACATCGAATGTAACTCATAATAGTGGCCTTAATTTTTCAACGTACGCAGCAGAATTAGCTACTGGCTTGAGCATTTCACATGTTTACATGTTCATATATACTTAAGTATAAAATAAAACCAAAAAAGTTTGTCTTGAGCAGAACAAAAATCAGAAAAATGGGAATGAAGAAAAATAAACCAATGACAACGCTGGGAAAGTGCAGTTTATTATCAACTTGAAAGTGATTTAATTCTCGTATTCAATTTTCACGAAAGTTTTTATATATACTAAAATTAAATACAATTTGTTTGCAAATTGAGTTACTTATAAATAAAAGAAAAATAAACTTAAAAATCATAAGAGTTTCTTCTTTTATCTAATAAATAACATGATTTCATACATAATTATTTATAAGATCAAATCAATTTGTGAAAATTGTACATTTTCGTCCATGAGTGCAACTAGTATTTCTAATTGTTGTTTGGCACTCGCGACATTATATCTAAACAAAATTTATAATCAAAATTTATATAAAATAATTTAAAATGACTTCTTCATCACACAAAAACAAAAAAACACTTTCAACAATTTCTCACATATAAAATAATAAGATTTGTTGTTATCAAATATAAGTAACTACATACATATGTCTATACATTGTAATTCGGGGTCAACCAACAAAATTAATTCCCCACCCTTGGGGACCATACAAATAGGGTGGTTTAATAAAATTGTTAAATTTTGCTCCTGCAGTTCCTAGGATGCCTCTAGACAAATCAAATGTACATATATTCGTAAATGTATGACTAACCCCACTTAATATGTCTATCCCAAAATTTGTTTTTCCAAGATACCTAATAAATATCTCCATTCTTTAAGGGCGCTCCTATACAAAATGTACATTTTTTGTATGGGAGTTACCTAAGGGATGGAGATAAGGGGCAAGTGTGTTTTGATAAAATGTTGAAAAAGAAATACCAATGGACGTCAGTCATACATTTAACAGCCGTAGGGTTGACTCCTAACCAGTTATGGAACTTTTCTATATATTTCTAGTCTGTATTTTAAATTTTATATAGGAGCCTCCTTAAGGTATAAATAAACAGGTAGTTGTGTTCCAAAAATATGTTGACGCTAGAAAACTAATGGGAGCTGGTCATACATTTGACTCGCCTAGGGGCATCCTAGGCGCTGCTGGGACAAAATTCAATAATTTCAATAAACTATATTATTTGTATGGGAGAACCCCTAAGTGGTGGAGATAGGGGGCAAGTACATACGTATGTTTAAAGAAAATGTTGGGTACCCCGCTATTGTGGCTCCTAGCCATTTATGAAACTTTTTCTTCTATATATATTTCTAATCTCCACTGTTAGTTTTGTATGGGAGCCCACTTAAGGAATGGCGGTAGGGGGTAGGTATGTTCACCAAAAATGTTTGGAAAACAAATCAATTTATTTATTTATTCCTCTTTATTGTTATTGCATTTTTAATACATACTTGAATTTTGTGATGTTCTTTTCTGTTAAAGAAAATAAAATACAAATTGACTTGAGTCAAGAATACCAAAATCGTTGAAAATTAAAAAAATTTCATTGGGTTTTCATTAGGTTTTTAGGCCTATCAATTTTAGTGTAATTTCTTTCGGCGCTCTCTTGGCTTCGGAGTTACGGGTTTCAAAACTTTTATATTTGATTGGTTATAACTCATAGAATATAGAACACATATAAACGATATTTCAAAGTGCTCTAAAATGCCTTTCTATTGGTGCATAAATTTTGAAAATCTTTTAACCCATTGCAAGTGAAATGCAATTTTAAAATTTTATTATCTGAGTTTTCATGTAAAAATATCATTATCTTAAAAAGTGCCCGATGCAACGATACTTAAGCTTGCATACAGTTTTATAGAGAACCTTCCAAGCTTTCATTTGGTTTATATTTGATATCCGTTATCGATGAAATACGTGAGCTTTGGCTCTTTAAAAATTAGTTTATGAATTAATTTATATTTGAATTCTCATTTTCAAAGCTCCATAACTCACGTATTTCATCGATAACGGCTATCAACTATATACCAAATGAAAGCTAGGAAAGTTCTCTATAAAACTGTGTACAAGCTTAAGCATCCTTGCATCGGGCACTTTTTAAGATAATGGTATTTTTACATAAAAACTCAGATAATAAAATTTTAAAATTGCATTTCACTTGCAATGGGTTAAAAGATTTTCAAAATTTATGCACCAATAGAAAGGCATTTTAGAGCACTTTGAAATATCGTTTATATGTGTTCTATATTCTATGAGTTATAACCAATCAAATATAAAAGTTTTGAAACCCGTAACTCCGAAGCCAAGAGAGCGCCGAAAGAAATTACACTAAAACTCAGATAATAAAATTTTAAAATTGCATTTCACTCGCAATGGGTTAAAAGATTTTAAAAAATTTATGTATCAATATAAAGGCATTTTAGAGCACTTTGAAATGATACCAATATCGTTTATATGTGTTCTATATTCTAGGGGTTATAACCAATTAAAAATAAAAATTTTGAACCCCGTAAATCCGGAGCCAGGAGAGAGCGCCGAAAAAAATTACACAATCATTATTATTTTTGAAATGGCTATTACCTTATATACAATTTGCCTATTCTTGACCACTTTCAAAAAAATTCAAGTGTTTATTTATTATGTTGGCAGCATTAATCTGTTTATTGCCGCCAATGGCTATAAGCACACGAGCACAATTTTTAAGCCGCACAATTTTTGTTCTTTCCAAAACACACGAGACTAATTCATCTGGCATAAAATGTATACGTACACACAGCTTGTGTGTGTATTAGTGTATTTTGCATTCATTTTTTTCCTACCCCGTTTGCTTTTCTACACCCTTCACTAGGGTTTCGGAATCGCGAATTTCCGGTAAAAGTTTACTTTTAATTTCCCGTTTTGCCGGGAAAAAATTACCCGAGAAAACGGGCAATTTTTGAGTCAGGTAATGCAAACCGCCCCAATATACTTAAGGGAGAAAAACTCAAATGAGCTAATTAAAAGGCTAGTACAATTAATCGGTGAAGAGGTGTTTTACGTAATACCGATAACACGCAGCGCTATTAATGAGACAAAAATTCAAGTAAATGAAGAAAATCATTACCGCTCAGTAGTTTCGGAGTTTGAAACACAAAATAAAAATTTTTACACCTACCAAGTGAAAAGTGCAAAAGGCCACCTGGGGCTCAATTCTGGTTCTGTGATAATGTGAAATGAAAAAAAAACTTTTCATATTTGTTTTCATCATTGCTTTTCACTCTATTTTTTTCACAATTACGCATTTTCTGATTTTCGTTTGAATTATGAAAAAAAATTTCATTCCATACGTACCTGTGAAAACTTTGGTACTATGCAGCGTTATCAACTTTTAAATTTCAAAAAGCACTAAAACGCGATAAAAACGCTCAATTCTGGAAAAAACTCACTAAATTTAAAAAATTTTCATTTATTTAAAAATAATATGTATTTTATCATTTCATAAAGTAAAATACACAATTTTTGATGTATTAAAGGACATATCGCACATGAACTTGAAAAGTGACAAAACTCAAAAATACTGATTTTCCAGAAAACGAGTTTTAGTTTTTAATTTACTCACACTTTCATGGAAAAATATAAATGTATTCTTTCCTCAAGAGTTTAGTATACAAGATACATATTTGTATGATTTTTATGCAATATGAAAAGCAATATGACAATTAATATTGTACTATTGACTCTAAAAACGCACTCCTTGAATTGTACAACTTTTGAAGTGCATGGGAGATATAATGGAGTAATAACATAAATAACAAAGAACAAAATTTTTGTAATTTATGAAAATATAAAAGAATATATTTGAAACTAGAGCTTACCGAAAACTTTTATGGTAATTTCTGAATTCAGCGGATAAAACTATGCATATGGGCAAATCCTACGTGACGAACGCTACATTCAGGGGCCGAATTAATGCATACGTGATCGAGGAAAATTGTTCGGAAATTTTCTTTTTGGGATTACGGCATACGATAATTGACTACATGCTGCTTAAATTGCACTCGTTAGCAACAGAGCGATCGAAAATAATATTTCCTTTTATTTGTATGTTTTCCAAAAAAGCATGGAACATTACCAATAAACCTTATTACAGTCGTCAAATCGACTTGGTTGTTGAACTAGCTTAAAGAAACACAAAAATTTTCCTTAATGTATTACAAATTCTTAGTCGATTCAACAACCGGTGAAAAACAAACTTGGTATGTACACTTTTTAAAAAATCCATCCATTCGACGCGTGACGCAATTTTATTAGATTTTTTTTAGCTAGTTTTACATAATAAAGCACACAAAATCTAATTCATAAAAGAAAGTGGAATACAAGAAAATTGTAAAATAAGTTATTTGTAGTCAAAAAGTATTGTCGTTTTTAACAAAACCGTAAACCCTTTGTGACGCACGCTACGTGAATGACGCTACATTTTTTCTTAATAGCTATAACTTTTTAATTGTACAATTTACAACAAAAATGTGTTTAGTGGAGTTGTAGATACGCTTAAATGCATTTCACGCTTATTTACTTTGAGTTTTAAATCCCCAATTTTTTTCCTAAATTTTTCAAACAAAAGTCCACGTTTAATTGCCATACGCTTAATTACCCAATTCGGGTAATTGCCTTAAAAATTAAACTCCCAAAATAAAATGTCCCCACAATTTTATTCGTTTAATTACCTCAGTACTATTTGACAACAACACTGCAAGTAATCCACGCAAGTTTACATGTTAATCATAAGTACATATGTATGTATGTTTGCGTACCACGGATGGAAATCATGGTACAATTGTACTTTTTTTGGTACATTTTGGACCTTGTTAGTACCGTGGTACTACCGCGGCTTACTTGGTACATTTTAAAAATCTCAACTTTTCACTATATGGCAACATTAATTTTGTTGTATTCTCTTTAATTTTATATCTTTTTTCTCAAGGCAGATTTATTTACCAGGTACTCCTGATTCCACAGCTGCTTACACTTTTTCTACTTGCAGTTATCAATTTTGCACCTGAATCAGTGTTGCAATTTGTCAAGTTTTCCCTTTTTTCCAAGTTTCTTGAGGTGCCAAAAAGTTTTAATATAAAGTTTTTTCAAGTTTTTTATAAATACATGCATAATTTCAAAATTATATTTTTTCACTCCCTTATTACTACAACAGTGTTTAATTCTGTTTACTCCGCCTTAAGTACAACTATGCCGGTTTTGTCCATTGACAATCGAGGCGAATTCATACCAGTAGTGAGATTTTATAACTTTTAACAATAACAACAGTTGTTATATTGTCAACTTCTTAAGTTGTTTGCACTAACGACTTTACGATTCTGTGACTTCTTGTTAACAACATTGTTTAAATCTGACATCATGTGGCATCTCTATTAAAATAAACGAAAAGCGCAAAGAGGAACATAACAAAAACATGAAATTTAAATTTTGTTAATATTTCATTGGCCCGGTCAATTTTGTGTAGTTTGTTTTGTGATAAGCTAATGAGGCCTAAAGTATTTTATGTTAATAAAAATTTTATGTTAATAAAAATGTGTAGCTTTTATTTACATAATTCACGAATCGTCAGGAAATTATATAAAAAAGCTACACATTTCTATTAACACAAAATCATACAAAGATTCAAATATTTCCTGTTTTTGGTCTAAAGTGTCGCTGATGAAAAACGAGTTAAATGGGTTCATGTTCCCAGATATTTCAAGAGTTGTAACAGGAATTCTATCTATTCCACATTCGTCGGCCAACGTCGAACGTGTTTTTTCTTTCCAAAACCTAATTAAAACAAAGGAAAGAAATAGACTACACGTTCCCACTGTTTCCAATTTGATACAAACGAAAGATTTATTGACATCAACAAATTGATGTTGTTTCAATTTTAAAATAACAGAAAATTTATTATCTAAAAATATTTTAGAAATAATTTTTTAATAACTGATCTCTAGAACTGATTTATGTACCTTTATGTTATTTTTTATAGTGTACTTGTGAATTTATATACACATTTTTGTTAAGTTTCTGTTTTTAATAAATATTAAAAAATGGTACCGTCATGGTCTAAAAATTACATTTTGTTTTCATAGTTGGTACAAAATCATAATAGCCATTTTCCATCCCTTATGCGTAGGCTTTTGTTACTGGGGGTCTACATTACCCCCCGTCTCGACTAGCAATAAATATCTCAGCAATAAAGCAATAACATCGGCAGAAAGACGCAGCAATATTGCTTATTGCTTAGTTTATGTCAAGTGAATGGGAAAACGTATTTATGTCAACTCATAATTTCAAAAAAACAATCAAGTGAAGGTGTAGATAAAAAGCGCAGCCATTTTGTACTGAAAACAATAAGTGCAATTTATTATAAAAATAAATGTTTTAGTGAAGAAAAAACCACACAAAAGTAATTCTACTGCAACAGGAAGAACAAAAAACAGAGACAACAAAATTTTGGTAAATTTCAGCAAGATACTGAAAAAATATTTTGACATGAAAAGGAGATCTTTGGATTTAAGAAAAGTGAGCATTAAAAAATATCAGAATTACACATAGCCTCCTGCAAAATATCACTTTTATCATTAATTCTATTTTTCTTTGCTAGAATCCCTTGTATTTCTGCCATCGCATCCGTGGCTAAAGCCAAAGGCAGTCTAGCAAGCTGCATACCAATTGATTTCCCAAAACTTAAAAACAACGAGTCATTGTCTCTTGTTTCATTGTTCACCTGAGTTATTAAAGCGTCCAGCGCGCAACTAAATTTTTCTGCATTCTCCTTCTTCATTTTTTTTGCTGATGTATTTCTCTTTAACCAGTTCTCTGACCCACTTGGAAGACCATCCTCGCTTTCATATGAGTGCATTGTTGTTGGGCTGTACTCGATAATTTCTTCTTCCTGTACATATAATAAATAACATCAAAAAATTTATTTAATTTACACTTACAGTTTTTGCTAATAAAAGATACCTACATTTGAAATATTACAGCTCGTTTTTCTTTGAACTATTGCGTTGTCCAAAAATGCCATTTCCAAAAAGTAGAAAAGGTGAGGTTCATACACGGCATCAGCGGCAGAGCCAGATTTTTTTGAAGCCTCCACTTTTTTCTTTTCAAGAAGATATGCCGATCTTAAATTCTTAATTTTCTTTTTAACCGTTTCCTCGTCTTTTTCCATATTTCTGGATATTTCGGACCACGCATTTTTCTTTTTATCAATCCTTTTATATTGTGTACTTTTATAGTCCCACAGGCAGGGAAACTGTTCATATAGATTTAAAAGCTTGAAAACATCCACAACACTCCACTCCATTTCACTTCTATATTGTATACTTATATTTGCACACTTTTATTTTATAATTTAAACTTCTCTGGGTGGTTTTCTTAAAATTTGATTTTGGCGTCCTTTTATTTAAATATGTTTGTCACATTTGACAGCTAATTTGACGTTTTATGTCTGCAATAATTGTCAACGAAAATTCGTTGACAATTATTACAACATATATTGCAAACACCTGCAATGAGGTGTCTCCACTAGCAATAACATAATTTTGACAATTGCTGCAATATATGTTAACATATTTATTGCTAGTCGAGACGGGGGGTTAGCCATGAAGTTGGTATGAACATCATGTCGGACATCGCATATGGCTAATGTAGACCGCTCATGTCCATGTTTCGTCCATGATCTGCCATCGATGCCCGAACATATGGCTGAGCATCAATGTTCGCCACGAGATTCGCTGTCAACAACCATTTTTAATAGAAAGAAAAGAGACAGAAAGAAATTGTTAAATATTCCACTTCTATTGCACTACCACCAAATAGATTGATAAGGCAGAACATGGACATCGCACGTGTTCACCACAACAAAGAAGTTGATGAATTTTTTGCAGTTGCTCTACCGGCGTCATGTTCATATCATGTTTAAGTCGATGGCTCGTGGAGACGTGGAGACTAGCATTTTTAAAAATCCCTACATTTAAATGATTTGAAAATATCTGTCCTTTTTTCCCTACGGTAGTAGATAGGAACTGGGCTGCTGGCCCCAGTTAAAATTTTAAAATTTGGGTAATTAAAATTTGAAATTTTAAACTTTTAATTGTTAAATAAACAAAAGTGTAATTTGATATGCGTGGAAAAAAAAGATGAAAGTGCCCTGTAGGCAAAATGTGTATAGTGAAGATTGTGAAAAATTATAGTGAGGGTAATGCTTTTTGGTGTTATAGCAATTTAGGGTGTGGTTCTAATGGGGTGATATTGAGTCATTGGGTAGTAAGTTTGGAGCTTGAAAGTATTGGCTTAGTATAGACGATGTGGTTCTTATGGGGTGATATTGAGACATAGGGTAGTGAGTTTGGAGCTTGAAAGTATTGGCTTACTATAAACAATGTGGTTCTTATGCTAAGGATGAAATCATTGGTTCATTCTACAATACACAAAAAGAAAAAATAAAGCATGTTAATTTAATTCTGCTGAAAGCTGGAGACATTCACCATTACATTTTTATTAAAGATATATCAAGGTAAGCAAGTAAATACATGTGTATGAATAACTATATACATATTTTATTATTTCTTTTACAGACTTTTGAAAGCTCAGCCAAAAAACCACCATGACAGTCTCAAATTTTGTAATACCTGCCTCCAATATACACACAATGAATGGACTATGGAACAACACAAAACGGAATGTGGGAAAATTGTTGCTGCGTTACCTTCTCCCGAAAATAGTGTTTTAAAATTCAAAGATCACCAGCGGCAGATGGATGTGCAATTCGTTATATATGCAGATTTCGAATGCATACTAGAAGATATCCAAACTACTGTAAGTGACAAAACTCAAGTTATAAAGAGACACATTCCTTGTGCCTTTAGTTATTATATAAAATGTATAGGTAATAATAGTTTAGATAAATTTAAGATATATACTGGTAGCAGTAGGGAACAATTCATACGGCCCCAATTAAAATTTTAAAATTTGGGTAATTAAAATTTTGAAATTTTAATTGTTAAATAAACAAAAGTGTAATTTGATACCCGTGGGAAAAAAATGAAAGTGCCCAGTAGGCAAAATGTGCTTGTGTTTACATTTACTTTCTGCATGGGTGTGGGTGCGTGGATGTGTGGGGGATGGGGGTGTGTGTGTGTGTTGTTTCTTTTTTCTTATCTTTAGATTTGTGAAGAATGTGTATATGTCGTTTAAAATGTCCGTGTTGTTTATTTCTTGGGATAATAATTTGAATATTTGTTCTACAGAATCATGTTTATTGCTTTGTTTTTTCAGCTGCACATTTTTTGAGAATGAGTCATCATTTGAAATGTCCGTCTGATTATTTGTTTTGCAGAATCATGTTTATGACTTTGTTTATTCAGCTGCACGTTTTTTGAGAATGAGTCATCATTTGACAACAAAATTTCATTAGTCATCATTTAGTTGTGTTGTATTTGAAATAAAAAAAGCAGTTGTTTTAATTTTTTTCTATGCATTTAATTTTTATTAAATATATTTAAGTGATTAAAAAGTTTTAAGATTGTTAATTTTAAGACAATAATAATAATTTGTATACATAATTTATTTTAAACAAGATATTTCTTTTGTTAGTAAAAGAGCATTTCTTAATGCGCAAACACAATATGTATGATAATTACAATAGAATTACTCGGGATATTTAATTTCCATTTGTTTAAAGTTGATGCATCCAAAGTCCTCGATGTTAAAAACTCTTTTTTTAAGTATTTTTTCTAGCCATTGTCTCTTTTCTTCTCCTTTAACATATATTTTAGAATAGCGTACGCTTTTAAAAACTTGCAGACGATTTGAAATGTGACTGATCCATCATTCCACTTTAGGTGATGATAGTTCTTTGTTAACCAGTTTACTTCTTTTTTGCTTCTTTGGCGATAGACATTTAAAATCAAAGGGGGATTTATAATGAAATTTATGGCTTCATTGTTGTTGTTGTTGAAAACGATCGCTACTTCTTTTGCGATGAACTCATTTGAATCGCTTTTGAATCCTTGTATATCTATACAAACTATATTATCATCCATATTGTTTAATTTATAAGACTTTTCGGACTTGTCCTTTTATGGGTACATATGCAATTATGCGATCATGAATAAGAATGCAGTAAGCTGATGTCTTTGAGGCAATATTTGTAGCTGTTTCAAATTCAATTTTTATATCAATTGGTCCGTTATTGAGCGATTCGTTTTGATGGCTGACATCTACTACAATAATCGGTGCATTATTTTTAAATTCTTGAGCAGTTAGAAGCGGTTGAGATTCTCTCATGTACTAGCTCTGTTGAAATCTTAAATACATATCATATAGAATTGCATAGCGTTCATTCTTAAATTTGATATTTAGGTCATCATATGGATATCAGACTGAATTTAAATGTACTTTTAAATTTGTCAGGTCACAATGAACAAACTTATTTTCTTGTTGAAATGCAATCAATACAAAACGGGGTCGTTCTCTACTTGCAGCTAATTTAACATTCCAGATATGACTTGTTCGTGTGGATTAACATGACAATCCCAACTACGGAATGCCATCGGTATAGAAGCACCATTGTTAATAATTTTTATCATATTCAACTTGCTAAAATCAGATAATTGTACATGTGGAATTCTCCATGAGATGAGTGAAATTGAAAGTTTTGCTTTTTCCGTGGAAACGCTCGAGTGTACAAGATCTTCATCGTTCTTATTACGCAAGAGTATCAATTCATGTTTTCCATTTAGTATGACTTTATTGTAGTCTTCAGCGAAACCCAAAAGCATTTTTAAGGGTACATAAAAGTTAAAATATCCATTAACAAGTTTTAAATCATTAATTTTATTCCAGCCAGCATTCTACATTCCAGTGCTTTCCGTTGGTGATAAGGAAACCAAATTTTTTATGGTACTTGTACCTCCTAAATATATTGTATGATCAATTTCAATACCATTAAGTTCATAACGAATTTCATCAAAGAGATATGCAACAAAGTTGTTTTTTAATTTAAAGTTGTCTGTAGATGTGGAGGTTTTCTCATCTACAACAGATCCCTCGACATATATATAACTTTCACTAGGTAACACATACAAATCTTGATTTTGAATTGAAATGCGAATTTCATCATTATTGTTGTAGGATTGTAGGTATGGCACATATATGATAGTCCTTTTTGATTATATTTTCATCAGATAAGGGTTTATCTAAGACATTTATTATTGAACCCATTTTGCCTTCAATTTAAAATTCAATGACTTGAGAAAATTTTTATTTCCTGTCGTTAGAGTTTTTTGATGAATTGTTTAATTGTAGTTTAGGTCTTGATAATATTTTAGGTTCGTATGCAAATGGTGTTGTTGTTGTTGCTATATTCTGTGATATACTCGAGTTGAATATTAGCATTATTTAGTTGGTCTTAAATGAATTCGTATTGTTATTTCCTCTCCTCGGAAATTAATTAAATCACCGTGCTGATCAACTACTCGTAGAGCTAGTGAACTTATCTCTCTGGAGTTCACCGGTAAATAGATGAGATTTCGAGGTATCTCATCTATTTTATAGCCTGGAGGGACATTAATCGGAAATTCATGTAGTGTATGCGCCTTGGAATTATTCATATATGTATTAACAGCGATACTACTTTCAATTCGCAACAGATTCACCTTGAAAATATTAACTGAAAGATCAGAATAATGATCTACGTTTGGAGTTAGGATTTTACTATTGAATCCCAAGAGTTTTCCAATTGTATTTTCTTTATTAAAATATATTGCATCCTTAGAGCTGTTGACTTTAACTTGCATTGTATTGTTATTGGCTTCTATAAAAATTCTATTTTCTGGATTGTAGCGTTTACATTGTTCCTCTATATAATCAACTATATCATTCAATTCATAAGATCCAATTGGTATTTCAATCACATTTTCACCTATATGAAACAAATTGTTGTAGACATCAACATTTGGGATGCTATTATATGAATGAAAATCAGTTAGAGCACACTCATATGCCCCATTTAAATCAATAGGTGGGAAGTAATTAGCAGATAAGTCTGATGAGTTGGAGCTTAGAGTAAGTGTTATTGACATTATGACTGTCTGATTACGAATAAATAAGTTCAACACAAAATTGTTTATAAAAAAGATTTATATATTTATTTCATCTTTTTTATTTTAAATTTACATTATAATCTTAAGTACTAAGTATGTATGTATAATAATTGCTGATAATGTTTCAACTATAATATTTCATCTTTACTTATCCATGAATTGTGATCGTTACTAAATCCTAACCATTTAACAAATGCTTTGGTTCCTCTGGTTTTAATAACCTTTTATACTAAATCAGCTTGCCAAAGATCATCTATTCCTTTCATCACAACTCTACGACGTAAAAAAGATTTTCGAGCTTGTTTATGGAGTTCATTTACTAAAATTCTTTTTGAAGTCATTTTTTAGTATTAAGATTTATTTTCGATGTGTTGTGATCTATTTGATACACTTTTAGCTATTGACACAAACATGTAATTTTCAAATCTATAAATCTTCTGATTAACTTTTCTTTTGTATACTTTCAACAAATTTTTGTAGATATCGTTTGCATTTTCTTATTCTCTTCCAACTGTAATATTATTGCATGTTGTAGCATTTCGATTTGAGTTCTTAGAGTATCATGAATATTGTTGTTATCTTCCTTAAAGTATTTTAATAGCTTGTGTTCTATTTCTTCGATTTGAGTTTGCAGAAACAATTTATTGATAATATCGTTTTCTTCCACAGCTTTTGCCACATTTTTGATTCTTTTGTTTTAAACATCGATGTTGTTGTTCGCATCCATAAAGAACCCCAACATTTTAGGGGCATTTTTCAATGAAATTATATTGCTTGTATCGTTTAGATAATGTCCAAACTTATCAACAGACATACTTTATATAGATTATTCTATTATATTAGCTTCGCGAAGTTCTTCAATAATTGATACAATTTCGTTATTATGATTAGTATGACCTGGAGCTTGTGATGATACCAGTAGTCGAAGTCGATCTACCATCTCATTTGGATCATCCCAGTATATATAGTTTGGCTTATGAGGGTTAAACTGCATCAATCCATCACCTTTATAATTAGATATTGTCTTATTTGGTATTGATTTTGATAAAGTCTGTTGGTTTTTCTCTTTAAACATCTTTTTAATAATATGTTTATATTTATAGGCTTTCGTTCCCTTGATTTGTCCATCAGGTTTAAAGTCTTCTGTACGCATTTGTATTAATTAAAATTTTTTGTAGTTCTAGTTCATATTTATCATAGTTTTTTGGTATTTTATGAAACATTAGAAAAAATAGTCCTGGTGTTAGAGCCCATATTTGACTACCAACATGTATTTTGTTTTCATTTAATTTGAGCTTACTATCACCAAATTTCCATTCATTATTGAAATCTTTATGTGGACCATAGTTAGTATCTAATTCATTTCTTCCTTCCAAAACAGATATGTCAGTGTAACTCTCTTCAGTATTTGAATTTTGAGAGTAAAAATCGTCATCATCATCATCATTATCAATAGTACTTTCACCATTAGAATCAGCAAGTGAATTGCTGGTATCAAATATTGATTCTTCTACAAGTTTCTTTGGTGTACTTGTCTCCAACTTAATTGATGGTTTCTTAAGATGATTAGAACTGTTATAATATTCAATTTCTGTTTTCATCTCATTCTTTTCTTTTTTGATAATTCCATTGATATTATTAGAATTATTTATAAATTTGTTTAAACGATCTGTTGTAGGCTTAAATGTATCTTTCAGTTGTTCACGCGTGTCTATTACGCCCGTTTTTATACTACGAAGCTTTTTCTTCAAGACATTTCTTGTCGCAACCAGCTCTTTTAAAATTTTTTCATCCATTTTCCAGCTATCAGATCAGATTATTAGGTATCTGATCAGGTTATCAGATCAGCTTATTAGGTATCTGATCAGGTTATCAGATCAGGTTATTAGGTATCAGAGCAGCTTATTAGGTATCTGATCAGGTTATCAGATCAGCTTATTAGGTACCTGATCAGGTTATCAGATCAGGTTATTAGGTATCAGATCAGTTTATTAGGTATCTGATCAGCTTATTAGGTATCTGATGAGGTTATCAGATCAGCTTATTAGGTACCTGATCAGGTTATTAGGTATAAGATCAGGTTATCAGATCAGCTTATTAGGTACCTGATCAGGTTATCAGATCAGCTTATTAGGTATTAGATCAGGTTATTAGGTATTATATCAGCTTATTAGGTATCTGATCAGGTTATCAGATCAGCTTATTAGGTATCAGATCAGCTTATTAGGTAGATAATTAGATCAGGTATAGTTGATATTTCAAGAGCTATGTAGATGTATTATGGTTAAAGCCAGATTATATACTAAAGTTTTTCTTTTATGTAGAGCAATTTATATTGATATGAAATAATCGAATAATTTTCTGTAGCGCCCATTGTTTAATTCATTATCTTTGCTTATCATCAAAAATAGCTTATTCTAAAAATAAAGCTTTAAATATTAGACATCAAGCTGATAAAATTCTTGAAAATTCAGCTTGGGATCGAGTTTTATCAAAAGATAGCAGTCTTGCAGAAAAATCATTTGCATATATGGTTACTAACGCTATGAAAGCCAAAACAAAATTTGGTATGGGTGTGGAGAAAAAGAAAAATGTTAAGAAACCTAAATTAAATGGTAAAAAATTGTTCAGTTCTTCAATTAGAGCTGCAACAAAAATACTAAAGGAGAAAAAACCTTTAGACATTAACAATGCTATTAGAATAGCACGTAAAACGATCAACAAAACATTAAAAGGCAGAAAATCTCAAGTTATAATACCTCGCATAATAAATGTACCAAAAATTTGTGGTTTTTTACCTCTAATACCGATTTTAACTGCACTGGGTGCAATTGGTAGTCTAACGACTGGAGGTGATGCTATAGCTAAGGCTATAAATGCGACAAAGAATGCAAAAAATCAGCTTGATGAAGCAATTTGACATAATAAAGCGATGGAATCTATAGCTGTTGGGAAAGGACTTTACCTAAAACCATATAAAAAGGGTTATGGTTTAGTTTATAAAGAGCAGACAAAAAACTCTTAGAAATGCTACCTAATAGACTACTATCAGAAGTCGACTTGAGGAATTTTTCAATCATAATTCCACATTTTAGAGGAGTTTTCATGTTGGACTCACTACCAAAACGACCAAAGAAAAAAGAATGTGGCATAATCAATTTCGATATATAAACAGGACCTGGTACACATTGGGTAGCATATTATAAAAACATCAATGAAAAATAATATTTCGATAGTTTTGGAAACTTACAACCTCCTTCGGAAGAACTCAAATATCTGGGCACAAATATAAAATACAACTATAATCAACATCAGAATTTTAATACATTTACCTGTGGTCATTTATGTCTTAAGTTTCTTTATGAAATAACTGAAAATGTTAAATAAAAAACACAATTATATATATATATATATATATATATATATATATATATATATATATATATATATATATATATATATATATATATATATATATATATATATATATATATATATATATATATATATATATATATATATATATATATATATATATATAAATATATATATATATATATATATATATATATATATATATATATATATATATATATATATATATATATATATAATTGTGTTTTTTATTTAACATTTTCAGTTATTTCATAAAGAAACTTAAGACATAAATGACCACAGGTAAATGTATTAAAATTCTGATGTTGATTATAGTTGTATTATATATATATATATATATATATATATATATATATATATATATATATATATATATATATATATATATATATATATATATATATATATATATATATATATATATATATATATATATATATATATATATATATATATATATATATATATATATATATATATATATATATATATATATATATATATATATATATATATATATATATATATATATATATATATATATATATATATATATATATATATATATATATATATATATATATATATATATATATATATATATATATATATATATATATATATATATATATATATATATATATATATATATATATATATATATATATATATATATATATATATATATATATATATATATATATATATATATATATATATATATATATATATATATATATATATATATATATATATTTATATATATGTATATATATATATATATATATATATATATATATATATATATATATATATATATATATATATATATATATATATATATATATATATATATATATATCTATATATATATATATATATATATATATATATATATATATATATATATATATATATATATATATATATATATATATATATTTCACAAAACTCTTTAATGCATTTTTATTTATTTATTTATAATTTACAATACAGAACTAATTTTTTATTTTTTTTTATTCCCAAATGGGATATTGAGCATTTTGAATAAAAAATTCGTCCATCTCACTCTCATATTTGATACCAGCAATTCACTTGATGATTCTAATGGTGAAAGTACTATTGATAATGATGATGACGATGATGACGATTTTTACTCTCAAAATTCAAATGCTGAAGAGAGTTACACTGACTGATCTGTTTTGGAAGGAAGAAATGAATTAGATACTAACTATGGTCCACATAAAGATTTCAATAATGAATGGAAATTTGGTGATAGTAAGCTCAAATTAAATGAAAACAAAAAACATGTTGGTAGTCAAATATGGGCTCTAACACCAGGACTATTTTTTCTAATGTTTCATAAAATACCAAAAAACTATGATAAATATGAACTAGAAATCTACAAAAAATTTTAATTAATACAAATGCGTACAGAAGACTATAAACCTGATGGACAAATCAAGGGAACGAAAGCCTATAAATATAAACATATTATTAAAAAGATGTTTAAAGAGAAAAACCAACAGACTTTATCAAAATCAATACCAAATAAGACAATATCTAATTATAAAGGTGATGGATTGATGCAGTTTAACCCTCATAAGCCAAACTATGTATACTGGGATGATCCAAATAAGATGGTAGATCGACTTCGACTACTGGTATCATCACAAGCTCCAGGTCATACTTATCATAACAACGAAATTGTATCAATTATTTAAGAACTTCGCGAAGCTAATATAATAGAATAATCTATATAAAGTATGTCTGTTGATAAGTTTGGACATTATCTCAACGATACAAGCAATATAATTTCATTGAAAAATGCCCCTAAAATGTTGGGGTTCTTTATGGATACGAATAACAACATCGATGTCCAAAACAAAAGAATCAAAAATGTGGCAAAAGCTGAGGAAGAAAACGATGTTATCAATAAATTGTTTCTGCAAACTCAAATCGAAGAAATAGAACACAAGCTATTAAAATACTTTAAGGAAGATAACAACAATATTCATGATACTCTAAGAACTCAAATCGAAATGCTACAACATGCAATAATATTACAGTTGGAAGAGAATAAGAAAATGCAAGAAACTATTTCCAAAATCAAACAATTTTTGGAAGACGGATATCTACAAAAATTTGTTGAAAGTATACAAAAGAAAAGTTAATGAGAAGATTTATAGATTTGAAAATTACATGTTTGTGTCAATAGCTAAAAGTGTATCAAATAGATCACAACACATCGAAAATAATTCTTAATACTAAAAAATGACTTCAAAAAGAATTTTAGTAAATGAACTCCATAAACAAGCTCGAAAATCATTTTTACGTCGTAGAGTTATGATGAAAGGAATAGATGATCTTTGGCAAGCTGATTAATTGAAATGGGAAATTATTCTATGGGCAATAAAAATTATAGATTTTTGTTAACTGTAATTGACACATTCTCCAAATTTGCATGGGCAGTACCACTTAAAACAAAAACTGCAGTTGAAACAACCCAAGCCATGTGAGATATTTTTCAATTGGGACGAGTACCAAAAAACCTACAAACAGATGATGGTAAAGAATTTTTCAATTAACACTTTGGAAAATTGATGGATAAGTACAACATTAATCACTATTCAACGTATAGCAGAATGAAAGCATCAATAGTAGAACGATTTAATAGAACATTAAAAGGGATGATGTGGAAAGAATTTAGTTTTAATGGTACATACAATTGGCTTGATATCTACAAAGATCTGTTAGAAGCATATAACAGAAAAGTTCATCGTACCATTAAAATGGCTCCAATTAAAGTCAACTCTTCAAATGAGAAAAAATTATTGACTACAGTATACAGTCATTTGAAAATGTATAAAATATCGAAATTTAATGTTGGTTAGAGCAAGCAAATATAAGCATATTTTTCAAAAAGGTTATACTCCAAATTGGACAACAGAAATTTTCACAATTAAATCTATTCAAAATACATATCCCACAACATACATATTAGAAGATTATCGTGGAAATCCTATTAAAGGTGGATTTTATGATGAAGAACTTTTAAAAACAAGATTTCCTAATACATATCTAGTTGAAAAGGTTATTAAAACCAGAGGAGCCAAAGCATTTGTTAAATGGTTAGGATTTAGTAACGATAACAATTCATGGATAAGTAAAGATGAAATATTATAGTTGAAACATTATCAGCAATTATTATACATACATAGTTAGTACTTAAGATTGTAATGTGAATTTAAAATAAAAAAGATGAAATAAATATGTAAGTCCTTTTTATAAACAATTTTGTGTTGAACTTATTTATTCGTAATCAGACAGTCATAATGTCAATAACACTTACTCTAAGCTCCAACTCATCAGAGTTATCTGCTAATTACTTCCCACCTATTGATTTAAATGGGGCATATGAGTGTGCGCTAACTGATTTTCATTCATATAATAGCATCCCAAATCTTTATGTCTACAACAATTTATTTCATATAGGTGAAAATGTGATTGAAATACCAATTGGATCTTATGAATTGAATGATATTGTTGATTATATAGAGGAACAATATAACAGCTCTAAGGATGCATCATATTTTAATAGAGAAAATACAATTGGAAAACTCTTGGGATTCAATAGTAAAATCCTAACTCCAAACGTTGATCATTATTCTGATCTTCCAGTTAATATTTTCAAGGTGAATCTGTTGCGAATTGAAAGTAGTATCGCTGTTAATACATATATGAATAATTCCAAGGCGCATACTTTACATGAATTTCCGATTAATGTGCCTCCAGGCTATAAAATAGATGAGATACCTCGAAATCTCATCTATTTACCGGATAACTCCAGAGAGATAAGTTCACTAGCTCTACGAGTAGTTGAGCAGCACGGCGATTTAATTAATTTCCGAGGAGAGGAAATAACAATAAGAATTCATTTAAGACCAACTAAATAATGCTAATATTCAACTCGAGTATATCACAGAATAAAGCAGCAACAACAACAACAACAACAACAACACCATCAGCATACGAATCTAAAATATTATCACGACCTAAACCATAATTAAAGAGGTCAATTCATCAAAAAACTCTAACGACAGCAAATAAAAATTTTCTCAAGTCATTGAATTTTAAATTGAAGGCAAAATGAGTTCAATAATAAATGTCTTAGATAAACCCTTATCTGATGAACATATAATCAAAAAGGACTACCATACATATGTGCCATACCTACAATCTTACAACAATAATGATGAAATTCGCATTTCAATTCAAAATCAAGATTTGTATGTGTTACCTAGTGAAATTTATATATATATACATATTTCGAGGGATCTGTTGTAGATGAGAAAACCTCCTCATCTACAGACAACTTTAAATTAAAAAACAACTTTGTTGCATATCTCTTTGATGAAATTCGTTATGAACTTAATGGTATTGAAATTGATCATACAAGATATTTAGGAGGTACAAGTACCATAAGTAGGGAACTGTATGTGTGAGCCTAATTAAAAATTTAAAATTTGAGTACTTAAAATTTTAAATTTTGAAATTTTAATTGTTAAATAAACAAAAGTGTAATTTGATACCCGTGGGAAAAAATTAAAGTACCCAGTAGGCAAAATATGTAAAGTGAAGATTGTGAAAAATTATAGTGTGGGTAATGCTTTTTGGTGTTATAGACATTTAGGGTGTTGTTCTAATGGGGTGATATTGAGACATTGGGTAGTGAGTTTGGAGCTTGAAAGTATTGGCTTACTATAGACTGTGTGGTTCTTATGGGATCATATTGAGAGATTGGGTAGTGTTTTAGATTATATGTGGAAATAAAGAGTGTAGACAAATTTGGTGACAACGTCACCAAACTTGTAGATAAAAAAGTCGACTTGGGTTCCTACGGGTTTTATTGTGTCGCAATTATTATTTTTTTGTTTTTGATAATTTTTTGTGGTGCCTGTGTTTACATTTACTTTGTGCATGGCTGTGGGTGCGTGGATGTGTGGGGGATGGGGGTTTGTGGATGTGTGCGGCTGTTGGTGTGTGGCTGTTTGTTTGTTTGTGTGTGTTTCTTTTTTCTTATCTTTAGATTTGTGAAGAATGTGTGTATGCCGTTTCAAATGTCCGTCTTGTTTATTTCTTGGGATAATAATTTGAATATTTGCTCTACAGAATCATATTTATTGCTTTGTTTATTCAGCTGCACATGTTTTGATAATGAGTCATCATTTGAAATGTCCGTCTGATTATTTGTTTTGCAGAATCATGTTTATGGCTTTGTTTATTCAGCTGGATATGTTTTGAGAATGAGTCATCATTTGATAACAAAATTTCATTAGTCATCATTTAGTTGTATTGTATTTGAAATAAAAAAACAGTTGTTTTAATTTTTTTTCTATGCATTTAATTTTTATTAAATATATTTAAGTGATTAAAAAGTTTTAAAATTGTTAATTTTAAGACAATAATAATAATAATTGTATATATAAATTATTTTAAACAAGATATTTCTTTTGTTATCAAAAGAGCATTTCTTAATGCGTAAACACCATATGTATGATAATTACAATATAAATAATCGGGATATTTAATTTCCATTTGTTTAAAGTTGATGCATCCAAAGTCCTCGATGTTAAAAACTCTTTTTTTAAGTATTTTTTCTAGCCATTGTCTCTTTTCTTCTCCTTTAGCATATATTTTAGAATAGCGTACATTAGCTTTTAAAAACTTGCAGACGCTTTGAAATGTGACTGATCTATCGTTCCACTTTAGGTGATGATAGTTCTTTGTTAACCAATTTACTTCTTTTTGCTTCTTTGGCTATAGACATTTAAAATCAAAGGGGGTTCTATAATGAAATTTATGGCTTCATTGTTGTTGTTGTTGAAAACGATCGCTACTTCTTTTGCGATGAAATCATTTGAATCGCTTTTGAATCCTTGCATATCTATACAAACTATATTATCATCCATATTGTTTAATTTATAAGACTTTTCGGACTTGTCCTTTTATGGGTACATATTCAATTATGCGATCATGAGTAAGAATGCAGTAAGCTGATGTCTTTCAGGCAATATTTGTAGCTGTTTCAAATTCAATTTTTATATCAATTGGTCCGTTATTGAGCGATTCGTTTTGATGGCTGACATCTACTACAATAATCGGTGCATTATTTTTAAATTCTTGAGCAGTTAGCAGCGGTTGAGATTCTCTCATGTAATAGCTCTGTTGAAATCTTAGATACATATCATATAGAATTGCATAGCGTTCATTCTTAAATTTGATACTTAGGTCATCATATGGATATGATACTGAATTTAAATGTACTTTTATGTTTGTCAGGTCACATGAACAAACTTATTTTCTTGTTGAAAAGCAATCAATACAAAACGGGGTCGTTCTCTACTTGCAGCTAATTTAACATTCCAGATATGACTTGTTCCTGTATTAAGTTGTGGATTAACATGACAATCCCAACTACGGAATGCCATCGGTATAGAAGCACCATTGTTAATAATTTTTATCATATTCAACTTGCTAAAATCAGATAATTGTACATGTGGAATTCTCCAAAAACCAAAAAAACTAAAGAAATCGGCAAAAAACAAAAAAATTTCCGTCTGATTATTTGTTTTGCAGAATCATGTTTATGGCTTTGTTTATTCAGCTGGATATGTTTTGAGAATGAGTCATCATTTGATAACAAAATTTCATTAGTCATCATTTATATAAAATAAAATATTACACAATGTTATGTTCTAGTTCTTGCTGTTGCTATGTATACATATGAATTTCATCAATCTCGTAATATCAATAAAAAATTAGACTTGATGCCTACTACGCGATTCTTATAGGATGTATATAAGTAGAAGAAATAATGAAGATTTTCATCGGTATATTCTGATAACTCAATAAGTGCGGTTGAAAGCAAAAAATTTATTAATAAACAATTTCATAGTGTTTTTACAATAGAAATTAAATAAAATAATTAAATAAAGTTAATTGTTACTAATTAAATAAATAGTTTGAAAACAAAAAATTGATTAATAAAGAAGTTTATAGTGTTTTTGAAAAAAGGACTAAATAAATAAAATAAAATAATTAAATAAATTTGATTAAATAAATACATAAAAAAATGAGTTCTTCTGTATATCAATGTAATATGTGTAGTAAGGTATACAAATACCAAAAAGCGTTCTTGGATCACGTCCGAAATCATGGTCAACCAGGTCAAGTGATCATCAATCAACAGCAACAACAACCACAGCCACAACAGCAACAACAACCGCAGCCACAACATCAACAACAAGCACACCAACACCAGCAGCATCGTCAACAACAACAACAGCAACAACTAGATAATATTGTGTTTGATGACATGGATACTACAAATTCTCCCAGCGGTAAATATGATAATACTCCTTTGAATGTAGAAGCAAAATATTATGCATTCAAAAAAAAATATTGCAACATATGGAATTCCCAACAAAAAAGATGATCTTCTGTTTGAAGACTTTGTTCTAGAAAATAAACCTATTTTCAAGGAAAGACTTGAAAAAAGTTTGGTTAAACATAATATTTTAAAATTCTGTGTAACTCTTATTGGAGAGTACATACAAATTGTTGGTGAAGAAATTGACTTGTGTCAAATTTCACACAGAGCAAAAATGGATTTATTGTGCCTGGGAAGTAATGTAGATGAGCTAATTGAAAAACAATTCCAGGACATTCATAATAAAATGTCAGAATTCGAGGAAAGAGACTCTGGGTGGAATTTAATAAGAATTATTCGCGCTGAAATTAACATAAACAAAAGTTCACTAGTAAAAGGATCTTATTGGATAAGCACACCATTAAAACTGGCTAAAAAGCGTGCCTGTGTCAACATTGAAAACAATGATGATTATTGTTTTAAATGGAGTTTAGTTGCTGCATTAGATACCACAATAACAAATCATAAAGAATATTGCAGCTCATATAACATCGAGGACATTAGTGCTGATGTCATTTGCCTACAAAATGGAATTGTGGTTGATTTCACAAATTTAAAATTCCCATTGGCATTAAAAAACATCAAAGTATTTGAGGATAGGAATGATGGAATAAGTGTGAATGTGTTTGGGTATGATAATGAGAAGGATGAAATCATTGGACCATTCTACAATACACAAAAAGAAAAAACAAAGCATGTTAATTTAATTCTGCTGGAAGCTGGAAACATTCACCATTAAATTTTTATTAAAGATATATCAAGGTAAGTCAATACATATTTATGATTGAATAACTATATACATATATATAAATTTATTCCTTTTACAGATTATTATGGCGTCAGACAACGAAGCACTGTGGCACTCTTTCATTCTGTAATATCTGCCTACAATATACACACAATGATTGGACTATGGAACAACACAAAACGGAATGTGGGAAAATTGTTGCTGCGTTACCTTCTCCCGAAGATAGTATTTTGAAGTTTAAAGATCACCAGCGGCAGATGGATGTGCCATTCGTTATATACGCAGATTTCGAGTGCATACTAGAAGACATGCAAACTACTGTAAGTGACAAAACTCAAGTTATAAAGAGGCACATTCCTTGTGCCTTTAGTTATTATATAAAATGTGTAGGTAATAATAGTTTAGATAAATTAAAGATATATACTGGTGAGGACGCATCTGTAAAATTTGTTGACTGGTTAATGGACGATTGTGAAGATATTTACAATCAGTTCCTCACCAGTAAGACAAAAATGAACAGCTTGACCCTTTCGGAAATATACAGTTTTCAAAATTCAATAAATTGTCACATATGTGACAAATTTCTCGGTAAAGATCGTGTAAGGTAAAAAGTTCGACAACATAAAAGTCCTACCACTGAACAAAGAACTGTACATTTCACTATCGACATTTACAAAAATGACTGACAATTGCAATCTTGAACTCCGATTTTTAGATACTATTCGTTTTATGGCTGATAGCTTAGAATCCTTAGCTAATAATCTAACGGACAATGATTTCCATACGGTTAGGGCACACTTTAACAGAAAGACAGAATTTGACCTTGTACGAAGAAACAGTGTTTTCCCTTATGAATATCTTGATTCATTTGAAAAATTGGATGATGGTCAGCTTCCATCAAGAGAAGATTTTTTTTAATAAATTAAATAACAAGGAATGCTCAATTGAAGATTATGAGCATGCAATAAAGATTTGGCATTCCTTTAATTGCAAAAGCTGCGAGATTATATGGAATTATATCTCAAAACAGATGTGCTTTTGTTAGAAGACATATTCGAAATTTTTCGAAAAGTCTCTAAGGGATTTATAATCTAGATCCGTGTCAGTACTATACTACTCCAGGACTATCATGGGATGCCATGTTAAAACATACACAAATAGAATTAGAGTTGTTAACAGACATTGACATGTATAACTTCTTTAAAAAGGGAATACGCGGTGGGATGGTACAGTGCAATAAGCGATATTCCAAAGCAAATAATAAATATTTAGATGATTTTGATGAAGACAAGCCTTCAGAATTTCTAATATATTTAGACGCAAATAACCTTTACGGTTGGGCGATGTCTGAGTATCTTCCTTATGGAGGATTCCGATGGCTGACAAGTGATGAGCTGAATCTGGATGCGAAAAGCATAGATAATAACTCACAAGGTGGTTATGTATATGAGGTCACTTTAGAATATCCTTCACATCTGCATGACTCTCACAATGACCTTCCCTTCTGTGTTGAAAACAAGAAAACTTTAGAATCAAACCATAAGAAATTAATTGCGGACTTTTCACCAAAAAACTCTTATGTAATACATTACAGAGTTCTGAAGCAATGTTTGGAATATGGTTTGATTCTAAAGAAAACGCATCGTATTCTAGCATTTAAACAATCTCCATGGTTAAAAGGTTATATTGACTTAAATACCAAATACAGAGCCACTGCTAAAAATGCTTTTGAGAAAAATTTTTTCAAATTACTCAATAATGCTGTGTATGGCAAAACAATGGAGAATGTAGACAAGAGGAGAGATGTGAAAATTGTAACGAACTGGAACAGAACAAACTGTAACCATTTGGGGGCTCAAGATTGGATATCTAAATCCAATTTTCATAGTTCATCCTTATTTTCTGAAGATATGCTAGCTATAGAAATGAATAGAGTCCAAACATACTATAACAAGCCCATATACTTGGGATTTTGCGTCTTGGAGCTTTCTAAATGGAAAATGTATAATTTCCATTATGGATTCATGCAGCCCAAGTTTAAAGCAAATTTATATTTAAATTACATGGACACCGACTCATTTATATATACAACAAAAACTGACGACTTTTATGCCGACATAGAATCTGACATAGAACAAGAATTTGACACTTCCGATTACCCAAAAGATAACGTATATGGTATTCCTCTTTTAAACAAAAAGGTGTTGGGTATGATGAAGGATGAAAATTGTGGTAAAGTGATGAAAGAATTTGTGGGACTTCGGTCAAAAATGTATTCTTTTAGCGTGCAATATGAAAATGATGTAAAAAAATCGAAGGGGGTTAAGAAATGTGTTCTTGATACATATAGTTTAGAGGCGTATAGAAATTGTTTATTTAATAAGTCTATTGTTTATGATGATATGTTAATAATTAAGTCAAAAGTTCATCAAATTTATACCAACCAACTAAATAAGGTTGTACTTAGTTATCAAGATGATAAAAGAAAAATACAATGTGATGGTATAAATACATTAGCATGGTATAATTATCGAATTGAGGAAACAAATCCAGAATATGAACTGGATATGTTGCTAATGGAAATTGATAAGCTTCAAGAAGAATGATGAGTTTTTTACTTAAATGTAATTTGTTTCTGTTTATATGTAAATATTTAGTTATTAATGTTTAGTTATTAATGTTTAGTTATTAAGAAAATTTGGTTTGTTATTAAAAAAATGAAAAAATTATAATAATAATGAAATAAGAAATAAATTAAATAATAATAAAAAAAATCGTATTAATATCAAAAAAAAAATTTATACAATCTTTGTTTTATTTTCTTGTTCAGCCCTGATATCATCATCAAATTGAAAAACGCTGACGTTGACTGTGGATACACGTCTTGCTGCTAGCAGAGAAAACATTTTTTGTTGGATCAAAACAATTCTTGTCTTGTTTTTTGCTTACTTGCAAATTTTTCTGTTTATAGGTTTAACTGTACTCTTAGATCCTGTATAATCTTGATTTGATTTGTTTATTTCTTGACAAGGGAATTTGAATTTCACAACATTATGAAATTGTATTAAATTTAATTATTTCAACATTTTACATTAAAAAAAAATTGGATAATCTCATAAGTTATTGATTAAATTTTTATCTTAAAAATTTCTTTAATTTTCCTAATTATCCTTTAGAAAAAATAATACAAGACAGTGAATATTTTATTTTAATAATAATATTTTATCTATTAAATTTTATTATGATGGTTGAAACATTGTGTAATAAGATTCCATTAAATTTTCTAATATAGCTTTCCGTAGAAAGTATATCGAGCACCTACATGTATCAGGTCCTTCCTCACAATTCGGATCATACCAGGGACAGCATTTGAAATGTCCTTCTGTGTTGTCTTCATCTTCCATAATATCAAATTCATCATTCTCGTCCAGCATATTTTGAAAAAATATGATCATTTCCCAATGATCGTATAGTCTAAAGTTATCAAAATCCGATATAAATTTATTAAGACTACTTCTTATTTGACTCATTTTTTGTTAATATTCCGTATTAATTTTGTTGCTGTTTACTTTTTTAAAGGATTCGCCGATACTGATAATTTGTTTCCTAAATATTTAGCTAAAAAGTGAATAAAATTCAATATTATTTTTCCTCCTCTTATATCCTTCTCCATTTTCCTATAATCCTTCTAGAATAGAGAGTATAGAATATACATATTTCTCTTTCCAGCTCATTTTCAAAGAGACTATTAAAAAATTAAAAGAAGGAACATTCATGTTAATATTCCTATATATCCATCCCTATCTCTCTAGCACTATTTCTCCACATATACATATTAACCTTCTCACAATAAATATTTTCGGTTAGGGTTATTGGCCTCATCATCACTACTTTCAGGATCAATTTCCATTAAAGATTCAAAGTAACAAGATCTATTTAAAAAATGAGCTCCTCAAAAAATTTAATATCAAAATTTAATTCACTAAACAACAAAAGCTTAATTCATATAAAGGATCTAGATGTAGCTGCTAAATATCCTGTTCAAAATATTACACGGGTAACAACAAAATATGAACCAACACTAAGAGTTGAGATGGAAAAAAATATGTTTCTACCTCGAGTGGAATATTTCAAGTACGCAGAGATGGTGAACAAAGCTTAATCCTTGAGAGTGAGATGGACGAATTTTTTCTTCAAAATGCTCAATATCCCATTTGGGAATAAAAAAAAATAAAAAATTAGTTCTGTATTGTAAATTATAAATAAATAAATAAAAATGCATTAAAGAGTTTTGTGAAATATATATATATATATATATATATATATATATATATATATATATATATATATATATATATATATATATATATATATATATATATATATATATATATATATATATATATATATATATATATATATATATATATATATATATATATATATATAATGGGTGTTTTTTATTGAGGTATAGAACTTTAAGTTGGCATCACTTTTTTAACTGGCGGCCATTTTGTCAGCTGTCAAGTGATTAATATTTAGGTTGGTTTGCCATTTCATCATGAACAGGTTGACTAAAGAACAACGCTTGCAAATCGTGCAAATTTATTTCGAAAATAATGGTTCAGTTCGCGAAGTTTACCGCAAGCTCCGTCCATTTTATGGTCGACATAATCGTCCATCAGAGCAATTAATTCGGTTAACCATGGATTTTTTGCACTACGTTTACTCTATGAGATAATACGCATCCGCAGAGACGTCGAACAGTGCGCACCGAAGAAACAATGGCCGCTGTAGAGCAAAGTGTTGAAGAGGACCCGAATAATGCTGGAGAGTCAGTTACCGTTAATGGAGACCGGTATAGAGCCATGATAGCCGACTATTTTGTTCCCGAATTGGATGGCATGAATGTGGATGAGTTGTGGTTCCAACAAGACGACGCTACATGCAACTCAGCGCACGTCACAATCGATTTATTGAAGGAAACATTCGATGAGCGCATAATTTCGCGGAATGGACCTGTCAATTGGCCACCAAGATCGTGTGATTTGACACCATTGGATTATTTTCTTTGGGGATATGTGAAGTCGCTCGTCTACGCCAACAAACCAGAAACGTTAGGGGACTTGGAAGCCAACATTCGTGGCGTTATTGCCAACATACGGCCCCATATGCTCGAAAAAGTGGTTGAAAATTGGAACTGTAGAATTGGCTTTATTCGAGCCAGCCGCGGCGGCCACATGCCCGAAATCATATTTAAACATTAATGGCATAAAATTATCCTTCCAATAAAGCCAAATTGATGGACATTAAAACGATTTTCTTGTGTTTTATTTCAATTCGAAGTTCTATACCTCTTAAAAAAACACCCGTTATATATATATATATATATATATATATATATATATATATATATATATATATATATATATATATATATATATATATATATATATATATATATATATATATATATACATATATATAAATATATATATATATATATATATATATATATATATATATATATATATATATATATATATATATATATATATATATATATATATATATATATATATATATATATATATATATATATATATATATATATATATATATATATATATATATATATATATATATATATATATATATATATATATATATATTTCACAAAACTCTTTAATGCATTTTTATTTATTTATTTATAATTTACAATACAGAACTAATTTTTTATTTTTTTTTTATTCCCAAATGGGATATTGAGCATTTTGAATCAAAAATTCGTCCATCTCACTCTCAAGGATTAAACTTTGTTCACCATCTCTGCGTACTTGAAATATTCCACTCGAGAGATCTTTAATTTCATCATCTGTCAGAGTATTATATCTTTTAGGTAGAAACATATTTTTTTCCATCTCAACTCTTAGTGTTGGTTCATATTTTGTTGTTACCCGTGTAATATTTTGAACAGGATATTTAGCAGCTACATCTAGATCCTTTATATGAATTAAGCTTTTGTTGTTTAGTGAATTAAATTTTGATATTAAATTTTTTGAGGAGCTCATTTTTTAAATAGATCTTGTTACTTTGAATCTTTAATGGAAATTGATCCTGAAAGTAGTGATGATGAGGCCAATAACCCTAACCGAAAATATTTATTGTGAGAAGGTTAATATGTATATGTGGAGAAATAGTGCTAGAGAGATAGGGATGGATATATAGGAATATTAACATGAATGTTCCTTCTTTTAATTTTTTAATAGTCTCTTTGAAAATGAGCTGGAAAGAGAAATATGTATATTCTATACTCTCTATTCTAGAAGGATTATAGGAAAATGGAGAAGGATATAAGAGGAGGAAAAATAATATTGAATTTTATTCACTTTTTAGCTAAATATTTAGGAAACAAATTATCAGTATCGGCGAATCCTTTAAAAAAGTAAACAGCAACAAAATTAATACGGAATATTAACAAAAAATGAGTCAAATAAGAAGTAGTCTTAATAAATTTATATCGGATTTTGATAACTTTAGACTATACGATCATTGGGAAATGATCATATTTTTTCAAAATATGCTGGACGAGAATGATGAATTTGATATTATGGAAGATGAAGACAACACAGAAGGACATTTCAAATGCTGTCCCTGGTATGATCCGAATTGTGAGGAAGGACCTGATACATGTAGGTGCTCGATATACTTTCTACGGAAAGCTATATTAGAAAATTTAATGGAATCTTATTACACAATGTTTCAACCATCATAATAAAATTTAATAGATAAAATATTATTATTAAAATAAAATATTCACTGTCTTGTATTATTTTTTCTAAAGGATAATTAGGAAAATTAAAGAAATTTTTAAGATAAAAATTTAATCAATAACTTATGAGATTATCCAATTTTTTTTTAATGTAAAATGTTGAAATAATTAAATTTAATACAATTTCATAATGTTGTGAAATTCAAATTCCCTTGTCAAGAAATAAACAAATCAAATCAAGATTATACAGGATCTAAGAGTACAGTTAAACCTATAAACAGAAAAATTTGCAAGTAAGCAAAAAACAAGACAAGAATTGTTTTGATCCAACAAAAAATGTTTTCTCTGCTAGCAGCAAGACGTGTATCCACAGTCAACGTCAGCGTTTTTCAATTTGATGATGATATCAGGGCTGAACAAGAAAATAAAACAAAGATTGTATAAATTTTTTTTTGATATTAATACGATTTTTTTTATTATTATTTAATTTATTTCTTATTTCATTATTATTATAATTTTTTCATTTTTTTAATAACAAACCAAATTTTCTTAATAACTAAACATTAATAACTAAACATTAATAACTAAATATTTACATATAAACAGAAACAAATTACATTTAAGTAAAAAACTCATCATTCTTCTTGAAGCTTATCAATTTCCATTAGCAACATATCCAGTTCATATTCTGGATTTGTTTCCTCAATTCGATAATTATACCATGCTAATGTATTTATACCATCACATTGTATTTTTCTTTTATCATCTTGATAACTAAGTACAACCTTATTTAGTTGGTTGGTATAAATTTGATGAACTTTTGACTTAATTATTAACATATCATCATAAACAATAGACTTATTAAATAAACAATTTCTATACGCCTCTAAACTATATGTATCAAGAACACATTTCTTAACCCCCTTCGATTTTTTTACATCATTTTCATATTGCACGCTAAAAGAATACATTTTTGACCGAAGTCCCACAAATTCTTTCATCACTTTACCACAATTTTCATCCTTCATCATACCCAACACCTTTTTGTTTAAAAGAGGAATACCATATACGTTATCTTTTGGGTAATCGGAAGTGTCAAATTCTTGTTCTATGTCAGATTCTATGTCGGCATAAAAGTCGTCAGTTTTTGTTGTATATATAAATGAGTCGGTGTCCATGTAATTTAAATATAAATTTGCTTTAAACTTGGGCTGCATGAATCCATAATGGAAATTATACATTTTCCATTTAGAAAGCTCCAAGACGCAAAATCCCAAGTATATGGGCTTGTTATAGTATGTTTGGACTCTATTCATTTCTATAGCTAGCATATCTTCAGAAAATAAGGATGAACTATGAAAATTGGATTTAGATATCCAATCTTGAGCCCCCAAATGGTTACAGTTTGTTCTGTTCCAGTTCGTTACAATTTTCACATCTCTCCTCTTGTCTACATTCTCCATTGTTTTGCCATACACAGCATTATTGAGTAATTTGAAAAAATTTTTCTCAAAAGCATTTTTAGCAGTGGCTCTGTATTTGGTATTTAAGTCAATATAACCTTTTAACCATGGAGATTGTTTAAATGCTAGAATACGATGCGTTTTCTTTAGAATCAAACCATATTCCAAACATTGCTTCAGAACTCTGTAATGTATTACATAAGAGTTTTTTGGTGAAAAGTCCGCAATTAATTTCTTATGGTTTGATTCTAAAGTTTTCTTGTTTTCAACACAGAAGGGAAGGTCATTGTGAGAGTCATGCAGATGTGAAGGATATTCTAAAGTGACCTCATATACATAACCACCTTGTGAGTTATTATCTATGCTTTTCGCATCCAGATTCAGCTCATCACTTGTCAGCCATCGGAATCCTCCATAAGGAAGATACTCAGACATCGCCCAACCGTAAAGGTTATTTGCGTCTAAATATATTAGAAATTCTGAAGGCTTGTCTTCATCAAAATCATCTAAATATTTATTATTTGCTTTGGAATATCGCTTATTGCACTGTACCATCCCACCGCGTATTCCCTTTTTAAAGAAGTTATACATGTCAATGTCTGTTAACAACTCTAATTCTATTTGTGTATGTTTTAACATGGCATCCCATGATAGTCCTGGAGTAGTATAGTACTGACACGGATCTAGATTATAAATCCCTTAGAGACTTTTCGAAAAATTTCGAATATGTCTTCTAACAAAAGCACATCTGTTTTGAGATATAATTCCATATAATCTCGCAGCTTTTGCAATTAAAGGAATGCCAAATCTTTATTGCATGCTCATAATCTTCAATTGAGCATTCCTTGTTATTTAATTTATTAAAAAAAATCTTCTCTTGATGGAAGCTGACCATCATCCAATTTTTCAAATGAATCAAGATATTCATAGTTTTCCCTTTCTTCGTACAAGGTCAAATTCTGTCTTTCTGTTAAAGTGTGCCCTAACCGTATGGAAATCATTGTCCGTTAGATTATTAGCTAAGGATTCTAAGCTATTAGCCATAAAACGAATAGTATCTAAAAATCGGAGTTCAAGATTGCAATTGTCAGTCATTTTTGTAAATGTCGATAGTGAAATGTACAGTTCTTTGTTCAGTGGTAGGACTTTTATGTTGTCGAACTTTTTACCTTACACGATCTTTACCGAGAAATTTGTCACATATGTGACAATTTATTGAATTTTGAAAACTGTATATTTCCGAAAGGGTCAAGCTGTTCATTTTTGTCTTACTGGTGAGGAACTGATTGTAAATATCTTCACAATCGTCCATTAACCAGTCAACAAATTTTACAGATGCGTCCTCACCAGTATATATCTTTAATTTATCTAAACTATTATTACCTACACATTTTATATAATAACTAAAGGCACAAGGAATGTGCCTCTTTATAACTTGAGTTTTGTCACTTACAATAGTTTGCATGTCTTCTAGTATGCACTCGAAATCTGCGTATATAACGAATGGCACATCCATCTGCCGCTGGTGATCTTTAAACTTCAAAATACTATCTTCGGGAGAAGGTAACGCAGCAACAATTTTCCCACATTCCGTTTTGTGTTGTTCCATAGTCCAATCATTGTGTGTATATTGTAGGCAGATATTACAGAATGAAAGAGTGCCACAGTGCTTCGTTGTCTGACGCTATAATAATCTGTAAAAGGAATAAATTTATATATATGTATATAGTTATTCAATCATAAATATGTATTGACTTACCTTGATATATCTTTAATAAAAATTTAATGGTGAATGTTTCCAGCTTCCAGCAGAATTAAATTAACATGCTTTGTTTTTTCTTTTTGTGTATTGTAGAATGGTCCAATGATTTCATCCTTCTCATTATCATACCCAAACACATTCACACTTATTCCATCATTCCTATCCTCAAATACTTTGATGTTTTTTAATGCCAATGGGAATTTTAAATTTGTGAAATCAACCACAATTCCATTTTGTAGGCAAATGACATCAGCACTAATGTCCTCGATGTTATATGAGCTGCAATATTCTTTATGATTTGTTATTGTGGTATCTAATGCAGCAACTAAACTCCATTTAAAACAATAATCATCATTGTTTTCAATGTTGACACAGGCACGCTTTTTAGCCAGTTTTAATGGTGTGCTTATCCAATAAGATCCTTTTACTAGTGAACTTTTGTTTATGTTAATTTCAGCGCGAATAATTCTTATTAAATTCCACCCAGAGTCTCTTTCCTCGAATTCTGACATTTTATTATGAATGTCCTGGAATTGTTTTTCAATTAGCTCATCTACATTACTTCCCAGGCACAATAAATCCATTTTTGCTCTGTGTGAAATTTGACACAAGTCAATTTCTTCACCAACAATTTGTATGTACTCTCCAATAAGAGTTACACAGAATTTTAAAATATTATGTTTAACCAAACTTTTTTCAAGTCTTTCCTTGAAAATAGGTTTATTTTCTAGAACAAAGTCTTCAAACAGAAGATCATCTTTTTTGTTGGGAATTCCATATGTTGCAATATTTTTTTTGAATGCATAATATTTTGGTTCTACATTCAAAGGAGTATTATCATATTTACCGCTGGGAGAATTTGTAGTATCCATGTCATCAAACACAATATTATCTAGTTGTTGCTGTTGTTGTTGTTGACGATGCTGCTGGTGTTGGTGTGCTTGTTGTTGATGTTGTGGCTGCGGTTGTTGTTGCTGTTGTGGCTGTGGTTGTTGTTGCTGTTGATTGATGATCACTTGACCTGGTTGACCATGATTTCGGACGTGATCCAAGAACGCTTTTTGGTATTTGTATACCTTACTACACATATTACATTGATATACAGAAGAACTCATTTTTTTATGTATTTATTTAATCAAATTTATTTAATTATTTTATTTTATTTATTTAGTCCTTTTTTCAAAAACACTATAAACTTCTTTATTAATCAATTTTTTGTTTTCAAACTATTTATTTAATTAGTAACAATTAACTTTATTTAATTATTTTATTTAATTTCTATTGTAAAAACACTATGAAATTGTTTATTAATAAATTTTTTGCTTTCAACCGCACTTATTGAGTTATCAGAATATACCGATGAAAATCTTCATTATTTCTTCTACTTATATACATCCTATAAGAATCGCGTAGTAGGCATCAAGTCTAATTTTTTATTGATATTACGAGATTGATGAAATTCATATGTATACATAGCAACAGCAAGAACTAGAACATAACATTGTGTAATATTTTATTTTATATAAATGATGACTAATGAAATTTTGTTATCAAATGATGACTCATTCTCAAAACATATCCAGCTGAATAAACAAAGCCATAAACATGATTCTGCAAAACAAATAATCAGACGGAAATTTTTTTGTTTTTTGCCGATTTCTTTAGTTTTTTTGGTTTTTGGAGAATTCCACATGTACAATTATCTGATTTTAGCAAGTTGAATATGATAAAAATTATTAACAATGGTGCTTCTATACCGATGGCATTCCGTAGTTGGGATTGTCATGTTAATCCACAACTTAATACAGGAACAAGTCATATCTGGAATGTTAAATTAGCTGCAAGTAGAGAACGACCCCGTTTTGTATTGATTGCTTTTCAACAAGAAAATAAGTTTGTTCATGTGACCTGACAAGCATAAAAGTACATTTAAATTCAGTATCATATCCATATGATGACCTAAGTATCAAATTTAAGAATGAACGCTATGCAATTCTATATGATATGTATCTAAGATTTCAACAGAGCTATTACATGAGAGAATCTCAACCGCTTCTAACTGCTCAAGAATTTAAAAATAATGCACCGATTATTGTAGTAGATGTCAGCCATCAAAACGAATCGCTCAATAACGGACCAATTGATATAAAAATTGAATTTGAAACAGCTACAAATATTGCCTGAAAGACATCAGCTTACTGCATTCTTACTCATGATCGCATAATTGAATATGTACCCATAAAAGGACAAGTCCGAAAAGTCTTATAAATTAAACAATATGGATGATAATATAGTTTGTATAGATATGCAAGGACTCAAAAGCGATTCAAATGATTTCATCGCAAAAGAAGTAGCGATCGTTTTCAACAACAACAACAATGAAGCCATAAATTTCATTATAGAACCCCCTTTGATTTTAAATGTCTATAGCCAAAGAAGCAAAAAGAAGTAAATTGGTTAACAAAGAACTATCATCACCTAAAGTGGAACGATAGATCAGTCACATTTCAAAGCGTCTGCAAGTTTTTAAAAGCTAATGTACGCTATTCTAAAATATATGCTAAAGGAGAAGAAAAGAGACAATGGCTAGAAAAAATACTTAAAAAAAGAGTTTTTAACATCGAGGACTTTGGATGCATCAACTTTAAACAAATGGAAATTAAATATCCCGATTATTTATATTGTAATTATCATACATATGGTGTTTGCGCATTAAGAAATGCTCTTTTGATAACAAAAGAAATATCTTGTTTAAAATAATTTATATATACAATTATTATTATTATTGTCTTAAAATTAACAATTTTAAAACTTTTTAATCACTTAAATATATTTAATAAAAATTAAATGCATAGAAAAAAATTAAAACAACTGTTTTTTTATTTCAAATACAATACAACTAAATGATGACTAATGAAATTTTGTTATCAAATGATGACTCATTCTCAAAACATATCCAGCTGAATAAACAAAGCCATAAACATGATTCTGCAAAACAAATAATCAGACGGACATTTCAAATGATGACTCATTCTCAAAACATGTGCAGCTGAATAAACAAAGCAATAAATATGATTCTGTAGAACAAATATTCAAATTATTATCCCAAGAAATAAACAAGACGGACATTTGAAACGACATACACACATTCTTCACAAATCTAAAGATAAGAAAAAAGAAACACACACAAACAAACAAACAGCCACACACCAACAGCCGCACACATCCACAAACCCCCATCCCCCACACATCCACGCTTAAAGTTGTCTGTAGATGAGGAGGTTTTCTCATCTACAACAGATCCCTCGAAATATGTATATATATATAACTTTCACTAGGTAACACATACAAATCTTGATTTTGAATTGAAATGCGAATTTCATCATTATTGTTGTAAGATTGTAGGTATGGCACATATGTATGGTAGTCCTTTTTGATTATATGTTCATCAGATAAGGGTTTATCTAAGACATTTATTATTGAACTCATTTTGCCTTCAATTTAAAATTCAATGACTTGAGAAAATTTTTATTTGCTGTCGTTAGAGTTTTTTGATGAATTGACCTCTTTAATTATGGTTTAGGTCGTGATAATATTTTAGATTCGTATGCTGATGGTGTTGTTGTTGTTGTTGTTGCTGCTTTATTCTGTGATATACTCGAGTTGAATATTAGCATTATTTAGTTGGTCTTAAATGAATTCTTATTGTTATTTCCTCTCCTCGGAAATTAATTAAATCGCCGTGCTGCTCAACTACTCGTAGAGCTAGTGAACTTATCTCTCTGGAGTTATCCGGTAAATAGATGAGATTTCGAGGTATCTCATCTATTTTATAGCCTGGAGGCACATTAATCGGAAATTCATGTAAAGTATGCGCCTTGGAATTATTCATATATGTATTAACAGCGATACTACTTTCAATTCGCAACAGATTCACCTTGAAAATATTAACTGGAAGATCAGAATAATGATCAACGTTTGGAGTTAGGATTTTACTATTGAATCCCAAGAGTTTTCCAATTGTATTTTCTCTATTAAAATATGATGCATCCTTAGAGCTGTTATATTGTTCCTCTATATAATCAACAATATCATTCAATTCATAAGATCCAATTGGTATTTCAATCACATTTTCACCTATATGAAATAAATTGTTGTAGACATAAAGATTTGGGATGCTATTATATGAATGAAAATCAGTTAGCGCACACTCATATGCCCCATTTAAATCAATAGGTGGGAAGTAATTAGCAGATAACTCTGATGAGTTGGAGCTTAGAGTAAGTGTTATTGACATTATGACTGTCTGATTACGAATAAATAAGTTCAACACAAAATTGTTTATAAAAAGGACTTACATATTTATTTCATCTTTTTTATTTTAAATTCACATTATAATCTTAAGTACTAACTATGTATGTATAATAATTGCTGATAATGTTTCAACTATAATATTTCATCTTTACTTATCCATGAATTGTTATCGTTACTAAATCCTAACCATTTAACAAATGCTTTGGCTCCTCTGGTTTTAATAACCTTTTCAACTAGATATGTATTAGGAAATCTTGTTTTTAAAAGTTCTTCATCATAAAATCCACCTTTAATAGGATTTCCACGATAATCTTCTAATATGTATGTTGTGGGATATGTATTTTGAATAGATTTAATTGTGAAAATTTCTGTTGTCCAATTTGGCGTATAACCTTTTTCAAAAATATGCTTATATTTGCTTGCTCTAACCAACATTAAATTTCGATATTTTATACATTTTCAAATGACTGTATACTGTAGTCAATAATTTTTTCTCATTTGAAGAGTTGACTTTAATTGGAGCCATTTTAATGGTACGATGAACTTTTCTGTTATATGCTTCTAACAGATCTTTGTAGATATCAAGCCAATTGTATGTACCATTAAAACTAAATTCTTTCCACATCATCCCTTTTAATGTTCTATTAAATCGTTCTACTATTGATGCTTTCATTCTGCTATACGTTGAATAGTGATTAATGTTGTACTTATCCATCAATTTTCCAAAGTGTTAATTGAAAAATTCTTTACCATCATCTGTTTGTAGGTTTTTTGGTACTCGTCCCAATTGAAAAATATCTCACATGGCTTGGGTTGTTTCAACTGCAGTTTTTGTTTTAAGTGGTACTGCCCATGCAAATTTGGAGAATGTGTCAATTACAGTTAACAAAAATCTATAATTTTTATTGCCCATAGAATAATTTCCCATTTCAACTAAATCAGCTTGCCAAAGATCATCTATTCCTTTCATCATAACTCTACGACGTAAAAATGATTTTCGAGCTTGTTTATGGAGTTCATTTACTAAAATTCTTTTTGGAGTCATTTTTTAGTATTAAGAATTATTTTCGATGTGTTGTGATCTATTTGATACACTTTTAGCTATTGACACAAACATGTAATTTTCAAATCTATAAATCTTCTCATTAACTTTTCTTTTGTATACTTTCAACAAATTTTTGTAGATATCCGTCTTCCAAAAATTGTTTGATTTTGGAAATAGTTTCTTGCATTTTCTTATTCTCTTCCAACTGTAATATTATTGCATGTTGTAGCATTTCGATTTGAGTTCTTAGAGTATCATGAATATTGTTGTTATCTTCCTTAAAGTATTTTAATAGCTTGTGTTCTATTTCTTCGATTTGAGTTTGCAGAAACAATTTATTGATAGCATCGTTTTCTTCCTCAGCTTTTGCCACATTTTTGATTCTTTTGTTTTGGACATCGATGTTGTTATTCGTATCCATAAAGAACCCCAACATTTTAGGGGCATTTTTCAATGAAATTATATTGCTTGTATCGTTGAGATAATGTCCAAACTTATCAACAGACATACTTTATATAGATTATTCTATTATATTAGCTTCGCGAAGTTCTTAAATAATTGATACAATTTCGTTGTTATGATAAGTATGACCTGGAGCTTGTGATGATACCAGTAGTCGAAGTCGATCTACCATCTTATTTGGATCATCCCAGTATACATAGTTTGGCTTATGAGGGTTAAACTGCATCAATCCATCACCTTTATAATTAGATATTGTCTTATTTGGTATTGATTTTGATAAAGTCTGTTGGTTTTTCTCTTTAAACATCTTTTTAATAATATGTTTATATTTATAGGCTTTCGTTCCCTTGATTTGTCCATCAGATTTATAGTCTTCTGTACGCATTTGTATTAATTAAAATTTTTTGTAGAGTTCTAGTTCATATTTATCATAGTTTTTTGGTATTTTATGAAACATTAGAAAAAATAGTCCTGGTGTTAGAGCCCATATTTGACTACCAACATGTTTTTTGTTTTCATTTAATTTGAGCTTACTATCACCAAATTTCCATTCATTATTGAAATCTTTATGTGGACCATAGTTAGTATCTAATTCATTTCTTCCTTCCAAAACAGATCAGTCAGTGTAACTCTCTTCAGCATTTGAATTTTGAGAGTAAAAATCGTCATCATCGTCATCATCATTATCAATAGTACTTTCACCATTAGGATCATCAAGTGAATTGCTGGTATCAAATATTAATTCTTCTACAAGTTTCTTTTGTGTACTTGTCTCCAACTTAATTGATGGTTTCTTAAGATGATTAGAACTGTTATTATATTCAATTTCTGTTTTCATCGCATTCTTTTCTTTTTTGATAATTCCATTGATATTATTAGAATTATTTATAAATTTGTTTAGAGGATCTGTTATAGGTTTAAATGTATCTTTTACTTGTTCACGTGTGTCTATTTCGCCCGTTTTTATACTACGAAGCTTTTTCTTCAAGACATTTCTTGTCGCAACCAACTCTTTTAAAATTTTTTCATCCATTTTCCAGCTATCAGATAAGCTTATTATGTATCTGATCAGGTTATCAGATCAGCTTATTAGGTATCCGAGCAGCTTATTAGGTATCTAATTAGGTTATCAAATCAGCTTATTACGTACCTGATCAGGTTATCAGATCAGCTTATTAGGTATGAGATCAGCTTATTAGGAACCTGATCAGCTTATTAGGTATCTCATCAGGTTATCAGATCAGCTTATTAGGTATCAGATCAGCTTATTAGGTATCAGATCAGCTTATTAGGTAGATAATTAGATCAGGTATAGTTGATATTTCAAGAGCTATGTAGATGTATTATGGTTAAAGCCCGATTATATACTAAAGTTTTTCTTTTATGTAGAGCAATTTATATTGTTATGAAATAATCGAATAATTTTCTGTAACGCCCATTGTTTAATTCATTATCTTTGCTTATCATCAAAAATCCATATTTATCCTTCCAGCACAATCGACAAATTTCATGAAACTTTGCATAACTCATATCGCTGGCAACATGATCCCTATAAACATGTTTCATATTTGTCTCATCTTGTTTAAACATTATAATCATATTCGCATTGTCTCTTATTAAACGCTTGGGAATTCTGGTATAAGTTTGGCACAAGGAGAATGAATCAACATCCCTATGTCGTCCCATACAAAAATAAGCTCGTATATTATTCTGCTTCTCACATGCAACATCAGTAGATAGGAACGATTCGTCTGGGGGCGATTAAAATTTGGGTAATGAAAATTTGAAATTTTGAAATTTTAATTGTTAAATAAACAGATATGTCATTTGATTCCCGTGGTGAAAAAATATGAAAGTGCCCTGTAGGCAAAATGTGTATAGTGAAGATTGTGAAAAATTATAGTGTGGGTAATGCTTTTTGGTGTTATAGAAATTTAGGGTGTTGTTCTAATGGGGTGATATTGAGACATTGGGTACTGAGTTTGAAGCTTGAAAGTATTGGCTTAGTATAGACAATGTGGTTCTAATGGGGTGATATTGAGACATTGGGTAGTGAGTTTGGAGCTTGAAAGTATTGGCTTACTATAGACAATGTGGTTCTTATGGGGTGATATTGAGACATTGGGTAGTGAGTTTGGAGCTTGAAAGTATTGGCTTACTATAGACAATGTTATTCTTGTGGGGTCATATTGAGAGATTGGGTAGTGTTTAGATTATATGTGGAAATAAAGAGTGTAGACAAGTTTGGTGACGTTGTCACCAAAAGATAAAAAAGTCGACTTGGGTTCCTACGGGTTTTATTGTGTCGCAATTATTATTTTTTTGTTCTTGATAATTTTTTGTGGTGCCTGTGTTTACATTTACTTTGTGCATGGCTGTGGGTGCGTGGATGTGTGGGGGATGGGGGTTTGTGGATGTGTGTGTCTGTGGGTGTGTGGCTATTTGTTTGTGTGTGTGTTTCTTTTTTCTTATCTTTAGATTTATTAAGAATGTGTGTATGTCGTGTCAAATGTCCGTCTTGTTTATTTCTTGGGATAATAATTTAATTATTTGTTTTGCAGAATCATGTTTATTGCTTTGTTTATTCAGCTGCACATGCTTTGAGAATGAGTCATCATTTGAAATGTCCGTCTGATTATTTGTTTTGCAGAATCATGTTTATGACTTTGTTTATTCAGCTGGATATATTTTGAGAATGAGTATCATTTGATAACAAAATTTCATTTGTCATCATTTATATAAAATAAAATATTACACAATGTTATGTTCTAGTTCTTGCTGTTGCTATGTATACATATGAGTATCATCATATCTCGTAATATCAATAAAAAATTAGACTTGATGACTACTACGCGATTCTCATAGGATGTATATAAGAGAAGAAATAATGAAGATTTTCATCGGTATATTCTGATATCTCAATAAGTGCGTTTGAAAGCAAAAAATTTATTAATAAAGAAGTTTAGTGTTTTTAAAAAAGAGCTAAATAAATTGAATAAAGTAATTAAATAAAGTTAATTGTTGCTAATTAAATAATTAGTTTGAAAACAAAAAATTGATTAATAAAGACGTTTATAGTGTTTTTGAAAAAAGAACTAAATAAATTAAATAAAATAATTAAATAAATTTGATTGTTGCTAATTAAATAAATAAATAAATAAAAATGAATTCTTCAAGCTATGTTTGTGAAATATGTCAAAAGGAATACAAATACCAAAAGTCGTATTTCGACCATTGCAAAAGTCATGCTCAACTACAACATGTGCAGATGCCAGCGTCATGTGATGTACAGACTCCAATGTCTTTATATAACCCTATTCCTTGGAACAATATGCAACAGCAATATCCGGCGTCCTTTCAAGAGCTTCCAAGGACTTCGTACTATCATACGGGGTTGAATAATCAGTTTTCAGTGCCCATACAAATTCCACATCATCTTCCTATTCCGTATCAATATACTTAACCAATGCAATGGCAGCAATATAACATACCCAACTATTATCCTTCAGTTTCGAATAATCAATATGCATTGTCGATGGACAGTTCCAGGTATCCTCAACACCAACAACAACAACAACAGCAGCAGCAATACCATCAGCAAGAACAGCTGCATCATCATCAACAACAACAGCATCATCATCATCAACAACAACAGCAACAACTAGAAAATATTGTGTTTGATGACATGAATACTTCAAATTCTCCCAGCGGTAAATACAATGATACTCCTTTGAATGTAGAACCAAAATATTATGAAATAAACAGTGCATTAAAAAAAATTATTGCAACATATGGAAGTCCCAACAAAAAAGATGATCTTCTGTTTGAAGACTTTGTTCTGGAAAATAAACCTCTTTTCAAGGAAAGACTTGAAAAAATTTTGGTTAAACATAATGTTTTAAAATTCTGTGTAACTCTTATTGGAGAGTACATAAAAATTGTTGGGGAAGAAATTGACTTGTGTCAAATTTCTCACAGAACAAAAATGGATCTATTGTGTCTGGGAAGTAATGTAGATGAGCTAATTGAAAAACAATTCCAGGACATTCATAATAAAATGTCAGAATTCCAGGAAAGAGATTCTGGGTGGACTTTAATAAGAATTATTCGCCCTGAAATTAACATAAACAAAAGTTCACTAGTAAAAGGATCTCATTGGATAAGCACACCATTAAAACTGGCTAAAAAGCGTGCCTGTATCAACATTGAAAACAATGATGATTATTGTTTTAAATGGAGTTTAGTTGCCGCATAATAGAGCATAAGCAACGTTGCAGCTCATATAAAATCGAGGACATTAGCGCTGATGTCATTTGCTTGCAAAATGGAATTGTGCTTGACTTCACAAATTTAAAGTTCCCATTGGCATTAAAAAATATTCAAGTATCTAAGGATATGAATGATGGAATAAGTGTGAATGTGTTTGGGTATGATAATGACAAGGATGAAATCATTGGTCCATTTTACAATACACAAAAATAAAAAATAAAGCATGTTATTTTAATTCTGCTGGAAGCTGGAGACATTCACCATTACATTTTTATTAAAGAAATATCAAGGTAAGCAAGTAAATACATGTGTATGAATAACTATCTACATATATATAAATTTATTCCTTTTACAGACTTTTGAAAGCTCAGACGACCAAGCGCCATGACAGACTTTTATTCTGTAATACCTGCCTACAATATACACACAATGAATTGACTATGGAACAACACAAAACGGAATGTGGGAAAATTGTTGCTGTATTACCTTCTCCCGAAAATAGTGTTTTAAAATTCCAAGATCACCAGCGGCAGATGGATGTGCCATTCGTTATATATGCAGATTTCGAATGCATACTAGAAGATATCCAAACTACTGTAAGTGACAAAACTCAAGTTATAAAGAGACACATTCCTTGTGCCTTTAGTTATTATATAAAATATGTAGGTAATAATAGTTTACATAAATTTAAGATATATACTGGTGAGGACGCATCTGTAAAATTTGTTGACTGTTAAATTGACGTTTGTGAAGATATTTACAATCAGTTCCTCACCAGTAAGACAAAAATGAACAGCTTGACCCTTTCGGAAATATACAGTTTTCAAAATTCAATAAATTGTCACATATGTGACAAATATCTCGGTAAAGATCGTGTAAGAGATCATTGTCATATAAGTGGTAAATATCGAGGTGCAGCTCACAATGTTTGCAACTTAAAGTACCAAATTCCAAAGTTCATACCCATATATTTTCATAATTATTCATCTTATGACTCGCACCTCTTTGTTAAAGAATTAGGTAAAAAATCTGACAACATAAAAGTACTACCACTGAACAAAGAACTGTACATTTCACTATCTACATATACAAAAATGACTGACAATTGCAATCCTGAACTCCGATTTTTAGATACTATTCGTTTTATGGCTGATAGCTTGGAATCCTTAGCTAATAATCTAACGGACAATGATTTCCATACGGTTAGGGCACACTTTAACAGAAAGACAGAATTTGACCTTGTACGAAGAAAGGGTGTTTTCCCTTATGAATATCTTGATTCCTTTGAAAAATTGGATGATGGTCAGCTTCCATCAAGAGAAGATCTGTTTAAACAAATTAAATAACAAGGAATGCTCAATTGAAGATTATGAGTATGCAATAAAGATTTGGCATACCTTTAATTGCAAAACCCTGCGAGATTATATGGAATTCTATCTCAAAACAGATGTGCTTTTGTTAGCAGACATATTCGAAAATTTTCGAAAAGTCTGTATGGGAATTTATAATCTAGATCCGTGTCAGTACTATACTGCTCCAGGACTATCATGGGATGCCATGTTAAAACACACACAAATAGAATTAGAGTTGTTAACAGACATTGACATGTATAACTTCTTTAAAAAGGGAATACGCGGTGGAATGGTACAGTGCAGTAAGCGATATTCCAAAGCAAATAATAAATATTTAGATGCTTTTGATGAAGGCAAGCCTTCAGAATTTCTAATATATTTAGACGCAAATAACCATTACGGTTGGGCGATGTCTGAGTATCTTCCTTATGGAGGATTCCATTTGCTTACAGTTATCCTATTTAGTATTCCTTTAATTCAACATTAGACATATGTACTATATATACATGTATATTTAGAATATTTATAAGGGAATTTTTAAATAATAATGTATCTATGCATATTCATATTAAAGAAAATTATAGTGAACGATAAAACGATATTTCGAGGGATCTGTTGTAGATGAGAAAACCTCCTCATCTACAGACAACTTTAAATTAAAAAACAACTTTGTTGCATATCTCTTTGATGAAATTCGTTATGAACTTAATGGTATTGAAATTGATCATACAAGATATTTAGGAGGTACAAGTACCATAAGTAGGGAACTGTATGTGTGAGCCTAATTAAAATTTTAAAATTTGAGTAATTAAAATTTTAAATTTTGAAATTTTAATTGTTAAATAAACAAAAGTGTAATTTGATACCCGTGGGAAAAAAATTAAAGTACCCAGTAGGCAAAATATGTAAAGTGAAGATTGTGAAAAATTTTAGTGTGGGTAATGCTTTTTGGTGTTATAGACATTTAGGGTGTTGTTCTAATGGGGTGATATTGAGACATTGGGTAGTGAGTTTGGAGCTTGAAAGTATTGGCTTACTATAGACTGTGTGGTTCTTATGGGGTCATATTGAGAGATTGGGTAGTGTTTTAGATTATATGTGGAAATAAAGAGTGCAGACAAATTTGGTGACAACGTCACCAAACTTGTAGATAAAAAAGTCGACTTGGGTTCCTACGGGTTTTATTGTGTCGCAATTATTATTTTTTTGTTTTTGATAATTTTTTGTGGTGCCTGTGTTTACATTTACTTTGTGCATGGCTGTGGGTGCGTGGATGTGTGGGGGATGGGGGTTTGTGGATGTGTGCGGCTGTTGGTGTGTGGCTGTTTGTTTGTGTGTGTTTCTTTTTTCTTATCTTTAGATTTGTGAAGAATGTGTGTATGTCGTTTCAAATGTCCGTCTTGTTTATTTCTTGGGATAATAATTTGAATATTTGTTCTACAGAATCATATTTATTGCTTTGTTTATTCAGCTGCACATGTTTTGAGAATGAGTCATCATTTGAAATGTCCGTCTGATTATTTGTTTTGCAGAATCATGTTTATGGCTTTGTTTATTCAGCTGGATATGTTTTGAGAATGAGTCATCATTTGATAACAAAATTTCATTAGTCATCATTTAGTTGTATTGTATTTGAAATAAAAAAACAGTTGTTTTAATTTTTTTTTCTATGCATTTAATTTTTATTAAATATATTTAAGTGATTAAAAAGTTTTAAAATTGTTAATTTTAAGACAATAATAATAATAATTGTATATATAAATTATTTTAAACAAGATATTTCTTTTGTTATCAAAAGAGCATTTCTTAATGCGCAAACACCATATGTATGATAATTACAATATAAATAATCGGGATATTTAATTTCCATTTGTTTAAAGTTGATGCATCCAAAGTCCTCGATGTTAAAAACTCTTTTTTTAAGTATTTTTTCTAGCCATTGTCTCTTTTCTTCTCCTTTAGCATATATTTTAGAATAGCGTACATTAGCTTTTAAAAACTTGCAGACGCTTTGAAATGTGACTGATCTATCGTTCCACTTTAGGTGATGATAGTTCTTTGTTAACCAATTTACTTCTTTTTGCTTCTTTGGCTATAGACATTTAAAATCAAAGGGGGTTCTATAATGAAATTTATGGCTTCATTGTTGTTGTTGTTGAAAACGATCGCTACTTCTTTTGCGATGAAATCATTTGAATCGCTTTTGAATCCTTGCATATCTATACAAACTATATTATCATCCATATTGTTTAATTTATAAGACTTTTCGGACTTGTCCTTTTATGGGTACATATTCAATTATGCGATCATGAGTAAGAATGCAGTAAGCTGATGTCTTTCAGGCAATATTTGTAGCTGTTTCAAATTCAATTTTTATATCAATTGGTCCGTTATTGAGCGATTCGTTTTGATGGCTGACATCTACTACAATAATCGGTGCATTATTTTTAAATTCTTGAGCAGTTAGAAGCGGTTGAGATTCTCTCATGTAATAGCTCTGTTGAAATCTTAGATACATATCATATAGAATTGCATAGCGTTCATTCTTAAATTTGATACTTAGGTCATCATATGGATATGATACTGAATTTAAATGTACTTTTATGTTTGTCAGGTCACATGAACAAACTTATTTTCTTGTTGAAAAGCAATCAATACAAAACGGGGTCGTTCTCTACTTGCAGCTAATTTAACATTCCAGATATGACTTGTTCCTGTATTAAGTTGTGGATTAACATGACAATCCCAACTACGGAATGCCATCGGTATAGAAGCACCATTGTTAATAATTTTTATCATATTCAACTTGCTAAAATCAGATAATTGTACATGTGGAATTCTCCAAAAACCAAAAAAACTAAAGAAATCGGCAAAAAACAAAAAAATTTCCGTCTGATTATTTGTTTTGCAGAATCATGTTTATGGCTTTGTTTATTCAGCTGGATATGTTTTGAGAATGAGTCATCATTTGATAACAAAATTTCATTAGTCATCATTTATATAAAATAAAATATTACACAATGTTATGTTCTAGTTCTTGCTGTTGCTATGTATACATATGAATTTCATCAATCTCGTAATATCAATAAAAAATTAGACTTGATGCCTACTACGCGATTCTTATAGGATGTATATAAGTAGAAGAAATAATGAAGATTTTCATCGGTATATTCTGATAACTCAATAAGTGCGGTTGAAAGCAAAAAATTTATTAATAAACAATTTCATAGTGTTTTTACAATAGAAATTAAATAAAATAATTAAATAAAGTTAATTGTTACTAATTAAATAAATAGTTTGAAAACAAAAAATTGATTAATAAAGAAGTTTATAGTGTTTTTGAAAAAAGGACTAAATAAATAAAATAAAATAATTAAATAAATTTGATTAAATAAATACATAAAAAAATGAGTTCTTCTGTATATCAATGTAATATGTGTAGTAAGGTATACAAATACCAAAAAGCGTTCTTGGATCACGTCCGAAATCATGGTCAACCAGGTCAAGTGATCATCAATCAACAGCAACAACAACCACAGCCACAACAGCAACAACAACCGCAGCCACAACATCAACAACAAGCACACCAACACCAGCAGCATCGTCAACAACAACAACAGCAACAACTAGATAATATTGTGTTTGATGACATGGATACTACAAATTCTCCCAGCGGTAAATATGATAATACTCCTTTGAATGTAGAACCAAAATATTATGCATTCAAAAAAATATTGCAACATATGGAATTCCCAACAAAAAAGATGATCTTCTGTTTGAAGACTTTGTTCTAGAAAATAAACCTATTTTCAAGGAAAGACTTGAAAAAAGTTTGGTTAAACATAATATTTTAAAATTCTGTGTAACTCTTATAGGAGAGTACATACAAATTGTTGGTGAAGAAATTGACTTGTGTCAAATTTCACACAGAGCAAAAATGGATTTATTGTGCCTGGGAAGTAATGTAGATGAGCTAATTGAAAAACAATTCCAGGACATTCATAATAAAATGTCAGAATTCGAGGAAAGAGACTCTGGGTGGAATTTAATAAGAATTATTCGCGCTGAAATTAACATAAACAAAAGTTCACTAGTAAAAGGATCTTATTGGATAAGCACACCATTAAAACTGGCTAAAAAGCGTGCCTGTGTCAACATTGAAAACAATGATGATTATTGTTTTAAATGGAGTTTAGTTGCTGCATTAGATACCACAATAACAAATCATAAAGAATATTGCAGCTCATATAACATCGAGGACATTAGTGCTGATGTCATTTGCCTACAAAATGGAATTGTGGTTGATTTCACAAATTTAAAATTCCCATTGGCATTAAAAAACATCAAAGTATTTGAGGATAGGAATGATGGAATAAGTGTGAATGTGTTTGGGTATGATAATGAGAAGGATGAAATCATTGGACCATTCTACAATACACAAAAAGAAAAAACAAAGCATGTTAATTTAATTCTGCTGGAAGCTGGAAACATTCACCATTAAATTTTTATTAAAGATATATCAAGGTAAGTCAATACATATTTATGATTGAATAACTATATACATATATATAAATTTATTCATTTTACAGATTATTATAGCGTCAGACAACGAAGCACTGTGGCACTCTTTCATTCTGTAATATCTGCCTACAATATACACACAATGATTGGACTATGGAACAACACAAAACGGAATGTGGGAAAATTGTTGCTGCGTTACCTTCTCCCGAAGATAGTATTTTGAAGTTTAAAGATCACCAGCGGCAGATGGATGTGCCATTCGTTATATACGCAGATTTCGAGTGCATACTAGAAGACATGCAAACTACTGTAAGTGACAAAACTCAAGTTATAAAGAGGCACATTCCTTGTGCCTTTAGTTATTATATAAAATGTGTAGGTAATAATAGTTTAGATAAATTAAAGATATATACTGGTGAGGACGCATCTGTAAAATTTGTTGACTGGTTAATGGACGATTGTGAAGATATTTACAATCAGTTCCTCACCAGTAAGACAAAAATGAACAGCTTGACCCTTTCGGAAATATACAGTTTTCAAAATTCAATAAATTGTCACATATGTGACAAATTTCTCGGTAAAGATCGTGTAAGGTAAAAAGTTCGACAACATAAAAGTCCTACCACTGAACAAAGAACTGTACATTTCACTATCGACATTTACAAAAATGACTGACAATTGCAATCTTGAACTCCGATTTTTAGATACTATTCGTTTTATGGCTGATAGCTTAGAATCCTTAGCTAATAATCTAACGGACAATGATTTCCATACGGTTAGGGCACACTTTAACAGAAAGACAGAATTTGACCTTGTACGAAGAAAGGGTGTTTTCCCTTATGAATATCTTGATTCATTTGAAAAATTGGATGATGGTCAGCTTCCATCAAGAGAAGATTTTTTTTAATAAATTAAATAACAAGGAATGCTCAATTGAAGATTATGAGCATGCAATAAAGATTTGGCATTCCTTTAATTGCAAAAGCTGCGAGATTATATGGAATTATATCTCAAAACAGATGTGCTTTTGTTAGAAGACATATTCGAAATTTTTCGAAAAGTCTCTAAGGGATTTATAATCTAGATCCGTGTCAGTACTATACTACTCCAGGACTATCATGGGATGCCATGTTAAAACATACACAAATAGAATTAGAGTTGTTAACAGACATTGACATGTATAACTTCTTTAAAAAGGGAATACGCGGTGGGATGGTACAGTGCAATAAGCGATATTCCAAAGCAAATAATAAATATTTAGATGATTTTGATGAAGACAAGCCTTCAGAATTTCTAATATATTTAGACGCAAATAACCTTTACGGTTGGGCGATGTCTGAGTATCTTCCTTATGGAGGATTCCGATGGCTGACAAGTGATGAGCTGAATCTGGATGCGAAAAGCATAGATAATAACTCACAAGGTGGTTATGTATATGAGGTCACTTTAGAATATCCTTCACATCTGCATGACTCTCACAATTACCTTCCCTTCTGTGTTGAAAACAAGAAAACTTTAGAATCAAACCATAAGAAATTAATTGCGGACTTTTCACCAAAAAACTCTTATGTAATACATTACAGAGTTCTGAAGCAATGTTTGGAATATGGTTTGATTCTAAAGAAAACGCATCGTATTCTAGCATTTAAACAATCTCCATAGCTAAAAGACTATATAGATTTGAATACTAAACATAGAGCTTCTGCATTTGAAATTTTTTTTTTAATTTCTTAACAACGCGGTATACGGTAAGACCACGGAGAACGTTGATAAAAGAAAAGATATTAGAATTGTGACCAACTGGAATAAAACTAACTACAACCATTTGGGAGCTCAGGATTGGATATCTAAATCCAATTTTCATAGCATATCTTTATTTTCAGAGGATATGGTGGCAATTCAAATGAATATAGTCAAAACATACTATAACAAGCCCATATACTTGGGATTTTGTGTGTTGGAGCTTTCTAATGGAAAATGTATAATTTCCATTATGGATTCATGCAGCCCAAGTTTAAAGCAAATTTATCTTTAAATTAAATGGAAACCGACTCATTTATATATACAATAAAAACTGACGACTTTTATGCCGACATAAAATCTGACATAGAACAAGAATTTGACACTTCCGATTACCCAAAAGATAACGTATATGGTATTCCTCTTTTAAACAAAAAGGTGTTGGGTATGATGAAGGATGAAAATTGTGGTAAAGTGATGAAAGAATTTGTGGGACTTCGGTCAAAAATGTATTCTTTTAGCGTGCAATATGAAAATGATGTAAAAAAATCGAAGGGGGTTAAGAAATGTGTTCTTGATACATATAGTTTAGAGGCGTATAGAAATTGTTTATTTAATAAGTCTATTGTTTATGATGATAATGTTAACAATTAAGTCAAAAGTTCATCAAATTTATACAAACCAACTAAATAAGGTTGTACTTAGTTATCAAGATGATAAAAGAAAAATACAATGTGATGGTATAAATACATTAGCATGGTATAATTATCGAATTGAGGAAACAAATCCAGAATATGAACTGGATATATTGCTAATGGAAATTGATAAGCTTCAAGAAGAATGCTGAGTTTTTTACTTAAATGTAATTTGTTTATTTTTATATGTAAATATTTAGTTATTAATGTTTAGTTATTAAGAAAATTTGGTTTGTTATTAAAAAAAATATAATTCTAATGAAAAAAGAAAAAAAATTAAATAATAATAAAAAAATCTTATTAGTATCAAGAAAATTAAACAATCTTTGTTTTATTTTCTTTTTCAGTCCTGATATCATCAAATTGACTATGCATACACGTCTTGCTGCTAGCAGAGAAAACATTTTTTGTTGGATCAAAACAATTCTTGTCTTGTTTTTTGCTTACTTGCAAATTTTTCGGTTTAGAGGTTTAACTGTACTCTTAGATCCTGCATAATCTTGATTTGATTTGTTTATTTCTTGACAAGGGAATTTGAATTTCACAACATTATGAAATTGTATTAAATTTAATTATTTCAACATTTTACATTAAAAAAAAAGTTGGATAATCTCATAAGTTATTGATTAAATTTTTATCTTAAAAATTTCTTTAATTTTCCTAATTATCCTTTAGAAAAAATAATACAAGACAGTGAATATTTTATTTTAATAATAATATTTTATCTATTAAATTTTATTATGATGGTTGAAACATTGTGTAATAAGATTCCATTAAATTTTCTAATATAGCATCTAATGCGGTTGCTATTACGGGTGTTGGTTCCCAACAAGCTTTCCCTAGGCCAGTAGACTCATCTTCACCGTCTACCTCTCGCGGTAGTAATTCTTCGGCTCCTTTGAATCGTCAAACTTTTCATTTGTCGCAGAATCGAGCTGTTCTATTAGGCACTGCAATGGTGAATATTCATCCAGGGTATGACGTACCCAGCTCGTGCTTTAATTGACCCAGCTTCTGAAACTTCGTTTTTTCTGAACGATTGCAGAACCGATTAAAAATGTCGGCGCATTCGACCAAAGCCCAAATTTCTGGTGTAAGTCAGACGGTCTCTGCTACCTCGAAAAAAATTTGCTCGTTTGAAATTGGCTCTCCACTGGATTCTTCTATTATTCTGAAGACTACGGCACTGGTTTTATCCAATATTTCTGGTAATTTACCATCCCTTACAATAAAGGGTGATCTTTGTAAAGATTTACCGAACTTGCGTTTAGCAGATCCTCAATTTTACGTTTGTAGGCCGGTTGATCTTCTTCTAGGTGCGGATTTGTATCCACAAATAATCAAGGGCGAAATTCGACAAAATATTCTGGGATCATTATTGGCTCAGAGCACTATATTCGGCTGGCTTATTACAGGCCCTGTTCAGAAAACTTCATTGCAAGTTTATTCCACCAGGGTTGAATTTTCTGAAGAAGATAATTTGAACCAAAATTTACTTAGATTTTGGGAATTGGAGGGAACCCCAAAGAGGAAAATATTGACATCTTTTGATAGGATTTGTGAAGAAAATTATAAGAAAACTACGCGACGCGACCACGAGGGTCGTTATATAGTGACACTACTATTCAAATCTGAATTTCCTCATTCCATTAACTTGGGTGTTTCTCGGCACAATGTTATTGCTCAATTTATAAGAAATGAGTCTTCGCTTCTGCGGAAACCTGAGGTTAAAGCATTATATGATGATGTTATAAAAGAATATTTAACTTTAAATCATATGAAGCCAGTGTTGAATGATTTCGTTAATCCGTCATATTCCTGTTATCTTCCTCACCATCCCGTAATTAAGCCTGACCGAAAAACTACGAAATTGCGAGTAGTGTTTAACGCGTCTAATAAGACCTCCAACGGAAGTATCTTGAATGATTGCTTGTATGTGGGACCCACGTTGCAGTCAGATTTAGTACTTTTGATTTTGCGTTGGAGGCTATTTCGTTACGTTTTCAATTGTGATATAACACAAATGTATAGACAAATTCGTCTTGATCCTGTTCATACTCCGTTTCAACGAATATTGTTTCGATCATCTCCTACGGAGGAAGTGAAGGACAGACTGTAACCTTCGGCATGAATTGCGCTCCTTATCTTGCGAAAAGGACATTATTGCAATTGGCAGAAGATTCAGAGGCGGAGTACCCTCTTGCGGCTAGTATATTGCGTAAGTCTATGTATGTTGACGACGTACTAACGGGTGCCCACGATGTTTCTTCTGCTTTGAAGGCAAGGGATCAACTGCGAACTGTCTTATCGTCAGCCAGATTCGAATTGCGAAAATGGACTTCAAACGAAATTGAAATTTTAAAGGACCTTCCCCCCGATTATCTGGTAGATTCAAAACTATTAACTTTTGTTGAGTTTAGTTTACCAAATTCCAAAGTTTATACCCATATATTTTCATAATTATTCATCTTATGACTCGCACCTCTTTGTTAAAGAATTAGGTAAAAAATCTGACAACATAAAAGTCCTACCACTGAACAAAGAACTGTACATTTCACTATCTACATTTACAAAAATGACTGACAATTGCAATCCTGAACTCCGATTTTTAGATACTATTCGTTTTATGGCTGATAGCTTGGAATCCTTAACAAATAACCTTACGGACAATGACTTTCATACGGTTAGGGCACACTTTAACAGAAAGACAGAATTTGACCTTGTACGAAGAAAGGGTGTTTTCCCTTATGAATATCTTGATTCATTTGAAAAATTGGATGATGGTCAGCTTCCATCAAGAGAAGATTTTTTTAATAAATTAAATAACAAGGAATGCTCAATTGAAGATTATGAGCATGCAATAAAGATTTGGCATACCTTTAATTGCAAAACCCTGCGAGATTATATGGAATTATATCTCAAAACAGATGTGCTTTTGTTAGAAGACATATTCGAAATTTTTCGAAAAGTCTCTAAGGGATTTATAATCTAGATCCGTGTCAGTACTATACTACTCCAGGACTATCATGGGATGCCATGTTAAAACATACACAAATAGAATTAGAGTTGTTAACAGACATTGACATGTATAACTTCTTTAAAAAGGGAATACGCGGTGGGATGGTACAGTGCAATAAGCGATATTCCAAAGCAAATAATAAATATTTAGATGATTTTGATGAAGACAAGCCTTCAGAATTTCTAATATATTTAGACGCAAATAACCTTTACGGTTGGGCGATGTCTGAGTATCTTCCTTATGGAGGATTCCGATGGCTGACAAGTGATGAGCTGAATCTGGATGCGAAAAGCATAGATAATAACTCACAAGGTGGTTATGTATATGAGGTCACTTTAGAATATCCTTCACATCTGCATGACTCTCACAATTACCTTCCCTTCTGTGTTGAAAACAAGAAAACTTTAGAATCAAACCATAAGAAATTAATTGCGGACTTTTCACCAAAAAACTCTTATGTAATACATTACAGAGTTCTGAAGCAATGTTTGGAATATGGTTTGATTCTAAAGAAAACGCATCGTATTCTAGCATTTAAACAATCTCCATAGCTAAAAGACTATATAGATTTGAATACTAAACATAGAGCTTCTGCAAAAAATGCATTTGAATTTTTTTTTTTAATTTCTTAACAACGCGGTATACGGTAAGACCACGGAGAACGTTGATAAAAGAAAAGATATTAGAATTGTGACCAACTGGAATAAAACTAACTACAACCATTTGGGAGCTCAGGATTGGATATCTAAATCCAATTTTCATAGCATATCTTTATTTTCAGAGGATATGGTGGCAATTCAAATGAATATAGTCAAAACATACTATAACAAGCCCATATACTTGGGATTTTGTGTGTTGGAGCTTTCTAATGGAAAATGTATAATTTCCATTATGGATTCATGCAGCCCAAGTTTAAAGCAAATTTATCTTTAAATTAAATGGAAACCGACTCATTTATATATACAATAAAAACTGACGACTTTTATGCCGACATAAAATCTGACATAGAACAAGAATTTGATACTTCCAATTACCCAAAATATAACGTATATGGTATTCCTCTTTTAAACAAAAAGGTGTTGGGTATGATGAAGGATGAAAATTGTGGTAAAGTGATGAAAGAATTTGTGGGACTTCGGTCAAAAATGTATTCTTTTAGCGTGCAATATGAAATGATGTAAAAAAATCGAAGGGGGTTAAGAAATGTGTTCTTGATACATATAGTTTAGAGGCGTATAGAAATTGTTTATTTAATAAGTCTATTGTTTATGATGATATGTTAACAATTAAGTCAAAAGTTCATCAAATTTATACCAACCAACTAAATAAGGTTGTACTTAGTTATCAAGATGATAAAAGAAAAATACAATGTGATGGTATAAATACATTAGCATGGTATAATTATCGAATTGAGGAAACAAATCCAGAATATGAACTGGATATATTGCTAATGGAAATTGATAAGCTTCAAGAAGAATGCTGAGTTTTTTACTTAAATGTAATTTGTTTATTTTTATATGTAAATATTTAGTTATTAATGTTTAGTTATTAAAAAAATTTGGTTTGTTATTAAAAAAAATATAATTCTAATGAAAAAAGAAAAAAATTAAATAATAATAAAAAAATCTTATTAGTATCAAGAAAATTAAACAATCTTTGTTTTATTTTCTTTTTCAGTCCTGATATCATCAAATTGAAGAAACGCTGACGTTGACTATGCATACACGTCTTGCTGCTAGCAGAGAAAACATTTTTTGTTGGATCAAAACAATTCTTGTCTTGTTTTTTGCTTACTTGCAAATTTTTCGGTTTATAGGTTTAACTGTACTCTTAGATCCTGCATAATCTTGATGAATTTGAATTTCACAACATTATGAAATTGTATTAAATTTAATTATTTCAACATTTTACATTAAAAAAAAAGTTGGATAATCTCATAAGTTATTGATTAAATTTTTATCTTAAAAATTTCTTTAATTTTCCTAATTATCCTTTAGAAAAAATAATACAAGACAGTGAATATTTTATTTTAATAATAATATTTTATCTATTAAATTTTATTATGATGGTTGAAACATTGTGTAATAAGATTCCATTAAATTTTCTAATATAGCATCTAATGCGGTTGCTATTACGGGTGTTGGTTCCCAACAAGCTTACCCTAGGCCAGTAGACTCATCTTCACCGTCTACCTCTCGCGGTAGTAATTCTTCGGCTCCTTTGAATCGTCAAACTTTTCATTTGTCGCAGAATCGAGCTGTTCTATTAGGCACTGCAATGGTGAATATTCATCCAGGGTATGACGTACCCAGCTCGTGCTTTAATTGACCCAGCTTCTGAAACTTCGTTTTTTCTGAACGATTGCAGAACCGATTAAAAATGTCGGCGCATTCGACCAAAGCCCAAATTTCTGGTGTAAGTCAGACGGTCTCTGCTACCTCGAAAAAAATTTGCTCGTTTGAAATTGGCTCTCCACTGGATTCTTCTATTATTCTGAAGACTACGGCACTGGTTTTATCCAATATTTATGGTAATTTACCATCCCTTACAATAAAGGGTGATCTTTGTAAAGATTTACCGAACTTGCGTTTAGCAGATCCTCAATTTTACGTTTGTAGGCCGGTTGATCTTCTTCTAGGTGCGGATTTGTATCCACAAATAATCAAGGTCGAAATTCGACAAAATATTCTGGGATCATTATTGGCTCAGAACACTATATTCGGCTGGCTTATTACAGGCCCTGTTCAGAAAACTTCATTGCAAGTTTATTCCACCAGGGTTGAATTTTCTGAAGAAGATAATTTGAACCAAAATTTACTTAGATTTTGGGAATTGGAGGGAACCCCAAAGAGGAAAATATTGACATCTTTTGATAGGATTTGTGAAGAAAATTATAAGAAAACTACGCGACGCGACCACGAGGGTCGTTATATAGTGACACTACTATTCAAATCTGAATTTCCTCATTCCATTAACTTGGGTGTTTCTCGGCACAATGTTATTGCTCAATTTATAAGAAATGAGTCTTCGCTTCTGCGGAAACCTGAGGTTAAAGCATTATATGATGATGTTATAAAAGAATATTTAACTTTAAATCATATGAAGCCAGTGTTGAATGATTTCGTTAATCCGTCATATTCCTGTTATCTTCCTCACCATCCCGTAATTAAGCCTGACCGAAAAACTACGAAATTGCGAGTAGTGTTTAACGCGTCTAATAAGACCTCCAACGGAAGTATCTTGAATGATTGCTTGTATGTGGGACCCACGTTGCAGTCAGATTTAGTACTTTTGATTTTGCGTTGGAGGCTATTTCGTTACGTTTTCAATTGTGATATAACACAAATGTATAGACAAATTCGTCTTGATCCTGTTCATACTCCGTTTCAACGAATATTGTTTCGATCATCTCCTACGGAGGAAGTGAAGGACAGACTGTAACCTTCGGCATGAATTGCGCTCCTTATCTTGCGAAAAGGACATTATTGCAATTGGCAGAAGATTCAGAGGCGGAGTACCCTCTTGCGGCTAGTATATTGCGTAAGTCTATGTATGTTGACGACGTACTAACGGGTGCCCACGATGTTTCTTCTGCTTTGAAGGCAAGGGATCAACTGCGAACTGTCTTATCGTCAGCCAGATTCGAATTGCGAAAATGGACTTCAAACGAAATTGAAATTTTAAAGGACCTTCCCCCCGATTATCTGGTAGATTCAAAACTATTAACTTTTGTTGAGTTTAGTTTACCAAATTCCAAAGTTTATACCCATATATTTTCATAATTATTCATCTTATGACTCGCACCTCTTTGTTAAAGAATTAGGTAAAAAATCTGACAACATAAAAGTCCTACCACTGAACAAAGAACTGTACATTTCACTATCTACATTTACAAAAATGACTGACAATTGCAATCCTGAACTCCGATTTTTAGATACTATTCGTTTTATGGCTGATAGCTTGGAATCCTTAACAAATAACCTTACGGACAATGACTTTCATACGGTTAGGGCACACTTTAACAGAAAGACAGAATTTGACCTTGTACGAAGAAAGGGTGTTTTCCCTTATGAATATCTTGATTCATTTGAAAAATTGGATGATGGTCAGCTTCCATCAAGAGAAGATTTTTTTAATAAATTAAATAACAAGGAATGCTCAATTGAAGATTATGAGCATGCAATAAAGATTTGGCATACCTTTAATTGCAAAACCCTGCGAGATTATATGGAATTATATCTCAAAACAGATGTGCTTTTGTTAGAAGACATATTCGAAATTTTTCGAAAAGTCTCTAAGGGATTTATAATCTAGATCCGTGTCAGTACTATACTACTCCAGGACTATCATGGGATGCCATGTTAAAACATACACAAATAGAATTAGAGTTGTTAACAGACATTGACATGTATAACTTCTTTAAAAAGGGAATACGCGGTGGGATGGTACAGTGCAATAAGCGATATTCCAAAGCAAATAATAAATATTTAGATGATTTTGATGAAGACAAGCCTTCAGAATTTCTAATATATTTAGACGCAAATAACCTTTACGGTTGGGCGATGTCTGAGTATCTTCCTTATGGAGGATTCCGATGGCTGACAAGTGATGAGCTGAATCTGGATGCGAAAAGCATAGATAATAACTCACAAGGTGGTTATGTATATGAGGTCACTTTAGAATATCCTTCACATCTGCATGACTCTCACAATTACCTTCCCTTCTGTGTTGAAAACAAGAAAACTTTAGAATCAAACCATAAGAAATTAATTGCGGACTTTTCACCAAAAAACTCTTATGTAATACATTACAGAGTTCTGAAGCAATGTTTGGAATATGGTTTGATTCTAAAGAAAACGCATCGTATTCTAGCATTTAAACAATCTCCATAGCTAAAAGACTATATAGATTTGAATACTAAACATAGAGCTTCTGCAAAAAATGCATTTGAATTTTTTTTTTTAATTTCTTAACAACGCGGTATACGGTAAGACCACGGAGAACGTTGATAAAAGAAAAGATATTAGAATTGTGACCAACTGGAATAAAACTAACTACAACCATTTGGGAGCTCAGGATTGGATATCTAAATCCAATTTTCATAGCATATCTTTATTTTCAGAGGATATGGTGGCAATTCAAATGAATATAGTCAAAACATACTATAACAAGCCCATATACTTGGGATTTTGTGTGTTGGAGCTTTCTAATGGAAAATGTATAATTTCCATTATGGATTCATGCAGCCCAAGTTTAAAGCAAATTTATCTTTAAATTAAATGGAAACCGACTCATTTATATATACAATAAAAACTGACGACTTTTATGCCGACATAAAATCTGACATAGAACAAGAATTTGATACTTCCAATTACCCAAAATATAACGTATATGGTATTCCTCTTTTAAACAAAAAGGTGTTGGGTATGATGAAGGATGAAAATTGTGGTAAAGTGATGAAAGAATTTGTGGGACTTCGGTCAAAAATGTATTCTTTTAGCGTGCAATATGAAATGATGTAAAAAAATCGAAGGGGGTTAAGAAATGTGTTCTTGATACATATAGTTTAGAGGCGTATAGAAATTGTTTATTTAATAAGTCTATTGTTTATGATGATATGTTAACAATTAAGTCAAAAGTTCATCAAATTTATACCAACCAACTAAATAAGGTTGTACTTAGTTATCAAGATGATAAAAGAAAAATACAATGTGATGGTATAAATACATTAGCATGGTATAATTATCGAATTGAGGAAACAAATCCAGAATATGAACTGGATATATTGCTAATGGAAATTGATAAGCTTCAAGAAGAATGCTGAGTTTTTTACTTAAATGTAATTTGTTTATTTTTATATGTAAATATTTAGTTATTAATGTTTAGTTATTAAAAAAATTTGGTTTGTTATTAAAAAAAATATAATTCTAATGAAAAAAGAAAAAAATTAAATAATAATAAAAAAATCTTATTAGTATCAAGAAAATTAAACAATCTTTGTTTTATTTTCTTTTTCAGTCCTGATATCATCAAATTGAAGAAACGCTGACGTTGACTATGCATACACGTCTTGCTGCTAGCAGAGAAAACATTTTTTGTTGGATCAAAACAATTCTTGTCTTGTTTTTTGCTTACTTGCAAATTTTTCGGTTTATAGGTTTAACTGTACTCTTAGATCCTGCATAATCTTGATGAATTTGAATTTCACAACATTATGAAATTGTATTAAATTTAATTATTTCAACATTTTACATTAAAAAAAAAGTTGGATAATCTCATAAGTTATTGATTAAATTTTTATCTTAAAAATTTCTTTAATTTTCCTAATTATCCTTTAGAAAAAATAATACAAGACAGTGAATATTTTATTTTAATAATAATATTTTATCTATTAAATTTTATTATGATGGTTGAAACATTGTGTAATAAGATTCCATTAAATTTTCTAATATAGCATCTAATGCGGTTGCTATTACGGGTGTTGGTTCCCAACAAGCTTACCCTAGGCCAGTAGACTCATCTTCACCGTCTACCTCTCGCGGTAGTAATTCTTCGGCTCCTTTGAATCGTCAAACTTTTCATTTGTCGCAGAATCGAGCTGTTCTATTAGGCACTGCAATGGTGAATATTCATCCAGGGTATGACGTACCCAGCTCGTGCTTTAATTGACCCAGCTTCTGAAACTTCGTTTTTTCTGAACGATTGCAGAACCGATTAAAAATGTCGGCGCATTCGACCAAAGCCCAAATTTCTGGTGTAAGTCAGACGGTCTCTGCTACCTCGAAAAAAATTTGCTCGTTTGAAATTGGCTCTCCACTGGATTCTTCTATTATTCTGAAGACTACGGCACTGGTTTTATCCAATATTTATGGTAATTTACCATCCCTTACAATAAAGGGTGATCTTTGTAAAGATTTACCGAACTTGCGTTTAGCAGATCCTCAATTTTACGTTTGTAGGCCGGTTGATCTTCTTCTAGGTGCGGATTTGTATCCACAAATAATCAAGGTCGAAATTCGACAAAATATTCTGGGATCATTATTGGCTCAGAACACTATATTCGGCTGGCTTATTACAGGCCCTGTTCAGAAAACTTCATTGCAAGTTTATTCCACCAGGGTTGAATTTTCTGAAGAAGATAATTTGAACCAAAATTTACTTAGATTTTGGGAATTGGAGGGAACCCCAAAGAGGAAAATATTGACATCTTTTAATAGGATTTGTGAAGAAAATTATAAGAAAACTACGCGACGCGACCACGAGGGTCGTTATATAGTGACACTACTATTCAAATCTGAATTTCCTCATTCCATTAACTTGGGTGTTTCTCGGCACAATGTTATTGCTCAATTTATAAGAAATGAGTCTTCGCTTCTGCGGAAACCTGAGGTTAAAGCATTATATGATGATGTTATAAAAGAATATTTAACTTTAAATCATATGAAGCCAGTGTTGAATGATTTCGTTAATCCGTCATATTCCTGTTATCTTCCTCACCATCCCGTAATTAAGCCTGACCGAAAAACTACGAAATTGCGAGTAGTGTTTAACGCGTCTAATAAGACCTCCAACGGAAGTATCTTGAATGATTGCTTGTATGTGGGACCCACGTTGCAGTCAGATTTAGTACTTTTGATTTTGCGTTGGAGGCTATTTCGTTACGTTTTCAATTGTGATATAACACAAATGTATAGACAAATTCGTCTTGATCCTGTTCATACTCCGTTTCAACGAATATTGTTTCGATCATCTCCTACGGAGGAAGTGAAGTCATATGAATGACAGACTGTAACCTTCGGCGTGAATTGCGCTCCTTATCTTGCGAAAAGGACATTATTGCAATTGGCAGAAGATTCAGAGGCGGAGTACCCTCTTGCGGCTAGTATATTGCGTAAGTCTATGTATGTTGACGACGTACTAACGGGTGCCCACGATGTTTCTTCTGCTTTGAAGGCAAGGGATCAACTGCGAACTGTCTTATCGTCAGCCAGATTCGAATTGCGAAAATGGACTTCAAACGAAATTGAAATTTTAAAGGACCTTCCCCCCGATTATCTGGTAGATTCAAAACTATTAACTTTTGTTGAGTTTAGTAGTTCCAAAACATTGGGTATACAATGGAATGCTCAGCTGGACTCATTCTATTTTAGAGTAGACTGTGTTGCTGAGAAAGAAAAATGGACTAAAAGAGAAGTGTTGTCTACAATTGCGAAATTGTTTGATCCTGTTGGTTGGTTAGGTCCGGTGATAATTATAGCCAAAATTATTATGCAAAAGATATGTAGAGATAATATTGACTGGGATGATTATCTGCTCCTTTCCACAGAAAATGAATGGAAAAAATTTGTTGCTTTCTACACGGAGGTAAATAATATACAAATACCAAGATGGGTTCACTACGCCCCTGGTACTTTGGCCGAAATTCATGTTTTCTCAGATGCTTCAGAGAAAGCATACGCGGGGGCAATTTATATTCGTATTGAGGCATTTGGGCAGGTTTATACTAATTTGCTGTCTTGTAAAAGGTTGCTCCAATTAAATCAATTTCTTTACCTCGGCTAGAGCTTTGTGGCGCGGGTTTGGCCTCTGAACTTTTGAAAAATGTGATTGGGGAGATAGACATTCCCCTCGAACAGGTATATTGCTGGACAGACTCTACGATTGTTCTTTGTTGGCTGAAGAAAACGCCTAGCACGTGGACAACGTTTGTGGCTAATAGGGCCTGTAGAATTCAAGAAAATGTAGGTAAGCACAATTGGTACCACATCAGATCTGAGGAAAATCCAGTGGATTTAGGCAGCAGAGGAGTTTCACCTTCTGACCTTACAAAAAGTGATCTATGGTGGTATGGACCTACGTGGCTTCGAAAGCATAAGAGCACATGGAATGTTAAGGATCTTTCCCCGTTAGATACTGATGTTGAAGTCAGAGCTGTTAAGACACATGCATCATTTTTTTCTAATTATGAAGATATTTTGGATAGGTTTTCGAAACTTGATCGTGCTTTGAGAGTAATAGCGTACATGTTCCGATTCTTTTATAGGACACATCCTGCGCATAAAGGCAAGCACATGTTTAATTCAATTACGACCACAAGCAATGAAATAATTAAAGTGAAGTTGCGCTTGGCGGTTTTAGCCCAGAAGGCGCTGTATTTTAGCTAAGAAACAGTCATGTAATCAGATTATGGCAGCGTTACCTCTAGAACGAACTACATTAGATCGTCCTTTTACTACTACCGGTGTTGACTTTGCAGGACCATTCGATATGAAAAGTTTTACTGGCAGATCGTGTCGTATATCAAAGGCCTACGTTTGCATTTTTGTCTGTTTTTCGACTAAAGCAGTTCATTTAGAAGCGACATCTGATTTAACAACTGATGCGTTTTTGGCTGCTTTTTAGCGTTTTATAGCAAGGAGAGGTTGCCCATTAACGATTTTTTCCGATAATGGCAGTAATTTTATAGGAGCATCTCGTGAAATTGAAAGAGATTTTCGTACTTTTATCGCCGAAAGTCAGGCAAGAATGTGCTCTACATTTATTGTCCAGGGCCTTTCTTGGCGGTTTATCCCAGCGGGTGCGCCTCACAAGGGCGGATTGTGGGAGGCCGCTGTTAAAAGTTTTAGAAATCATTTTCGTAAGGAAGCTCAATCCGTTAAATATACCTTCGAAGAGCTTTCTACTATACTGGCGAGAATAGAGGCTTGTTTGAATTCTCGTCCTTTATGTCCTATGTAGGACAACCCTAATCAGCCTGTGGCGCTAACACCTGGTCATTTTCTGATTGGTTGTCCAATACTGGCCCCGCCAGAACCGTCCATTTATGAGTCAGCTATAAGCATAGTAAATCGATATCGTAAAATAAAGGCATTTTCTCATGATTTCTGTCGACGATGGAAAGAGGAATATTTGCATAATTTACACAAGCGTTATAAATGGAAATTTCCTCAACGAGATATATCTGTAGATGATTTGGTAGCTATTCGTCATGAACAGCTTTCTCCCACTTCCTGGAAGTTGGGTAGGGTAGTCAAGACGTATCCAGGAAGCGACGATCACGTTCGGGTCGCGGACATTCGCACAGAAAACGGGGTTGTAAAGCGACCAATCACTAAATTGGTCATTTTGACCAACTAAATTTTTATTAAACATATATTAACCTACATTGTTTCCTAGTACTATGGACGCCTTGCCTACAATTTTTGAAGAAAAGCTCCCTGAGGACTATGAGGAAGCGATGGAGGTATCAAATCCAGCTATAGAGTCACCAGAGACACCGAAGTTAGCGGATACAATGGCGGTTACTTTGACACCATCTGAACCGGGTCCTAAGGCTGATGCTCCAGTGGTGGTTCCTGGTACTCTACCTGTGTACTCGTCAAGCCAAGTAGACAATCCGGCTCCAAAAACTACTTCCAAAGCGAGAGATCTAGCTAAAATTAGATCCGTCCACTGCAGCCCTTGCAAAAACCGCACCCCTTGCGAGGCTGTTTTCATTTCAGGCAGATGGCCCATGACAAAAAGTTGCGTCATGTTTTAACGTTTGACCATTGTTCCCGTTGCTTAGCCAACAACCACAAGGTTGGGGATTGTCCAAATGACAAAAAGTGTAATAAGTGTCAGGAAAATCACCACACTCTTTTGTGTTCCCCCACCAAAAATAACAAAATTAATAATTTGAAAAAAAACGCCAAAACCAAGAAACCTGAACTTAAGCGCCCATGCCCAAGTATTGGAAATTTGTTGCCTCTACGTCATGTAGTTTCGTTTTCGCCGACACTGCAAGTAAAGCTTTGTCTGGGAAATCGTCAAATACAACTTCGCGCAGTTATCGATTTGTGTTGTAGCATCAACATCACTTATGTAGATGACTTGGCAAAAAGCCTGAAACTTCCCGTTAGTGGATCTCTTTGTAGAGTATCTGTGGCGTCTATTTATGATCCCATGAAAAGGAATTCGCTCACGGTGAAGGTCACCAAAATGCATGGCATTAAATTAATTAATTAATTTATTTATTTATTTACAACAATAATATTTACATTCTTATTTTAGTTTTCAATATTTACATATGATGAGTTCAAGAGTATATCTTTTTCAACATAAAAATTTTTGTAAATTAGGATATATAATACATATGTATGTATATACAAGGTTTGGGAGGAAAAAATTTGCAAAAACCTATTTGAATTTATTTTTATTTTTAAATAAAATTTAATCTACTTAAATCTAATTAGAATGAAACAAGTTCATTAATGTGTGTAAAATCCGAATATGTACAACGGCGTTTAAAATTCTGTAAGAGTCTATCTATTTTAGATTCCACTAATTCAATATCTGATAGTGCATGCAGACGAGTAGTTGAGAAAAACCAGGGTAAGTTGAACATTCATTTTAGTAGTTTGTTTTGTGAAATTTGAAGTTTCTTGATGTGACATTTAGCGATGTTAGCCCATGCTGGCGCAGCATAAAACATTACCGCATGGAAAATTGTTTTTAGAATAAGTTTCTTGTTGGCAATATTAAGTTTTGAATTTCGATTTATGAATGGGTACAATATACGTGTCAGTACATTTATTTTATTTATGATATAAGGTATGTGATCTTTAAATTTCAACCTAGTATCTAGAATTACAGCAAGGTACTTGACGTTGTTTTCCCATTGAACTGACATCTGTTGTATGTTAATATTAACTTGAGGGATATAGCATTCTTTACGCTTCCTATATTGCTTGTGATTTGCTACAGTTTAACATGATTTTCCATCTGTTGAAGTAGTGTCTTATTTCGTCTAGGGCTCTTTGCAGTTTATTAATAACTTCATTAGCAAGATTGCCAGAGCATACAATTGCAGTGTCATCAGCGAAAATGGACATTGTACAGTAGTCTAAATTTGGAAAGTCTGCAGTTATATATTATATAAAATTGGAGATAGACATGAGCCTTGTGGACAGCCTGCTGATATTTCAAAACTTCTAGAACAATGAGATCCTATATGTACTCTGAAAGTACGATTTTTTAAAAATGATTGTATTACTTTAATTAGTTCCGTCGGAAAGTTTAGACGAATCATTTTATATATTAATCCCTGATGCCATACCGAATCGAAAGCTGCTTTGACATCTAGCAGCACTATACCCGATGACTTTTGAGACTCAAAGTTGGTTTGCACTAAGTTCCTTATTCTTATTAAGGGGTGAGCTGTATTATGTTCTCTTCTAAAACCGAACTGGTGCGGCGGAATAATATTATTTATTTAAATAAACTGCGTCAGTTTAACTTTAATTACTTTTTCATAAATTTTGCTAATAGAACTCAGAAGACTTATAGGCCGGTACGACGTAGGGCTTTCGGCAGCTTTATTTGGTTTTTTGATTGGTATGACTTTAGCCACTTTAAAATCTTTTGGAAAATAGCAAAGTTTGAGACACGCATTGATTAAAATTGTAAGGAACTTTATACCTTTTCTAGGTAGTGCTTTTAAACACCTGTTGTTGATTCCGTCAGTTCCTGGAGCTTTCTTCTTTTTCAAATTTTTAATAATTGAAGCTATCTCCGACATGCTAGTTTGGGTTGGGTTTGAACTTATTGGATGTAAAAAATTAAAGTTATCAAGGCAAGAATTTACCATTGAAATAGTCTCGGTATCACCCAGATTTGAAGAAATTGAATGGTTGGAGAAGAAAGTGTGTCCCAAAATTTCGCATTTCTCCGAATTGGTAGTATAACGTGAGTCATTTTGCTTTAAAATAGGAATATTGGCTTTTTTTTTACTTAAAATTTTTGCCAGCTTCCAGAATGTTTCAGAGCTTTTATCTAATGAAGAAAGCAGATTGTCCCACGACTTGTTTCGTATTGTATTTAATTCAACCGCGATTTTGTGGTTAAGGATTTTCATTTGGTAGAAATCGCTAATATTTCTATGGCGTTGCCACATTCTACGTACACTATTTCTTTGACATATGAGGTATCTGAGATAGTAGGGGATATTTTTACTAGAGTGCGAAGGAGATGTTCTTGGTGTATAACGTTGCATAGCCTCTTTAATTAAGTCTTTAAAATGTATAATCATATCGTTAATGTGTTGATTTGTAGTTATATTCTCTAATACTGGAATATTGATTCGCCTATTTATATAATTGGCATAATTATTCCAATTAGTTTTCGTGAAATCGTATTCAAGAAAATTTGAATTCGTTACACTAGAAATTAATTCGACTTCGACCGGTAAATGATCGGAACTTAAATCGTTTATAACAAGGGCAGGTGTCACTATTTCAGGAACATTAGTTAAGAATAAGTCCAACGTAGAACCTTGTCTGTTAGCACTAGCAGGAATGTAAGAATTGTCGCAAGGGTAAATCATATTTATGTCATACGAATCTAATTTCTCATACAGTATGTTTCCCCAGCAGTTACCTCTAACACAGCCTCAGGACTGATGCCTGCTGTTAAAATCACCGCCTAAAATGTACTTATGATTATTTCTTAATCTATGTAAATCAGAGGCGAACAAGCGTTTTCTATTATTGTCAGGTCCAGCTAGTCCACCAGGGAAATAACAAGAATAAATATTTATACAATCATTGTTAGTAAAGAGCTTAATACCGATATTTTCTATTAGATGAGTGTTAATAATTGGTAGTAGTTGATGAGGCACATTCTTTTTAACTATTATTGCAACACCGCCACCTCTTGAGTTTTCCCTATCATTTCTATATACAAAGAAGTCGTTATGTCTAATAGAGATGTTGGGCTTAAGCCATGTTTCTGAAACAAGACAAGTGTTGACATTATGATCCTTTAAGAATTGGAACAATTCTTGGCTTTTATTGCGAATGCCTCTTGCATTCCAAGTGATAATTTTTGTGGCATAATCCATTATGAAAGGAACTTACAGGCGAGGTTGGTTATAACCTCAAATTGATCAGCTTTGCTCTTACATGTTTTTAGATTTGTAATGAGTTCAATTGTTAGGTTTTTTATTTCCTGAATTGTAAACAAATCGCCACTGATATTTCCATTGGTATGTGTGGTGCTATTTTTTGTGTTCCAAACTCCAGATGTGCTCGGAATATTTTGACGAAGCGTATTTGGAAAACTGCTATTATATGTGTTTGTATTAACAAAATTGTTAACGATCTTTCGACGAGGAGCTATTTGTGACCGTTGTCTTAGTTGAAGATAACTTGCTTTGCTGGGACAGTCTTCCGAAAAAGACTTGTGAGTTCCATTGCAATTTGCGCACTTAATAACAGTTTCCTTAAATTCTGATGTTTTGTGCTGGCCTGCACAGTTGGCACAGAAGGTTTTAACTTTACATCTACTTGACCCGTGGCCAAACATTTGGCAGTTATAACATTGCGTTATTTTATACTTGTTAGGTTGCTGGAACTCCCATCTTACTTTAACGTAGTCTATTACAGAGTAATTCTGTCTGAGCTCTCTCACTGTAATAGTTTTTCGTTGAAAATAAACTACATATATATAATATTCCGAGTTATAAGTACTTTTTTTTATGACAAGCTTAGTATCCAAACAATTTAAACCCAAATCTATGAGTTTCTTTTTTATAATAGCGGGATCATACTTATCCAGGCCAAAAATAAGTGCTTTATATGGTTTTTCATTTCTAGTAGCATAAGTAAAGTATTCATAGTTGTTTTCGAGAATACTGCAAATAGTATCATAATCATTTTTATTTTTATAAAATAATTTGAGACCAATTGAGATTTTTCTGATCGCATACTCAGTAATATTTTTAGATTTGCATATTTCATGCATTTCTTCAATTTTACACTTTAGCAAGTTGTTTTTGCACTATACTCAAGTTGTTTTTGTTAAGAAGAATTTTTAATTGTTTCGTTTTTAACAACACTGAGGATTGTTTTTATTGTATTTAAATTTACTAATTTGTCACTGCCGAGATTTGTGTTCACGATACAAATGCTTAAGCAAGAATGGCCGCATGGCATTAAAACGCCCATTGAAGACGTGTCGGATTTTGTAAAGAAGCAGTTTCCTGGGTTTGAATATGCGGATCCGACTTTTTATCATTCGGGTCAGGTGACACTTGTTATTGGGCCGGAAGTTAGTTCGCAAGTGATGACTGGAAGAAGTTTTACGAGCCCGGGTTCTCTTGGCTCACTACACAGTGTTTGGCTGGGTTATATCTGGTCAATCACCAATCTAATTTTCATTATTTGAATACAGTTCATGGATCTGTCAAAAACCATCCCGCAAGGGTTCAGTTGATGGATCTGTTGTAAAAACCATTGCTATTTGTGTCAGTTGATGGATCTGTTGTAAAAACCATTATATACAACGTATTTCAGTTTATGGGTCTGTTGTAAAAACCATACTCGTCGTGATTTTTTATAAATACTTTATAATATATATACCATTTTGAAATAAATTGTCCGATGCATATGTAATAATTGTATTTTGTGTATTTCAATTAACTATGTTATTGCAAGGTGGCCGGCAATGTTAAATTTGAAATTTATTGTTTCTGAAATCTTCACTTTATTTTTTAGTCCTAATTTGTAATTAAACTACTCTGTTATGATCGAAATTATATTCCTGTTCTTACCATCTTTGTGTTTTCAGAATATTTAGTTGGATTCTAACGAGTAAAACCGCTAACGGTCAGATTAGACTTGATTCGCCATCTTCAAGTTGTGATAAACTTACTTGTTTTGTACAATTTGAACAGAACGCATCCATTTTAAACAATTTAAAATCAAAGGTAATATTTCTTCAATAAAGTTTAATTTTTATTATTGAAAATAATTTTAACAATTGTGTTTTATTTTTTTATCTATCCATCTGCCTTTACGCGCAAACAATAATATACGAGCTTATTTTTGTATGGGACGACATAGGGATGTTGACTCACTCTACTTGTGCCAAACTTATACCAGAATTCCCAAGCATTTATTAAGAGACAATGCGAATATGATTATAATGTTTAAACAAGATGAGACAAATATGAAACATGTTTATAGGGATCATGTTGCCAGCGATATGAGTCATGCAAAGTTTCATGAAATTTGTCGATTGTGCTGGAAGGGTAAATTTGGATTTTTGATGATAAGCAAAGATAATGAATTAAACAATGGGCGCTACAGAAAATTATTCGATTATTTCATAACAATATAAATTGCTCTACATAAAAGAAAAACTTTAGTATATAATCTGGCTTTAACCATAATACATCTACATAGCTCTTGAAATATGAACTATAACTGATCTAATTATCTACCTAATAAGCTGATCTGATCTGATACCTAATAAGCTGATCTGATACCTAATAAGCTGATCTGACACCTAATAAGCTGATCTGATACCTAATAAGCTGATCTGATACCTAATAACCTGATCTGATAACCTGATCAGGTACCTAATAAGCTGATCTGATAACCTGATCTGATACCTAATAACCTGATCTGATAACCTGATCAGGTACCTAATAAGCTGATCTGATACCTAGTAAGCTGATCTGATACTTAATAACCTGATCAGATAACTTGATCAGGTACCTAGTAAGCTGATCTGATAACCTGATCTGATACCTAATAAGCTGATCTGATACCTAATAACCTGATCTAATAACCTGATCAGGTACCTAGTAAGCTGATCTGATAACCAGATCTAATACCTAATAAGCTGATCTGATACCTAATAAGCTGATCTGATAACCTGACAAGCTGATCTGATAACCTGATCAGATACCTAATAAGCTGATTTGATAGCTGGAAAATGGATGAAAAAATTTTCAAAGAGTTGGTTGCGACAAGAAATGTCTTGAAGAAAAAGCTTCGTAGTATAAGAACGGGCGAAATAGACACACGTGAACAACTAAAAGATACATTTAAACCTATAGCAGATCCTTTAAACAAATTTATAAATAATTCTAATAATATCAATGGAATTATCAAAAAAGAAAAGAATGAGATGAAAACAGAAATTGAATATAATAACAGTTCTAATCATCTTAAGAAACCATCAATTAAGTTGGAGACATGTACACCAAAGAAACTTGTAGAAGAATCAATATTTGATACTAGCAATTCACTTGCTGATCCTAATGGTGAAAGTACTATTGATAATGATGATGACGATTTTTACTCTCAAAATTCAAATGCTGAAGAGAGTAATAGGCAATTCACACTACCGTGTTTATGGCATTTTTAGGTGGTTACGAGCCAAACACGTTAATTTTTAGATGTTTTCCCATATACTCAATTGTCAAAAAATTTACGTGTTTCAAAATTAAACTCATTCAAAAACCAGTAAAAGGCAGGGTTCCAAGTGCTTCTTGATGTATGTTCAGTTGATTTTTTATTTTAGTGCTTATTGAACACGGTTTGTAATGGCGGCAAAATATGTAAACAACGTCGAAATTAAAAAAGGTAGTAGCATTTCTATAACAACAAGCAGCGTATTCGGAAAGTTATGATTTGTGTTGGCTTAAAAATATTAAAATTCTCGGTTTTGGTTCAAGTTTTCAATTCAAATGGAAAAATGTACATAGACATGTAATATTCTAATTAATAACTTTGCAAAATTATTAATATTTAGGACACGAAAAAAATTTTTAGTTGCCGGTTTGCTACCACCTTTTATAAATTCGTCATGCTGTGAACAGAAAGTTTATAAAATTGTAGTCTGAACAACTTTGTTTAGTTTCTTAAAATATTTGCCGAAACACGTTAAACTATAGCAGTGTGAATATAGTATTACACTGACTTATCTGTTTTGGAAGGAAGAAATGAATTAGGTACTAACTATGGTCCATCATTATTCCATCATTCCTATCCTCAAATACTTGAATATTTTTTAATGCCAATGGGAACTTTAAATATATGAAGTCAAGCACAATTCCATTTTGCAAGCAAATGACATCAGCGCTCATGTCCTCGATGTTATATGAGCTGCAACGTTGCTTTTCCTCTATTACTGTGGTATCCAATGCGGCAACTAAACTCCATTTAAAACAATAATCATCATTGTTTTCAATGTTGATACAGGCACGCTTTTTAGTCAGTTTTAATGGTGTGCTTATCCAATGAGATCCTTTTACAAGTGAACTTTTGTTTATGTTAATTACAGCGCGAATAATTCTTTTTAAAGTCCACCCAGAATCTCTTTCCTGGAATTCTGACATTTTATTATGAATGTCCTGGAATTGTTTTTCAATTAGCTCATCTACATTACTTCCCAGACACAATAGATCCATTTTTGTTCTGTGAAAAATTTGACACAAGTCAATTTCTGCCCCAAAAATTTTTATGTACTCTCCAATAAGAGTTACACAGAATCTTAAAATATTATGTTTAACCAAACTTTTTTCAAGTCTTTCCTTGAAAATAGGTTTATTTTCCAGAGCAAAGTCTTCAAATAGAAGATCATCTTTTCTGTTGGGAATTCCATATGTTGCAATATTTTTTTTAATGCACTGTTTATTTCATAATATTTTGGTTCTACATTCAAAGGAGTATCATTATATTTACCGCTAGGAGAATTTGAAGTATCCATGTCATCAAACACAATATTATCTAGTTGTTGCTGATTATGTTGCTGCTGTTGTTGTTGTTGATGATGATGATGATGCTGCTGTTGTTGCTGATGATGTTGCTGCTGTTGTTGTTGTTGTTGGTGTTGAGGATACGTGGAATTGTCCATCGACAAGGCATATTGATTATTCGAAACTGAAGGATAATAGTTGGGTATGTTATATTGCTGCCATTGGTGAAGTATATTGATAAGGAATAGGAAGATGATGTGGAATTTGTATGGGTACTGAAAACTGATTGTTCGACCCCGTATGATAGTACGAAGTCCTTGGAAGCTCTTGAAAGGACGCCGGATATTGCTGTTGCATATTGTTCCAAGGAATAGTGTTATATAAAGACATTGGAGTCTGTACATCACATGACGCTGGTATCTGCACATGTTGTAGTGGAGCATGACTTTTGCAATGGTCCAAATACGACTTTTGGTATTTGTATTCCTTTTGACATATTTCACAAACATAGCTTGAAGAATTCATTTTTATTTATTTAATTAGCAACAATCAAATTTATTTAATTATTTTATTTAATTTATTTAGTTCCTTTTTCAAAAACACTATAAACTTCTTTATTAATCAATTTTTTGTTTTCAAACTAATTATTTAATTAGCAACAATTAACTTTATTTAATTATTTTATTTTATTTATTTAGTTTTTTTTTAAAAACACTATAAACTTCTTTATTAATAAATTTTTTGCTTTCAACCGCACTTATTGAGATATCAGAATATATCAGAAAATCTTCATTATTTCTTCTCTTATATACATCCTATGAGAATCGCGTAGTAGTCATCAAGTCTAATTTTTTATTGATATTACGAGATATGATGAAATTCATATGTATACATAGCAACAGCAAGAACTAGAACATAATGTTGTGTAATATTTTATTTTATATAAATGATGACTAATGAAATTTTGTTATCAAATGATGACTCATTCTCAAAACATATCCAGCTGAATAAACAAAGCCATAAACAGGATTCTGCAAAACAAATAATCAGACGGAAATTTCAAATGATGATTCATTCTCAAAACATGTGCAGCTGAATAAACAAAGCAATAAACATGATTCTGCAAAACAAATAATCAAATTATTATCCCAAGAAATAAACAAGACGGATATTTGAAACGACATACACACATTCTTAATAAATCTAAAGATAAGAAAAAAGAAACACACACACACACAAACAAACAGCCATGCACCCACAGCAGCACACATCCACACACCCCCATCCCCCAGACAATCACGCACCCACAGCCATGCACAAAGTAAATGTAAACACAAGCACCACAAAAAATTATCAAGAACAAAAAAATAATAATAGCGACACAATAAACCCCGTAGGAACCCAAGTCAACTTTTTTATCTACAAGTTTGGTGACGTTGTCACCAAACTTGTCTACACTCTTTATTTCCACATATAATCTAAAACACTACCCAATCCCTCAATATGACCCCATAAGAACTACATTGTCTATAGTAAGCCAATACTTTCAAGCTCCAAACGCACTACCCAATGTATCAATATCACCCTATTAGAACCACATTTTCTATACTAAGCCAATACTATCAAGCTCCAAACTCACTACCCAATGTCTCAATATCACCCCATTAGAACAACACCCTAAATTTCTATTACACCAAAAAGCATTACTGACACTATAATTTTTCACAATCTTCACTATACACATTTTGCCTACAGGGCACTTTCGTATTTTTCCCCACGGGTATAAATTACATATTTGTTTATTTAACAATTAAAATTTCAAATTTTAATTACCCAAATTTAAAAATTTTAATTGCCCCCAGACGAATCGTTCCTATCTACTGATGTTTCATGTGAGAAGCAGAATAATATACGAGCTTATTTTTGTATGCGACGACATAGGGATATTGATTAATTCTACTTGTGCCAAACTTATACCAGAATTCCCAAGCGTTTACTAAGAGACAATACGAATATGATTATAATGTTTAAACAAGATGAGACAAATCTGATATGAGTATGCAAAGTTTCATGAAATTTGTCGATTGTGCTGGAAGGATAAATATGGATTTTTGATGATAAGCAAAGATAATGAATTAAACAATGGGCGCTACAGAAAATTATTCGATTATTTCATAACAATATCAATTGCTCTACATAAAAGAAAAACTTTAGTATATAATCTGGCCTTAACCATAATACATCTACATAGCTCTTGAAATATCAACTATACCTGATCTAATTATCTACCTAATAAGCTGATCTGATACCTAATAAGCTGATCTGATAACCTGATCAGATACCTAATAAGCTGATCTGATACCTAATAAGCTGATCTGATAACCTGATCAGATACCTAATAAGCTGCTATGATACCTAATAAGCTGATCTGATACCTAATAAGCTGATCAGATACCTAATAAGCTGATCTGATAACCTGATCAGGTACCTAATAAGCTGATCTGATAACCTGATCAGATACCTAATAAGCTGGTCAGGTACCTAATAAGCTGATCTGATACCTAATAACCTGATCAGGTACCTAATAAGCTGATCTGATAACCTGATCAGATACCTAATAAGCTGATCGGATACCTAATAAGCTGATCTGATAACCTGATCAGATACCTAATAAGCTGATCTGATTGCTGGAAAATGGATGAAAAAATTTTAAAAGAATTGGTTGCGACAAGAAATGTCTTGAAGAAAAAGCTTCGTAGTATAAAAACGGGCGAAATAGACACACGTGAACAACTAAAAGATACATTTAAACCTATAGCAGATCCTTTAAACAAATTTATAAATAATTCTAATAATATCAATGGAATTATCAAAAAAGAAAAGAATGAGATGAAAACAGAAATTGAATATAATAACAATTCTAATCATCTTAAGAAACCATCAATTAAGTTGGAGACAAGTACACCAAAGAAACTTGTAGAAGAATCAATATTTGATACCAGCAATTCACTTGCTGATCCTAATGGTGAAAGTACTATTGATAATGATGATGATGATGACGATTTTACCTCTCAAAATTCAAATGCTGAAGAGAGTTACACTGACCTATCTGTTTTGGAAGGAAGAAATGAATTAGATACTAACTATGGTCCACATAAAGATTTCAATAATGAATGGAAATTTGGTGATAGTAAGCTCAAATTAAATGAAAACAAAATACATGTTGGTAGTCAAATATGGGCTCTAACACGAGGATTATTTTCGCTAATGTTTCATAAAATACCAAAAAATTATGATAAATATGAACTAGAGCTCTACAAAAAAATTTTAATTAATACAAATGCGTACAGAAGAGACTATAAACCTGATGGACAAATCAAGGGAACGAAAGCCTATAAATATAAACATATTATCAAAAAGATGTTTAAAGAGAGAAACCAACAGACTTTATCAAAATCAATACCAAATAAGAAAATATCTAATTATAAAGGTGATCGATTGATGCATTTTAACCCTCATAAGCCAACCTATATATACTGGGATGATCCAAATGAGATGGTAGATCGACTTCGACGACAGGTATCGTCACAAGCTGCAGGTCATACTAATTATAATAACGAAATTGTATCAATTATTGAAGAACTTCGCGAAGCTAATATAATAGAATAATCTATATAAAGATGTCCAAAACAAAAGAATCAATAAATTGTTTCTGCAAACTCAAATCGAAGAAATAGAACACAAGCTATTAAAATACTTTAAGGAAGATAACAACAATATTCATGATACTCTAAGAGCTCAAATCGAAATGCTACAACATGCAATAATATTACAGTTGGAAGACGGATATCTACAAAAATTTGTTGAAAGTATACAAAAGAAAAGTTAATGAAAAGATTTATAGATTTGAAAATTACATGTTTGTGTCAATAGCTAAAAGTGTATCAAATAGATCACAACACATCGAAAATAATTCTTAATGCTAAAAAATTACTTCAAAAAGAATTTTAATAAATGAACTCCATAAAGAAGCCCGAAAATCTTTTTTACGTCGTAGAGTTGTGATGAAAGGAATAGATGATCTTTGGCAAGCTGATTTAGTTGAAATGGGAAATTATTCTATGGACAATAAAAATTATAGATTTTTGTTAACTGTCATTGACACATTCTCCAAATTTGCATGGGCAGTACCACTTAAAACAAAAACTGCACTTGAAACAACCCAAGCCTTGTCAGATATTTTTCGATTGGAACGAGTAATAAAAACCTACAAACAGATGATGGTAAAGAATTTTTCAATAAACACTTTGGAAAATTGATGGATAAGTACAACATTAATCACTATTCAACGTATAGCAGAATGAAAGCATCAATAGTAGAACGATTTAATAGAACATTAAAAGGGATGATGTGGAAAGAATTTAGTTTTAATGTTACAAACAATTGGCTTGATATCTACAAAGATCTATTAGAAGCATATAACAGAAAAGTTCATCGTACCACTAAAATGGCTTTAATTAAAGCCAACTCTTCAAATGAGAAAAAATTATTGAATACAGTGTACAGTCATTTGAAAATGTATAAAATATCGAAATTTAATGGTGGTGATCATGTGCGCATAAGCAAATATAAGCATATTTTTGAAAAAAGTTATACTCCAAATTGGACAACAGAAATTTTCACAATTAAATCTATTCAAAAGATATATCCCACAACATACATATTAGAAGATTATCGTGGAAATCCTATTAAAGGTGGATTTTATGATGAAGAACTTTTAAAAACAAGATTTCCTAATACATATCTAGTTGAAAAGGTTATTAAAACCAGAGGAGCCAAAGCATTTGTTAAATGGTTAGGATTTAGTAACGATCACAATTCATGGATAAGTAAAGATGAAATATTATAGTTGAAACATTATCAGCAATTATTATACATACATACTTAGTACTTAAGATTATAATGTAAATTTAAAATAAAAAAGATGAAATAAATATGTAAATCCTTTTTATAAAAAATTTTGTGTTGAACTTATTTATTCGTAATCAGACAGTCGTAATGTCAATAACACTTGCTCTAAGCTCCAAGTCATCAGAGTTATCTGATAATTACTTCCCACCTATTGATTTAAATGGGGCATATGAGTGTGCTCTAGCTGATTTTCATTGATATAATAGCATCCCAAATGTTGATGTCTACAACAATTTGTTTCATATAGGTAAAAATGTGATTGAAATACCAATTGGATGTTATGATTTGAATGATATAGTTGATTATATAGAGGAACAATATAAACGCTACAATCCAGAAAATATAATTTTTATAGAAGCCAATAACAATACAATGCAAGTTAAAGTCAACAGCTCTAAGGATGCAATATATTTTGATAAAGAAAATACAATTGGAAAACTCTTGGGATTCAACAGTAAAATCCTAAATCCAAACGTAGATCATTATTCTGATCTTCCAGTTAATATTTTCAAGGTGAATCTGTCGCGAATTGAAAGTAGTATCGCTGTTAATACATATATGAATAATTCCAAGGCGCATACACTACATGAATTTCCGATTAATGTGCCTCCAGGCTATAAAATAGATGAGATACCTCGAAATCTCATCGATTTACCGGTGAACTCCAGACAGATAAGTTCACTAGCTCTACGAGTAGTTGACCAGCACGGTGATTTAATTAATTTCCGAGGAGAGGAAATAACAATACGAATTCATTTAAGACCAACTAAATAATGCTAACATTCAACTCGAGTATATCACAAAATATAGCAACAACAACAACACCATCAGCATACGAACCTAAAATATTATTACGACCTAAACCACAATTAAAGAGGTCAATTCATCAAAAAACTCTAACGACAGCAAATAAAAATTTTCTCAAGTCATTGAATTTTAAATTGAAGGCAAAATTAGTTCAATAATAAATGTCTTAGATAAACCCCTATCTGATGAAAATATAATCAAAAAGGACTATCATACATACGTGCCATACCTAGAATCTTACAACAATAATGATGAAATTCGCATGAAAGTTATATATATATATATATATATATATATATATATATATATATATATATATATATATATATATATATATATATATATATATATATATATATATATATATATATATATATATGTATATATATATATATATATATATATATATATATATATATATATATATATATATATATATATATATATATATATATATATATATATATATATATATATATATATATATATATATATATATATATATATATATATATATATATATCTATATATATATATAGATATATATATATATATATATATATATATATATATATATATATATATATATATATATATATATATGTATATATATATATATATATATATATATATATATATATATATATATATATATATATATATATATATATATATATATATATATATATATATATATATATATATATATATATATATATATATATATATATATATATATATATATATATATATATATATATATATATATATATATCATTCATGTAATAGCATCCCAAATGTTGATGTCTACAACACTTTGTTTCATATAGGTGAAAATGTGATTGAAATACCAATTGGCTCTTATGAATTGAATAGAGAAACAATATAAACGCTACAATCCAGAAAATAGAATTTTTATAGAAGCCAATAACAATACAATGCAAGTTAAAGTCAACAGCTCTAAGGATGCAATATATTTTGATAAAGAAAATACAATTGGAAAACTCTTGGGATTCAATAGTAAAATCCTAAATCCAAACGTAGATCATTATTCTGATCTTCCAGTTAATATTTTCAAGGTGAATCTGTCGCGAATTGAAAGTAGTATCGCTGTTAATACATATATGAATAATTCCAAGGCGCATACACTACATGAATTTCCGATTAATGTGCCTCCAGGCTATAAAATAGATGAGATACCTCGAAATCCCATCTATTTACCGGTGAACTCCAGACAGATAAGTTCACTAGCTCTACGAGTAGTTGACCAGCACGGTGATTTAATTAATTTCCGAGGAGAGGAAATAACAATACGAATTCATTTAAGACCAACTAAATAATGCTAACATTCAACTCGAGTATATCACAGAATATAGCAACAACAACAACAACAACAACACCATCAGCATACGAACCTAAAATATTATTACGACCTAAACCACAATTAAAGAGGTCAATTCATCAAAAAACTCTAACGACAGCAAATAAAAATTTTCTCAAGTCATTGAATTTTAAATTGAAGGCAAAATTAGTTCAATAATAAATGTCTTAGATAACCCCTATCTGATGAAAATATAATCAAAAAGGACTATCATACATACGTGCCATACCTACAATCTTACAACAATAATGATGAAATTCGCATTTCAATTCAAAATCAAGATTTGTATGTGTTACCTACTGAAAGTTATATATATATATATATATATATATATATATATATATATATATATATATATATATATATATATATATATATATATATATATATATATATATATATATATATATATATATATATATATATATATATATATATATATATATCGAGGGATCTGTTGTAGATGAGAAAACTTCCACATCTACAGACAACTTTAAATTAAAAAACAACTTTGTTGCATATCTCTTTGATGAAATTCGTTATGAACTTAATGGTATTGAAATTGATCATACAAGATATTTAGGAGGCAAAAGTACCATAAAAAAAATTGGATTCTTTATCACCAACGGAAAGCACTGGTATACAGAATTCTGGCTGGAATAAAATTGATGATTTAAAACTTGTTAATGGATATTTTAACTTTTATGTACCCTTAGAAATGCTTTTGGGTTTCGCTGAAGACTACAACAAAGTCATACTAAATGGAAAACATGAATTGATACTCTTGCGTAATAAGAATGTTGAAGATCTTGTACACTCGAGCGTTTCCACGGAAAAAGCAAAACTTTCAATTTCACTCATCTCATGGAGAATTCCACATGTACAATTATCTGATTTTAATTTTTGAATATGATAAAAATTATTAACAATGGTGATTCTATACCGATGGCATTCCGTAGTTGGGATTGTCATGTTAATCCACAACTTAATACAGGAACAAGTCATATCTGGAATGTTAAATTAGCTGCAAGTAGAGAACGACCCCGTTTTGTATTGATCGCTTTTCAACAAGAAAATAAGTTTGTTCATTGTGACCTGACAAATTTAAAAGTACATTTAAATTCAGTAACATATCCATATGATGACCTAAATATCAAATTTAAGAATGAACGCTATGCAATTCTATATGATATATATCTAAGATTTCAACAGAGCTATTACATGAGAGAATCTCAAGCGATTCTAACTGCTCAAGAATTTAAAAATAATGCACCAATTATTGTAGTAGATGTCAGCCATCAAAACGAATCGCTCAATAACGGACCAATTGATATAAAAATTTAATTTGAAACAGCTACAAATATTGGCTCAAAGACATCAGCTTACTGCATTCTTATTCATGATCACATAATTGAATATATACCCATAAAAGGACAAGTCCGAAAAGTCTTATAAATTAAACAATATGGAAGATAATATAGTTTGTATAGATATGCAAGGATTCAAAAGCGATTCAAATGATTTCATCGCAGAAGAAGTAGCGGTCGTTTTTAACAACAATGAAACCATAAATTTCATTATAGAACCACCCTTTGATTTTAAATGTCTATCGCCAAAGAAGCAGAAAGAAGTAAACTGGTTAACAAAGAACTATCATCACCTAAAGTGGAACGATGGATCAGTCACATTTCAAAGCGTCTGCAAGTTTTTAAAAGCTAATGTACGCTATTCTAAAATATATGTTAAGGGAGAAGAAAAGAGACAATGGCTAGAAAAAATACTTAAAAAAAGAGTTTTTAACATCGAGGACTTTGGATGCATCAACTTTAAACAAATGGAAATTAAATATCCCGAGTATTTCTATTGTAATTATCATAAGTATGGTGTTTGCGCATTAAGAAATGCTCTTTTACTAACAAAAGAAATATCTTGTTTAAAATAATTTATGTATACAAATTATTATTATTATTGTCTTAAAATTAGCAATTTTAAAACTTTTTAATCACTTAAATATATTTAATAAAAATTAAATGCATAGAAAAAAATTAAAACAACTGTTTTTTTATTTCATATACAACACAACTAAATGATGACTAATAAAATTTTGTTATCAAATGATGACTCATTCTCAAAACATATCCAGCTGAATAAACAAAGCAATAAACATGATTCAAATTATTATCAAAAGAAATAAACAAGACGGACATTTGAAACGACATACACACATTCTTAACAAATATAAAGATAAGAAAAAAGAAACACACACACACACAAACAAAGACCCACGCACCCACAGCCGCACACATCCACACACCCCCATCCCCCACACATCCACGAACCCACAGCTATGCTCAAAGTAAAAGTAAACACAAGCACCACAAAAAATTATCAAGAACAAAATAATAATAATAATAGCGACACAATAAACCCCGTATAAATATCATTTATAACAACTTATCTCTTTTTCTTTTAAATTTTTTATAGGACGTCCTGGTACACTTCCAGCTATCAGCTTCTCCAGATCTTGCCTTCACGTCCCGAAATCTCCGGATCTGAGCTAACCGCGGAGAAACACTTAAGTGCTACACAGGGCACGTAACAATATGGCGCCCAATATTTAAAATGAAATATGAGAAGATTTAAGATTGTGTAGAAAAGCGAAACACAAAACCATAGCCCAATAGTTATTGAACAATAGACCTAAGTATACCTGTCCATAATCTTTGCAAATTTGCTGCATGTCGTTCATAGCCGTTTTAGCTGTTAGTCTGAAAGTCAGTCGTGTGAGCGAATACACAAAATTGTGGGGAAATAGATAGGATACTACCAATGCAAAGGAGGTTAAGGGAAAGTTCTTAGGCAAATTATATAGATTCACCTAATTGCACGCCCTGACACTCTACATGTACAGTATAGGTAAAGTAAATTTTTAAAAGGAGAGTTCGTTTGTGGAGCAATAGTATACTTAACTGATAGCCGCATTGGCTTAGCACCAGTGTCAGAGATCATCGGAACAAGCTACGGATTGGCCTCTAGTTAGACCATAAATCGCAAATGGAAGATTAGGGCACAAACGAATTTCCTAACCGCCATAGTTTAGAGATCATTGTTTGAACACATTATTATTAGCTCTATCAGTAGAGAGTCATTAGTATACTGATTCGTAACGCATGCACACACGCCTCAGCATCAGAACCCCGTAAAGTAAGATTGAAAAGTTTAAAAGAATATTTTGTGTGATATTGTGTCACAAGGGCTGACGATATTTATTAAACTATACCTTGTTTTATTTTTGTTTTTGTTTGTAGCTTAATTTTACCATTAGTTAAACTTTTAATTATCACAGATTAAGTACTTATACCCCTTAATTTTTTTCGTATTTTTTATATATTTCTTTTAATATTATTATAAACTATATTTTATCATTATCTTGCATATTTTTTTTATTGATTTCTTCAAATTATTTTTGATTGACATTTCTTATGCGTATTAACTAATTGTACTACGTGCCTAAATAAAACGTACTTTTGTGCCAATAGATTGAACATTTTTTTAGTTAGTTTTAGAATTGGGATTGATCGAGTCTGAACGTTTAGATCTTTTTAAGGTTGCGAGGTATGAGTATAGAGACTAGGGTGAACAAGAGAAAAAGACGCTTAGATTCTGATTTAAATAATTCGTACCAAATAGAAACTAAACAAAGAAAATTTACTGAGGTAGAAATGGCGAATAATCAAAATTCGAACGTAATAGACATGTCCGAAACAATTACAACGCGAACACAACAGGCAGCTACTTCTAAAACTGCTTCCGGAGGTGCTACAGGTTTGTCTCAAAGAATAGATCATACCACTTCGGGTGACACCTCGAGAACCGTGCAGGAGGTCAAAAATTTGGGGGTAGAAGAAAACCGAAATACTCAGAGGGCTTTAGATGATAAAGTGAGGGGAATTATTCATAGAGAAACGGCCGAGTTGAGGAAAATTGTAGGGGATTTGACTACAGTCGTACGCGAACTAGCGAAAGAAAGAAATGCGAATACTGAATTAGCAGGCACTCGTCCAAAAGCTGCGGGGTCGAACAACAACAGTCATCAACAACCTATGAATCGAGGAGGTATTTTGGAGGAAAATCGCACCGGGGGTACTAGTCTAGCTGGTCCCAGTACATCCGCCCGAGCTACAGAGCGTTTAGGAAATAATAGTGCAAATAACAGCTTACCAAATCACGGTTTTAGTCATACATCACGTAGTTCGACAGGACCCACAGTGAGTAATTCTGGCACTCCCATAGCATACAGTGTAGACACATACGAGGTAGGAAGCCATAGAGGGAGTCAGTTAAACGGCAATGGGCGAAATTCAGAGAAAATTACGATCAGGGTTGATAAATGGGGTATAACATTTAATGGAAACAATACTCACATGACCGTGGAAGATTTTATCTTTCGGTTAGAGCACTTACAGGCTCATTATGATGTCCTTTGGGAAGAAATCCTCAGAGATTTTCATCTGTTGGTAACAGGCCCGGCTAAAGATTGGTACTGGCTACGTATACGGACGCACGGGGTGATGAATTGGCCGACTCTTCGGGGTGAGCTTCTAAACCAGTTTAGATCAAATACTTCCAACTTCGAGATTATGCGCGATCTAGTAGAAAGAAAACAACAGATAAATGAGTCTTTGGATAATTTCTTTTACGACATGAATAAACTACGGTCAAGATTAGTACAGCCAATAACAGAAGTTGATATGATAAAAATCATGAAGAGAAACATTAAAGAGAGCATTGCTAGAATCGTTTATCCGATCTCGGTTTATTCTGTAGAGCAACTTCGTCTAGAATGTATAGAGGCGGAACGGAATTTTCCGAGAAAAGAATTTAGAAATGCTACGCATATGCAACGGCCTATAAGAGCAGTTCATGAAGTATGTCTGGAAGAAGATAGTCATGAAATTGATGATGGCGAACCGTCTTACGAAGAAATCGCAGCCATAAGAGATGTTCCACAAAAATCTCAAATAATCTGTTGGAATTGTCAGTTAGAAGGACATGGCTTCAGAGATTGCGAATCACTAGAGAGAAATCTTTTCTGCTACCGGTGTGGAAAAGCAAATGTAGTCGCTCCAAAGTGCCCTGATTGTAAGCAGGAAAACTGGCGGAGAGGCGTGTGTTCTGCGGGGGGCTCACGTCACTATCAGAACCCCAAAAACTAAATAACACCCAACAAAGTTTAAACAATAAACAAACGGTGATAAACACCGTGATGAAAACAAATAATTTTACCAACTTTCTACCACAGCTTAGACATTATTTACCATATGAAGTAAGAAAACAAAAATATGAGGAGATAAAGGCAAATATTTTCACAAAAGATAATCCGTCTGGGGTCTTACCTAAACGCATTGTACGAATAAGGCAAAATTTTGCCGAACGGCGTAAAAGAAAAAGGTTAATTGTAGAATCAGTCAGCAGAGCAAAGAATATTAAAGATGATCCGAGAATTTTTATAGAAGTCGAAATAGGTGGCAAGAAAATAACAGGCTTGTTAGACACAGGAGCAACGGTTAGCATTCTGGGGAAAGATTGCAGAGAATTTATTCTCGACACAGACCTGAAAATCACGCCTATGTTTACTAATGTAAGAACGGCTGGTGGCCAACAACATAGAATTTTAGGAAGAATAAATGTCGATGTTGAATTTAAAGGGCAAAAACAACAAGTAACTTTATATTTATGTCCTGATCTAGAACAAAGTCTCTATTTGGGAGTAGATTTCGTAAAAAGTTTTGAATTAGCGCCTCAAGTCTTAGATTTAGCTGAAATAAATATAGAAAAAATTCAGCAGGATTTCGCCAGTAATACTAAAGAGCACAGAGTCAAACCGCACATATTAGATGCTTGCCAGCAAAAGCAGTTAGAAAACGTAATCAAATGTTTTGATTCATTTGAAGAAAAGGGCCTTGGCCGAACTCAGCTAGAAAAACACACAATTAAATTGGTAGAGGGTGCTGTACCAGTTAAGGACAAATATTATCCCATTTCCCCAGCCGTACAGCAAATTACATATGCTGAGATAGACAATATGCTTAAACTGGGTGTGATCGAGGAAAGCGATAGCCCGTGGAGCAACCGCACAACATTAGTTCGAAAACCGGGGAAAACCGATTTTGCCTCGATGCCCGCAAATTAAACGCGTTAACAGTAAAGGATGCATACCCGCTCCAAAATATAAATGGTATATTAAGTCGAATAGACGATACGCATTATATCAGCAGTGTAGATTTAAAATACGCCTTTTGGCAAGTCGAGATGGATGAGGAGAGTAAAAGATACACTGCATTTACAGTCGCCGCCCGCCCGTTGTATCAATTCCGTGTGATGCCATTCGGATTGTGCAACGCGGCACAGAGACTATGCAGGCTCATGGATAAGGTCATCCCCAGTAGGCTGAAAGAAAATGTGCTCGTTTATTTAGATGACCTTCTGGTTATATCGAATGGATTTGACGAGCATCTGAAATTATTGCGGGAAGTAGCTCAATGTTTGAAAGAGGCAAATTTGACAATAGGCTTAAAAAAATCCCAATTCTGTTTTCAAGAGTTAAAATACTTAGGTTTTATAATCGGAGGCGGAGCATTAAAAACTGATCCGGAAAAAATTCAAGCTATTCGAGAAATAAAAGCACCTAAGACTACACGAGAAGTGCGAAGTTTCCTAGGAACCGCTGGGTGGTATAGGCGCTTCATTAAAGACTTTGCCACAATATCAGCACCACTAACGGATACCTTAAAAAAGTCCGCTAAGTTTTTAATGACTCCAGAAGCCACCCAGGCATTCGAAAATCTCAAGGTAGTGCTTACTTCCTCACCAGTCCTAAAACATGCGGATTTTTCGAAACATTTTTATATTCAGTGCGATGCTTCCGATTATGGCATTGGAGCAGTTTTATTCCAGTATAACGATCAACAACAAGAGAACCCGATAGCTTTTTTTTCGCAAAAATTGAATTCGTGTCAAAGGAATTACAGTGTCACGGAAAAGGAATGCTATGCAGCTGTAATGGCCATTAAGAAGTTTAGACCATATGTCGAGCTAATGCCATTTACGGTCGTAACCGATCATGCCAGCCTTAAATGGCTAATGAATTTGAAAGACCTTAGCGGCAGGCTAGCTCGATGGTCATTGCAACTGCAAGCATTTAATTTCAATATCGAACACAGAAAAGGTACCGAAAATGTAGTAGCCGATATGCTGTCTAGGTGTCCAATTTCTGCTTGTGAAGTGAATTTGGAACAACTGCTTGATATCGAACCCGAAGAATTCGAAAATACGGAATATCAAGAATTAAAGAGCCAAATTGTTGAATATCAGTCACAGCTACCGGATTTGAAAGTTGAAGACGGTCTTATTTTCAAAAAATTAAGCTTCGAACAAGACGTGGACGTACCGGTAAAATGGAAATTATGGATTCCATCGAACTTGGCTACGAAAGTAATAGAAAAAGCTCATTCTACCAATACCTCTGCACATTGTGGTACGGCCAAGACCATAGAAAAGGTGAAGCGTTTTTATTACTGGCCGCGGATGACAGTGCAAATCAGAGAATACGTTAAAGCTTGTGAGGTTTGCAAAGAAACTAAACCATCCAATCAAAACTTAAGGCCTGGGATCGGTCAGGAAGTAATAACTGAAAGACCGTTCCAAAAACTTTACATCGATTTTTTGGGGAAATATCCGCGATCAAAAAGCGGAAATAGTTTTATTTTTATAGTAGTCGATCACTTTTCCAAATTTACATTTTTGAAAGCAATGCGAGATGCAACTACTAACAATGTGATACACTTTTTAGTCCATGAAATTTTTCATAAGTTTGGCGTCCCAGAAATAATTCATAGTGATAATGGTTCACAATTCACTTCAAAACTTTTTGCAAAAATGTTAGAAACGTACAAGATAAAACACATAAGAACTGCTGTGTATTCTCCGCAGTCCAACGCGTCAGAAAGGGTCAATCAGTCGGTATTAGCGGTGATTAGAGCTTATCTGGATGAGGACCATCGTGATTGGGACCTATATCTTTCTGAAATTGAGTGCGCTCTGAGGAATTCGGTACACACTGCAACGGGAGTCACCCCATTTTTTGCTTTTTTCGGCTATCATATGTTTACTAGCGGGAACGATTATAAAATAGCGAGGAAATTGTTGTCAGTATCCGACCATGAAATTAATAGCATGCCTAACAATGACAGACTAAGTTCGATAAGAGAGAAAATTCGTAAGAACATGCACGAAGCTTATATTAGGTCAGCAGAACGTTATAACAAAAGGGCAAGAAATATAAAGTTAGTGCCTGGTCAGGAAGTCTACAGACGAAATATGGTTTTGAGCGATTTTGAGAAAAACAGAAACGCAAAATTTTGCAGAAAATTTTTAAAATGTAGAATTTTGAGGCCCATAGGGAATAACATGTATGAGCTGGAAGACTTACAAGGCAAGGCAATAGGTATCTTCCACGCGAAAGACATAAAAGTATAAGACAGTAGCTACATTAATCCAAGTGCAATAGAAAACGTTATATTTTCCATCCGTGGTAAAGTGCGATAAATGTTTTTTTTTTATCGTTGATATTATCTGGTAGTGTGCAGTATTAAGCTAAGTAGTTGTATGGAAAATCTAAACATACCTAGAGGCGCAAGTAGAAATAGTAGCAAACAAGAAAGCTCGGTTTTGTTGTGCGGTTTTTGTTTTTTTTAGCCCTAGCAATGTACTCCAAACCTGAATTTTAACAGATAAACATTTCTTGATCCAGCACTGTAAACAGATGTTGGCAAGACAGAGTGTTTTGGATGCACACTGATACTATGGAAGCATGTCACTCGAACATAATACAAAATAGTCCAGACAAGTATTTTATAGCAGGGCGGATAAATTGTAAAAGGACACAAAACTTTATTTTTTTGTCTACAAAAGGTTATCACTCACCCTGGGTGATCGGGTATAGAAACCCATTTCCACAATCAAGGCGTCCCGGAAGGCGACTGGTGAGCCAGGTAATCGAGAAGTCCAAGCAGCAATTCGCAAGCAAAGAAAGTATCGCACATTCGTAGAAACAACCGGAAGAAATATAATAGTTAATAATGCCCGGCGGTATCTCAGGGTGTGGGAGTTCCCCACGTGTAGCATACCAATATCGATAACAAGGAGCCACGCACACCATTCCTTCTGCCTATCGACTGCAGCACTGGTGTATTGTTGCGGTGGCATAGCCAGCATAGTAGTCAATGGGGGAAAATTTTTTGGGCGTGGGTTCCCCTTAGGAAAACACATCGGGAGGAGGTCGAATACCTAGAACCTCGAGTCCTTTTTTTTGTCTAATAATAATTGGGAGGGGCAACATGCAAGTTGGAGGAACCACCTCCGACCCAAATCCCGGTTCAATTTTTATTGTGGTGGACCACCTTGCGTATACGGATGGCCTCCGTAGTGGTACCACGTTGCAACCAAGTTGGCGGCTGAGCAAGACCGCAGGTCATTAAGCTCATGACTCCAACAATCTAAAAAAAAGCAAGAAGATATTAATTTAATGATTAAAATGCAGCGGAACGATACTTTACCTGTTACCAATGAATGTCCTCAGAAGCTGAAAAGAAAAAGCATAGAAAATACATTAAAACAAACATAAAACTCATAATTAAATACATAACCTGTTACCTCGTTTATTTTTATTGACAATGAAATTTATTTTCTTGTGGTCAGGCCGTAATGAACAGGTACGGTGGCCGCGTAAGTATTACAAAGAATAATATACAACAAAAAGCTAGATAATGGTTGTCAAACACATACACGGATTCGACATACGGTAGGCACAAAACTACTAAAAAAAAATAAAATAATGAGCTGACGTACACTGCCACCTGTAGAATTGATCCACCATGCTCGTGGGCGGTTTACACATAATTCAATGTATTGGTGTAACTTTGTTTAGTAAGTTTAGTCAATGAAAAGTACGAGGGATCCCGTAAGATTGGCAACGCGACAAGATTAAAGTAAACAGGTTGTAGAGTATGCCGTACAATAACAAATAATAACAAAACTACGTTGTTAATTAGTGGGGATATTTGTTTTTGTCTGTTACTTTTAATGATGATTGTTTTTGTCTGATAGGCTATGGGTATGTTGCTGTTCAATTTTAAGACCCTGTTACATCATAGGATACGAATGAAATAAAACCAGTCGATTCTGAAGCATTAGGGCAAAGAAACAGAGATTCAGGAGGAAAGAATGGTTAGGCAAATACATGTAGTTTTAGGAGGGAATTGGCAGTATTTTTAATAAAAATATGGCGTATAAAGCGGGAACCAGTTCTAGATTCTTCTGTATATGTCTACCGCTATTGGCACTATATAGAAATAAAATAAATAGATACCGATATGAATTGTGCAGATACATTGGAAAAAAAGGGGAGAAAATGGAAAGAAATCTGCAAGGTATAATAGGCAGTTCTGAAGACAGAAAAAGGGATTGGAATTTGAGATTTTGAAGACTGCGGTCGTGGCACGCGCAGAAGTTTGTGGATCTAAAATCTGAAGTTAGAAAATATTTTTTGTTCAGTGGTGTGTTAATGTTTATTTTTTGATAGTTTTGTGGCTAAAAATAATAAATATAAAAATAAAACTATGTTTTCTTGAAAACTGATGTGCATATACGCAACCTATAAAAAAAAGGAAAAAGAAATTAATAAAATTTAAAGAGCTAAAATACGCTCGTACATGAAATCTAAAGATTATATACCTACAAACTTAATAAGCTTTAATAAGCACAGATATGTGAAATATGCAACAATATTTAAAGACATAATACAGAAACTAAAATTCTAAAACGAAAATCCACAAATAAAAATAAACGAAATACACCAATTATAAACTTTAAAATCAACTACTGAAAGCGAAGAAAGTGAGTCAACCAGACAGATCCATGGGTAACCGAGCGGTGATGAGATTACTGGAGTTAAGGCAAGATCTGGAGAAGCTGATAGCTGGAAGTGTACCAGGAAGTTGTTATAAATGATATTTATTAGTTATTAGAATCTATAAGTGTATTTTGTTTAGTGTGATGGTTAGACCACATTTTAGGTGTTAGTTCAACGATTTGTGAGCTTAAATTTTTACAGTGTTAGAGATTTTTTTAGTAATTTTGTACTTAGCTTAGTAAAACCCAACTTATGTACAGGTAGTCTCCTGAAATAAAAAAATAATAAAATTTTTTTTATAGAAAATATCAAATATTAGAATCGTGTTTTGCAACTGTTGAAGCTCATCCTCATGAAAGTTTAAGGAAATTGCTTTTATTTAGTTTGAAGGCTGCAAATTGGCAGATCAGATATCACCTTAGGGAGCTCCTTCAGGAAGATGAGTAGATTTTCTAGTAAATTGCAGAGGTAGTACAGTTCTCAAATTAGTGAGGAAGGGAATTAAACAGTAAGGCCTTTATAACTTAAAATTCTTTTTTTATACGTTTTAAAAATGTTTTGGGATACAATCTATGTTATATTTCTTTATGTAATTGTAATTTTAGGCATAAACTGTTATTCATTTAGTTTTAATAATTCTGGTAGATTTATAGCAAATAAAAATGTATTGTTATCTTGAGGTTAGAAAAAACGAAAATATGATCTGCTAAATTATTTGAAAGGGGTTAGAGATGGTCTGAGGTAAGTGAGTGTGTGTTGGTGCGTTCAGTAGGGTCAAAACAAAAATTTTACGGAAACGGAAATGACCACGGTTGGGATATGGGCGGCTGGAAGAAACAGCGAACTTCCCTAATAATAGAGTGCGTTTTGTTTTGGTGTAGAGTAAAGAATTTTGTTGTTGTACGAATTAATTGCTGCTTGTCCAAGGGCTTAAGTGTAGGTTGAGATCTCACGTCCCGAAATCTCCGGATCTGAGCTAACCGCGGAGAAACACTTAAGTGCTACACAGGGCACGTAACAATAAGCTGATCTGATACCTAATAAGCTGATCTGATACCTAATAACCTGATCTGATAACCTGATCAGGTACCTAATAAGCTGATCTGATACCTAATAAGCTGATCTGATACCTAATAACCTGATCTGATAACCTGATCAGGTACCTAATAAGCTGATCTGATACCTAATAACCTGATCTGATAACCTGATCAGGTACCTAATAAGCTGATCTGATAACCTGATCTGATACCTAATAACCTGATCTGATACCTAATAACCTGATCTTATAACCTGATCTGATAAATTGTTTCTGCAAACTCAAATCGAAGAAATAGAGCACAAGCTATTAAAATACTTTAAGGAAGATAACAACAATATTCATGATACTCTAAGAACTCAAATTGAAATGCTACAACATGCAATAATATTACAGTTGGAAGATAATAAGAAAATGGAAGAAGCTATTTCCAAAATCAAACAATTTTTGGAAGACGGATATCTACAAAAATGTTTTGAAAGTATACAAAAGAAAAGTTAATGAGAAGATTTATAGATTTGAAAATTACATGTTTGTAGATTGCCCCTAAAAAAATAGGAATTATACCCTTTGTAAATTTTAAGACAAGCTATTACATTTTAGTTTTAAGTATAAACAAAATATATTTTAGTGGTATCTTTCTCTATTTAAATGGATTGCAATCCATTATTTTATAAATTTAGACAAACAAATCCGCATATTTACCCACACAAATTCATAAAAAAATTATATATTTACTCGTACTATTACTTAGTTCGATCTTCATTTATTAACTTTTTTGGTTGGAAGGCATGATGTACAAATATTATCAGCATGTGTATCTTCACATATAGCCTTATTACAAATACAACAAAACAGAGTAGTTATTTTATCCTTATTTCCGCCAGAATGGTAGCAGTCGTAACAGCGGCCTCGTTTGACAGCTCCCTTTTGCGAGTTTCTGATTCTCGTTGATGATGTCTCGGGAATCTCATCTCCAATTATATCTTCATTGTCTCTTGAGATGGATTGAAGAAGCGATAATGAGGAACTATTTCTTGGTGCATGGGTTCGCTTTTTCATATAAGCATGGGCTAATGTAATGCCCAGTTCATGCAAAAAAATTTTTCGTTTGGTGTATTTTTGCTTCGGCTGCCAGTCTGGACATACTTCATTGAATATTATATAAGCATTCAAAGCAGAAATATCTATTATGTTTGAAAAAACTGCCATGGGCCACCGATTCGTTTTACGCTTGCAGCTGTAACAACTAAGCATTTTATCTACTGTGTCTACGCCACCTTTTGTAGAATTGTAAAATGAAATTATCTCCGGCAAACTTTTTTTATCACTACCGATAACAGGTTTGTTATGCATGGTACTCATTACAATAGTGCATTTATTTTTACGACTTATGTAAGACACAAGTATTGTATCTTGTGTGAAAGCGAATGTGGATTGGCAGAGAGGAATATTTTTGCATAGTAGCAGCTTCTGCGGAATACTTCGCTTATTTTTGCGTAAAGTTCCTACCCTTGTAATGTTTCTTTCCAAAAGCTTTTGCGCTAGATTCTGAGACGAGAAAAAGTTGTCCATTGTGACATTATGGCCTTTTAGACCTTCCGTCAAGTCGAGAACCACTCGTTCTCCTTGACTTTTTTCTGGGATTCCACTTATTCCTTTTCCCAAATACGGTTGAATTCGCCACACATAGCATGTTTCAGCTGAGACAATAAGCCAAAATTTGATGCCATATTTCTCGGGCTTAGCAGGCATATATTGCCGAAATTTGCATCTTCCATGGAAGCCAAGCAATTGCTCGTCTACTGTGACACATGTATGCGGATTGTAGTACATTGGAAGAAGTTCCGCCCAACGTTCCCATAGGTTCCTTATCGGTGCAAATTTGTCGTCATTGCGTTGTTGGCGACGACTAATTACGTCATCAAAGCGAAGAGTTTTGTGCACATTTAAAAACGTCTTCTTCGACATAATAGAGCGGAATATTGGACGTCCATAGTCAGCATCAAATAAGTCTTGCAAATTTCCATTCTTTGACCTAGCAGTGAATTTGGAATAATTTCACGAAAATATTTTATAATTATATAATGAGAAATCATACTTATAAACGCCAGCTAGTATCAACACTCCCAAGTAGGCATGCAACAAATCTGTATCAAGTTCAACATTGTTATTTCCATCTAAATGCTTTCTATATTTATTAGAATTCTCGATTATAATTATTTCGACTTGGGGCGGAAAATATAGCAAAAAGGCATCTTTTATATCTGTCACTCGATTCAGCGCATATCTAGTAACACCTATGTAAATATGTATTCAAATGTAGACGGAGACTTCAGAAAATAAGAGAAAATTATTCTTACCGGGACTCATTTCAATCACATTGGATGCACGCAAACGTCCACTTGAGAAAGGAATTGAACTCCAAACAGTATTGCCTTTGGACACGTAGAGTGCGGTTTCAGTTTCTATATTTGGAATATTTCCACTTTCACTCTCACTTTGAACTGAAGATTCTGTACTCTCATCCGGTTCGAAATCGCTGCCTGATAATTCCTCATTATCACTTTCCTCAAGTATATTTTCGATTTCTTCACCAGTCAAATATCTAGGTACTGTACTCATTATTGTTGATTTTCGAATGAAATGCAGTAAAAACCAAAACTACTTTATTGCTTAGCGAACACGTGTTGAATCAACAGAACTTTGCATAAACTAAATATCCAACCTGAGTAAACTCACAACAGTTATTATGCATACATTTTTTATATCAAATAATGATTTTGCAAAAACAGAAGGCTTGTTTTGTTTTTATGTATTTGATTTGTATTTGCTATTGCATTCAACTCTTATGAATTCGCGCTAAGGCTGACTGAATTAGAAATAAAGTAAAAACAATTATTACGGTAGTACCAATACCAAGCTCTCTGCCACAGAGGGCGAGCGTCTCATATGTGATTTCATATGGAACATTTTTGTACCATAGGATCGAATTATGAAGTTTTGAAATTACAACAAAACTTTGCAATAAATTTGATTAAATAATGCAAAAAGCCAATTACTCACGATGCACTTACAAAGTCGTTAAATATTGAAATAAAATCTTCACTGACAAAAAAACAAAGTAAAACAAATTTCTTATGGAACATTTATGTTCCAAGGATCACTCTACGGTTAACTGTAATTGACACATTCTCCAAATTTGCATGGGCAGTACCACTTAAAACAAAAACTGCACTTGAAACAACCCAAGCCATGTGAGATATTTTTCAATTGGGACGAGTACCAAAAAACCTACAAACAGATGATGGTAAGGAATTTTTCAATAAACACTTTGGAAAATTGATGGATAAGTACAACATTAATCACTATTCAACGTATAGCAGAATGAAAGCATCAATAGTAGAACGATTTACTAGAACATTAAAACGGATGATGTGGAAAGAATTTAGTTTTAATGGTACATACAATTGGCTTGATATCTACAAAGATCTATTAGAAGCATATAACAGAAAAGTTCATCGTACCATTAAAATGGCTCCAATTAAAGTCAACTCTTCAAATGAGAAAAAATTATTGAATACAGTATACAGTCATTTGAAAATGTATAAAATATCGAAATTTAATGTTGGTGATCACGTGCGCATAAGCAAATACAAGCATATTTTTGAAAAAGGTTATACTCCAAATTGGACAACAGAAATTTTCACAATTAAATCTATTCAAAATACATATCCCACAACATACATATTAGAAGATTATCGTGGAAATCCTATTAAAGGTGGATTTTATGATGAAGAACTTTTAAAAACAAGATTTCCTAATACATATCTAGTTGAAAAGGTTATTAAAACCAGAGGAGCCAAAGCATTTGTTAAATGGTTAGGATTTAGTAACGATCACAATTCATTTATAAGTAAAGATCAAATATTATAGTTAAAACATTATCAGCAATTATTATACATACATACTTAGTACTTAAGATTATAATGTAAATTTAAAATAAAAAAGATGAAATAAATATGTAAATCCTTTTTATAAACAATTTTGTGTTGAACTTATTTATTCGTAATCAGACAGTCGTGATGTCAATAACACTTGCTCTAAGCTCCAACTCATCAGAGTTATCTGCTAATTACTTCCCACCTATTGCTTTAAATGGGGCATATGAGTATGCTCTAACTGATTTTCATTCATATAATAGCATCCCAAATGTTGATGTCTACAACAATTTGTTTCATATATGTAGGTGAAAATGTGATTGAAATACCAATTGGATCTTATGAATTGAATGATATAGTTGATTATATAGAAGAACAATATAAACGCTACAATCCAGAGAATATAATTTTTATAGAAGCCAATAACAATACAATGCAAGTTAAAGTCAACAGCTCTAAGGATGCAATATATTTTAATAAAGAAAATACAATTGGAAAACTCTTGGGATTCAATAGTAAACTCCAAACGTAGATCATTATTCTGATCTTCCAGTTAATATTTTCAAGGTGAATCTGTTGCGAATTGAAAGTAGTATCGCTGTTAATACATATATGAATAATTCCAAGGCGCATACACTACATGAATTTCCGATTAATGTGCCTCCAGGCTATAAAATAGATGAGATACCGCGAAATCTCATCTATTTACCGGTGAACTCCAGACAGATAAGTTTACTAGCTCTACGAGTAGTTGATCAGCACGGTGATTTAATTAATTTCCGAGGAGAGGAAATAACAATACGAATTCATTTAAGACCAACTAAATAATGCTAATATTCAACTCGAGTATATCACAGAATATAGCAACAACAACAACAACAACACCATCAGCATACGAACCTAACATATTATTACGTCCTAACCCACAATTAAAGAGGTCAATTCATCAAAAAACTCTAACGACAGCAAATAAAAAATTTCTTAAGTCATTGAATTTTAAATTGAACGCAAAATGAGTTCAATAATAAATGTCTTAGATAAACCCCTATCTGATGAAAATATAATCAAAAAGGACTATCATACGTCCCATACCTACAATCTTCCAACAATAATGATAAAATTCGCCTTTTAATTCAAAATCAAGATTTGTATGTGTTACCTAGTGAAAGTTATATATATGTCGAGGGATCTGTTGTAGATGAGAAAACCTCCACATCTACAGACAACTTTAAATTAAAAAACAACTTTGTTGCATATCTCTTTGATGAAATTCGTTATGAAATTAATGGTATTGAAATTGATCATACAAGATATTTAGGAGGCACAAGTACTAAAAAAAATTTGGATTCTTTATCACCAACGAAAAGCACTGGAAAGCAGACTGCTGGCTGGAATAAAATTGATGATTTAAAACTTGTTAATGGATATTTTAACTTTTATGTACCCTTAAAAATGCTTTTGGGTTTCGCTGAAGACTACAACAAAGTCATACTAAATGGAAAACATGAATTGATACTCTTGCGTAATAAGAACGATGAAGATCTTTTACACTCGAGCGTTTCCACGGAAAAAGCAAAACTTTCAATTTCACTCATCTCATGGAGAATTCGACATGTACAATTATCTGATTTCAGCAAGTTGAATATGATGAAAATTATTAACAATGGTGCTTCAATACCGATGGCATTCCGTAGTTGGGATTGTCATGTTAATCCACAACTTAATACAGGAACAAGTCATATTTGGAATGTTAAATTAGCTGCAAGTAGAGAACGACCCCGTTTTGTATTGATCGCTTTTCAACAAGAAAATAAGTTTGTTCTGACAAATTTAAAAGTACATTTAAATTCAGTAACATATCCATATGATGACCTAAATATCAAATTTAAGAATGAACGCTATGCAATTCTATATGATATGTATCTAAGATTTCAACAGAGCTATTACATGAGAGAATCTCTACCGCTTCTAACTGCTCAAGAATTTAAAAATAATGCACCGATTATTGTAGTAGATGTCAGCCATCAAAACGAATCGCTCAATAACGGACTAATTGATATAAAAATTGAATTTGAAACAGATACAAATATTGCCTCAAAGACATCAGCTGCATTCTTATTCATGATCGCATAATTGAATATGTACCCATAAAAGGACAAGTCCGAAAAGTCTTATAAATTAAACAATATGGAAGATAATATAGTTTGTATAGATATGCAAGGATTCAAAAGCGATTCAAATGATTTCATCGCAGAAGAAGTAGCGGTCGTTTTTAACAACAATGAAACCATAAATTTCATTATAGAACCACCCTTTGATTTTAAATGTCTATCGCCAAAGAAGCAAAAAGAAGTAAACTGGTTAACAAAGAACTATCATCACCTAAAGTGGAACGATGGATCAGTCACATTTCAAAGCGTCTGCAAGTTCTTAAAAGAAGAAAAGAGACAATGGCTAGAAAAAATACTTAAAAAAAGAGTTTTTAACATCGAGGACTTTAGATGCATCAACTTTAAACAAATGGAAATTAAATATCCCGATTATTTATATTGTAATTATCATACATATGGTGCTTGCGCATTAAGAAATGCTCTTTTACTAACAAAAGAAATATATTGTTTAAAATAATTTATGTATACAAATTATTATTATTGTCTTAAAATTAACAATCTTAAAACTTTTTTATCACTTAAATATATTTAATAAAAATTAAATGCATAGAAAAAAATTAAAACAACTGCTTTTTTATTTCAAATACAACACAACTAAATGATGACTAATGAAATTTTGTTGTCAAATGATGACTCATTCTCAAAACATATCCAGCTGAATAAACAAAGCCATAAACATGCTTCTGCAAAACAAATAATCAGACGGACATTTCAAATGATGACTCATTCGCACTTACGCACTTACAGCCGCATACATCCACACACCCCCACCCCCACACATCCACGCACCCACAGCCACGCACAAAGTAAATGTAAACACAAGCACCACAAAAAATTATCTTTTTTTTTCGGTATATGTATTTATTTATTGTATCTTCAATAACCGATAATTAGTGAGACGCATCAGAGAGTAGTATCATGAAAGCTCGTGAAAGTCAGCTGCGGTTCCGTTGGGGCGGATAAACGGGGCAGCTTCCAAGACACGACCGAAAAAATGCTTTTACAGTCATTTCCTCCTTACTAAAAATTTACCTGATGATAGCTTATATGGAACTACGAATAAATATATACTGTTGATGGCTGTATAGCGGAGGAAAGACCGTCAGCTGATACATTTAAAGTAGGGGCAAAGAGGGAAACATTTTACAAAAAAAAAGCTAAACTGCTACAGAGTCACTCCTAGAGAGGTGAAATGTATGTATATATTTATTCGTAGTTCCATATAAGCTGTCATCAGGTAAATTTTTAGTAACGATCATTTTTTTCTATCGTGTCTTGTAGGCTGCCCCCGTTTATCCTCCCAACGGAACCATCGGACTATTCCAAAAACTACCACTTTGTAACTGATCCATGGAACACCTAGGTGTAGTTTTGCAACTACTCTATGTCACTACTTGATAGAGCACTAGTGTTCGAGTTTTAACGATTGCATACTATTTGGACTATACAATTGTCGCTTAACTACAAACGCTTGTTTGCAATTGACATGGTCCAGTACCATGTTTTAACTAGTCCATTTCAACTAAAATGGACCACGTGCTCCCACAATTGTAGCGTATATCAGCGAAAGTTTTATATGTAGTTCGATTATGAATAGCAGCAAAGCTTTAGTTCGGTCTCCAGTTAGAAAGTGGAAATTTGTGGTTTCCAAAAGACCAATATACACCAGCTGAAATAGACAACTCACGGGGACAATATCGTTTTCAGAAACTGGAAGTCCAAACAATTTGGGTAGAATGTGTTTCACTGAAAATTTTAGACTTTCACACATTTCCGGCTTTTAGTTTTAAACCAATTGAAATGTATGTAACTTGTTAGATCCTTTTTTGGAGGTGTTGGCGCATTTATGAATCCTAAAACAAAGAATTTTATTAAAAATTAATTATCTTTTTATGGAAATATAAAAATACGTACATTTTTTGTACTTCTCCACTTTTGCAGATGCTTTTATTTCGGTCGAGCACTCGGTCTATACACTTTGAAAACTTCTATTAAATGGCACACTTCTTCCCTACAAGTGGCGCAAAAATGTGATGAAATATTTAGTTAAAAATATTACCGCGAGACGGCCGTGTCCTATCTGTGTAGTAACAGCACCTGGTTGTCAGTTCCTCTTGGTGAATTATTGTGAATCATTTGTTTGACAGCTGGTCATTCTTTTTATAATTTTCACTCATTGCAGCGCAAATGGTAAAACTGTAAGAATTTTGTTTAAAAAAATTTGAAAAACATTAATTCAAAAGAAAAATACAAAGAATAACAACTTTTTAGCCCCAGACCAAAAAAGAGGGTTGTTATAAGTTTGTAGTACGTATCTGTGTATCTGGCTGTTCCCTTGTAGATATTACATACAACATATTTTCTAGCTGTAACCTGTTGAATCGTTTCGTCTGTGGGGCTGACTTCCAAAAGGCATCAACACAAACTTTGTATACAGTTCTGCTGTGGTATTTAAATTGTGTATGTATGCGAAGTTTCTTATGTATGCAGTGTCACCAAATTTCTTTTAATTATTATCACAGAAAACTAAAGTAAACCGAAACTCACAGAAAATAAAAATATAAGAACACTAATAAAAGATGACGAAGTGACATTAGCGTATAGATCAAACAAAACAATAAGCAATCTGTTTACAAAAACAAAAACGAAAATTGATAAAAAAGAACAAAGTAATGTTGTGTACCAGATACAATGCTTGGGAAATGCATCTGAAAGCTGTGGCAAATTTTATATAGGGACAACAAAAAGAAGCTTAAACACAAGAACGAGCGAACATGAAGCAGACATAAAAAAACAAAAACATACAACCGCACTAGCACAACACTGCACTGAAAACATTCACACAGCTGACTTGACGAACATAAAAATATTGGATAAAGAGAGACGAGAGAACAAGCGATATACACTTGAGAGCCTCAGAATACAACAAAAGGGAAACAGTGCAATAAACAAAAAGGAGGACAAAGACAACACGAACGCAAATTATTCCATTCTTTTACTTTAGTTTTCTGTGATAATAATTATAAGAAATTTGGTGACACTGCATACATAAGTATGTATATGTTTATATTAAAAATTTAGTTAACGTTAATTTAATTTTGTATTTTATTTTTATAATGTGCAAAACACAATTATAGTAAACTATTAAAATGTATAAAAATCAGGATTAAATGTAAGTAAAATATTATTTTGTTTTTAAACTAACTTACCATGTATGTATGTATAAAGCTTTTAGCTTGTTTGTTGATTGCTTATTTATTTACAAAAATTTTTTTTTTCAATGTTACCAGATTTAATAAAAAACATCCCTGAGGAAGTTGGGAATTTCCAACGAAACGTAGGATGAAAAAACGAAAGTAAATAATCTTTTATTTTTATGTTTATATGTCATGACCTTTAAAGCCCAATTGAAAGAAAATTACAAAACAGACACAAAGAAGGTCAAGAATATTAAAAAACGAATGAAAACAAATTTCTCTACACAGCTATTTTATCCGTGTAAAAATAAATGCAAAATTTCGGACCTGAAATTCAGGTAGAACTGCATCTAGGCTTAAATCTTCAAACATTTATTTGAAAAAATTCGGTCCAACCGTTTTGAAGGTATCCATCTATTTCCTTCAAGGGATTTGAAAATTTTTAATTTTATGTTATCAATACTTACGAGAAGGAATTTTTTTGCCTTCTTTTTTTAATTCATCAGCATCTGAAGTATCAGAGTCTGATAAAATTCTCGGCCGTTTTATCCGACATCCAAGACCTCTGTGAACTTCTTCCGAAGACGTACATATAGTCTCCATCTATCGCCGCTTTCCGTGCTTTTTCCAAAGTTTCTAAAAATATACAAAATTAATTGTATGCCTTCCAAATATTGAACACTGCAAGTGCTTTTTACTTACCACAGTATATAATAACTTCAACTTCATAAGTCGGCCAATCATCTTTCGGCAGATATCTACTTTTTAGGAAGTAGTTCACATTTTTTATAATCGGTGGGGGCCACTTGCATGATTCTTCAAACTCACCATCGTGAACAAGCCAGTTGCTTGGAATTTCCGAAAACTCATTTTTTTCGATCAATTTAAATACTCCAAAATCCATTGTATGACATATATTGTTTAAAAAAAATTAATGACATAGTGACACTTAATGAAAAGGTGGCTGAAGTCACTGACGAAAATATGACCTCGGTTGTTTTTTATTTCGACAAATAAAATATTTTTTTTCGGTTATATGTATTTATTTATTGCATCTTCAATAAAATTGAACTAACAATAAGTAATCAAATCTTAATACTAAAATTTTAATTTTTAAGTCCAGCCAGTGCCAGACAAAAATATTTGTTTCAGCGGTTAGTTGTTTGGTTGTTTACGTCTCTCGTGTTCGGCTGAGAGCAAGAGTGTCCCTCCTTCTCAGCAGAGTGTGGCCTCTAAAGTTAATTATGTTTCGGGCTAGGGGATTTGGGTGCAACTCAAGTCTTTTTATGTAGCTTGTCACGTGTTTAGAAAACACTGTTTCAACCGGCGGCACATCTAGGTCTTCATGAATTCGCTTGTTTCTGACATACCATGGGGCTGCTGTAATCGTACGGAGTATTTTATTTTGTTGCCTTTGAATTTTTTCTACATTTGATGCCGAGACAGTGCCCCATAACTGGATTCCGTAGGACCATATTGGTTTTAGAATGGAGTTGTATAGAAGAAGTTTACAATCTAGGCTTAGAGTAGAGTTCCTTCCAATGAGCCAATTCATTTAAGCTGCTTTTAATTTCATTTGGGTCACCTTTGCATTTATGTGTGACTTCCATGTTAGACGACGATCAAGATGAACACCGAGATATTTTACTTCAGTGTGTTGAGGTATAGTTTGGTTATTTATTTGTATAGGTGGGCAGGTTTCTTTGCACAATGTAAAAGTAATGTGTAGACATTTTTGTTCGTTAATTTTTATCCGCCATTGTTTTAGCCATTGTTCCAACTGGGGTATATAATCTAGCAAACTGCGGGTGGCTTCTTGATGGCTTTTGTGAAGACTTAGAAAAGCTGTATCATCAGCGAATGTTGATATGTGTATGTTACTGCTTACCGGCAAGTCAGATATAATACAGAACCGAGGATGCTGCCTTGAGGAACTCCGGGCTTCAATGGGTTGCGGAGGGCTTTGAAAATTACCTTCTTTAACAACAAATTTTCGCTCAGTTAAGTAGTATGTTTTCGCCGGTTCTCTGACACTTTCTCCCATAAGGATCAATGTAAAAGTGCACATCATGCAGTGGCTTACCTGATGGGGAGCATTCACACATGTGTGTCTGTTCTCGATCACTTTCTCCCATAAGGATCAATGTAAAAGTGCACATCATGCACTGGCATACCTGAGGGGGACCATTTGAATATAGTTAAAGGGTGTCGGAGGTTTTTCGACCACCTTTTTCAAACAAAATCTTGCTCATGCAGTGGCGTTACCTTTTTCTTATTTTTCTTCATACAGGATTATTTTTAAGGGATGATAATTTTAAATTAGAATTTTGTCAAGCGGATTTTTTTTTTAATATTTCGTATCTTTTTTCTATTTTATACATTTACAAGTGATACATTGCTATTGACTAGAGTGGGTGAGTGAGTTGGAAAATTGTATTTTGTTATGTATGTGTGCAGATACATTGAACAAATGCACATGTTTAATAGCGACTTCCTCTTTTGCTAGACCGACCTGTAAATATTGCTTTTCTAATTTTTGGTAAATTGTGTGTTTTAATTATCTTATTCAGGGGTTTTGTTACAGGTTTAAATGTATCTTCCAATAAATTAAACCTATCTACTTCGTTTAATTTTATATTTTTCAGCTTTTCTTTTAATATCTTTCTTGTCTTAACAATATCTTTTAATAATTTGTTATTATGCATTTCGAACTGGTTTGTATCTGGTTGTGAACTTCTTTGTATCTGATATCGATCTGGTTTGTATCTGCTCTGTATCTGCTTTTTATCTACTCTGTATCTGCTTTTTATCTGCTCTGTAGCTGCTTTTATCTGCTCCGTATCTGCTTTTATCTGCTTTGTATCTGCTTTTTATCTGTTCTGTATCTGCTTTTATCTGCTCCGTATCTGCTCTGTATCTGCTTTTATCTGCTCTGTATCTGCTTTTATCTGCTTTTTATCTGCTCTGTATCTGCTCTGTATCTGCTTTTTATCTACTCTGTATCTGCTTTTATCTGGCTTGTATCTGCTCTGAACAAATCTCACTTAAAGTTGTATGAATTTATCAAAACCTTTTCTATATCGACCTTTATTTATCGCATCATCCTTACTGACAACAACGAACCCATATTTATCTTTCCAGCACTCAGTACATATATCCGTAAATTCTTTAAATGTCACATCTCCAATAACATGGTCATTATATATATGGCGTAAATTCATTTCATCTTGTTTAAAAATTATAATCATATTGGCATTATCTCGTATTAGATGCTTTGGAATTTTTGTATACGTTTGACATAAATAAAAGCAATCATCTTGTTTACCACAAATTACATTATCAAATATTATAATAGAGTTTGGTTTTGCTTCTGCTGGGCTTAAAACTTTATCATTTTCCGAAAATGTAAAAAGATTTATTCCTTTTATTGGTTCGATCAGTTTCTTAAGGTAACAGTATTTTGGTTGATATAAAGACTTTGAATATATATACAAATTTCTAAATCTAAGACCATTAGGACTTTCTATTAGACCAATCATGACGTTAGTTTTACCACAGTTGGAAGGTCCTACAATTAATGCTCGTATTGAGTTGGGTAATAGTGTGCTATGTTTAATTTTAGCTTTCTTTTCCTTTGATTGGGCCACATTTCTTATAACAATTAGTTTAGCTTGCTCTTTTATCGCATATTGATAACTAATATGTTTTAGCTATAAATTCAATCTTATATACGGAAATCTCATCATTTCAATTTTTAGTATGGAACACATTATACATATGTATATTAAAGAAGAACAAACACTAACATGGTTATAAACTATAACAAAGGAGATGGAGATAATCAGTATAAGATTGGTAGCGGCTTAGTAAACAACTTAATAAACAAATTACCAATTGAACTTCATTTACCTGGTTATCAGTTTTGTGGACCTGGAATGAAACTAGAAAAACGTTTAGCAAGAGGAGACAAGGGGATAAAGTTGTTAGATGTAGCTTGTAGAGAGCACGACATTGCATATTCACAAACAAGCAATATCAATAAAAGACATCAAGCAGATCAAATATTAGCTGAAAAAGCCTGGCAACGAGTAAAATCAAAAGACAGTGGTTTGAGAGAACGAGGACACGCTTGGTTCGTAACAAACGCAATGAAAGCAAAAGTTAAATTTGGATTAGGTATGAAGAATACTAAAAATTCTAAACATAGAAAATCGAAAAATAGAAGTCGTAAAAAGAGAAAAGCATGTGATAGAAAATTGTTTTCAACCACTGTTAAAAACACACTGAAACTCTTGAAAAATAAAAAACCAGACAATTTAAACGCTGTTGTTGAAATTGCACAAAAAGCAGTTTCTTCAAACTTCAAAGGGAAGAAGAGAGCTAATATTGTTATACCAAGAGTCATACCAATACCAAAAATTGGTGGATTTCTTCCATTAATTCCAATCCTAACAGCTTTGTCAGCACTTGGAGGTTTGGCTTCGGGTGGATCAGCTATAATCAAAGCTGTAAATGATATAAAAAGTGGAAAACAACAACTAGCAGAGGCTGCACGGCATAATAGACATATGGAATCAATTGCCATGGGAAAAGGTTTATATCTTAAACCATATAGATCTGGATATGGCCTTTATTATAATTCAGCTCCAAAAAACTTTTAGAAAAACTACCCAATCGACTATTAACTGATCTAGATTTAATGAAATATGCTAAACAACTCAAACATTTTAGAGGTATTTTTATGTGAGGCAGTTTGCCTAAAAAGACATTAATTCAAGAATGTGGTATTGTTAATTTAGATAGCTCTAGTGGTCCTGGAACTCATTGGGTAGCCTTTTATAAAAATCATAATTATAAGGAATATTTTGATAGTTTTGCGAACTTGCGTCCACCAGTTGAAATAGTTAATTACTTAAAAACACCAATTGAATATAATTATAAACAAAAACAACACTTCAATACATTTAATTGTGGTCATTTATGTTTAAAGTTTTTATTCAATAAATATAATTTGAAATAAAACAACATTTTATCTCTTTCTTTTTTCATAATAATTTTTTATTTTACAATTGTTTCTTATTATTTTAACAACTTTAGGTTAATTACATATATATATTTACATTAAGGAGAATATCATCATCCTCTTCCATAAATTATTCATACATATTTAAATTTGTTGTTTCTAGTGCTATTTCTGGTCTTGATATTGATGAATGACAATTTAATCTATAATGCCCCTACGCATAAGTATCAACGCCATTTTCATGTACAAATCTCTTATCATCTAGATAACTTAATGTTAACTTACTAATGTATTGCGTATAAATATTATGTACCTTAGACCTAAATACATACATAGAATCATAAAATAACTGTTTATTTAATAAACAGTTTCTAAAATCATTAATACTTAATTTAGCTGTAACACATTGTTTTACACCTTTTATTTTTTTTATTTCCTTATCTACCTTATCTATTTTTACAGAATACATTTTGGCACGTAAACCAATGAACTCCTTAATTACCTTGCCATTGCATTCGTCCTTCATCATCCCTAATACTTTTTTATTCATCAGAGGAAAGTTGAATACATTATCTTCCGGATATGCAGATGTATCAAAATGAATTTTGATATCATCTCTAATATCATCATATATATCATTTGTTTTGATATCATATATAAAGGAATCAGTATCCATATAATTAAGATTAATATTTTCAAGATATTTGGGTTTCATATAATCGTAATGGAAACTATACATTTTCCATTTCGATAATTCTAAAACAGCAAACCCAATGTAAATAGGCTTATTATACTCAGTTCGTACTCTACTCATTTCAATGGCAACCATTTCATCATGAATTTTGAGGGAACTATGAAAATTAGGTCTAGCAATAAGAGCTCTAGCTCCTAATCGCTTACCTTTATTCTCCCATTCACATACTATTTTAATGTCTTTTCTTTTATCGACATTTTCCATAGTCTTACCATATACAGCGTTGTTTAAGAGTTTAAAAAAGGTTTGCTCAAAAGAATTTTTGGCCAATGTTCTATGATGATTATTTATATCAATATACTTCTTTAACCAATTCGACTGACTAAATTCAAGAATTCTATGAATTTTCTTTAAAATCAGCCCATGTTGAATACATTGTTGAAGATTGCGATAATGTATTATATAATTGGTTTTATCGTTTAAGTCTGTTATTAACTTTCGCTGTTTCATGCTTTCAATTTTCTTGTTTTCTGCACAAAATGGCAAGTCACTATGATAGTCGTGTAATGTGGTTAGATATTCTAAATCTACTTCCAATATATAACCAACGTCTGAATCTTCCTTTACATTATTTACATCAAAATTTTCATAGTTTTCAATCCACTTGAAATTTGTAAAGGGGAGGTATTGAGACATTGCATGGCCATATAAGTTATTTACATCTAAATACATCAGGTAGTTTGATTCTTTTGTAGAATCATAATCACTGATGTATTTATTATTGGCTATCGAATGTCGTTTACTGCATTGTACAATACCTCCCCTAATACCCCGTACAACGAAATTGTACATGTTAATATCAGTTAAGAGTTCTAACTGTATTTCCGTTGTTTTCAACATTGCATCCCAAGATAAACCCGGGGTGGTGTAATAGTGACAGAGGTCTAGATTGTAAATATTTTTACAAACTCTACGGAAATTTTCAAATACATCGCAAAGCAATAAAACATCTACTTTTAAATATAAAAGAAGATAGTCCATCAGAGTGTTACATTTGAATGTACTCCAAACCTTTTCAGCATGTTCATAATCATCTACACTACACGACTCATTAGAAAGTTTATTAAAGAAGGATGAACGGGGTGGTAGCCTTGTTTCTTAGAGACGATTTACAGAATCTAGATAGTCATACGGAAAGATACCTTTACGCTTCATTAAATTAAATTCATTGTCAATGCGGTAAGTGGATTTAACAGTTGACAAATCATTAACGGACAAAAACCCTGCTAGTTTTTCTAAACTCGATGGCATAAACCGACAAGAATCTAGAAAACGCAGTTCAATTGTGTCTTTTTCATTAACCAATATTCTCTTTGATATGGATACATATAATTCCTTATTTAAAGGAATTATATTTATATCACCTTCAATAGATGAAAGTTCACGTACAAACAAATGATAATCATATGCCGAAAGATTATGGAAAAATATAGGGATGAAGTTTGCGATTTGGTACTCCAAGTTGCACTTGTTATGTGCTGGTCCCCTATATTCACCTGTTAAATGGCAATGGTCGGCCACCCGATCTTCAACAGATAAATTTTTTTTGACAAATGTGACAAATTGTGTCTTCATATTGTCTTATCTGTTGAAGTGGTGTTAAGAAATTCATTGGTTTAACTATACTTAAATAATTATTATAAATATCTAAACTATCCTTAACTAAACTATTAAAAAAATGTTTTGGTGAGTTGTCACCACTATATATTCTAAATATATCTAAACTAGGATTATATGAGCATTTTATATAATAACTATAAGCAAATGGAATATGCCTCTGTATTGATTTTACATTAGCTGAATTTTGAACATTCATTGATTCAAGAATGCATTCAAAATCAGCGTACACCACAAAAGGCACATCCATTTGCTTCTTTAAATTCTTAAAACTTACGAAACTGTTGTCTGCAGTAGGCATCTTAGTTACTATTTTGTTACAGTGCTCTTTGTGAACTGTTAGTGATGTCTCAGTACAGAAATGAATTAGGCAGGTATTACATATATATACTTTATGATAATGTTTTGTTAACTGGCTACTTATTAATCTGTAATTAAATGAAAGAAGTAGAACATTTTTTATTAATATAATTATTAATCATATATCTATATAGTTTGTAATAGTTTACCTTGAAATATTTTTAATCCAAACGTACTGAAACCTTTCACCTTCTTCTAAAAGTAATAAATTAATATGATTGGTCTTTTCCTCTGTGGTAAAGTAGTATGGGCCCACTACATTGTCACCATCTAAGCCAAATACATTTACACTTATTTGAGGGTTGTTAGTTTCAAAGACTTTAATTTTGTTGGTCGACAGTGGGAAGTTTAACTTCTTAAAATTTAAAACAATATTATTTTCTAGTGTTATGATTTCATCTCTTATATCTCTGACTTTATAGGATGTGCATCTTGCTGGATGGTATTTTTTATAATCAACTGGATATAGTGCCGATATTATGGCCCACTTGAAACAAAATTCATCATTATTCTGTACATTGATGCATGCGTGCTTACTCTGTATTGTTGATGGTAGAGCAATATACTGAGAACCTTTAATGGATTTGTATTGATTGACATTAATTTCAAGACGTGATATTTCAATCAAGGCCCATCCGCTATCACGCTCCTGAAATTCGCTCATGTTTTTCTCAATAACATCGCACTGGTCGCTGTAGTGTTGAAGAATATCATCTGTTGTTGAATATATATTAAGTATAATCATTTTAGTCTGATGAGATTTTGTATCAATGGTGCACGCATCTTCTTCTTCTTTTATTAGCACGTATTCGCAAAATAGCTCGCAATTAAATTTTATGGAGTAATGTGCTTGAACCATATTCCGTAGCAAATCAACGACTTTGGCTTTAATTTCATTTAAAAAGGTTTCTGGTATTAAATTATCTTTATTGTTATTTTCGATCATATATGTGGTGATTCGATCTTTGAACACTGAGTTGATATACTTTAAACCATTACTTGTTATCTTTGCACAATTAAATTTATGTTTATTTGTACGTATATGATAACGCCAAATTGTTTTTAGAACATATACTCCACAATCTTTGCAATACATATTACTTTCTCCTTCTTTTTTAGAATGATCTGTTAAATGTGAATGTCGTTGCCATTCTGCACAGTCCGAGAAGCGTATATTACATACATTACACATCATTGATGAACCTTGATGTTGCATCCTCACATGACGTTTTAAGGAAAAATTGCGATTAAATGATTTTCCACAGATATCACAAGTAAAAATAGCCATTTTTTTAGTTTTATTGAATAATTTTTTAATAATATGGTGTAGGCTGATTAAATTTTCAAAACACGAATGAATTATACTATTTTTCCACCGATCTATTTATACTCCATATTGTGGGTGTGGTTTCAATGATTTCGAGAGCAAGGTTCTAGTAATCAAAGAATTATTTATGTATTTGTACACCCATATACACTTAATTATTCGCATTTGTGAGTGCAATATAAAGAGACAACAAGATAGACGGTAGAGGAGGACAGACAGAAACTATCCAATGCAAACACACGCACACGTGCGCAATATAATAGAATATTGTAACGCGCTCACTCAAACTGACCAATAGCGATGCATCTGTACACACACACACACACAATTTACCAAAAATTAGAAAAGCAATATTTACAGGTCGGTCTAGCAAAAGAGGAAGTCGCTATTAAACATGTGCACTTGTTCAATGTATCTGCACACATACATAACAAAATACAATTTTCCAACTCACTCACCCACTCTAGTCAATAGCAATGTATCACTTGCAAATGCATAAAATAGAAAAAAGATACGAAATATTAAAAAAAAAAATCCGCTTAACAAAATTCTCATTTAAAATTATCATCCCTTAAAAATAATCCTGTATGAAGAAAAATAAGAAAAAGGTAACGCCACTGCATGAGCAAGATTTTGTTTGAAAAAGGTGGTCGAAAAACCTTCGACACCCTTTAACTATATTCAAATGGTCCCCCTCAGGTACGCCAGTGCATGATGTGCACTTTTACATTGATCCTTATGGGAGAAAGTGATCGAGAACAGACACACATGTGTAAATGCTCCCCCTCAGGTACGCCACTGCATGATGTGCACTTTTACATTGATCCTTATGGGAGAAAGTGTCAGAAAACCGGCGAAAACATACTACTCAGTTAAGTAGCTTTCTAAAAGTTTGAGGATGTTTTCGGGTAGGTTTTGCTTTAGTTTATGTATTAAACCTGCGTGCCATACTTTATCAAATGCCTGAGAAACATCGATGAAGAGCACAGAACAATATTTCTTTTCTTCGAAGGTTTTTCTAACCACGTTCACGAGTCTATGTGGTTGTTTAATCGTACTATGTTGTCTCCTAAAACCGAATTGGTGGTCTGGAATGCATCCAGTACGATTCAGTATGGGTGTTAGCTTACTCATAAGTAGCTTCTCAAATAGTTTTGACATGTTAGACAACAGGCTTATAGGCCTATAGGACTCCACCTTCGTATGATCTTTCCCTGGTTTAGGTATCATGCTAATCAGCGAAACCTTCCATTCTGGATGATAGCTTTTGAGGCGCAAAATACTGTTAAAAATATATAGAATTATCCGTTTTGCAGTATAGGGTAGCTCTAAGAGCATTTTATTGCTTATTTTATCAGCGCCTGGGGCTTTTTTCGAGTTTAAGCCCGCAATATAGTGTTCAATCTCACGAATGTTGAACCTCAAAGTAACATCTGTTATAGCGAGGACTGGTGGCAGCTCAATTATAGTATCAGACGTATTTGGAGTAAATACTTTCTGCAAGTGGTTTACAAACAGAGTACCTTTTTCAGCGTGAGTTCTTGCCCAGTCTCCATTCGAAGCTCGCAATGGAGGCATATATATCACAGGTCTTTTGAGGCCTCGTGCTGCTGTCCATAGCGAATAGTCTGTTTGAGGTGTTGCGTCGAGCCCATTTAGAAAGTTTTGAAGAGAAGCGGTTTTTTGATATTTCAGTAAAGTTTGCACCTGTTTAGTACATTCCTTCAGCCTAGATTTTAGCTGAGGGGATCTGTAGCGTTGTCATTCTCTACGCAAAAATTTTATTATATCTCACCTGAAGATTTGTAGTAGTAGCATTTAGAGCAGCTTGCTTAAGGTTTGCCTCAAACATTCTAATAGAGTCATCTATGTCAGCAGGCGTTTTTAATGGAATATTTTCTGGGCAATGAGCACTCAAATATTTTTTGTATTTCAACCAATTTATTGTGTGGTTGTCATCGGTAAATCACAAGTGGGTGAATATGTTGTATGTGAATATATAGTGACAATAGTTGGTGAGTGATCTGAAGACAAATCTAAAGATGCTTCAACTTGGATCATTTCGCTGGGCACACCCTTTACTACTCCAAAATCAATAACATCAGGCAAGATCCCCAGAACGTGTGCTTAGCGTTGTAATCACCGGCGGCCAAAACGCGTGGGCCTAGTGAATTAAAAAATCTACTATACTGATTTTCTGTAATAGAGTACCTGGGAGGAGAGTAAATTGATGAAATCACCAGGTTTTGATGAAAAGCTTCAATGCAGATGTTAGTTGCTTGAAGATAGTCTTCACAATGATCACTCATTAAGTAGTGTTTTAATCGCGATTTTATTAGTATACCCGAGCCACCACAAGCTCTACCTTGGGGGTCCTTTGTGTCGTAGAGAGTATATCCGTTGATTTTAAAAAAATTTCTAGCAGTCAAGTGCGTCTCAGAGATAAGCATAACATCAATTTGTTTATCCATCATGAAGTATTCTAGTTCGTTTTTATGTTGGCGGATGCCGTTTGCGTTCCAGAAACAGATTTGTAAGTTCATGGTTTGTTTAATGCAGCCTGCAATAATGTAGACTGCATTTTCAACACTTCCTGCATCATGCAGGTCATGTTGGTTGTATAAAAATTTACTGTTTGTATTAAATTTTCTATTGAAGCCTCAAGTCGATCAAAATTGAAACCACTGTTTTCGTTGGCAAGAGGCCGTTTTTGAGCTGTGGGCTGGTTAGACTTCAAAGCATTAGCGTACGAGAACTGGCTGTTTGGTATGTTTTGCGCTATGGGCTGGTTAGCCTTAAAAATGTTGGCGTATGAAGGCCGGCTGGCTGGTAGCTGCTTGGCGCAACTGGGGATAATTTGTATTGTCGAAAGTATAAGGTTGAGCATAGGTGTGATTACGTCTGTGAGACAAAAACTGCTTAACATGTACATAGACAGGGCAGCCCCTGTAGTTGGCAGTGTGATTTGGATGGCAATTGCTACACTTTTTCATTTTGGAATCATCTTTTTGCTTATCACAATTGGCAGTGCTATGTAGTTCACCACAGACGACACGAACGGTGCGAAACTTGCAATATGTTTTGGTGTGGCCATATTCTTTGCAATTTAGACATTGAATGGGCCCTGCTCGCTTGTGTGGTTCCTTTATGGTAACTCGTCGGTGCAACAAATATCTTAAGCTGTAAATGGGGTGTACTTCATTATTTTTTAATTTCTTATCACCTGGTTCCATTTCCACACGAAATAGTGGTTGGGGAACTCGCTCTCTATTTTTAATGTTAGTAACATTTTTTACTTTAAAATGATTATTTAGTAGACTCGCTTTTACCTCTTCTGGATCCACGTGTGAATCGATGCCTTTTATCACTACCTGGAGGCCTTTTGCACTTTTCAATTGGTAGGTGTAAACATTTTTATTTTGTGTTTCAAACTCCGAAACTACTGAGCGGTAATGATTTTCTTCATTTACTTGAATTTATGTTTCATTAATCGCACCGCGTTTTGTCGGGATCACGTGAAACGCCTCTTCACCGATTAATTGTACTAGCCTTTTAGTTAGCTCATTTGAGTTTTTCTCTCTTAAGTATATTGGGGGCGGCTTGCTTGACCTGACAATGGTGATTTCGTCTTCGTCGTTTTGTAGAAGTGAAAACCGGTTTTCAGAGAGCGCCGCATCAGATTTACCATCTTTGGCCATTTTCGCCAATGGAGCGAGGTTTTTCGATCTTGGACTTCTTTGTCTTTTTTTATTATTTATCACTTTAAAATAGCGATCAATACCCATTTGGATTTTTGGATTTTCTGAATCAGTTTCTAGGGGGACACTTTCTGTCGTTTTTTCTTTTTCAGCTTGATGTTGGCTCATATTGTTGGCACTTGTGCTTTGCTGTGAAGCTGGTATCAAAAAATTTACTTTTATATTATGGTCCGTCATAGACTTTGACATTCTGCAGCAACAACAGTAACGTAGGCACTTCTGTTGTTTGTTGTTGTATTCGTACTCATTTGGTACGAATGACAAATATATTTGTTGTTTGTGTGCCTACTTGCTTATAATTATAGTTTACTTTACAAAAAGAAATGAAAAATGTATAGGTACGTAAAATAATAAATAATAATTATATGTATATTTTTATATTGTTTATTTTGTTCACCGACGGCAAATTAATGCTTGTTTCTACTTCGAGAGTAAGTTGCGAACTGTGTCAAAAAGTTATCAAGAACAAAAAAATAATAATAGCCACACAATAAACCCCGTAAGAACCCAAGTCGACTTTTTTTATCTACAAGTTTGGTGACGTTGTCACCAAACTTGTGTACACTCTTTATTTCCACATATAATCTAAAACACTACCAATCTCTCAATATCACCCCATAAGAACCACACAGTCTATAGTAAGCCAATACTTCCAAGCTCCAAACTCACTACCCAATGTCTCAATATCACCCCATAAGAACCACATTGTCTATACTAAGCCAATACTTTCAAGCTCCAAACTCACTACCCAATGTCTCAAAATCACCCCATAAGAACCACATTGTCTATACTAAGCCAATACTGTCAAGCTCCAAACTCACTACCCAATGTCTCAATATCACCCCATTAGAACAACACCCTTAATTTCTATAACACCAAAAAGCATTACCCACACTATAATTTTTCACAATCTTCACTATACACATTTTGCCTACAGGGCACTTTTAATTTTTTTCCCACGGGTATCAAATTACATATTTGTTTATTTAACAATTGAAATTTCAAAATTTCAAATTTTAGTTACCCAAATTTTAAAATTTTAATTGCGGTCGTGCATACAGTTCCTATCTACTATAATGCTCAATCCATAAATAAATATAATTTAATTGTAAAATTTGCCAAGAAAGGTAACCTTTAATAGATTAATCTAAATCTATAACGACATATCGAACGTGGTATCTTTAATTAGTTATTAAAATACCTAAATAGATATACAATATCTAGTGACTGATTGAAATTGGCGCCAAATACTAATTACGTTATATAGTATTAAGAGCTTTCTTAAAGAAACAGGAGTGTAATAATTTGACTTAATTAATATAATAGGAATCGATAAATAACATATATGTTCCTAAAATTATCGACCCTTTTCTGTAACTCAAGTCGATTAAAATCGCCTCGATTTGATAAAACTAATGCCGCTACTGGCAAAATGTTTTGTCTTTTTTAAACTTTGTATTATTTAGGGCCATTATTATAATAGTTAAAGGCAGGATTTTGTCGAAATGATAAACAGTTCATCATTATTACAAATTTACTTTAACCTACCAGGAAAGATGAATTTGCCTTTAACTTATCGCTCACTTGCAACCAAAATTTTTTGTTTTTAATTTTAACACAGCTTTAACATTTAATATATTTTGAACTGGAAAAAATTCAATTAAAAATATTGAGAAAAGTAAATGATACCTATTGTTAAAAAATAGTTGCCAGCTTCAAAAATTCTTCCTTATTTTGTATATTAAAATAGGAAGTTATTAAAACTAAAAAGCGTTTTCATAGTTTTAGCTGGCTGCCAACATTGACGATAGATATGTAAATGAAAAGAAATAATAAGTCACACAAAATTATTCATCAAGCCAGATAAATACAATAATAAAATTTTAAATGAGCTTCAAAAACATGTTTTAAAAAAATATATGTCTCATATTTTTTTCTGTTGACCAAAGGCCGCCGATATCAAATCTCGCTGCACCCTGGCCAAATGCTAGGGCCGGCACTGCATTCATATGTATGTATGCAGCAGTTGATAAATTATGGAGAGAAGAGGTTTTAAAAAACATATAATACTAAAAATATTAACATAAAAATGATTAGTTATTGGCATAACTATCCCTTTTACTCCTTACTTCTATTACATATTGTAGCAACAGCTGCAAAATTCTTAATCAAAATCAAAATTGTTTTGAAAGTTCTAAAATGTTGTATTAACTAACTTATAATTCTTAAAAATCGTCAAATTTAAGGTAAAAATCGTTTAAATCGTTAAAATCCTATATTTGACACAGAAAATCGTCAAAATGACAAATCATCAAATCTGGCAACCATCCCTTTCATCTGATCTTTTGTAACAGACAGCTGTGAAGTATTTATATTAAATTAAACCCATTTAACTTTGTGGCTGTTTGGCTGAGAGTGCTAAGCGGTTTCCCAATTGTGGTTTTTCTCTCGGGAGAAGGGTTCAAATCACGGCGCCTGAAACTTTTATTTTTTAATGTTTCTTTTAATGTTAATTAATATACTTATTTATCATAAGATATTAAAATCAATAACAGAAAAAATAGATTATTGCAAATAAATTATTAGTAAATAAATAAAATCAATAAAATATTTATTTGGGATACAAGTTTTTAGTATCAAATAGAAAAATTGCAAAAAAATTTTTAGAAAATAAATATTTTTTGAGCACAAATGATTCTAAATTTATATTTGCATAAATTAATGCGAAATGAACTGTAACCCAAAATTCTTGTTTAAGAATACCAATTTTGTAATATACTTTTTGTACAACTAATACACGTAATCTCAACAAATAGGTATGTATCTGATGCGTAAATTACACATTAGATATTTAAAAACTCTCAATTGAATAAATTATGTATGTAATAGCTACATATATAAGTAGATAGCTACATATATAAGTAATAGAATTGCATAGCGTTCATTCTTAAATTTGATATTTATGTCATCATATGGATATGATACTGAATTTAAATGTACTTTTAAATTTGTCAGGTCACAATGAACAAACTTATTTTCTTGTTGAAAAGCAATCAATACAAACGTTCTGTACTTGCAGCTAATTTAACATTCCAAATATGACTTGGTCCTGTATTAAGTTGTGGATTAACATGACAATCCCAACTACGGAATGCCATCGGTATAGAAGCACCATTGTTAATAATTTTTATCATATTCAACTTGCTACAATCAGATAATTGTACATGTGGAATTCTCCATGAGATGAGTGAAATTGAAAGTTTTGCTTTTTCCGTGGAAACGCTCGACTGTACAAGATCTTCATCGTTCTTATTACGCAAGAGTATCAATTCATGTTTTCCATTTAGTATGACTTTATTGTAGTCTTCAGCGAAACCCAAAAGCATTTTTAAGGGTACATAAAAGTTAAAATATCCATTAACAAGTTTTAAATCATCAATTTTATTCCAGCCAGCATTCTGCATTCCAGTGCTTTCCGTTGGTGATAAAGAAACCAAATTTTTATGGTACTTGTACCTCCTAAATATCTTGTATGATCAATTTCAATACCATTAAGTTTATACCGAATTTCATCAACGAGATATGCAACAACAGATCCCTCGACATATATATAACTTTCACTAGGTAACACATACAAATCTTGATTTTGAACTGAAATGCGAATTTCATCATTATAGGGTTTATCTAAGACATTTATTATTGAACTCATTTTGCCTTCAATTTAAAATTCAATGACTTGAGAAAATTTGTATTTGCTGTCGTTAGAGTTTTTTTGATGAATTGGCCTCTTTAATTGTGGTTTAGGTGGTGATAATATTTTAGGTTCGTATGCTGATGGTGTTGTTGTTGTTGTTGCTATAATCTCTGATATACTCGAGTTGAATATTAGCATTATTTAGTTGGTCTTAAATGAATTCGTATTGTTATTTCCTCTCGGAAATTAATTAAATCACCGTGCTGATCAACTACTCGTAGAGCTAGTGAACTTATCTCTCTGGAGTTCACCGGTAAATAGATGAGATTTCGAGGTATCTTATCTATTTTATAGCCTGGAGGCACATTAATCTTAAATTCATGTAGTGTATGCGCCTTGGAATTATTCATATATGTATTAACAGCGATACTACTTTCAATTCGCAACAGATTCACCTTGAAAATATTAACTGGAAGATCAGAATAATGATCTACGTTTGGAGTTAGGATTTTACTATTGAATCCCAAGAGTTTTTCAATTGTATTTTCTTTATTAAAATATATTGTATCCTTAGAGATGTTGACTTTAACTTGCATTGTATTGTTATTGGCTTCTATAAAAATTCTATTTTCTGGATTGTAGCGTTTATATTGTTCCTCTACATAATCAACTATATGATTCAATTCATAAGATCCAATTGGTATTTCAATCACATTTTCACCTATTTGAAACAAATTGTTGTAGACATCAACATTTGGGATGCTATTATATGAATGAAAATCAGTTAGAGCACACTCATATGCCCCATTTAAATCAATAGGTGGGAAGTAATTAGCAGATAACTCGGATGAGTTGGAGCTTAGAGCAAGTGTTATTGACATTACGACTGTCTGATTACGAATAAATAAGTTCAACACAAAATTGTTTATCAAAAGGATTTACATATTTATTTCATCTTTTTTATTTTAAATTTACATTATAATCTTAAGTACTAAGTATGTATGTATGATAATTGCTGATAATGTTTCAACTATAATATTTCATATTTACTTATCTATGAATTGTGATCGTTACTAAATCCTAACCATTTAACAAATGCTTTGGCTCCTCTAGTTTTAATAACCTTTTCAACTAGATATGTATTAGGAAATCTTGTTTTAAAAGTTCTTCATCATAAAATCCACCTTTAATAGGATTTCCACGATAATCTTCTAATATGTATGTTGTGGGATATGTATTTTGAATAGATTTAATTGTGAAAATTTCTGTTGTCCAATTTGGAGTATAACCTTTCTAAAAAATATGCTCATATTTGCTTGCTCTAGCCAACATTAAGTTTCGATATTTTATACATTTTCAAATGACTGTATACTGTATTCAATAATTTTTTCTCACTTGAAGAGTTGACTTTAATTGGAGCCATTTTAATGATACGATAAACTTTTCTGTTATATGCTTCTAACAGATCTTTGTAGATATCAAGCCAATTGTATGTACCATTAACACTAAATTCTTTCCACATCATCCCTTTTAATGTTCTATTAAATCGTTCTACTATTGATGCTTTCATTCTGCTATACGTTGAATAGTGATTAATGTTGTACTTATCCATCAATTTTGCAAAGTGTTTATTGGATAATTCTTTACCACCATCTGTTTGTAGGTTTTTGGTACTCGTCCCAATTGAAAAATATCTGACATGGCTTGGGTTGTTTCAAGTGCAGTTTTTGTTTTAAGTGGTACTGGCCATGCAAATTTGGAGAATGTGTCAATTACAGTTAACAAAAATCTATAATTTTTATTGTCCATAGAATAATTTCCCATTTCAACTAAATCAGCTTGCCAAAGATCATCTATTCCTTTTATCACAACTCTACGAAGTAAAAAAGATTTTCGAGCTTGTTTATGGAGTTCATTTACTAAAATTCTTTTTGAAGTCATTTTTTAGTATTAAGAATTATTTTCGATGTGTTGTGATCTATTTGATACACTTTTAGCTATTGACACAAACATGTAATTTTCAAATCTATAAATCTTCTCATTAACTTTTCTTTTGTATACTTTCAACAAATTTTTGTAGATATCCGTCTTCCAAAAATTGTTTGATTTTGGAAATAGTTTCTTGCATTTTCTTATTCTCTTCCAACTGTAATATTATTGCATGTTGTAGCATTTCGATCTGAGCTCTTAGAGTATCATGAATATTGTTGTTATCTTCCTTAAAGTATTTTAATAGCTTGTGTTCCCTTTCTTCGATTTGAATTTGCAGAAACAATTTATTGGCAACATCGTTTTCTTCCACAGCTTTTGCCACATTTTTGATTCTTTTGTTTTGGACATCGATGTTGTTGTTCGTATCCATAAAGAACCCCAACATTTTAGGGGCATTTTTCAATGAAATTATATTGCTTGTATCGTTGAGATAATGTCCAAACTTATCAACAGACATACTTTATATAGATTATTCTATTATATCAGCTTCGCGAAGTTCTTCAATAATTGATACAATTTCGTTATTATGATTAGTATGACCTGCAGCTTGTGATGATATCTGTAGTCGAAGTCGATCTACCATCTCATTTGGATCATCCCAGTATAAATAGTTTGGCTTATGAGGGTTAAACTGCATCAATCCATCACCTTTATAATTAGATATTGTCTCATTTGGTATTGATTTTGATAAAGTCTGTTGTTTTCTCTATTTAAACATCTTTTTGATAATATATTTATATTTATAGGCTTTCGTTCCCTTGATTTGTCCATCAGGTTTATAGTCTCTTCTGTACGCATTTGCATTAATTAAAATTTTTTTGTAGAGTTCTAGTTGATATTTATCATAGTTTTTTGGTATTTTATGAAACATTAGAGAAAATAGTCGTGGTGTTAGATCCCATATTTGACTACCAACAAGTATTTTGTTTTCATTTAATTTGAGCTTACTATCACCAGATTTCCATTCATTATTGAAATCTTTATGTGGACCATAGTTAGTACCTAATTCATTTCTTCCTTCCAAAACAGATAAGTCAGTGTAACTCTCTTCAGCATTTGAATTTTGAGAGTAAAAATCGTCATCATCATTATCAATAGTACTTTCACCATTAGGATCAGCAAGTGAATTGCTGGTATCAAATATTGATTCTTCTACAAGTTTCTTTGGTGTACTTGTCTCCAACTTAATTGATGGTTTCTTAAGATGATTAGAACTGTTATTATATTCAATTTCTGTTTTCATCTCATTCTTTTCTTTTTTGATAATTCCATTGATATTATTAGAATTATTTATAAATTTGTTTAAAGGATCTGTTATAGGTTTAAATGTATCTTTTAGTTGTTCACGTGTGTCTATTTCACCCGTTTTTATACTACGAAGCCTTTTCTTCAAGACATTTCTTGTCGCAACCAATTCTTTAAAAAATTTTTCATCCATTTTCCAGCTACCAGATCAGCTTATTAGGTATCTGATCAGGTTATCAGATCAGCTTATTAGGTACCTGATCAGGTTATCAGATCAGCTTATTAGGTATCTGATCAGGTTATCAGATCAGCTTATTAGGTACCTGATCAGGTTATCAGATCAGGTTATTATGTATCAGATCAGCTTATTAGGTATCAGATCAGGTTATCAGATCAGCTTATTAGGTACCTGATCAGGCTATCAGATCAGGTTATTAGGTATCAGATCAGGTTATCAGAGCAGCTTATTAGGTACCTGATCACGTCATCAGATCAGGTTATTAGGTATCAGATCCGGTTATTAGGTATCAGATCAGCTTATTAGGTACCTGATCAGGTTATCAGATCAGGTTATTAGGTATCAGATCAGCTTATTAGGTATCAGATCAGCTTATTAGGTACCTGATCAGGTTATCAGATCAGGTTATTAGGTATCAGATCAGCTTATTAGGTACCTGATCAGCTTGTTAGGTATCTGATCAGGTTATCAAATCAGCTTATTAGGTACCTGATCAGGTTCTTAGGTATCAGATCAGCTTATTAGGTATCAGATCAGATCAGTTTATTAGGTAGATAATTAGATCAGGTATAGTTGATATTTCAAGAGCTATGTAGATGTATTATGGTTAAAGCCAGATTATATACTAAAGTTTTTCTTTTATGTAGAGCAATTTATATTGTTATGAAATAATCGAATAATTTTCTGTAGCGTCCATTGTTTAATTCATTATCTTTGCTTATCATCAAAAATCCATATTTATCCTTCCAGCACAATCGACAAATTTCATGAAACTTTGCATAACTCATATCGCTGGCAACATGATTCATATTTGTCTCATATTGTTTAAACATTATAATCATATTCGCATTGTCTCTTATTAAATGCTTTGGAATTCTGGTATAAGTTTGGCACAAGTAGAATGAATCAACATCCCCATGTCGTCCCATACAAAAATAAGCTCGTATATTATTCTGCTTCTCACATGCAACACCATCAAATATCATAATTGAATTAGTTTTAGCTTTGTCAGGGGGAATAACTGATTCATTTTCGGTGAATGTGTAATATCCCTTTCCTTTAATAGGTGTAATTAATCTCTTCAAGTATTCATATTTCGGCTGATATAGAGATTTTGAGTATAAATAGATGTTTTCAAACTTTAGTCCAGTAGGACTTACTAGTAAGCCAATCATAACATTAGTCTTTCCACAATTTGATGGTCCCACTATTAGAGCACGAATAGAATTTGGTAAGAGTGAACTATGTTTTATTTTTGAACTGATGTTCGATGAATCATCAATGTTTCGAACTAAAATATTTTTATGTTATTTCACTAACTGCATTTTTATAACTAAATGCAATTCATGTTTGTTACCTTTTATTATAGAAAAAATAAATAAATAAGATGGTTATAGATTATCAAAAGTCATTTAGTCATAAAAACACCATCGTTGGAGCAGGTTTACTAGATAAAATAATAAACTCTCTTCCTGTTGAACTTCATCTTCCTGGATATCTATACTGTGGACCTGGAACTAAACTACAAAAACGTTTAAATCGAGGTGATAAAGGAATCAATTTATTGGACTCTGCCTGCTAAAATCACGACATAGCTTATTCTAAAAATAAAGATTTAAATATTAGACATCAAGCTGATAAAATTCTTCAAAATTCAGCTTGGGATCGAGTTTTATCAAAAGATAGCAGTCTTGCAGAAAAATCATTTGCATATGTGGTTACTAACGATATGAAAGCCAAAACAAAATTTGGTATGGGTGTGGAGAAAAAGAAAAATGTTAAGAAACCTAAATTAAATGGTAAAAAATTTTTCAGTTCATCAATTAGAGCTGCAACAAAAATACTAAAGGAAAAAAACCTTTAGACATTAACAACGCTATTAGCAGAGCACGTAAAACGATCAACAAAACATTAAAAGGCAGAAAATCTCAAGTTGTAATACCTCGCATAATAAATGTACCAAAAATTGGTGGTTTTTTACCTCTAATACCGATTTTAACTGCACTAGGTGCAATTGGTAGTCTAACGACTGGAGGTGCTGCTATAGCTAAGGCTGTAAATGCGACAAAGAATGCAAAAAATCAGCTTGATGAAGCAATTCGACATAATAAAGCGATGGAATCTATAGCTGTTGGGAAAGTACTTTACCTAAAACCATATAGAAAGGGTTATGGTTTAGTTTATAAAGAGCAGACAAAAAACTGTTAGAAATGCTACCTAATAGACCACTATCAGAAGTCGACTTGAGACATTTTTCAAACAAAATTCCACATTTTAGAGGAGTTTTCATGTTGGACTCACTACCAAAACGACCAAAGAAAAGAGAATGTGGCATAATCAATTTGGATATATCAACAGGGTAGCATATTACAAAAACATCAATGAAAAAGAATATTTCGATAGTTTTGGAAACTTACAACCTCCTTCGGAAGTACTCAGATATCTGGGCACAAATATAAAATACAATTATAATCAACATCAGAATTTTAATACATTTACCTGTGGTCATTTATGTCTTAAGATTCTTTATGAAATAACTGAAAATATTAAATAAAAAACACAATTGTATATATATATATATATATATATATATATATATATATATATATATATATATATATATATATATATATATATATATATATATATATATATATATATATATATATATATATATATATATATATATATTTCATAAAACTCTTTAATGTATTTTTATTTATTTATTTATAATTTACTATACAGAATTTATTTTTTATTTTTTTTATTCCCAAATGGGTATTGACCATTTTGAATCAAAAATTCGTCCATCTCACTCTCAAGGATTAAGCTTTGTTCACCATCTCTGCGTAGTTGAAATATTCCACTCGAGAGATCCTTAATTTCATCATCTGAAGACTATTATATCTTTTAGGTAGAAACATTATATTTTTTTCCATCTCAACTCTTAGTGTTGGTCCATATTTTGTTGTTACCCATGTACTATTTTGAACAGGATATTTAGCAGCTACATCTAGATACTTTATATAAATTAAACTTTTGTTTTTTAGAGAATTAAATTTTGATATAAAATTTTTTGAGGAGCTCATTTTTTAAATAGATCTTGTCACTTTGAATCTTTAATTGAAATTGATCCTGAAAGTAGTGATGATGAGTCCAATAAGCCTAACCGAAAATATTTATTGTGAGAAGGCTATTATGTATGTAATGTGGAGAAATAGTGCTAGAGAGATAGGGATAGATATATAGGAATATTAATATGCATGTTCCTTCTTAATAGTCTCTTTGAAAATGAGTTGGAAAGAGAAATATGTATATTCTATACCCTCTATTCTAGAAGGATTATAGGAAAATGGAGAAGGATATAAGAGGAGGAAAAAATAATATTGACTTTTATTCACTTTGTAGCTAAATATTTAGGAAAAAATTATCAGTATCGACGAATCCTTTGAAAAAGTAAGCAGCAGCAAAATTAATACGGAATATTAACAAAAATGAGTCAAATAAATAAATTTATATCGGATTTTGATAACTTTAGACTATACGAAAATTGGGAAATGATCATATTTTTTCAAAATATGCTGGACGAGAATGATGAATTTGATGTTATGGAAGATGAGGACAACACAGAGGGACATTTTAAATGCTGTCCCTGGTATGATCCGAATTGTGAGGAAGCACCTGATACATGTAGGTGCTCGATATACTTTCTACGGAAAGCTATATTAGAAAATTTAATGGAATCTTATTATACAATGTTTACAAAATTTAATAAATAAAATAGTATTATTAAAATAAAATATTTACTACCTTGTATTCTTTTTTTCTAAAGGATAATTAAGAAAATTAAAGAAATTTTTGAGTTAAAAATTTTATGAATAACTTATGAGATTATCCAACTTTTTTTGACTCTGTAAGATGTTGAAATAATTAAATTTAATGCAATTTCATAATGTTGTGAAATTCAAATTCCCTTGTCAAGAAATAAACAAATCAAATCAAGATTATGCAGGATTTAACAGTACAGTTAAACTTATAACTTTTTTCATTATTATTATAATTTTTTTAGTAACAAACCAAATTTTCTTAATAGCTAAACATTAATAACTAAATATTTACATATAAACAGAAACAAATTACATTTAAGTAAAAAACTCATCATTCTTCTTGAATCTTATCAATTTCCATTAGCAACATATCCAGTTTATATTCTGGATTTGTTTCCTCAATTCGATAATTACACCATGCTAATGTATTTATACCATCACATTGTATTTTTCTTTTATCATCTTGATAACTAAGTACAACCTTATTTAGTTGGTTGGTATAAATTTGATGAACTTTTGACTTAAATGTTAACATATCATCATAAACAATAGACTTATTACATAAACAATTTCTATATGCCTCTAAACTATATTTTTCAAGAACACATTTCTTAACCCCCTTCGATTTTTTTACATCATTTTCATATTGCACGCTAAAAGAATACATTTTTGACCGAAGTCCCACAAATTCTTTCATCACTTTCCCACAATTCTCATCCTTCATCATACCCAGCACCTTTTTATTTAAAAGATGAATACCATATACGTTATCTTTTTGGTAATCAGAAGTGTCAAATTCTTGTTCTATGTCAGATTTTATGTCGGCATAAAAGTCGTCAGTTTTTATTGTTTATATAAATGAGTCGGTGTCCATTTAATTTAAAGATAAATTTGCTTTAAACTTGGGCTGCTTGAATCCATAATGGAAATTATACATTTTCCATTTAGAAAGCTCCAACACACAAAATCCCAAGTATATGGCCTTGTTATAGTATGTTTTGACTCTATTCATTTGAATTGCCACCATATCCTCTGAAAATAGAGATATGCTATGAAAATTGGATTTAGATATCCAATCCTGAGCTCCCAAATGGTTGTAGTTAGTTTTATTCCAGTTGGTCACAATTCTAACATCTTTTCTTTTATCAACGTTCTCCATGGTCTACCGTACACCGCGTTATTAAGTAATTAAAAAAAAAATTTTTCAAATGCATTTTTTGCAGAAGCTCTATGTTTAGTATTCAAATCTATATAGTCTTTTAGCCATGGAGATTGTTTAAATGCTAGAATACGATGCCTTTTCTTCAGAATCAAACCATATTCCAAACATTGCTTAAGAACTCTGTAATGTATTACATAAGAGTTTTTTGGTGAAAAATCAGCAATTAATTTCTTATGGTTTGATTCTAAAGTTTTCTTGTTTTCAACACAGAAGGGAAGGTCATTGTGAGAGTCATGCAGATGTGAAGGATATTCCAAAGTGACCTCATATACATAACCATCTTGTGAGTTATTATCTATGCTTTTCGCATCCAGATTCAGCTCATCACTTGTCAGCCATCGGAATGCTCCATAAGGAAGATACTCAGACATCGCCCAACCGTAAAGGTTATTTGCGTCTAAATATATTAGAAATTCTGAAGGCTTAGGTTAGGTTAGGTTAGGTTGAACAGGCTGCCGGTTTCTAACAACCGGCCCACTTGGGTCCTTTGGTCCCTTTGTGATGCCTGGGATGGATAGTAGGGAAGTTGGGAAGTTCAGAGAGGTGTCCCTCCTATCCCAGAGGTCGGGTCGGTGTTAAACCAACCCGAGTATCTTATGAAAGAATTTATTCTCCTAACGTCGCATTCCCCCAGGTCTGCTAGTTCGGGTAGTGACGGATTTCCCAAGTATGACGCCCTATTTCTATATAGTGCTGGGCATCGACAGAGGAGGTGTTTGACAGTTTCTTCCTCCTCCTCATTGTGACAACTTCTACAGAAATCATTAAAAGGAAGATTTAATCTTCTGGCATGGACACCAATAAGACAGTGCCCTGTTATGACCGCTACGAGTATACGCAGCTGTTGACGAGGGAGACCCAGTATGGTTGCAGATCTTGCGAAGTTATACTGGGGCCAGATGGATCTGGAAACCTCACAAGTGATTTCATTTGTCCATCTGGTTTGCGCCTCTCTAAATAGTTGGCGCTGAATTTGTATTTTACAGCTTTTTAGTGGGACACCTACTAACCAGTCGATGTCATTTTCATGTAGGCGGGCACCGGCCTTAGCTAGACCGTCCGCAATAGTGTTACCGGGCACCCCCGCGTGACCCGGTACCCAGAAGAGCCCTAGGTTCGCATGTCTCGCCATCTCATTCAGAGATGCCCGGCATTCTTTAACCAATTCCGATGTTGTGTAAACACCAGATAGAGCATGTAGTGCCGCCTTACTGTCGGTACAAATTCGGATGTCCTGATCGAATATCCTGTAGTACCTTAACCAGTTGGCTGCCCTTTTGATTGCTGATATTTCAGTCTGAGTGATGCTACATTGGTTTGGTAGCCTAAAGTTTATCCTACGTTGCATTTGTGGGATGTAGAAACCCCCGCCCACTCCGATGCCCGACTTTGACCCATCAGTATAGATCTCGAGCACATCCTCATATTGGTGTATGTGGTTTGCCTCAGAGGATGTGCCCGAGAAGTCCACCAGGAATCTTTTGTCGGGCATCAGAGTAGGCGAGCAGTAGTCAGTGTGGTCGGGAAGAAATGAGATTTGCCCTAATATCGTCGCATGGCCTACGTTACCCCGCTTCCATGCACCTGAGGCATCTAGTCTAACCGCCGAGTTCATGGCCAGTTGTTTGATCATGAGTTCAGCAGGAAGCCAATGCAGCATGGTGAACAGTGCTTTGGATGGAGTAGTGCGAGGTGCACCCGTAATCAACAAAGCAGATGTTTTAAGTACCTTTTCTATTATTTTAGAGTATGTGGCTTTATTTAAGGAAGTCCACCAGACGACAGACCCATACATTAGTATGGGCTTAACCACCATTTCAAAAAGCCAATTGACGTTTTTGGGACTTATGCCCCACCTGTTGCCAATCACCCTTTTGCAGGTGTATAGAGCAATAGCAGCCTTGGCTGCCCTAGCTTGAACGTTGGGGTACCATGAAAGCTTAGAGTCCAGTATAATACCGAGATACTTCACGCTGTCTGATAACCTAAGGGTGACTCCGTTGAGAGTCGGTAACGTGAAAGTCGGAGTCTTGTATTTTCTCGTAAAGAGAACAAGATCCGTCTTTTGAGGGTTAGCATTAAGACCACTTTCAACCCTCCATTTACTTATGATACCTAATGCCGATTGAAGACGTTGAGATAGAGTATCTAGAAATTTACCAGATATTGCTACTGCTACGTCATCCGCGTAGGCTACTGACTTAAACCTCATAGAGTCTAGTTCCACCAGTACCGAGTTTATGGCGATATTCCATAGGATAGGTGACAGAACACCTCCCTGGGGAGTACCTCGCCTAACCGTTTTTTGAATAGTCGTTTTCCCCATCGTGGAGGAAATTACCCTATTTGTTAAGAGTCCTCGTATGAAGCTAATTGTTGACCGATCAATGTTCAGTCTTTCTAGTTCCATAATGATGGATTCAGGTCGTACATTGTTAAAGGCACCCTCTATATCAAGAAAGGCCACGAATGTATATTCTTTGTTTGCCAGGGATTTTTCAATGAATCCTACAAGCGAGTGAAGTGCCGTCTCAACTGATTTGCCCTTCGTATAGGCATGTTGGGAGGTTGATAGGAGGTTCGGAGAAATTGTTGATCTAAGGTGTAGATCAATTATCCGTTCCAGAGTTTTAAGGAGAAAAGATGATAGGCTGATGGGTCTAAAATCTTTCGGGTTTACGTGTGTAGTTTTACCCCCTTTGGGAATAAAGACCACTTAACATTTGGTCCATGCTATCGGAATATAGGACCAAGTTAGACAGGCCGAGTATATCCGAATGAGCCATGGAGTGATAACGTCTGCATTACGCTGTAGGTCTGCTGAAATAATGCCATCGGGACCCGGTGATTTGAACGGGTCAAAGCTGTTGATGGCCCACATTATTTTTTCCCTATTTAGGGTGATCGTGGCCATGTTAGAATGTATTGAATGCATGGCTGCAATCTCTCCCGTGTAGGAAGTGCAACCAGGAAAGTGCGTGTTCATTAGTATCTCTAGGGTCTCCTGACTACTGGTGGTCCATCCGCCACCTGATTTCTTAATGAAACTGGGGACAGTTGGAAGAGTAGCCAGGATTTTGCGAAGGCGACTACTCTCAGAGGCTCCCTCAACATTGCTGCAGAAGGACTTCCATGACGTTCGTTTCGCATCCCTGACGAGGTTTTTGAACCTGTTTACAGAGGCTTTGTAGGCTGACCAGTTACCTAGTCTTTTTGCCTCATTGAATAGTCTGCGACTCTCCTTGCGAGCGTTCGCTATTTCAAGACTCCACCATGGTGGCTTTTTCTTCCCACGCAGTATACTAGGTCTGCATGATTCGGCCGTCGCAAAGTTGAAAGCATTTGCTAAATTGTCAACCGCGATGTCAATGTCGTGCCTATCGTTTATGATTGGCGATTGTGTAAGAAAGTCAGAGAGAATAAGCTTTTGCTCTTCCCAATTTGTTTTCTTCCTATTTATTATGGGCGTAGCCCGATCAGTCAGAATCCCTATAGTGAATTCAATATAGCGATGATCAGAGAAAGAACAGTCATTTGATACCTTCCATTCCCTAATCATATCAGTATGCGTAGAACTAACTAGCGTGATATCTAGAACCTCCTTCCTATTTGATATGACGAAAGTGGGTTCTGACCCGACATTTCATATGTCTAAGTTGTTACAAAGAATGAAATCAAATAAAGACTCACCCCTTGTATTTGTGTCAGAGCTTCCCCATACGACATGATGTGCATTTGCGTCTGATCCAAGAAAGACTGGCAAGTTACGTTGGTTTGCCATTTTAATTGCATCGCGAACCTTTGCGGGCGGGGATTCGCATTCGTGCGCCATATAGCTCGAGACGACTATTATCGTGCCCATAGTCGTCTCCCAGGCTGCTGTGGTGGTATCTTCGTCACTAAAATCAGATAACAAAAAGATATTTAGGTTGCCCCTGGCTACTATGCATGCTCTGATCCTACCTGTCTCATTCGCATGCAATAGCCTGAAGCCTTTCGTACCTAGTCCGCAAACCCTGCCTTTATGAAGCCAGGGTTCTTGGACTAATGCGATCTCCTCCCCTCTTTCTATGAGCCGGAGGAGCATTGTGGCGGATGCTGTTTTAGAGTGGTGAAGGTTCACCTGAGTGACCCTCACCGCCATGGTGTAACGGCTTGATGGTGACGTTGATGTCCTCCTGGTCAGAGTCCAGAAGGTCATCCTCGTCAACTGCCTCGTCTAGCTGGTCAAAGAATTCTCCAACCCAACCTGAGTTGGAGTTGGTGTCCCCCTGAGAAGCTAGACTAGCAGTGTCATCGACCGACATTGCGTCTGGATCCGGTTGATCACCTTCCTGAGCAACTTTGTCCCTTTTGTCGCCCTTGAAGATACTAAGGAAGATGGCCTCAAAACCATAGAACATCTTCCCTTGTTTCTGCTGGAGCGGCAAAATAGACTCGTTGTTCAGAAAGATGACAACCCGTCTGTATGCTCCTACAGGTTCTGAAACAGAGACAACCTTCCAATTTTTGGTCGGTATGTCACTGTTGCAGGCCTGCAGAAGCGCCAGCATATCCTCTGGTTTCGATGGTTCATCGGGGATTCGAGCAGTGGCTCTAGGTCGACGTGGAACCTCATCTAGAGGGACCACATCGAGTCTAGCTCCTTCCCATAGACCTTCCAGAAGAGCAACCGCCTGCTTGTATAGCAGAATCGATCGCTCATCCGAGAAGGCCATGAGCTTTATTCGCCTCCCACGAGCCCATCCAGCGTCTTCGGCTTTAGGGGTAGGCCCCTGATTGTCTTTAAGGACTTTCCAGAACACCCCCATCACCTTTTTTCGTACCATGTCCCACTTGGCGTAGGTCATGGAGTAGTCTGCGTCACCTCTATCAATGACAGCTTGAACAAGGTGACCTTTGGCCACCTCGCTGAAGGTTCTGTGCACCGATCTGTGACGCTTTTCGATGGGCTGTTGGCCCTGCAAATGAACCTCCTCATCTGAACGTTGCCGTTTAGGCACGCCCGCAGACGTTGATGAGGGGGTTTTTTGCAGCTCAGCCAAGTGTTTTCTGGCCCAGGTGAGGGATGAAAGTTCATCCGCTGTGAGGGACTCAGCAGGCTTTTTGCCTAGCTTACCCAAAACTCTTTCGGCGGAGCGCCGTCTCGCGAAGGCCCTTCTGGCTGGTGTTGTGTGCCTTTGGGTCATAATGTTGCCTTGAGAGGCTGGAATCACAGCTCGGAGACCCGACTTCGTGGTCGCAGTCTCCTTACTGGAGGGGGGATGTGGTACTGAGGAGCCCGACTTCGAGGTCGCAGTTCCCTTTTTCACGATAGGCACTGAGGTGACTGCCGCTTGTTTTTTGACAGCACCCAAACAGGGTTTTTTAGCTACCGAGGTGGTAGCAAGGACCTTGGCAGTTTTTGAGGTGCTTGGTTTTGAATCCAGGGGCACCCCACTGCTATTTGTTTTACATCCTTTGGATGGGTGTTTGAGGTTCTGCTTAGCAGATACCGGCAGTGCGCACTTGGAAGGCTCAGGTTTCCCCTTGCCCCCTCCTGCGTGAGTGTCGCAACCAGTAGCTTGCTGATTAGTCCGGCCTGGTGCATGCACCGTACTAGTCCGGAACCCAGTAGCACTCGACTCCCCATGGCCTGAGGTCGCCACTAGGGGAGCAGGGTCTCCGGAGATTATTAGGCCCTCAAGCGGATACTCGGGGCACTTGTTTTTATTAGACATTTTTATTTTTGTGTGGGGGTTTGCATTTTATACTTGCTGCCAAGTGAGAAAACTGTCAAACAGACAGACCACCAAGCCGCCCAATATGGAACAGACGCTTGGTGGATTTTACCGGACACTTGTGGTGGACGTAGATCCGAGAGGATCCAGCGGACGTATTCTGGTGAAGAGCCCAATCTCAATGAAAGGGGAAGCTCTCCACCAGAAACGATCTGAAGCCGCCCCTTCTAGACGCTTCAGACACTGGGATGGGTAGTTCTTAGTTCATGCTCGCCATGAGCCAATCTGGCAAGGTTGCACCTACCAGCACGGCCTATATGGGTCATCACACTTAAGCTCCCGCATCGCGACAAGATGACTACCCGTTCGTAGGGGTTCTGAAGGCTTGCCTTCATCAAAATCATCTAAATATTTATTATTTGCTTTGGAATATCGCTTACTGCACTGTAAAATTCCACCGCGTATTCCCTTTTTAAAGATGTTATACATGTCAATGTCTGTTAACAACTCTAATTCTATTTATGTGTGTTTTAACATGTCATCCCATGATAGTCCTGGAGCAGTATAGTACTGACACGGATCTAGATTATAAATTCCCTTACAGACTTTTCGAAAATTTTCGAATATGTCTGCTAACAAAAGCACATCTGTTTTGAGATGCAATGCAATTAAAGGTATGCCAAATCTTTATTGCATACTCATAATCTTCAATTGAGCATTCCTTGTTATTTAATTTGTTTAAAAAAATCTTCTCTTGATGGAAACTGACCATCATCCAATTTTTCAAAGAAATCAAGATATTCATAAGGGAAAACACCCTTTCTTCGTACAAGGTCAAATTCTGTCTTTCTGTTAAAGTGTGCCCTAACCGTATGGAAATCATTGTCCGTTAGATTATTAGCTAAGGATTCCAAGCTATCAGCCATAAAACGAATAGTATCTAAAAATCGGAGTTCAGGATTGCAATTGTCAGTCATTTTTGTAAATGTAGATAGTGAAATGTACAGTTCTTTGTTCAGTGGTAGGACTTTTATGTTGTCAGATTTCTTACCTAATTCTTTAACAAAGAGGTGCGAGTCATAAGATGAATAATTATGAAAATATATGGGTATGAACTTTGGAATTTGGTACTTTAAGTTGCAAACATTGTGAGCTGCACCTCGATATTTACCACTTATATGACAATGATCTCTTACACGATCTTTACCGAGATATTTGTCACATATGTGACAATTTATTGAATTTTGAAAACTGTATATTTCCGAAAGGGTCAAGCTGTTCATTTTTGTCTTACTGGTGAGGAACTGATTGTAAATATCTTCACAAACGTCAATTTAACAGTCAACAAATTTTACAGATGCGTCCTCACCAGTATATATCTTAAATTTATGTAAACTATTATTACCTACACATTTTATATAATAACTAAAGGCACAAGGAATGTGTCTCTTTATAACTTGAGTTTTGTCACTTACAGTAGTTTGGATATCTTCTAGTATGCATTCGAAATCTGCATATATAAAGAATGGCACATCCATCTGCCGCTGGTGATCTTGGAATTTTAAAACACTATTTTCGGGAGAAGGTAATACAGCAACAATTTTCCCACATTCCGTTTTGTGTTGTTCCATAGTCAATTCATTGTGTGTATATTGTAGGCAGGTATTACAGAATAAAAGTCTGTCATGGCGCTTGGTCGTCTGAGCTTTCAAAAGTCTGTAAAAGGAATAAATTTATATATATGTAGATAGTTATTCATACACATGTATTTACTTGCTTACCTTGATATTTCTTTAATAAAAATGTAATGGTGAATGTCTCCAGCTTCCAGCAGAATTAAATTAACATGCTTTATTTTTTATTTTTGTGTATTGTAGAATGGACCAATGATTTCATCCTTGTCATTATCATACCCAAACACATTCACACTTATTCCATCATTCATATCCTTAAATACTTGAATATTTTTTAATGCCAATGGGAACTTTAAATTTGTGAAGTCAAGCACAATTCCATTTTGCAAGCAAATGACATCAGCGCTAATGTCCTCGATGTTATATGAGCTGCAACGTTGCTTATGCTCTATTATTGTGGTATCCAATGCGGCAACTAAACTCCATTTAAAACAATAATCATCATTGTTTTCAATGTTGATACAGGAACGCTTTTTAGCCAGTTTTAATGGTGTGCTTATCCAATGAGATCCTTTTACTAGTGAACTTTTGTTTATGTTAATTTCAGCGCGAATAATTCTTTTTAAAGTCCACCCAGAATCTCTTTCCTGGAATTCTGACATTTTATTATGAATGACCTGGAATTGTTTTTCAATTAGCTCATCTACATTACTTCCCAGACACAATAGATCCATTTTTGTTCTGTGAGAAATTTGACACAAGTCAATTTCTTCCCCAACAATTTTTATGTACTCTCCAATAAGAGTTACACAGAATTTTAAAATATTATGTTTAACCAAACTTTTTTCAAGTCTTTCCTTGAAAAGAGGTTTATTTTCCAGAACAAAGTCTTCAAACAGAAGATCATCTATTTTGTTGGGACTTCCATATGTTGCAATATTTTTTTTTAAAGCACTGTTTATTTCATAATATTTTGGTTCTACATTCAAAGGAGTATCATTATATTTACCGCTGGGACAATTTGAAGTATCCATGTCATCAAACACAATATTTTCTAGTTGTTGCTGTTGTTGTTGCTGTTGTTGTTGTTGTTGATGATGATGCTGCTGTTGTTGTTGATGATGATGCAGCTGTTCTTGCTGATGGTGTTGCTGCTGCTGTTGTTGTTGTTGGTGTTGAGGATACCTGGAACTGTCCATCGACAATGCATATTGATTATTCGAAACTGAAGGATAATAGTTGGGTATGTTATATTGCTGCCATTGCATTGGTTAAGTATATTGATACGGAATAGGAAGATGATGTGGAATTTGTATGGGTACTGAAAAATGATTATTCAACCCCGTATGATAGTACGAAGTCCTTGGAAGCTCTTGAAAGGACGCCGGATATTGCTGTTGCATATTGTTCCAAGGAATAGGGTTATATAAAGGCATTGGAGTCTGTACATCACATGACGCTGGCATCTGCACATGTTGTAGTTGAGCATGAGTTTTGCAATGGTCCAAATACGACTTTTGGTATTTATATTCCTTTTGACATATTTCACAAACATAGCTTGAAGAATTCATTTTTATTTATTTATTTATTTAAGTAGCAACAATCAATTTTATTTAATTATTTTGTTTTATTTATTTAGTCCTTTTTTCAAAAACACTATAAACTTCTTTATTAATAAATTTTTTGCTTTCAACCGCACTTGCTGAGATATCAGAATATACCGATGAAAATCTTCATTATTTCTTCTACTTATATACTTTGAGAATCGCGTAGTAGTCACCCAGTCTAATTTTTTTCATTGATATTACGAGATATGATGAAATTCATATGTATACATAGCAACAGCAAGAACTAGAATATAACATTGTGTAATATTTTATTTTATATAAATGATGACTAACGAAATTTTGTTATCAAATGATGACTCATTCTCAAAACACATCCAGCTGAATAAACAAAGCCATAAACATGATTCTGCAAAACAAATAATCAGACGGACATCAATCCACATTTACAGACTCTTTATGTAAACACAACTTCTAACCAACCCCCACCAACAAACAAAAATTAGGATAATGACTCATTCTCCAACACATCCACCTGAATAAACAAAAAACACCAACAAGATTAAGCATGCATTTCAGACCATCTGTCATTCTAAGCAACACAGCTACAAATCCAAACGATCATGCGATTATTTGATGGAAAAAACAAATACCCCCACTTGACATAAAAAATTTTATAAACAAAAAGCAAACGCTTATTCTATGTACGTATGTATATGCATACATATTAATTGCTACTTAACACCCCCCCTCTAACACTTCCATAACCACATTCTTAACACCCCCCTCTAACACTTCCATAACCACATTCTGAAAATATACAAACCCTCCACCAGTCAATTGGTGGACGGACATGCCTAAATAAACACAACTACATTTTATATGTAAACACAAGCACCACAAAAAATTATCAAGAACAAAAAAATAATAATAGCCACACAATAGACCCCGTAGGAACCCAAGTCGACTTTTTTATCTATAAGTTTGGTGACATTGTCAACAAATTGTCTACACTCTTTATTCTACCTATAATGGACAGAGAAGTTTTTGCCAGCCTCTCTAGTGCGATCTCCAATGTCTCAATATAATCCCCATTAGAACCATCTAGTCTATACTCAATCAATTGTTCATAGGTCACTATCTCAACACAACCACAACCCACGAAGCAACGGAAAACATCCAGGGTCTATGGTAGGAATCGAACCACACGACCTCTCTACTAACAGGCTAACATCGCTACCACTCACCCACAGCGACACCCATATCCGAAATTCATATAACACAAAACATTATCTATAATATAATTTCACACTAACACTCATCATTAACTCAATAATAATTCATCACAATTTTTTTAACCACATTTTACCCACAGGGCACTTTCATCTTTTTTTCCCACGCATATCAACTTACACATTTGTGCATTTAACAATTAAAATTTAAAATTTTAATTACCCAAATTTTAAAATTTTAATTGGGCTGCACGAATTGTTCCCTACTACTTTAATGCTATTAACCATCTAATGCATATCAACCATCATCGTATAAAAAACCTTCTAGTGTGTTCGAACTTGATGACTTGATAATATAAATCGAAATTAATCTATAAAATATAGTTTAGTATTGCGTTTTTATCGTTCACTATAATTTTCTTTAATATGAATATGCATAGATACATTATTATTTAAAAATTCCCTTATAAATATTCTAAATATACATGTATATATAGTACATATGTCTAATGTTGAATTAAAGGAATACTTAATAGGATAACTGTAAGCAAATGGAATCCTCCATAAGGAAGATACTCAGACATCGCCCAACCGTAATGGTTATTTGCGTCTAAATATATTAGAAATTCTGAAGGCTTGCCTTCATCAAAAGCATCTAAATATTTATTATTTGCTTTGGAATATCGCTTACTGCACTGTACCATTCCACCGCGTATTCCCTTTTTAAAGAAGTTATACATGTCAATGTCTGTTAACAACTCTAATTCTATTTGTGTGTGTTTTAACATGGCATCCCATGATAGTCCTGGAGCAGTATAGTACTGACACGGATCTAGATTATAAATTCACTTACAGACTTTTCGAAAATTTTCGAATATGTTTGCTAACAAAAGCACATCTGTTTTGAGATAGAATTCCATATAATCTCGCAGGGTTTTGCAATTAAAGGTATGCCAAATCTTTATTGCATACTCATAATCTTCAATTGAGCATTCCTTGTTATTTAATTTGTTTAAAAAGATCTTCTCTTGATGGAAGCTGACCATCATCCAATTTTTCAAAGGAATCAAGATATTCATAAGGGAAAACACCCTTTCTTCGTACAAGGTCAAATTCTGTCTTTCTGTTAAAGTGTGCCCTAACCGTATGGAAATCATTGTCCGTTAGATTATTAGCTAAGGATTCCAAGCTATCAGCCATAAAACGAATAGTATCTAAAAATCGGAGTTCAGGATTGCAATTGTCAGTCATTTTTGTAAATGTAGATAGTGAAATGTACAGTTCTTTGTTCAGTGGTAGGACTTTTATGTTGTCAGATTTCTTACCTAATTCTTTAACAAAGAGGTGCGAGTCATAAGATGAATAATTATGAAAATATATGGGTATGAACTTTGGAATTTGGTACTTTAAGTTGCAAACATTGTGAGCTGCACCTCGATATTTACCACTTATATGACAATGATCTCTTACACGATCTTTACCGAGATATTTGTCACATATGTGACAATTTATTGAATTTTGAAAACTGTATATTTCCGAAAGGGTCAAGCTGTTCATTTTTGTCTTACTGGTGAGGAACTGATTGTAAATATCTTCACAAACGTCAATTTAACAGTCAACAAATTTTACAGATGCGTCCTCACCAGTATATATCTTAAATTTATGTAAACTATTATTACCTACACATTTTATATAATAACTAAAGGCACAAGGAATGTGTCTCTTTATAACTTGAGTTTTGTCACTTACAGTAGTTTGGATATCTTCTAGTATGCATTCGAAATCTGCATATATAAAGAATGGCACATCCATCTGCCGCTGGTGATCTTGGAATTTTAAAACACTATTTTCGGGAGAAGGTAATACAGCAACAATTTTCCCACATTCCGTTTTGTGTTGTTCCATAGTCAATTCATTGTGTGTATATTGTAGGCAGGTATTACAGAATAAAAGTCTGTCATGGCGCTTGGTCGTCTGAGCTTTCAAAAGTCTGTAAAAGGAATAAATTTATATATATGTAGATAGTTATTCATACACATGTATTTACTTGCTTACCTTGATATTTCTTTAATAAAAATGTAATGGTGAATGTCTCCAGCTTCCAGCAGAATTAAATTAACATGCTTTATTTTTTATTTTTGTGTATTGTAGAATGGACCAATGATTTCATCCTTGTCATTATCATACCCAAACACATTCACACTTATTCCATCATTCATATCCTTAAATACTTGAATATTTTTTAATGCCAATGGGAACTTTAAATTTGTGAAGTCAAGCACAATTCCATTTTGCAAGCAAATGACATCAGCGCTAATGTCCTCGATGTTATATGAGCTGCAACGTTGCTTATGCTCTATTATTGTGGTATCCAATGCGGCAACTAAACTCCATTTAAAACAATAATCATCATTGTTTTCAATGTTGATACAGGAACGCTTTTTAGCCAGTTTTAATGGTGTGCTTATCCAATGAGATCCTTTTACTAGTGAACTTTTGTTTATGTTAATTTCAGCGCGAATAATTCTTTTTAAAGTCCACCCAGAATCTCTTTCCTGGAATTCTGACATTTTATTATGAATGACCTGGAATTGTTTTTCAATTAGCTCATCTACATTACTTCCCAGACACAATAGATCCATTTTTGTTCTGTGAGAAATTTGACACAAGTCAATTTCTTCCCCAACAATTTTTATGTACTCTCCAATAAGAGTTACACAGAATTTTAAAACATTATGTTTAACCAAAATTTTTTCAAGTCTTTCCTTGAAAAGAGGTTTATTTTCCAGAACAAAGTCTTCAAACAGAAGATCATCTTTTTTGTTGGGACTTCCATATGTTGCAATATTTTTTTTTAATGCACTGTTTATTTCATAATATTTTGGTTCTACATTCAAAGGAGTATCATTGTATTTACCGCTGGGAGAATTTGAAGTATTCATGTCATCAAACACAATATTTTCTAGTTGTTGCTGTTGTTGTTGATGATGATGATGCTGTTGTTGTTGATGATGATGCAGCTGTTCTTGCTGATGGTATTGCTGCTGCTGTTGTTGTTGTTGTTGTTGGTGTTGAGGATACCTGGAACTGTCCATCGACAATGCATATTGATTATTCGAAACTGAAGGATAATAGTTGGGTATGTTATATTGCTGTCATTGCATTGGCTAAGTATATTGATAGGGAATAGGAAGATGATGTGGAATTTGTATGGGTACTGAAAACTGATTATTCAACCCCGTATGATAGTACGAAGTCCTTGGAAGCTCTTGAAAGGACGCCGGATATTGCTGTTGCATATTGTTCCAAGGAATAGGGTTATATAAAGGCATTGGAGTCTGTACATCACATGACGCTGGCATCTGCACATGTTGTAGTTGAGCATGAGTTTTGCAATGGTCCAAATACGACTTTTGGTATTTATATTCCTTTTGACATATTTCACAAACATAGCTTGAAGAATTCATTTTTATTTATTTATTTATTTAAGTAGCAACAATCAATTTTATTTAATTATTTTGTTTTATTTATTTAGTCCTTTTTTCAAAAACACTATAAACTTCTTTATTAATAAATTTTTTGCTTTCAACCGCACTTGCTGAGATATCAGAATATACCGATGAAAATCTTCATTATTTCTTCTACTTATATACTTTGAGAATCGCGTAGTAGTCATCCAGTCTAATTTTTTTCATTGATATTACGAGATATGATGAAATTCATATGTATACATAGCAACAGCAAGAACTAGAATATAACATTGTGTAATATTTTATTTTATATAAATGATGACTAACGAAATTTTGTTATCAAATGATGACTCATTCTCAAAACACATCCAGCTGAATAAACAAAGCCATAAACATGATTCTGCAAAACAAATAATCAGACGGACATCAATCCACATTTACAGACTCTTTATGTAAACACAACTTCTAACCAACCCCCACCAACAAACAAAAATTAGGATAATGACTCATTCTCCAACACATCCACCTGAATAAACAAAAAACACCAACAAGATTAAGCATGCATTTCAGACCATCTGTCATTCTAAGCAACACAGCTACAAATCCAAACGATCATGCGATTATTTGATGGAAAAAACAAATACCCCCACTTGACATAAAAAATTTTATAAACAAAAAGCAAACGCTTATTCTATGTACGTATGTATATGCATACATATTAATTGCTACTTAACACCCCCCCTCTAACACTTCCATAACCACATTCTTAACACCCCCCTCTAACACTTCCATAACCACATTCTGAAAATATACAAACCCTCCACCAGTCAATTGGTGGACGGACATGCCTAAATAAACACAACTACATTTTATATGTAAACACAAGCACCACAAAAAATTATCAAGAACAAAAAAATAATAATAGCCACACAATAGACCCCGTAGGAACCCAAGTCGACTTTTTTATCTATAAGTTTGGTGACATTGTCAACAAATTGTCTACACTCTTTATTCTACCTATAATGGACAGAGAAGTTTTTGCCAGCCTCTCTAGTGCGATCTCCAATGTCTCAATATAATCCCCATTAGAACCATCTAGTCTATACTCAATCAATTGTTCATAGGTCACTATCTCAACACAACCACAACCCACGAAGCAACGGAAAACATCCAGGGTCTATGGTAGGAATCGAACCACACGACCTCTCTACTAACAGGCTAACATCGCTACCACTCACCCACAGCGACACCCATATCCGAAATTCATATAACACAAAACATTATCTATAATATAATTTCACACTAACACTCATCATTAACTCAATAATAATTCATCACAATTTTTTTAACCACATTTTACCCACAGGGCACTTTCATCTTTTTTTCCCACGCATATCAACTTACACATTTGTGCATTTAACAATTAAAATTTAAAATTTTAATTACCCAAATTTTAAAATTTTAATTGGGCTGCACGAATTGTTCCCTACTACTTTAATGCTATTAACCATCTAATGCATATCAACCATCATCGTATAAAAAACCTTCTAGTGTGTTCGAACTTGATGACTTGATAATATAAATCGAAATTAATCTATAAAATATAGTTTAGTATTGCGTTTTTATCGTTCACTATAATTTTCTTTAATATGAATATGCATAGATACATTATTATTTAAAAATTCCCTTATAAATATTCTAAATATACATGTATATATAGTACATATGTCTAATGTTGAATTAAAGGAATACTTAATAGGATAACTGTAAGCAAATGGAATCCTCCATAAGGAAGATACTCAGACATCGCCCAACCGTAATGGTTATTTGCGTCTAAATATATTAGAAATTCTGAAGGCTTGCCTTCATCAAAAGCATCTAAATATTTATTATTTGCTTTGGAATATCGCTTACTGCACTGTACCATTCCACCGCGTATTCCCTTTTTAAAGAAGTTATACATGTCAATGTCTGTTAACAACTCTAATTCTATTTGTGTGTGTTTTAACATGGCATCCCATGATAGTCCTGGAGCAGTATAGTACTGACACGGATCTAGATTATAAATTCACTTACAGACTTTTCGAAAATTTTCGAATATGTTTGCTAACAAAAGCACATCTGTTTTGAGATAGAATTCCATATAATCTCGCAGGGTTTTGCAATTAAAGGTATGCCAAATCTTTATTGCATACTCATAATCTTCAATTCAGCATTCCTTGTTATTTAATTTGTTTAAAAAGATCTTCTCTTGATGGAAGCTGACCATCATCCAATTTTTCAAAGGAATCAAGATATTCATAAGGGAAAACACCCTTTCTTCGTACAAGGTCAAATTCTGTCTTTCTGTTAAAGTGTGCCCTAACCGTATGGAAATCATTGTCCGTTAGATTATTAGCTAAGGATTCCAGGCTATCAGCCATAAAACGAATAGTATCTAAAAATCGGAGTTCAGGATTGCAATTGTCAGTCATTTTTGTAAATGTAGATAGTGAAATGTACAGTTCTTTGTTCAGTGGTAGGACTTTTATGTTGTCAGATTTTTTACCTAATTCTTTAACAAAGAGGTGCGAGTCATAAGATGAATAATTATGAAAATATATGGGTATGAACTTTGGAATTTGGTACTTTAAGTTGCAAACATTGTGAGCTGCACCTCGATATTTACCACTTATATGACAATGATCTCTTACACGATCTTTACCGAGATATTTGTCACATATGTGACAATTTATTGAATTTTGAAAACTGTATATTTCCGAAAGGGTCAAGCTGTTCATTTTTGTCTTACTGGTGAGGAACTGATTGTAAATATCTTCACAAACGTCAATTTAACAGTCAACAAATTTTACAGATGCGTCCTCACCAGTATATATCTTAAATTTATGTAAACTATTATTACCTACACATTTTATATAATAACTAAAGGCACAAGGAATGTGTCTCTTTATAACTTAAGTTTTGTCACTTACAGTAGTTTGGATATCTTCTAGTATGCATTCGAAATCTGCATATATAACGAATGGCACATCCATCTGCCGCTGGTGATCTTGGAATTTTAAAACACTATTTTCGGGAGAAGGTAATACAGCAACAATTTTCCCACATTCCGTTTTGTGTTGTTCCATAGTCAATTCATTGTGTGTATATTGTAGGCAGGTATTACAGAATAAAAGTCTGTCATGGCGCTTGGTCGTCTGAGCTTTCAAAAGTCTGTAAAAGGAATAAATTTATATATATGTAGATAGTTATTCATACACATGTATTTACTTGCTTACCTTGATATTTCTTTAATAAAAATGTAATGGTGAATGTCTCCAGCTTCCAGCAGAATTAAATTAACATGCTTTATTTTTTATTTTTGTGTATTGTAGAATGGACCAATGATTTCATCCTTGTCATTATCATACCCAAACACATTCACACTTATTCCATCATTCCTATCCTCAAATACTTGAATATTTTTTAATGCCAATGGGAACTTTAAATTTGTGAAGTCAAGCACAATTCCATTTTGCAAGCAAATGACATCAGCGCTAATGTCCTCGATGTTATATGAGCTGCAACGATGCTTATGCTCTGTTATTGTGGTATCCAATGCGGCAACTAAACTCCATTTAAAACAATAATCATCATTGTTTTCAATGTTGATACAGGCACGCTTTTTAGCCAGTTTTAATGGTGTGCTTATCCAATGAGATCCTTTTACTAGTGAACTTTTGTTTATGTTAATTTCATCGCGAATAATTCTTTTTAAAGTCCACTCAGAATCTCTTTCCTGGAATTCTGACATTTTATTATGAATGTCCTGGAATTGTTTTTCAATTAGCTCATCTACATTACTTCCCAGACACAATAGATCCATTTTTGTTCTGTGAGAAATTTGACACAAGTCAATTTCTTCCCCAACAATTTTTATGTACTCTCCAATAAGAGTTACACAGAATTTTAAAATATTATGTTTAACCAAACTTTTTTCAAGTCTTTCCTTGAAAATAGGTTTATTTTCCAGAACAAAGTCTTCAAACAGAAGATCATCATTTTTGTTGGGACTTCAATATGTTGCAATATTTTTTTTAATGCACTGTTTATTTCATAATATTTTGGTTCTACATTCAAAGGAGTATCATTATATTTACCGCTGGGAGAATTTGAAGTATCCATGTCATCAAACACAATATTTTCTAGTTGTTGCTGTTGTTGTTGATGATGATGCTGCTGTTATTGTTGATGATGATGCAGCTGTTCTTGCTGATGGTGTTGCTGCTGCTGTTGTTATTGTTGTTGTTGGTGTTGAGGATACCTGGAACTGTCCATCGACAATGCATATTGATTATTCGAAACTGAAGGATAATAGTTGGGTATGTTATATTGCTGCCATTGCATTGGTTAAGTATATTGATAGGGAATAGCAAGATGATGTGGAATTTGTATGGGTACTGAAAACTGATTATTCAACCCCGTATGATAGTACGAAGTCCTTGGAAGCTCTTGAAAGGACGCCGGATATTGCTGTTGCATATTGTTCCAAGGAATAGGGTTATATAAAGGCATTGGAGTCTGTACATCACATGACGCTGGCATCTGCACATGTTGCAGTTGAGCATGAGTTTTGCAATGGTCCAAATACGACTTTTGGTATTTGTATTCCTTTTGACATATTTCACAAACATAGCTTGAAGAATTCATTTTTATTTATTTATTTATTTAATTAGCAACAATCAAATTTATTTAATTATTTTATTTTATTTATTTAGTCCTTTTTTCAAAAACACTATAAACTTCTTTATTAATCAATTTTTTGCTTTCAACCGCACTTGTTGAGATATCAGAATATACCGATGAAAATCTTCATTATTTCTTCTACTTATATACATTCTTTGAGAATCGCGTAGTAGTCATCCAGTCTAATTTTTTTCATTGATATTACGAGATATGATGAAATTCATATGTATACATAGCAACAGCAAGAACTAGAATATAACATTGTGTAATATTTTATTTTATATAAATGATGACTAACGAAATTTTGTTATCAAATGATGACTCATTCTCAAAACATATCCAGCTGAATAAACAAAGCCATAAACATGATTCTGCAAAACAAATAATCAGACGGACATCAATCCACATGTACAGACTCTTTATGTAAACACAACCTCTAACCAACCCCCACCAACAAACAAAAATTAGGATGATGACTCATTCTCCAACACATCCACCTGAATAAACAAAAAACACCAACAAGATTAAGCATGCATTTCAGACCATCTGTCATTCTAAGCAACACAGCTACAAATCCAAACGATCATGCGATTATTTGCTGCAAAAAACAAATACCCCCACTCACCCCCCCCCCCCCCCCCTCTAACACTTCCATAACGACATTCTTATCACCCCCCTCTAACACTTCCATAACCACATTCTGAAAATATACAAACCCTCCACCAGTCAATTGGTGGACGGACATGCCTAAATAAACACAACTACATTTTAAATGTAAACACAAGCACCACAAAAAATTATCAAGAACAAAAAAATAGTAATAGCCACACAATAGACCCCGTAGGAACCCAAGTCGACTTTTTTATCTATAAGTTTGGTGACGTTGTCAACAAATTGTCTACACTCTTTATTCTACCTATAATGGACAGAGAAGTTTTTGACAGCCTCTCTAGTGCGATCTCCAATGTCTCAATATAATCCCCATTAGAACCATCTAGTCTATACTCAATCAATTGTTCATAGGTCACTATCTCAACACAACCCCAACCCACGAAGCAACGGAAAACATCCAGGGTCTATGGTAGGAATCGAACCACACGACCTCTCTACGGACAGGCTAACATCACTACCACTCACCCACAGCGACACCCATATCCGAAATTCATATAACACAAAACATTATCTATAATATAATTTCACACTAACACTCATCATTAACTCAATAATAATTCATCACAATTTTTTTAACCACATTTTACCCACAGGGCACTTTCATCTTTTTTTCCCACGCATATCAACTTACACATTTGTTTATTTAACAATTAATATTTAAAGTTTTAATTACCCAAATTTTAACATTTTAATTGGGCCGCACGAATTGTTCCCTACTACTTTAATGCTATCAACCATCATCGTATAAAAAACCTTCTAGTGTGTTCGAACTTGATGACTTGATAATATAAATCGAAATTAATCTATAAAATATAGTTTAGTATTGCGTTTTTATCGTTCACTATAATTTTCTTTAATATGAATATGCATAGATACATTATTATTTAAAAATTCCCTTATAAATATTCTAAATATACATGTATATATAGTACATATGTCTAATGTTGAATTAAAGGAATACTTAATAGGATAACTGTAAGCAAATGGAATCCTCCATAAGGAAGATACTCAGACATCGCCCAGCCGTAATGGTTATTTGCGTCTAAATATATTATAAATTCTGAAGGCTTGCCTTCATCAAAAGCATCTAAATATTTATTATTTGCTTTGGAATATCGCTTACTGCACTGTACCATTCCACCGCGTATTCCCTTTTTAAAGATGTTATACATGTCAATGTCTGTTAACAACTCTAATTCTATTTGTGTGTGTTTTAACATGGCATCCCATGATAGTCCTGGAGCAGTATAGTACTGACACGGATCTAGATTATAAATTCCCTTACAGACTTTTCGAAAATTTTCGAATATGTCTGCTAACAAAAGCACATCTGTTTTGAGATAGAATTCCATATAATCTCGCAGGGTTTTGCAATTAAAGGTATGCCAAATCTTTATTGCATACTCATAATCTTCAATTGAGCATTCCTTGTTATTTAATTTGTTTAAAAAGATCTTCTCTTGATGGAAGCTGACCATCATCCAATTTTTCAAAGGAATCAAGATATTCATAAGGGAAAACACCCTTTCTTCGTACAAGGTCAAATTCTGTCTTTCTGTTAAAGTGTGCCCTAACCGTATGGAAATCATTGTCCGTTAGATTATTAGCTAAGGATTCCAAGCTATCAGCCATAAAACGAATAGTATCTAAAAATCGGAGTTCAGGATGGCAATTGTCAGTCATTTTTGTAAATGTAGATAGTGAAATGTACAGTTCTTTGTTCAATGGTAGGACTTTTATGTTGTCAGATTTTTTACCTAATTCTTTAACAAAGAGGTGCGAGTCATAAGATGAATAATTATGAAAATATATGGGTATGAACTTTGGAATTTGGTACTTTAAGTTGCAAACATTGTGAGCTGCACCTCGATATTTACCACTTATATGACAATGATCTCTTACACGATCTTTACCGAGATATTTGTCACATATGTGACAATTTATTGAATTTTGAAAACTGTATATTTCCGAAAGGGTCAAGCTGTTCATTTTTGTCTTACTGGTGAGGAACTGATTGTAAATATCTTCACAAACGTCAATTTAACAGTCAACAAATTTTACAGATGCGTCCTCACCAGTATATATCTTAAATTTATGTAAACTATTATTACCTACACATTTTATATAATAACTAAAGGCACAAGGAATGTGTCTCTTTATAACTTGAGTTTTGTCACTTACAGTAGTTTTGTGTTGTTCCATAGTCAATTCATTGTGAATGTCTCCAGCTTCCAGCAGAATTAAATTAACATGCTTTATTTTTTATTTTTGTGTATTGTAGAATGGACCAATGATTTCATCCTTGTCATTATCATACCCAAACACATTCACACTTATTCCATCATTCATATCCTTAAATACTTGAATATTTTTTAATGCCAATGGGAACTTTAAATTTGTGAAGTCAAGCACAATTCCATTTTGCAAGCAAATGACATCAGCGCTAATGTCCTCGATGTTATATGAGCTGCAACGTTGCTTATGCTCTATTATTGTGGTATCCAATGCGGCAACTAAACTCCTTTTAAAACAATAATCATCATTGTTTTCAATGTTGATACAGGCACGCTTTTTAGCCAGTTTTAATGGTGTGCTTATCCAATGAGATCCTTTTACTAGTGAACTTTTGTTTATGTTAATTTCAGCGCGAATAATTCTTATTAAAGTCCACCCAGAATCTCTTTCCTGGAATTCTGACATTTTATTATGAATGACCTGGAATTGTTTTTCAATTAGCTCATCTACATTACTTCCCAGACACAATAGATCCATTTTTGTTCTGTGAGAAATTTGACACAAGTCAATTTCTTCCCCAACAATTTTTATGTACTCTCCAATAAGAGTTACACAGAATTTTAAAATATTATGTTTAACCAAACTTTTTTCAAGTCTTTCCTTGAAAAGAGGTTTATTTTCCAGAACAAAGTCTTCAAACAGAAGATCATCTATTTTGTTGGGACTTCCATATGTTGCAATATTTTTTTTTAAAGCACTGTTTATTTCATAATATTTTGGTTCTACATTCAAAGGAGTATCATTATATTTACCGCTGGGACAATTTGAAGTATCCATGTCATCAAACACAATATTTTCTAGTTGTTGCTGTTGTTGTTGCTGTTGTTGTTGTTGTTGATGATGATGCTGCTGTTGTTGTTGATGATGATGCAGCTGTTCTTGCTGATGGTGTTGCTGCTGCTGTTGTTGTTGTTGTTGTTGGTGTTGAGGATACCTGGAACTGTCCATCGACAATGCATATTGATTATTCGAAACTGAAGGATAATAGTTGGGTATGTTATATTGCTGCCATTGCATTGGTTAAGTATATTGATACGGAATAGGAAGATGATGTGGAATTTGTATGGGTACTGAAAAATGATTATTCAACCCCGTATGATAGTACGAAGTCCTTGGAAGCTCTTGAAAGGACGCCGGATATTGCTGTTGCATATTGTTCCAAGGAATAGGGTTATATAAAGGCATTGGAGTCTGTACATCACATGACGCTGGCATCTGCACATGTTGTAGTTGAGCATGAGTTTTGCAATGGTCCAAATACGACTTTTGGTATTTATATTCCTTTTGACATATTTCACAAACATAGCTTGAAGAATTCATTTTTATTTATTTATTTATTTAAGTAGCAACAATCAATTTTATTTAATTATTTTGTTTTATTTATTTAGTCCTTTTTTCAAAAACACTATAAACTTCTTTATTAATAAATTTTTTGCTTTCAACCGCACTTGCTGAGATATCAGAATATACCGATGAAAATCTTCATTATTTCTTCTACTTATATACATCCTTTGAGAATCGCGTAGTAGTCATCCAGTCTAATTTTTTTCATTGATATTACGAGATATGATGAAATTCATATGTATACATAGCAACAGCAAGAACTAGAATATAACATTGTGTAATATTTTATTTTATATAAATGATGACTAACGAAATTTTGTTATCAAATGATGACTCATTCTCAAAACACATCCAGCTGAATAAACAAAGCCATAAACATGATTCTGCAAAACAAATAATCAGACGGACATCAATCCACATTTACAGACTCTTTATGTAAACACAACTTCTAACCAACCCCCACCAACAAACAAAAATTAGGATAATGACTCATTCTCCAACACATCCACCTGAATAAACAAAAAACACCAACAAGATTAAGCATGCATTTCAGACCATCTGTCATTCTAAGCAACACAGCTACAAATCCAAACGATCATGCGATTATTTGATGGAAAAAACAAATACCCCCACTTGACATAAAAAATTTTATAAACAAAAAGCAAACGCTTATTCTATGTACGTATGTATATGCATACATATTAATTGCTACTTAACACCCCCCCTCTAACACTTCCATAACCACATTCTTAACACCCCCCTCTAACACTTCCATAACCACATTCTGAAAATATACAAACCCTCCACCAGTCAATTGGTGGACGGACATGCCTAAATAAACACAACTACATTTTATATGTAAACACAAGCACCACAAAAAATTATCAAGAACAAAAAAATAATAATAGCCACACAATAGACCCCGTAGGAACCCAAGTCGACTTTTTTATCTATAAGTTTGGTGACATTGTCAACAAATTGTCTACACTCTTTATTCTACCTATAATGGACAGAGAAGTTTTTGCCAGCCTCTCTAGTGCGATCTCCAATGTCTCAATATAATCCCAATTAGAACCATCTAGTCTATACTCAATCAATTGTTCATAGGTCACTATCTCAACACAACCACAACCCACGAAGCAACGGAAAATATCCAGGGTCTATGGTAGGAATCGAACCACACGACCTCTCTACTGACAGGCTAACATCGCTACCACTCACCCACAGCGACACCCATATCCGAAATTCATATAACACAAAACATTATCTATAATATAATTTCACACTAACACTCATCATTAACTCAATAATAATTCATCACAATTTTTTTAACCACATTTTACCCACAGGGCACTTTCATCTTTTTTTTCCCACGCATATCAACTTACACATTTGTGCATTTAACAATTAAAATTTAAAATTTTAATTACCCAAATTTTAAAATTTTAATTGGGCTGCACGAATTGTTCCCTACTACTTTAATGCTATTAACCATCTAATGCATATCAACCATCATCGTATAAAAAACCTTCTAGTGTGTTCGAACTTGATGACTTGATAATATAAATCGAAATTAATCTATAAAATATAGTTTAGTATTGCGTTTTTATCGTTCACTATAATTTTCTTTAATATGAATATGCATAGATACATTATTATTTAAAAATTCCCTTATAAATATTCTAAATATACATGTATATATAGTACATATGTCTAATGTTGAATTAAAGGAATACTTAATAGGATAACTGTAAGCAAATGGAATCCTCCATAAGGAAGATACTCAGACATCGCCCAACCGTAATGGTTATTTGCGTCTAAATATATTAGAAATTCTGAAGGCTTGCCTTCATCAAAAGCATCTAAATATTTATTATTTGCTTTGGAATATCGCTTACTGCACTGTACCATTCCACCGCGTATTCCCTTTTTAAAGAAGTTATACATGTCAATGTCTGTTAACAACTCTAATTCTATTTGTGTGTGTTTTAACATGGCATCCCATGATAGTCCTGGAGCAGTATAGTACTGACACGGATCTAGATTATAAATTCACTTACAGACTTTTCGAAAATTTTCGAATATGTTTGCTAACAAAAGCACATCTGTTTTGAGATAGAATTCCATATAATCTCGCAGGGTTTTGCAATTAAAGGTATGCCAAATCTTTATTGCATACTCATAATCTTCAATTGAGCATTCCTTGTTATTTAATTTGTTTAAAAAGATCTTCTCTTGATGGAAGCTGACCATCATCCAATTTTTCAAAGGAATCAAGATATTCATAAGGGAAAACACCCTTTCTTCGTACAAGGTCAAATTCTGTCTTTCTGTTAAAGTGTGCCCTAACCGTATGGAAATCATTGTCCGTTAGATTATTAGCTAAGGATTCCAAGCTATCAGCCATAAAACGAATAGTATCTAAAAATCGGAGTTCAGGATTGCAATTGTCAGTCATTTTTGTAAATGTAGATAGTGAAATGTACAGTTCTTTGTTCAGTGGTAGGACTTTTATGTTGTCAGATTTTTTACCTAATTCTTTAACAAAGAGGTGCGAGTCATAAGATGAATAATTATGAAAATATATGGGTATGAACTTTGGAATTTGGTACTTTAAGTTGCAAACATTGTGAGCTGCACCTCGATATTTACCACTTATATGACAATGATCTCTTACACGATCTTTACCGAGATATTTGTCACATATGTGACAATTTATTGAATTTTGAAAACTGTATATTTCCGAAAGGGTCAAGCTGTTCATTTTTGTCTTACTGGTGAGGAACTGATTGTAAATATCTTCACAAACGTCAATTTAACAGTCAACAAATTTTACAGATGCGTCCTCACCAGTATATATCTTAAATTTATGTAAACTATTATTACCTACACATTTTATATAATAACTAAAGGCACAAGGAATGTGTCTCTTTATAACTTAAGTTTTGTCACTTACAGTAGTTTGGATATCTTCTAGTATGCATTCGAAATCTGCATATATAACGAATGGCACATCCATCTGCCGCTGGTGATCTTGGAATTTTAAAACACTATTTTCGGGAGAAGGTAATACAGCAACAATTTTCCCACATTCCGTTTTGTGTTGTTCCATAGTCAATTCATTGTGTGTATATTGTAGGCAGGTATTACAGAATAAAAGTCTGTCATGGCGCTTGGTCGTCTGAGCTTTCAAAAGTCTGTAAAAGGAATAAATTTATATATATGTAGATAGTTATTCATACACATGTATTTACTTGCTTACCTTGATATTTCTTTAATAAAAATGTAATGGTGAATGTCTCCAGCTTCCAGCAGAATTAAATTAACATGCTTTATTTTTTATTTTTGTGTATTGTAGAATGGACCAATGATTTCATCCTTGTCATTATCATACCCAAACACATTCACACTTATTCCATCATTCATATCCTTAAATACTTGAATATTTTTTAATGCCAATGGGAACTTTAAATTTGTGAAGTCAAGCACAATTCCATTTTGCAAGCAAATGACATCAGCGCTAATGTCCTCGATGTTATATGAGCTGCAACGTTGCTTATGCTCTATTATTGTGGTATCCAATGCGGCAACTAAACTCCATTTAAAACAATAATCATCATTGTTTTCAATGTTGATACAGGAACGCTTTTTAGCCAGTTTTAATGGTGTGCTTATCCAATGAGATCCTTTTACTAGTGAACTTTTGTTTATGTTAATTTCAGCGCGAATAATTCTTTTTAAAGTCCACCCAGAATCTCTTTCCTGGAATTCTGACATTTTATTATGAATGACCTGGAATTGTTTTTCAATTAGCTCATCTACATTACTTCCCAGACACAATAGATCCATTTTTGTTCTGTGAGAAATTTGACACAAGTCAATTTCTTCCCCAACAATTTTTATGTACTCTCCAATAAGAGTTACACAGAATTTTAAAACATTATGTTTAACCAAAATTTTTTCAAGTCTTTCCTTGAAAAGAGGTTTATTTTCCAGAACAAAGTCTTCAAACAGAAGATCATCTTTTTTGTTGGGACTTCCATATGTTGCAATATTTTTTTTTAATGCACTGTTTATTTCATAATATTTTGGTTCTACATTCAAAGGAGTATCATTGTATTTACCGCTGGGAGAATTTGAAGTATTCATGTCATCAAACACAATATTTTCTAGTTGTTGCTGTTGTTGTTGATGATGATGATGCTGTTGTTGTTGATGATGATGCAGCTGTTCTTCCTGATGGTATTGCTGCTGCTGTTGTTGTTGTTGTTGTTGGTGTTGAGGATACCTGGAACTGTCCATCGACAATGCATATTGATTATTCGAAACTGAAGGATAATAGTTGGGTATGTTATATTGCTGTCATTGCATTGGCTAAGTATATTGATAGGGAATAGGAAGATGATGTGGAATTTGTATGGGTACTGAAAACTGATTATTCAACCCCGTATGATAGTACGAAGTCCTTGGAAGCTCTTGAAAGGACGCCGGATATTGCTGTTGCATATTGTTCCAAGGAATAGGGTTATATAAAGGCATTGGAGTCTGTACATCACATGACGCTGGCATCTGCACATGTTGTAGTTGAGCATGAGTTTTGCAATGGTCCAAATACGACTTTTGGTATTTATATTCCTTTTGACATATTTCACAAACATAGCTTGAAGAATTCATTTTTATTTATTTATTTAGTCCTTTTTTCAAAAACACAATAAACTTCTTTATTAATCAATTTTTTGCTTTCAACCGCACTTGTTGAGATATCAGAATATACCGATGAAAATCTTCATTATTTCTTCTACTTATATACATGCTTGGAGAATCGCGTAGTAGTCATCCAGTCTAATTTTTTTCATTGATATTACGAGATATGATGAAATTCATATGTATACATAGAAACAGCAAGAACTAGAATATAACATTGTGTAATATTTTATTTTATATAAATGATGACTAACGAAATTTTGTTATCAAATGATGACTCATTCTCAAAACATATCCAGCTGAATAAACAAAGCCATAAACATGATTCTGTAAAACAAATAATCAGACGGACATCAATCCACATGTACAGACTCTTTATGTAAACACAACTTCTAACCAACCCCCACCAACAAACAAAAATTAGGATGATGACTCATTCTCCAACACATCCACCTGAATCAACAAAAAACACCAACAAGATTAAGCATGCATTTCAGACCATCTGTCATTCTAAGCAACACAGCTACAAATCCAAACGATCATGCGATTATTTGATGCAAAAAACAAATACTCCCACTTGACATAAAAAATATTGTAAACAAAAAGCAAACGCTTATTGTATGTACGTATGTATATGCATACATATTAATTGGAACTTAACATACCCCCCTCTAACACTTCCATAACCACATTCTTAACACCCCCATCTAACACTTCCATAACCACATTCTGAAAATATACAAACCCTCCACCAGTCAATTGGTGGACGGACATACCTATATAAACACAACTACATTTTAAATGTAAACACAAGCACCACAAAAAATATCAAGAACAAAAAAATAATAATAGCCACACAATAGACCCCGTAGGAACCCAAGTCGACTTTTTTATCTATAAGTTTTGTGACATTGTCAACAAATTGTCTACACTCTTTATTCTACCTATAATAGACAGAGAAGTTTTTGACAGCCTCTCTACTGCGATCTCCAATGTCTCAATATAATCCCCATTAGAACCATCTAGTCTATACTCAATCAATTGTTCATAGGTCACTATCTCAACACAACCACAACCCACGAAGCAACGCAAAACATCCAGGGTCTATGGTAGGAATCGAACCACACGACCTCTCTACTGACAGGCTAAGATCGCTACCACTCACCCACAGCGACATCCATATCCGAAATTCATATAACACAAAACATTATCTATAATATAATTTCACACTAACACTCATCATTAACTCAATAATAATTCATCACAATTTTTTTAACCACATTTTACCCACAGGGCACTTTCATCTTTTTTTCCCACGCATATCAACTTACACATTTCTTTATTTAACAATTAAAATTTAAAATTTTAATCACCCGAATTTTAAAATTTTAATTGGGGCCGCACGAATTGTTCCCTACTACTTTAATGCTATCAACCATCTAATCAACCATCTAATGCATATCAACCATCATCGTATAAAAAACTTTCTAGTGTGTTCGAACTTGATGACTTGATAATATAAATCGAAATTAATCTATAAAATATAGTTTAGTATTGCGTTTTTATCGTTCACTATAATTTTCTTTAATATGAATATGCATAGATACATTATTATTTAAAAATTCCCTTATAAATATTCTAAATATACATGTATATATAGTACATATGTCTAATATTGAATTAAAGGAATACTTAATAGGATAACTGTAAGCAAATGGTGTATGCTTTTACAGTTATCTAACAATATTTGAGTTTGGTATATTCACTGATTCCTAAATACAATCGAAATCTGTTCATGTATACTATAAAAGGCCTATATATTTGCTTTTTTAAGTTCTCCCCTTATGTTTTTATTAAGACTATCCCATTATGGTATTGAATTAAGCACATGAATCTAATGGGAATATTTTGGTATTTGACTTCTTATCAACCCGTAATTTAGTAATATTCAAAAAGATATCGAGTAATAATATTCCGAAATATATCTACAATTAAATTGAATTTTCAAGGATATGTGTAGTAATATGAGTTTTAAAAATAGTACGTATTTGTATATTCAGTTTCGGTATGGAATTAGTCAACACATTTTACAGAATCTCATTCATAATAATAATTTGAATTTACATTAATTCAAATAATTAAACTAGAAAGTCTAAATAATTACTTTCATCATAGATTTTGCATTTATTTCTATCAAAATTTTTCAAACATGTAATCATCACAATCTCTATAATAAACACTTGCTTCTTTCATGTTTTTAGAATGTTTTATTAAACGCTGGTGTTTTACTCTGCACATCAAAAATAAAAAAAACTAACCTTGTTTAGCAAATCAGTATAAGAAAATGTATGTATTATTAAGTAATATACATACATACATATGTATGTGCAAAGACACGCTTCAGAAAAATAAAACAAAACCCAAACAATAGAACACATCAATACAAAGATTATCTATCGATCACAGCATACTAATACCATCTACTACTTTCCAGCGGTCAAGAGAAAAGTTAACTTGTAAAATCCCTACTTGATAAAATATTTAATGTAAAGAAATATCTTTGTATATCAAATAAACTCAGTAAAAGTGATAGAAATAATTAATGTTCCTGTCTTCCATGTATAAATATAAGCATTCAAATTATAGAACAACAACATGTAATAAGTATATTGATAGACCTTTCGCCCTTAAAAATATAACCGCCGAATACTAAAATAAGTTTCCTGAGTCATGAAAACCTCCCATGACTTCATCCCAAAAAAATTAATCTTCTGGTCCTCGTGTAGAGCTCATTGTAAAACAATCACACAAAGTGATAAAAAAAATAGTGATGTACATGCACAACAACTACCACTATAAGCTCAAGACTATGCAAATTTTACCTGTACAGTTCAAATGATAAACAAAAATATCCAAGTCAGCAGAATTAAGAATATGTACATAAAATTTTTTAAAAGAAAAAACTTAATATGTGCAACCTCAAAAAGAAATGTATATACATGCATACATAAACAACAACCTATAAAATAGCAAAATTTATATAGATACTAGATCGATCACAACAGACATATATCGTATACACACACTCAACCCAACACACACCTACAAAAAAGTGATTGAAAATAGGTTTATTTTCCAGAAGAAAGTCTTCAAACAGAAGATCATCTTTTTTGTTGGGACTTCAATATGTTGCAATATTTTTTTTAATGCACTGTTTATTTCATAATATTTTGGTTCTACATTCAAAGGAGTATCATTATATTTACCGCTGGGAGAATTTGAAGTATCCATGTCATCAAACACAATATTTTCTAGTTGTTGCTGTTGTTGTTGATGATGATGCTGCTGTTATTGTTGATGATGATGCAGCTGTTCTTGCTGATGGTGTTGCTGCTGCTGTTGTTGTTGTTGTTGGTGTTGAGGATACCTGGAACTGTCCATCGACAATGCATATTGATTATTCGAAACTGAAGGATAATAGTTGGGTATGTTATATTGCTGCCATTGCATTGGTTAAGTATATTGATAGGGAATAGCAAGATGATGTGGAATTTGTATGGGTACTGAAAACTGATTATTCAACCCCGTATGATAGTACGAAGTCCTTGGAAGCTCTTGAAAGGACGCCGGATATTGCTGTTGCATATTGTTCCAAGGAATAGGGTTATATAAAGGCATTGGAGTCTGTACATCACATGACGCTGGCATCTGCACATGTTGCAGTTGAGCATGAGTTTTGCAATGGTCCAAATACGACTTTTGGTATTTGTATTCCTTTTGACATATTTCACAAACATAGCTTGAAGAATTCATTTTTATTTATTTATTTATTTAATTAGCAACAATCAAATTTATTTAATTATTTTATTTTATTTATTTAGTCCTTTTTTCAAAAACACTATAAACTTCTTTATTAATCAATTTTTTGCTTTCAACCGCACTTGTTGAGATATCAGAATATACCGATGAAAATCTTCATTATTTCTTCTACTTAAATACATTCTTTGAGAATCGCGTAGTAGTCATCCAGTCTAATTTTTTTCATTGATATTACGAGATATGATGAAATTCATATGTATACATAGCAACAGCAAGAACTAGAATATAACATTGTGTAATATTTTATTTTATATAAATGATGACTAACGAAATTTTGTTATCAAATGATGACTCATTCTCAAAACATATCCAGCTGAATAAACAAAGCCATAAACATGATTCTGCAAAACAAATAATCAGACGGACATCAATCCACATGTACAGACTCTTTATGTAAACACAACCTCTAACCAACCCCCACCAACAAACAAAAATTAGGATGATGACTCATTCTCCAACACATCCACCTGAATAAACAAAAAACACCAACAATATTAAGCATGCATTTCAGACCATCTGTCATTCTAAGCAACACAGCTACAAATCCAAACGATCATGCGATTATTTGATGCAAAAAACAAATACCCCCACTCACCCCCCCCCCTCTAACACTTCCATAACGAACTTCTTATCACCCCCCTCTAACACATCCATAACCACATTCTGAAAATATACAAACCCTCCACCAGTCAATTGGTGGACGGACATACCTAAATAAACACAACTACATTTTAAATGTAAACACAAGCACCACAAAAAATTATCAAGAACAAAAAAATAGTAATAGCCACACAATAGACCCCGTAGGAACCCAAGTCGACTTTTTTATCTATAAGTTTGGTGACGTTGTCAACAAATTGTCTACACTCTTTATTCTACCTATAATGGACAGAGAAGTTTTTGACAGCCTCTCTAGTGCGATCTCCAATGTCTCAATATAATCCCCATTAGAACCATCTAGTCTATACTCAATCAATTGTTCATAGGTCACTATCTCAACACAACCACAACCCACGAAGCAACGGAAAACATCCAGGGTCTATGGTAGGAATCGAACCACACGACCTCTCTACTGACAGGCTAACATCACTACCACTCACCCACAGCGACACCCATATCCGAAATTCATATAACACAAAACATTATCTATAATATAATTTCACACTAACACTCATCATTAACTCAATAATAATTCATCACAATTTTTTTAACCACATTTTACCCACAGGGCACTTTCATCTTTTTTTCCCACGCATATCAACTTACACATTTGTTTATTTAACAATTAATATTTAAAATTTTAATTACCCAAATTTTAACATTTTAATTGGGCCGCACGAATTGTTCCCTACTACTTTAATGCTATCAACCATCATCGTATAAAAAACCTTCTAGTGTGTTCGAACTTGATGACTTGATAATATAAATCGAAATTAATCTATAAAATATAGTTTAGTATTGCGTTTTTATCGTTCACTATAATTTTCTTTAATATGAATATGCATAGATACATTATTATTTAAAAATTCCCTTATAAATATTCTAAATATACATGTATATATAGTACATATGTCTAATGTTGAATTAAAGGAATACTTAATAGGATAACTGTAAGCAAATGGAATCCTCCATAAGGAAGATACTCAGACATCGCCCAACCGTAATGGTTATTTGCGTCTAAATATATTAGAAATTCTGAAGGCTTGCCTTCATCAAAAGCATCTAAATATTTATTATTTGCTTTGGAATATCGCTTACTGCACTGTACCATTCCACCGCGTATTCCCTTTTTAAAGAAGTTATACATGTCAATGTCTGTTAACAACTCTAATTCTATTTGTGTGTGTTTTAACATGGCATCCCATGATAGTCCTGGAGCAGTATAGTACTGACACGGATCTAGATTATAAATTCCCTTACAGACTTTTCGAAAATTTTTGAATATGTCTGCTAACAAAAGCACATCTGTTTTGAGATAGAATTCCATATAATCTCGCAGGGTTTTGCAATTAAAGGTATGCCAAATCTTTATTGCATACTCATAATCTTCAATTGAGCATTCCTTGTTATTTAATTTGTTTAAACAGATCTTCTCTTGATGGAAGCTGACCATCATCCAATTTTTCAAAGGAATCAAGATATTCATAAGGGAAAACACCCTTTCTTCGTACAAGGTCAAATTCTGTCTTTCTGTTAAAGTGTGCCCTAACCGTATGGAAATCATATTCCGTTAGATTATTAGCTAAGGATTCCAAGCTATCAGCCATAAAACGAATAGTATCTAAAAATCGGAGTTCAGGATTGCAATTGTCAGTCATTTTTGTAAATGTAGATAGTGAAATGTACAGTTCTTTGTTCAGTGGTAGGACTTTTATGTTGTCAGATTTTTTACCTAATTCTTTAACAAAGAGGTGCGAGTCATAAGATGAATAATTATGAAAATATATGGGTTTGAACTTTGGAATTTGGTACTTTAAGTTGAAAACATTGTGCGCTGCACCTCGATATTTACCACTTATATGACAATGATCTCTTACACGATCTTTACCGAGAAATTTGTCACATATGTGACAATTTATTGAATTTTGAAAACTGTATATTTCCGAAAGGGTCAAGCTGTTCATTTTTGTCTTACTGGTGAGGAACTGATTGTAAATATCTTCACAAACGTCAATTTAACAGTCAACAAATTTTACAGATGCGTCCTCACCAGTATATATCTTAAATTTATGTAAACTATTATTACCTACATATTTTATATAATAACTAAAGGCACAAGGAATGTGTCTCTTTATAACTTGAGTTTTGTCACTTACAGTAGTTTGGATATCTTCTAGTATGCATTCGAAATCTGCATATATAACGAATGGCACATCCATCTGCCGCTGGTGATCTTGGAATTTTAAAACACTATTTTCGGAAGAAGGTAATACAGCAACAATTTTCCCACATTCCGTTTTGTGTTGTTCCATAGTCAATTCATTGTGTGTATATTGTAGGCAGGTATTACAGAATAAAAGTCTGTCATGGCGCTTGGTCATCTGAGCTTTCAAAAGTCTGTAAAAGGAATAAATTTATATATATGTAGATAGTTATTCATACACATGTATTTACTTGCTTACCTTGATATTTCTTTAATAAAAATGTAATGGTGAATGTCTCCAGCTTCCAGCAGAATTAAATTAACATGCTTTATTTTTTATTTTTGTGTATTGTAAAATGGACCAATGATTTCATCCTTGGCATTATCATACCCAAACACATTCACACTTATTCCATCATTCATATCCTTAAATACTTGAATATTTTTTAATGCCAATGGGAACTTTAAATTTGTGAAGTCAAGCACAATTCCATTTTGCAAGCAAATGACATCAGCGCTAATGTCCTCGATGTTATATGAGCTGCAACGTTGCTTATGCTCTATTATGCGGCAACTAAACTCCATTTAAAACAATAATCATCATTGTTTTCAATGTTGATACAGGCACGCTTTTTAGCCAGTTTTATGGTGTGCTTATCTAATGAGATCCTTTTACTAGTGAACTTTTGTTTATGTTAATTTCAGCGCGAATAATTCTTATTAAAGTCCACCCAGAATCTCTTTCCTGGAATTCTGACATTTTATTATGAATGTCCTGGAATTGTTTTTCAATTAGCTCATCTACATTACTTCCCAGACACAATAGATCCATTTTTGTTCTGTGAGAAATTTGACACAAGTCAATTTCTTCCCCAACAATTTTTATGTACTCTCCAATAAGAGTTACACAGAATTTTAAAACATTATGTTTAACCAAAATTTTTTCAAGTCTTTCCTTGAAAAGAGGTTTATTTTCCAGAACAAAGTCTTCAAACAGAAGATCATCTTTTTTGTTGGGACTTCCATATGGTGCAATATTTTTTTTAATGCACTGTTTATTTCATAATATTTTGGTTCTACATTCAAAGGAGTATCATTGTATTTACCGCTGGGAGAATTTGAAGTATTCATGTCATCAAACACAATATTTTCTAGTTGTTGCTGTTGTTGTTGATGATGATGATGCTGTTGTTGTTGATGATGATGCAGCTGTTCTTGCTGATGGTATTGCTGCTGCTGTTGTTGTTGTTGTTGGTGTTGAGGATACCTGGAACTGTCCATCGACAATGCATATTGATTATTCGAAACTGAAGGATAATAGTTGGGTATGTTATATTGCTGCCATTGCATTGGTTAAGTATATTGATACGGAATAGGAATATGATGTGGAATTTGTATGGGTACTGAAAACTGATTATTCAACCCCGTATGATAGTACGAAGTCCTTGGAAGCTCTTGAAAGGACGCCGGATATTGCTGTTGCATATTGTTCCAAGGAATAGGGTTATATAAAGGCATTGGAGTCTGTACATCACATGACGCTGGCATCTGCACATGTTGTAGTTGAGCATGAGTTTTGCAATGGTCCAAATACGACTTTTGGTATTTATATTCCTTTTGACATATTTCACAAACATAGCTTGAAGAATTCATTTTTATTTATTTATTTATTTAATTAGCAACAATCAAATTTATTTAATTATTTTATTTTATTTATTTAGTCCTTTTTTCAAAAACACAATAAACTTCTTTATTAATCAATTTTTTGCTTTCAACCGCACTTGTTGAGATATCAGAATATACCGATGAAAATCTTCATTATTTCTTCTACTTATATACATCCTTTGAGAATCGCGTAGTAGTCATCCAGTCTAATTTTTTTCATTGATATTACGAGATATGATGAAATTCATATGTATACATAGCAACAGCAAGAACTAGAATATAACATTGTGTAATATTTTATTTTATATAAATGATGACTAACGAAATTTTGTTATCAAATGATGACTCATTCTCAAAACATATCCAGCTGAATAAACAAAGCCATAAACATGATTCTGTAAAACAAATAATCAGACGGACATCAATCCACATTTACAGACTCTTTATGTAAACACAACTTCTAACCAACCCCCACCAACAAACAAAAATTAGGATGATGACTCATTCTCCAACACATCCACCTGAATAAACAAAAAACACCAACAAGATTAAGCATGCATTTCAGACCATCTGTCATTCTAAGCAACACAGCTACAAATCCAAACGATCATGCGATTATTTGATGCAAAAAACAAATACTCCCACTTGACATAAAAAATATTGTAAACAAAAAGCAAACGCTTATTGTATGTACGTATGTATATGCATACATATTAATTGGAACTTAACACCCCCCTCTAACACTTCCATAACCACATTCTTAACACCCCCCTCTAACACTTCCATAACCACATTCTGAAAATATACAAACCCTCCACCAGTCAATTGGCGGACGGACATGCCTAAATAAACACAACTACATTTTAAATGTAAACACAAGCACCACAAAAAATATCAAGAACAAAAAAATAATAATAGCCACACAATAGACCCCGTAGGAACCCAAGTCGACTTTTTTATCTATAAGTTTTGTGACATTGTCAACAAATTGTCTACACTCTTTATTCTACCTATAATGGACAGAGAAGTTTTTGACAGCCTCTCTAGTGCGATCTCCAATGTCTCAATATAATCCCCATTAGAACCATCTAGTCTATACTCAATCAATTGTTCATAGGTCACTATCTCAACACAACCACAACCCACGAAGCAACGCAAAACATCCAGGGTCTATGGTAGGAATCGAACCACACGACCTCTCTACTGACAGGCTAAGATCGCTACCACTCACCCACAGCGACATCCATATCCGAAATTCATATAACACAAAACATTATCTATAATATAATTTCACACTAACACTCATCATTAACTCAATAATAATTCATCACAATTTTTTTAACCACATTTTACCCACAGGGCACTTTCATCTTTTTTTCCCACGCATATCAACTTACACATTTCTTTATTTAACAATTAAAATTTAAAATTTTAATCACCCGAATTTTAAAATTTTAATTGGGGCCGCACGAATTGTTCCCTACTACTTTAATGCTATCAACCATCTAATCAACCATCTAATGCATATCAACCATCATCGTATAAAAAACTTTCTAGTGTGTTCGAACTTGATGACTTGATAATATAAATCGAAATTAATCTATAAAATATAGTTTAGTATTGCGTTTTTATCGTTCACTATAATTTTCTTTAATATGAATATGCATAGATACATTATTATTTAAAAATTCCCTTATAAATATTCTAAATATACATGTATATATAGTACATATGTCTAATATTGAATTAAAGGAATACTTAATAGGATAACTGTAAGCAAATGGTGTATGCTTTTACAGTTATCTAACAATATTTGAGTTTGGTATATTCACTGATTCCTAAATACAATCGAAATCTGTTCATGTATACTATAAAAGGCCTATATATTTGCTTTTTTAAGTTCTCCCCTTATGTTTTTATTAAGACTATCCCATTATGGTATTGAATTAAGCACATGAATCTAATGGGAATATTTTGGTAGTTGACTTCTTATCAACCCGTAATTTAGTAATATTCAAAAAGATATCGAGTAATAATATTCCGAAATCTATCTACAATTAAATTGAATTTTCAAGGATATGTGTAGTAATATGAGTTTTAAAAATAGTACGTATTTGTATATTCAGTTTCGGTATGGAATTAGTCAACACATTTTACAGAATCTCATTCATAATAATAATTTGAATTTACATTAATTCAAATAATTAAACTAGAAAGTCTAAATAATTACTTTCATCATAGATTTTGCATTTATTTCTATCAAAAATTTTCAAACATGTAATCATCACAATCTCTATAATAAACACTTGCTTCTTTCATGTTTTTAGAATGTTTTATTAAACGCTGGTGTTTTACTCTGCACATCAAAAATAAGAAAAAACTAACCTTGTTTAGCAAATCAGTATAAGAAAATGTATGTATTATTAAGTAATATACATACATACATATGTATGTGCAAAGACACGCTTCAGAAAAATAAAACAAAACCCAAACAATAGAACACATCAATACAAAGATTATCTATCGATCACAGCATTCTAATACCATCTACTACTTTCCAGCGGTCAAGAGAAAAGTTAACTTGTAAAATCCCTACTTGATAAAATATTTAATGTAAAGAAATATCTTTGTATATCAAATAAACTCAGTAAAAGTGATAGAAATAATTAATGTTCCTGTCTTCCATGTATAAATATAAGCATTCAAATTATAGAACAACAACATGTAATAAGTATATTGATAGACCTTTCGCCCTTAAAAATATAACCGCCGAATACTAAAATAAGTTTCCTGAGTCATGAAAACCTCCCATGACTTCATCCCAAAAAAATTAATCTTCTGGTCCTCGTGTAGAGCTCATTGTAAAACAATCACACAAAGTGATAAAAAAAATAGTGATGTACATGCACAACAACTACCACTATAAGCTCAAGACTATGCAAATTTTACCTGTACAGTTCAAATGATAAACAAAAATATCCAAGTCAGCAGAATTAAGAATATGTACATAAAATTTTTTAAAAGAAAAAACTTAATATGTGCAACCTCAAAAAGAAATGTATATACATGCATACATAAACAACAACCTATAAAATAGCAAAATTTATATAGATACTAGATCGATCACAACAGACATATATCGTATACACACACTCAACCCAACACACACCTACAAAAAAGTGATTGAAAATAGGTTTATTTTCCAGAAGAAAGTCTTCAAACAGAAGATCATCTTTTTTGTTGGGACTTCAATATGTTGCAATATTTTTTTTAATGCACTGTTTATTTCATAATATTTTGGTTCTACATTCAAAGGAGTATCATTATATTTACCGCTGGGAGAATTTGAAGTATCCATGTCATCAAACACAATATTTTCTAGTTGTTGCTGTTGTTGTTGATGATGATGCTGCTGTTATTGTTGATGATGATGCAGCTGTTCTTGCTGATGGTGTTGCTGCTGCTGTTGTTGTTGTTGTTGTTGGTGTTGAGGATACCTGGAACTGTCCATCGACAATGCATATTGATTATTCGAAACTGAAGGATAATAGTTGGGTATGTTATATTGCTGCCATTGCATTGGTTAAGTATATTGATAGGGAATAGCAAGATGATGTGGAATTTGTATGGGTACTGAAAACTGATTATTCAACCCCGTATGATAGTACGAAGTCCTTGGAAGCTCTTGAAAGGACGCCGGATATTGCTGTTGCATATTGTTCCAAGGAATAGGGTTATATAAAGGCATTGGAGTCTGTACATCACATGACGCTGGCATCTGCACATGTTGCAGTTGAGCATGAGTTTTGCAATGGTCCAAATACGACTTTTGGTATTTGTATTCCTTTTGACATATTTCACAAACATAGCTTGAAGAATTCATTTTTATTTATTTATTTATTTAATTAGCAACAATCAAATTTATTTAATTATTTTATTTTATTTATTTAGTCCTTTTTTCAAAAACACTATAAACTTCTTTATTAATCAATTTTTTGCTTTCAACCGCACTTGTTGAGATATCAGAATATACCGATGAAAATCTTCATTATTTCTTCTACTTATATACATCCTTTGAGAATCGCGTAGTAGTCATCCAGTCTAATTTTTTTCATTGATATTACGAGATATGATGAAATTCATATGTATACATAGCAACAGCAAGAACTAGAATATAACATTGTGTAATATTTTATTTTATATAAATGATGACTAACGAAATTTTGTTATCAAATGATGACTCATTCTCAAAACATATCCAGCTGAATAAACAAAGCCATAAACATGATTCTGCAAAACAAATAATCAGACGGACATCAATCCACATGTACAGACTCTTTATGTAAACACAACCTCTAACCAACCCCCACCAACAAACAAAAATTAGGATGATGACTCATTCTCCAACACATCCACCTGAATAAACAAAAAACACCAACAATATTAAGCATGCATTTCAGACCATCTGTCATTCTAAGCAACACAGCTACAAATCCAAACGATCATGCGATTATTTGATGCAAAAAACAAATACCCCCACTCACCCCCCCCCCCTCTAACACTTCCATAACGAACTTCTTATCACCCCCCTCTAACACTTCCATAACCACATTCTGAAAATATACAAACCCTCCACCAGTCAATTGGTGGACGGACATACCTAAATAAACACAACTACATTTTAAATGTAAACACAAGCACCACAAAAAATTATCAAGAACAAAAAAATAGTAATAGCCACACAATAGACCCCGTAGGAACCCAAGTCGACTTTTTTATCTATAAGTTTGGTGACGTTGTCAACAAATTGTCTACACTCTTTATTCTACCTATAATGGACAGAGACGTTTTTGACAGCCTCTCTAGTGCGATCTCCAATGTCTCAATATAATCCCCATTAGAACCATCTAGTCTATACTCAATCAATTGTTCATAGGTCACTTTCTCAACACAACCACAACCCACGAAGCAACGGAAAACATCCAGGGTCTATGGTAGGAATCGAACCACACGACCTCTCTACTGACAGGCTAACATCACTACCACTCACCCACAGCGACACCCATATCCGAAATTCATATAACACAAAACATTATCTATAATATAATTTCACACTAACACTCATCATTAACTCAATAATAATTCATCACAATTTTTTTAACCACATTTTACCCACAGGGCACTTTCATCTTTTTTTCCCACGCATATCAACTTACACATTTGTTTATTTAACAATTAATATTTAAAATTTTAATTACCCAAATTTTAACATTTTAATTGGGCCGCACGAATTGTTCCCTACTACTTTAATGCTATCAACCATCATCGTATAAAAAACCTTCTAGTGTGTTCGAACTTGATGACTTGATAATATAAATCGAAATTAATCTATAAAATATAGTTTAGTATTGCGTTTTTATCGTTCACTATAATTTTCTTTAATATGAATATGCATAGATACATTATTATTTAAAAATTCCCTTATAAATATTCTAAATATACATGTATATATAGTACATATGTCTAATGTTGAATTAAAGGAATACTTAATAGGATAACTGTAAGCAAATGGAATCCTCCATAAGGAAGATACTCAGACATCGCCCAACCGTAATGGTTATTTGCGTCTAAATATATTAGAAATTCTGAAGGCTTGCCTTCATCAAAAGCATCTAAATATTTATTATTTGCTTTGGAATATCGCTTACTGCACTGTACCATTCCACCGCGTATTCCCTTTTTAAAGAAGTTATACATGTCAATGTCTGTTAACAACTCTAATTCTATTTGTGTGTGTTTTAACATGGCATCCCATGATAGTCCTGGAGCAGTATAGTACTGACACGGATCTAGATTATAAATTCACTTACAGACTTTTCGAAAATTTTCGAATATGTTTGCTAACAAAAGCACATCTGTTTTGAGATAGAATTCCATATAATCTCGCAGGGTTTTGCAATTAAAGGTATGCCAAATCTTTATTGCATACTCATAATCTTCAATTCAGCATTCCTTGTTATTTAATTTGTTTAAAAAGATCTTCTCTTGATGGAAGCTGACCATCATCCAATTTTTCAAAGGAATCAAGATATTCATAAGGGAAAACACCCTTTCTTCGTACAAGGTCAAATTCTGTCTTTCTGTTAAAGTGTGCCCTAACCGTATGGAAATCATTGTCCGTTAGATTATTAGCTAAGGATTCCAGGCTATCAGCCATAAAACGAATAGTATCTAAAAATCGGAGTTCAGGATTGCAATTGTCAGTCATTTTTGTAAATGTAGATAGTGAAATGTACAGTTCTTTGTTCAGTGGTAGGACTTTTATGTTGTCAGATTTTTTACCTAATTCTTTAACAAAGAGGTGCGAGTCATAAGATGAATAATTATGAAAATATATGGGTATGAACTTTGGAATTTGGTACTTTAAGTTGCAAACATTGTGAGCTGCACCTCGATATTTACCACTTATATGACAATGATCTCTTACACGATCTTTACCGAGATATTTGTCACATATGTGACAATTTATTGAATTTTGAAAACTGTATATTTCCGAAAGGGTCAAGCTGTTCATTTTTGTCTTACTGGTGAGGAACTGATTGTAAATATCTTCACAAACGTCAATTTAACAGTCAACAAATTTTACAGATGCGTCCTCACCAGTATATATCTTAAATTTATGTAAACTATTATTACCTACATATTTTATATAATAACTAAAGGCACAAGGAATGTGTCTCTTTATAACTTGAGTTTTGTCACTTACAGTAGTTTGGATATCTTCTAGTATGCATTCGAAATCTGCATATATAACGAATGGCACATCCATCTGCCGCTGGTGATCTTGGAATTTTAAAACACTATTTTCGGGAGAAGGTAATACAGCAACAATTTTCCCACATTCCGTTTTGTGTTGTTCCATAGTCAATTCATTGTGGGTATATTGTAGGCAGGTATTACAGAATAAAAGTCTGTCATGGCGCTTGGTCATCTGAGCTTTCAAAAGTCTGTAAAAGGAATAAATTTATATATATGTAGATAGTTATTCATACACATGTATTTACTTGCTTACCTTGATATTTCTTTAATAAAAATGTAATGGTGAATGTCTCCAGCTTCCAGCAGAATTAAATTAACATGCTTTATTTTTTATTTTTGTGTATTGTAAAATGGACCAATGATTTCATCCTTGGCATTATCATACCCAAACACATTCACACTTATTCCATCATTCATATCCTTAAATACTTGAATATTTTTTAATGCCAATGGGAACTTTAAATTTGTGAAGTCAAGCACAATTCCATTTTGCAAGCAAATGACATCAGCGCTAATGTCCTCGATGTTATATGAGCTGCAACGTTGCTTATGCTCTATTATGCGGCAACTAAACTCCATTTAAAACAATAATCATCATTGTTTTCAATGTTGATACAGGCACGCTTTTTAGCCAGTTTTATGGTGTGCTTATCCAATGAGATCCTTTTACTAGTGAACTTTTGTTTATGTTAATTTCAGCGCGAATAATTCTTATTAAAGTCCACCCAGAATCTCTTTCCTGGAATTCTGACATTTTATTATGAATGTCCTGGAATTGTTTTTCAATTAGCTCATCTACATTACTTCCCAGACACAATAGATCCATTTTTGTTCTGTGAGAAATTTGACACAAGTCAATTTCTTCCCCAACAATTTTTATGTACTCTCCAATAAGAGTTACACAGAATTTTAAAACATTATGTTTAACCAAAATTTTTTCAAGTCTTTCCTTGAAAAGAGGTTTATTTTCCAGAACAAAGTCTTCAAACAGAAGATCATCTTTTTTGTTGGGACTTCCATATGGTGCAATATTTTTTTTAATGCACTGTTTATTTCATAATATTTTGGTTCTACATTCAAAGGAGTATCATTGTATTTACCGCTGGGAGAATTTGAAGTATTCATGTCATCAAACACAATATTTTCTAGTTGTTGCTGTTGTTGTTGATGATGATGATGCTGTTGTTGTTGATGATGATGCAGCTGTTCTTGCTGATGGTATTGCTGCTGCTGTTGTTGTTGTTGTTGTTGGTGTTGAGGATACCTGGAACTGTCCATCGACAATGCATATTGATTATTCGAAACTGAAGGATAATAGTTGGGTATGTTATATTGCTGCCATTGCATTGGTTAAGTATATTGATACGGAATAGGAATATGATGTGGAATTTGTATGGGTACTGAAAACTGATTATTCAACCCCGTATGATAGTACGAAGTCCTTGGAAGCTCTTGAAAGGACGCCGGATATTGCTGTTGCATATTGTTCCAAGGAATAGGGTTATATAAAGGCATTGGAGTCTGTACATCACATGACGCTGGCATCTGCACATGTTGTAGTTGAGCATGAGTTTTGCAATGGTCCAAATACGACTTTTGGTATTTATATTCCTTTTGACATATTTCACAAACATAGCTTGAAGAATTCATTTTTATTTATTTATTTATTTAATTAGCAACAATCAAATTTATTTAATTATTTTATTTTATTTATTTAGTCCTTTTTTCAAAAACACAATAAACTTCTTTATTAATCAATTTTTTGCTTTCAACCGCACTTGTTGAGATATCAGAATATACCGATGAAAATCTTCATTATTTCTTCTACTTATATACATCCTTTGAGAATCGCGTAGTAGTCATCCAGTCTAATTTTTTTCATTGATATTACGAGATATGATGAAATTCATATGTATACATAGCAACAGCAAGAACTAGAATATAACATTGTGTAATATTTTATTTTATATAAATGATGACTAACGAAATTTTGTTATCAAATGATGACTCATTCTCAAAACATATCCAGCTGAATAAACAAAGCCATAAACATGATTCTGTAAAACAAATAATCAGACGGACATCAATCCACATTTACAGACTCTTTATGTAAACACAACTTCTAACCAACCCCCACCAACAAACAAAAATTAGGATGATGACTCATTCTCCAACACATCCACCTGAATAAACAAAAAACACCAACAAGATTAAGCATGCATTTCAGACCATCTGTCATTCTAAGCAACACAGCTACAAATCCAAACGATCATGCGATTATTTGATGCAAAAAACAAATACTCCCACTTGACATAAAAAATATTGTAAACAAAAAGCAAACGCTTATTGTATGTACGTATGTATATGCATACATATTAATTGGAACTTAACACCCCCCTCTAACACTTCCATAACCACATTCTTAACACCCCCCTCTAACACTTCCATAACCACATTCTGAAAATATACAAACCCTCCACCAGTCAATTGGCGGACGGACATGCCTAAATAAACACAACTACATTTTAAATGTAAACACAAGCACCACAAAAAATATCAAGAACAAAAAAATAATAATAGCCACACAATAGACCCCGTAGGAACCCAAGTCGACTTTTTTATCTATAAGTTTTGTGACATTGTCAACAAATTGTCTACACTCTTTATTCTACCTATAATGGACAGAGAAGTTTTTGACAGCCTCTCTAGTGCGATCTCCAATGTCTCAATATAATCCCCATTAGAACCATCTAGTCTATACTCAATCAATTGTTCATAGGTCACTATCTCAACACAACCACAACCCACGAAGCAACGCAAAACATCCAGGGTCTATGGTAGGAATCGAACCACACGACCTCTCTACTGACAGGCTAAGATCGCTACCACTCACCCACAGCGACATCCATATCCGAAATTCATATAACACAAAACATTATCTATAATATAATTTCACACTAACACTCATCATTAACTCAATAATAATTCATCACAATTTTTTTAACCACATTTTACCCACAGGGCACTTTCATCTTTTTTTCCCACGCATATCAACTTACACATTTCTTTATTTAACAATTAAAATTTAAAATTTTAATCACCCGAATTTTAAAATTTTAATTGGGGCCGCACGAATTGTTCCCTACTACTTTAATGCTATCAACCATCTAATCAACCATCTAATGCATATCAACCATCATCGTATAAAAAACTTTCTAGTGTGTTCGAACTTGATGACTTGATAATATAAATCGAAATTAATCTATAAAATATAGTTTAGTATTGCGTTTTTATCGTTCACTATAATTTTCTTTAATATGAATATGCATAGATACATTATTATTTAAAAATTCCCTTATAAATATTCTAAATATACATGTATATATAGTACATATGTCTAATATTGAATTAAAGGAATACTTAATAGGATAACTGTAAGCAAATGGTGTATGCTTTTACAGTTATCTAACAATATTTGAGTTTGGTATATTCACTGATTCCTAAATACAATCGAAATCTGTTCATGTATACTATAAAAGGCCTATATATTTGCTTTTTTAAGTTCTCCCCTTATGTTTTTATTAAGACTATCCCATTATGGTATTGAATTAAGCACATGAATCTAATGGGAATATTTTGGTAGTTGACTTCTTATCAACCCGTAATTTAGTAATATTCAAAAAGATATCGAGTAATAATATTCCGAAATCTATCTACAATTAAATTGAATTTTCAAGGATATGTGTAGTAATATGAGTTTTAAAAATAGTACGTATTTGTATATTCAGTTTCGGTATGGAATTAGTCAACACATTTTACAGAATCTCATTCATAATAATAATTTGAATTTACATTAATTCAAATAATTAAACTAGAAAGTCTAAATAATTACTTTCATCATAGATTTTGCATTTATTTCTATCAAAATTTTTCAAACATGTAATCATCACAATCTCTATAATAAACACTTGCTTCTTTCATGTTTTTAGAATGTTTTATTAAACGCTGGTGTTTTACTCTGCACATCAAAAATAAAAAAAACTAACCTTGTTTAGCAAATCAGTATAAGAAAATGTATGTATTATTAAGTAATATACATACATACATATGTATGTGCAAAGACACGCTTCAGAAAAATAAAACAAAACCCAAACAATAGAACACATCAATACAAAGATTATCTATCGATCACAGCATACTAATACCATCTACTACTTTCCAGCGGTCAAGAGAAAAGTTAACTTGTAAAATCCCTACTTGATAAAATATTTAATGTAAAGAAATATCTTTGTATATCAAATAAACTCAGTAAAAGTGATAGAAATAATTAATGTTCCTGTCTTCCATGTATAAATATAAGCATTCAAATTATAGAACAACAACATGTAATAAGTATATTGATAGACCTTTCGCCCTTAAAAATATAACCGCCGAATACTAAAATAAGTTTCCTGAGTCATGAAAACCTCCCATGACTTCATCCCAAAAAAATTAATCTTCTGGTCCTCGTGTAGAGCTCATTGTAAAACAATCACACAAAGTGATAAAAAAAATAGTGATGTACATGCACAACAACTACCACTATAAGCTCAAGACTATGCAAATTTTACCTGTACAGTTCAAATGATAAACAAAAATATCCAAGTCAGCAGAATTAAGAATATGTACATAAACATTTTTAAAAGAAAAAACTTAATATGTGCAACCTCAAAAAGAAATGTATATACATGCATACATAAACAACAACCTATAAAATAGCAAAATTTATATAGATACTAGATCGATCACAACAGACATATATTGTATACACACACTCAACCCAACACACACCTACAAAAAAGTGATGACGTAATACTCATACACAAACATAACATATAATAAAATTTATACTATGTATTGTGAAATTAAAATTCCGTTGTCTAGCAGTACGAAACACTGTTTCTTAAATAAATAAACGAAGGTGCCATAACGACACCTTCGTCTCACCAACGAAGCAATAGTCGGACAGAAAAAACCCCATAAAATAATAATGTCACCTTTACATCTATCTACAATTGTTATATTAAAATAAAGAAATCAAAATATCCATCACAAGTTCATTAACCCTATTCAAAAACTCTGGTTATCAATACTATGGTCCCAAAATATTGAACAACTGAAATGCACTTGTACATAAAAAAACCACTGCAAACAAAATACATATTTCAAATAAAATATATCAACATATTTATTAGCTACACACAACTATAAATCCAAACGATCATGCGAATATTTTGCAACAAAAAAACAAAAGTTCTCACTTGTATGTGCATGCATACATCAAATAAATTTGTAGATATGTACATAAGTATGTACACATATTGTAAAATTTCATACCCATGCGATTGCGTACTCAGAACATTTAGTAGAGCTTAACACAGCTTCTCCTACCCTCTCACACTTCCATAACCACATAATGAAAATATACAAACCGTTCACCACCCGACTGACGTTGAGCCAAAAATGGACGGACACGCTTAAATAAATAGAAACAAAACATTTTAAAACTTTAAATATAAACAAATTGAATTTAACATACATAGAACAAAGGTAAGCTTGACAAAAAAAAAATTCATCGTCCACAGTATTATAAAACACAGATGTAAATAAACGGATTTTAGCATAAACATATAAAAAATAGGGAAGGTCACATACATGAAAACATTTTATACTGCATATGTACATCACATGTCGCCTACAAAAACAATTCAAACTATTTTAACAACATACCTCCAAATCATGGACAGACTCAGACATATAGAAATTCCCACAGACATACAGAAATTCTCACACCACCCCATACTTACACTAACAAATTGAAAAAACATCAAGCTATGAACATCTCACATACACAAATATATATTCTCACGGACAGAGATCAAGCCACATGTAGAAATATGATGAAATTCATATACATAGCAACAGCAAGAATTCGCACGATCAGCACAAAATCAAAGACAACATATACAACTGTATGTAGATGTAGTCATACGCAACTATATGCACACACACATACACAGCCACACACACACACACACACTACAATTTCATAATGTTGTGAAAATCAAATTCCATTGTCAAAAAATAAACAAGATTAAGCAAGATTTTAATATGGACAGACAGACAGATATCAATCCACATGTACAGACTCTTTATGTAAACAGAACCTCTTACCAACCCCCACCAACAAACAAAAATTAGGATGATGACTCATTCTCCAAGACATCCACCTAAATAAACAAAAAACACCAACAAGATTAAGCATGCATATTTAACGTAAACAAACATTTCAGACCATCTGTCAAACTAAGCAACACAGCTACAAATCTAAACGATCATGCGATTATTTGATGCAAAAAACAAATACCCCCACTTGACACAAAAAAATATTATAAACAAAAAGCAAACGCTTATTGTATGTACGTATGTAAATGCATACATATTAATTGGAACTTAACACCCCCCCCTCTAACACTTCCATAACCACATTCTGAACACCCCCCTCTAGCACTTCCATAACCACATTCTGAAAATATACAAACCCTCCACCAGTCAATTGGTGGACGGACATGCTTAAATAAACACAACTACATTTTAAATGTAAACACAAGCACGACAAAAAATTATCAAGAACAAAAAAATAATAATAGCCACACAATAAACCCCGTAGGAACCCAAGTCGACTTTTCTATCTACAAGTTTGGGGACGTTGTCACCAAGCTTGTCTACACTCTTTATGTCCACATATAATCTAAACCACTACCCAATCTCTCAATATGACCCCATAAGAACCACATTGTCTATAGTAAGCCAATACTTTCAAGCTCCAAACTCAGTACCCAATGTCTCAATATCACCCCATTAGAACAACACCCTAAATTTTTATAACAACAAAAAGCATTACCCACTTTATAGTTTTATCTTCACTATACACATTTTGCCTACAAGACACTTTCATTTTTTTCCCACGGGTATCAAATTACACATTTGTTTATTTAACAATTAAAATTTCAAATTTTAATTACCCAAATTTTAAAATTTTAATTGGTCTCAGACGCATAGTTCCTATCTACTTATATACAAAAGTTTGCATATTTTACGAAAACAGCAATTAAGAAAGTTATTTGGAAATTATTGTATAGATATTTCGTGTATAATTGCAAGTACATGTATGTATCTGCGCCCACAAGGAATAACGACTAAGCTCGATTTTGGCTAGTGAGAATTTTAAAATCGCTGTGTAAAATCAGGGAAATTAGATTAAGCTAATGCTAGCAATTTTATACTATATAAATTTGTAATTTAATTTATAATAAAACAAGAGTTAAGTTAAGAGAAATAAACAGAATTATAATGATAAATACACTTTGTCCTAACTCGAATTAACTGTTATACCTTGTGACCAAAGATATAAATTGAAGTTGTGTTTATAACACTAGAGGCACATAGTACAAAATATGTTAGATAGTTTCCCGTGTAATACGGATAAAACAAAACATATGTAAGACCTAAGAACTAGAGAAAGAAGCTTTCTCAATCTTGGGTGAGAAATATAAACAAAAAGCACAAGTATGGTTGTTGATTAGGATAAGTGCCAAGTATGGTAAATTTCTCAGCCACCATAAAATAAGCTTAAAAGCCAAGAAACATAGAGCTTTAATGCAATTGGTTTAATGCCAGATATTTACCGCTTGACTTTGGAGCCTGAGTAGCCTAGACTATAGAGAGCTCTGACGATGGGATTGTGGTTAATCCCGAAAACATCGATGTTCAGTTCGACCTTTAGAAAAGTCAAGAAATTGGTCTTTGTACTTTTCAATTGCCACATGCTTTGAAAAATTATTTCTCAATAAAAAATGATTTATGCTAGGAACACAACTGGGACGAACGACGAATTTTTGGTCGCGAATATTCGTCGCCAAAAATAAAACACATTTGTGTATATGAAAATACACACAATAACGGCGTCGGACGAAATTCGTCATACGCGGCGAACTCTGAATAGATTTATTTCTATTTCTTACGCCGGCGAACGACGAACGTATCAGTACCAACTGACCATGTTTGGTTTTATTTTTCAAGTGTTTTAGTATATAAAGATAATTTTTGCTTTAATTATTTTTTTATTTTTATTTTATAGCATTTGAAGTAAATATAGATAATAATTAACTATAAAAATTGGTGTTAGCTGTGTTTTTGCTAATGTTTAATTATTCAAGTGTGTTTTCTTTTTTTAATACGGTCACACTTTGCACAAACAGTAAACAACTTTATCAGTTGTAACAGCTGTTGCGTTTTCGTCGCTAATGTGCTTCACACGACGAATTTACACAGCGAATTTTTCGACGAATTCGTCGTATTGGACGAAAATATTACTTTGTGAAGGGTATATAAGATTCGGCATAGCCGAATATAACCCTCTTACTTGTTTTATTTGCAATTGTACAATTGAAATGGGATATTATAGCATGCAGATGAGTGAAAGTCCAATTGTTTTGTTTAATTTTTTGTTATTGCAAAAGTATATGTTTTGGTTTTGCGCATGTACGAAACGCTTAAAAATATTTTAAAAGTCTGTGCCTTCGCATGGCAGTCGTAATTTCTATGCCCTGTCTAGGGTAACACAAAGGGACCGAATCAACGGACCCAAATGAGTCACTTCTACAGTCCTGACTGCCCTCCTTACCTAACCTAACCTTGTGTCTTCGCATGAAACGTTTGCGAAATGTTTTATTTGTTTGCAAAGTCTTATTTCCACAATCATTCGCAGCTGTTACGCCAGTAATCAGCTTTAAGCATTTAACAGGAGCACCCAAGGCTTTAAAGGTAGATTCCCATCTCGTTTCGCCAACTCAAGCAAGCGTTGCCAAACTAAGGAGCCGGTTACAACTCTATAAGATGCAACACCAATATACTCTGGAGAACTATGCCATTAAGGGCTTGGAGTTGTAATACATTTAGAGCATAACCAGTTCGGCCGTCTAACACCGAGTCGAAGCAAAATGAAAGTGGTGGTCTTTGTTTTTTTGCCCGGGCCCTGATATTATCGTTAGTTTTATTGCCTGGAGTTGCGGCAAGTTATTGTAGGACCAAACTTAGCTACGTAATATATCTAAACAAACTACTCAAATAATTAGATATATATCTTAAAATATCGAACTCACCCGTGTGTGTATTCAGTTGGCGCAAGAGTTGATGAACTTCTACGCTTGGTGGAAGATGAATCTGGCGCATAGGTGAAATTAATTTACCTGCATGCCGTAAAATACAATAACACATTAGCTTTATATTAAATACATATATTTTACTAGAAAACTCACTCATGTAATGACCAAATAGCACTACCGAAGAAAACCATCTTTCGTCATCCCCTAGATAGTTGTGATAACCAGTAGAAAAAATAAGAAAACTATTAGTAAATTTTATTTAGACTGATTTTATTATAAATATTATAATGATTCATGGTATACATTAATGAAGGCATGAATCAACCTAGTTGTTAGTTTATCAACAATATACTCGTATATAGTTCTTTTTTTTATCGAAAATAAGTTTTATAGAGGTTACAGAGGGTATCTTCCGCCAGGGGATTGAAGCGATAGGTTCAATTTAGTCTCCGAACCTCTGCTAATAAATTTGAGTAAAACACCTTTTGAAAACCTCAGGGCTAAAATAATCTAAAAGGAAGTTAAAATTTTTGGAATCATTACCACGTTTGGTATTTATTCTTTTAGAACATGTTAACCGAGTTTTTTTGTTTTCTAAAGTTGCTTCATAATGTAATTTTTAATATCGCTTACAATAGCTCAAAACTGAAAGTTTTCCTGAATTAATGTTAATTTATTTTATTTGCATGTAGAAAGTATGCAAACTTTTTGTAAGGCCGCAAGGTTAAACTAATCCACAAGGAATATAATGTCCTTGGAATTTCTATAAATATTTATTTGGATCCTTTTGGATTAGGTTAACCAAACCAGATTCCTTTTTTATTTTATATCGGTAGCGATATTACAACGCCTTACCTTTCTATAATTATATATACTTAACTTTTTTTGTTTACTAATATGATTATTTCGAACGTATTTGCTTTGTGAATCCAAATTGATTATTAGGCTAAGGTTCGTAACGTTATATTCAGAAAGTATTGGGCCTGATTAATATTCCAAGGAACAAGGGAAAAATTAACATCAACTTAATCAACAGAGTAGCGCCACTTTCGGAAGCCGCTACACTTCCATCGTCAGTGCTCACGTGTATTTGCTTATCACCACTTGTCAGGTGGTTCTGTTGAATGTGATTTTAATTCTTATATATACAACTTTTTCGTGAAAATTGAATGCGAGAATCAAATCACTCTCAAGCTGATGTTAAAGTGAACTTTCCCAGCGTTGCCATCGGCTTAGTTTACTTCATTCCCATTTTGCTGATTTTTTTTCTACTCAAGACAAACTTTTTTGGTTTGATTTTATACTTAAGTATATATGAACATGTAAACATGTGAAAAGCTCAAGCCAGTAGCTAATTGTTTATCAATATGATTATTTCGAACGTATTTGCTTTGTGAATCCAAATTGATTATTAGGCTAAGGTTCGTAACGTTATATTCAGAAAGAATTGGGCATGATTAATATTCTAGCTGTTAGCCAGCGTGGTATACCTAGAAAATACGACTACCTAGATATAAGGTAGGTGGACTTTTGAAGAAGACACTTAAGTCGAGTTAAGGCAGCTTTTCAAATTCAGTAATTTTAAATACATCGGGTAGTATAGAAAAAAGCGATCATTTATGTCGCTGTCTTTTTATTTATAAATTTTTTTTTTTAAATTGACACTTAAGTTCTTTATTCCAAAGACCACAGGTATTAATTTAGCCAGAAATAATTCTTATTACTACGTACCATATATGGGACTTTTTCATTGGCATAAATTTTCATTGACATTATTTCTTTTACGTAGTTATAGTGAAAAGTTTCAACAACCAATAAGGGCCAATGCTTTTTTTTAATTATAATATTTTTTTTAAATACTAAAAAAAACCAATGAAACCTATCAACTACCAATTATAATTGAAGGAAAAAATAATTGTACATACATTGAACAAAAAAATATGCCACTGGGAGCAATTTCACAAACATAGTACTATTTGAAAAGTAAATGAGCTGATGTCAAACAAAGAAGAACAAATATTACAAAAGTAAAGTAATATTTGGCGTGGGAGTGCAAAATTATGCAAAAATAAATCAGCGGCTTTTTCCCTGTATCCGAAAATTATTTAAAATCGAAGGCATATTTCAGATCTTTTCTTTTTTCGTTTTCATTTTGTAATTAATTTCGAATCAAGATTTTACTAATCATTAAAAATCGAACTATGTTTAATTTACGAAAACATCCATTTTATTATTTATATGTGCTACATTCTGTTCAACGGCCACTTTTTCTCGAAAGAATATAGGGCGAGTGATTTTACCCATTGATAATGCTCAGAGAAATTCTACGCAGAACTTAATGGTAATGATTTGGGTTTTTTTGAAATATCTATTAAAAGAATCTTTTCAGCAAAAAGCACTATATTTGGTTAACGTACTTGTAATGCCAAACATTTAAATAGCATTACTTAGTAATCAATTCCATTGAAATAATTTAATGAATTACTCCCATATATGCTACTTACATAAGAATAAGAACTGGAGGCGGAAAAGGGTCGGCAACGGCCTCCTAGAGGAAAATTTTAACAAGGTGTTTGTTGGTAAGTTATCAAGCACTATGAAAGCATGGGCACTTACCTGCATGATAAATCCTCCAAGGGCGATCAATGGTTGACCGGGGGCAGATATCAGTGGTTTTTCGCCACAGTCTTTTGGTACATACTTAAGTATGTGTGTACATATGTATGTAAAATTGATTTTGACATCCCAAGCAGGTACTTTCCGAAATGAATTGCGGCGAGGTTTACCTGTTATAAATAGAATTTGGGGTCCTTCCAAGCGCTCCAATAGTCGAATGCTGTAAATAAATAGGATATTAGAAAACTAAGCTTTAATAGTTATTATAACTTACCTGGTATCCGTTGGCTTGACGTCATTTCGAGTTCCTTGTGTTTGGCTTTTTGTCTTACATAGACCACAGCTGCAAAACATGGGATTTTACAAATAAATCATCTGTGGGGCAGCTAACACGGGGACGCCAAAGCGAAGGCAGTGTTGCTGCTGCAAGCTTGTCCCACACTCAAGTACATCGAATACACACAAATACCATTGTCACTTCATGTGTTTTGGGTAGAACAGCTGAGTTCATCCCTCCCATTCTGGAACCAGTGATGGCCTCCAGAATGGTTCGGTTTGTTATGCGCACCCTGCAGTTGGGTAATGCAGTGCACTAAGTGGCAACTTTGGCATATCAGCTGACTACCAACCGCAGGCAGAAATAAGGGTTTCGAAGTAGACGTTCTCATTGGAAAAATCACGTCGTCATATTGGAGGACGTGGACTAATGAAAATTAAAAAGGGTATATGAGGCCATATTGGGAAAAAGCCGAGACTTCAAGGGATGAAATGCGATTGAGTTCCTCCTTTTTGATTTGAAAGAGCAGAGGTGAGCGGTGGTTTATGTTCCGGAAAGTGGTGCAGTGAATGAAATTAAAGCAACAATTTATATTAACCCAGCCAAAGGCAAAACCGAGCAAATAAATAAAACATTTTTTATTTTATTAAAGAACAAAAGATAAAAACTAAGATGGTGCAAATAATTAAAAGTTTGTATGGTGTGTTCAACAGAACGTAAAACAAGTGCATCTATCAAAAACAGAATTAAACAAAACAAGAAAAGCGGAAATGTCCGAACCGTTTTTAAATAACACATAAAACAGTTATAACAAGATACTAAACCAAAATTTTGTATGGTTGATAGATTTATATAAATAAAAACTTAGTAGCTGAGAAAAACAACGAAAACAAAAATAAATAATAAATTAAATACTTGTGGCCATCTACCAATCCTACACATTTTGAAACACCACTAAACAACAAAACTGTCCAAATCAAACCCCCTTCACCTTGTCACCTCCAGCGTGGGAGTTCCTGCAGCACGCATCGTCTGCTGACGGTGCGAGGTATTCCTTGACCCAAACTTCTGACGTACAGAAAACGGACGATTTCCAAAAATGTATATATATATATATATATATATATATATATATATATATATATATATATATATATATATATATATATATATATATATATATATATATATATATATATATATATATATATATATATATATATATATATATATATATATATATATATATATATATATATATATATATATATATATATATATATATATATATATATATATGTATATATATATATATATATATATTTTTTTTTTATATTAACCCAGCCAAAGGCAAAACCGAGCAAATAAATAAAACATTTTTTATTTTATTAAAGAACAAAAGATAAAAACTAAGATGGTGCAAATAATTAAAAGTTTGTATGGTGTGTTCAACAGAACGTAAAACAAGTGCATCTATCAAAAACAGAATTAAACAAAACAAGAAAAGCGGAAATGTCCGAACCGTTTTTAAATAACACATAAAACAGTTATAACAAGATACTAAACCAAAATTTTGTATGGTTGATAGATTTATATAAATAAAAACTTAGTAGCTGAGAAAAACAGCGAAAACAAAAATAAATAATAAATTAAATACTTGTGGCCATCTACCAATCCTACACATTTTGAAACACCACTAAACAACAAAACTGTCCAAATCAAACCCCCTTCACCTTGTCACCTCCAGCGTGGGAGTTCCTGCAGCACGCATCGTCTGCTGACGGTGCGAGGTATTCCTTGACCCGAACTTCTGACGTACAGAAAACGGACGATTTCCAAAAATGTATAAATAAATATATATATATATATATATATATATATATATATATATATATATATATATATATATATATATATATATATATATATATATATATATATATATATATATATATATATATATATATATATATATATATATATATATATATATATATATATATATATATATATATATATATATATATATATATATATATATATATATATATATATATATATATATATATATATTATTTTTATTAAAATTTTGTTCTGTTGGGGGAAAACACAATATTTAATAATTTTTTTAAATGTTGCAATAGTGGTAGGGTGAGCTGAACCTAGCTAGTTGTTTGTGTTTTAAATTTATAATCGCACTATTTCCTAAAATTAATATTTTACTTATTCAGTAGAATATTAATTGTTTATAAAAACACATTGACATTGATTACTAACGGGTACTAGCTAGCTCCTATGCGCATTTCACCGGGGCTAAATGCAGATCATCAGGGAACCTTTACCATAGAAAAGCTTAAGATATTGTAGCAAACTTTTATTTAAAGCAATAAGAAGCTTAAGCAATATCATAGCTTAAACATGAATAAAGTAATCAATGATGTTTTTTATTTTCTTACTGTACCATATACTACACAGGCAGGCTTTTTTCCTGCTCTAATTGCATATGTAAGACGGTAGGTAGAAAAAATAAATGTAATAACAACAACAACTATACATTTAATATAGCGTGATGTCAAACAAGTGTTTTTTAGCCGGGTGCTGCCATGTTTTAAATTCGTGATTTTTTTGGGATTTGCTAAAATTTATGTTTTTTAAATTTATAATCGCACTATTTCTCAAAATTAATATTTTACTTATTCAGTAGAATATTAATTGTTTATAAAAACACATTGACATTGATTACTAAGGGGTATTAGCTAGTTCCTATGCGCATTTCACTGGGGCTAAATGCAGATCATCAGGGAACCTTTACCCAAAATCTCATAGAAAAGGTAAAGATATTGTAGCAAACTTTTATTTAAATCAATAAGAAGCTTAAACAATATCAAAGCTTAAACATGAATAAAGTAATCAATGATGTTTTTATTTTCTTACTGTACTATATACTACACAAGCAGGCTTTTTTCCTGCTCTAATTGCAGATGTAAGACGGTATGTAGAAAAATATTTGTAATAACAACAACAACTATACATTTAATATAGCGTGATGTCAAACAAGTGTTTTTTGGCGGGGTGCTGCTTTGTTTTAAATTCGTGATTTTTTGGGAATTGCTAAAATTTATGTTTTTTAAATTTATAATCGCACTATTTCCCAAAATTAATATTTTACTTATTCAGTAGAATATTAATTGTGTATAGTTGTTTTTTTGCATATACGTGGGTAATTGCCCCGGATTAATGGGTGTTTGCCCTAACAGGTAAAATATATACATACATATATAGGGACAGTTAAGGTAGACAATTTACGTTAGACAAGGTACTTAGGACACGTCACGTACGACGTCATTGCCGGTCAGTGGAACTGTAGTCCAGAGAGTAGTAAGGTCTACAGTGGCTGTCATAAAACTTACCTTTTTCTGGACGACACCAACCATATTGGTTTCTTCTATTTTTTTTGCTATATTTTTGAGCTGTACTATTTTTGATTTGTTTATTTAAAGTTAAAGATTTCTACCCAATTACCGGTTTATGTTAGACTTCAGAAAAATATACACACTGTGTACAAATCTCGTACATAAATGTAAACAAACACAGCTCAAAGCAACCAACGCATATTTTTATTTTCATAACAATTATGTGTGTCTCTTAATTTTGTACGTCGCCGAACACAAACACGAATGTATTTTGTTTTAAAATTTGATTTCGTACGCGAACATGAGCATTTGAATCAGTGGTGCCAGAAATTTTCGGAGAAAAATCTTCATACTTCGAAGAAAAAATTTCATTTTATAAAAAAAAATCTTCAAATATTTTATATTTTATTTTTGTTATGTGTAATAAAAAAAATAATTCACACTCAATTATTAAAACTCTAAAGGCACTTAGCTAAACATGAATGTGTACTGTTCCAAAAACTTGGGCAAAATAAACATTCAATAAAATCCCAGCATTGAGAATATCGACGATATTCCACGCTGGTAAGACTGAAATGGAAAAAGCTTACAATAGTTGAACATGCTAAGAAAAGACAGTTATTGAAGTTCCGAACATTTAGACAAAGGATTTTCGCTACAGTGTTGTTGCCACTGTCAGTGGTAGTGTGGGTAAAGGACTCTGATGAGTAGACTTTGTGGTCACGAAACCGCTGTCAGTTCAACCTTCCGTACAGCCAAATTTTTCTTTGAATGTTCGATATTTACATGCTTTAGAATTTCTTTTTTGAATAAAAAATAATTTGATCGAAAGATTAAATTAAAAATGAACTAATTTAATAACTTTGCATAAAAACACAATAAAAATTTTATTTTTTTAAAAGATTTTTTAAAGATTTTTAAATTTTATTTCATGGATTACTAATACCCACCCGGGTGGGTATAGAAATATTCATTACAAAAATCGATTCAATATAAATTTATTAAACTGTACTAATAATAAGATTTTATTTAATTATGTTGATGAGCCTTGATGACACTTTTCAGATTTTGTTTGACTTACGCTGTGCTCTGAACAAATGGGCTTCTTATACCTAACGCATATACAACATTTGCCTTTCATTTTGATGCGGCCAGTTGCATCCCTTTCCGCAATTCCATCGGCTTCAAAATGATCACACTGGTCCGTAGCGGTAACTGGTTCACCTAAAAAGTAAAGCTTTGTTATCAATTCCTTTCGTTTTTCAAAGATTTTACCTAAAATACATTCCATGGCTGATCTTATTGAAAACCTTCCTATGATTTGTGGTATTTTAGACCTTGTCAATGACATAGGTCTTCACCAAGCATCTCAAGAAACTGCTTTAGCTGCGATCGCTTTACAGACCTTTCTCCATTATTTTCTTTGTATATTATGAACGAGGCAAGGGCCGCCGTATCCAAAATGTTAAAAAACACTGCTAACGGCCAGCGCAGTGTTGCTGTTTTTGTGGAATATTGTGACAATATTTTGTCCATGGTATCCACACCACCTTTAGTCTTGTTGTAGTATAGAATTATTTCTGGTCTATTTTGTGGGCCAGAAATATTTTTGTCATTGTGCATGGTGGACAACAAAACAACTGATCTGTTTTTGGCTGGGACATAGGAGACCAACGTAACATTTTCTGAGAAACCAAATAAACTTGATGTGACTTCGCGGTTTGGGGACGGCTTGAATTCTTCGGGAATGTATCTTTTGTTTTTTTTACTGTGCCTACAACAGATAACTTCCAAGTGACAAGTTCCTTGGCTAACGGCAATGTTGTAAAAAAATTATCCATGGCGACATTTCTCCCAGTGTTTTTGTACATTCCGACTAAATCCTTTACAGCTCGCTCTCCTTGGTTAGTGTCCCGTATATTGTTCGCCTTTCCGGTGTAGATTTGTCCTTGAAGAGGATAATACGTGTTTGAGTCACACGCCCACCAAATCTTGGTACCATATTTAGCTGGCTTGGAAGGCATGTACTGCATGAACCGTGTGCGACCCCGAAATCCGAATAATTGCTCGTCAACGGTAATTGATTCATGTGGTCGATAATGCGATCTCAAGTTGCAGTTTACCATATCAAAAACGTCTCTTATAGGTGCAGCCTTGTCTTCCTGTTGTCGAGCCACTCTTGTAGCATGCCAGTCAAATCGAAGGAATCTTAAAATTTCCGCAAACCTATTACGCGACATGGTTGCTCGATACAGTGGATATGAATTTCTCTTCAAAAGCTCTGAGAGTGGCTCCTGACAAGACTTGTGGCTGCCCATTATTAGCAAGATACCAAAAAAAGCTCTTAGTTCCTCTTCTGTAATTGGTTTCCAAATACGTTGTTTCTTGGTGTTTTTAGAATTCCATTCCACATAGCTTCGCCTTCTTTGTTTGAAAATCTTCGGATTAAATCTTTAATATCGTCGCTGAGAATGCAGTTGAATGTATCAACCCTGGACATATAGAGATTTTCATGAATAATATTGACCGATCGTCGGCGATTTGTGTTTGGCGCCTCCTTATACCATTTCACGGTGTCTTTAGTTTCGTAATACGAAGAACTCGCACACCACGACGTTGGGTATTCATTACATGATTCATCAGAATCACTTTCATATATTACCTCTACTTCTCCAGGCTCCTGTTCCACATCAGAATCGTCAGCGTCTCCATTAGGCATATAATCCTCGTCTTCATCATCACCAAACAAATTCTCAGTTTTATCCAAATCGGACTCAGCGTCAATCAATCGAAGAAAATATGCTGCTCTCTCTTCATAAAACAACCTTTGGTGCCATAAGTTACAACAATTGTTTTTACTTTGAAAGTTTAAAATTTTAGAATTAAGATTTGATTACTTATTGTTAGTTCAATTTTATTGAAGATACAATAAATAAATACATATAACCAAAAAAAAAATAAACTTTGAAAGTAAAATTAGTGATTACAAAATACATACCATGAAATAGCTCCAGCAGAGAGATATTGCAAATTATTTTCACCACTCATACCAAAAAGGTTGCGACCACTTGTCAACGTTCTTACATAACAACTAAATAGTAGATTGTAATAAAAACCTGCATTGCTATGCACACATTTTACATCACATATAAATATCTAAGTTACCGTAACAAAGCTTTACAGCAGAAAAGAGCAGACTAAACATTATTACTGACCACTCAATCATGTATGTATGTATATATGTATGTACGTTTTACATTTTGCTTCTTCTTTTCATAAATTTTTGAGAGACTAAAAAAACATTTTGCTTCGCGATAAAAAAAATCATTTGGCGATCATTTATGAACTTGAAAAAGAATAATAAATTTTAGAAATTCCATTTATGAAAAATATCAGATATGTTTATATGTCGGCTGCGATACCTTTAGAAGCGCTGAACCCTAAAAAACGTATTACATGAAGGTACCGCTTCTGTGATTTACTTTGGAAAGTGACTTCTCATAAGTTTAATATCAATTAAATGTTTCCCTATATGTGATAATATAGGCTCCACCATAAGTACTTGCATAGAAGTGCAGTACCACCCCGGTGGGTATTGGTAAACGATGTACATAAAAACCTTTGGGAAGGCGAATGTTACAGAAGGTAATTTTCTAAGCACTCCGCAACAGATTGAAGCCGTAGTTCCTCAAGGCAGCATCCTCGTTCCTGTATTATATCTGATATATGCCTCTGACTTGCCGGTAAGCAGTAACATACACATATAAAAATTCGCTGATGATACAGCGTTTCCAAGTGTTCGCAAAAGCGATCAAGAAGCTTCCCGCAAACTGCAAGACTATATACCCCAGTTAGAACAATAGCGGATAAAAATTAACGAACAAACATGTCTACACAATACTTTTACATTGTGCCCACATATACAAATAAATAAAACCTGCCCACATATACATCTTGATCGTCGTCTAACATGGAACTACCACATAAATACAAAGGTGACCCAAATGAAATTGAAAGCAGCTCAAATGAATTGGTTCATTGAAAGGAACTCTACTCTAAGGCTGAGGCAACACGGGCGTTTCTAAAACGTGGCGTTTCTGCTTTATATATTATATTTGAAAGTTCCCAATTTTTTTAAACTTCAAATTTACTATAAAAAGCAGATACGCCGTGTTTTAAAAACGCCCATATCGCCTCAGCCTAAGCCTATATTGTAAACTTCTTCTATACATCTCGATTCTAAAACCAATATGGTCCTACGGTGTCCAGTTATGGGTGAGGTTGTCATACGTCCTCTTTTTCCTGCACACTGTCCTCTTTTTGTGATCTCTGTCCGGGGAAAAATGTTCGTCCGGGAAAGTCCTACTTTGTATCGACTTAAAAAAGGAGCTTATATTCGCGTAAAGTATCTGTTTTAGATTTATTGCTTGAAAAATTGCATTTATTAAAAACAAAGCTAAAAAGGGAAATACATAATTGGTATTAGATGTCCAGCTTATGTTGTAAATAATACTGTACGTGAGAGTTGTGATGTTATTTTATGATGTATGTATGTATTTAAAATATCGATGGTGTTCCGTAAAAAGGGCCAAAGTAATATAGATTTAAGCCAGGGTTCATAATTTATTTGATATGATTATTTCAAATTTATTTGCTTGTGAATGCGAATTGATTATTAGGCTGAGGTTCGTAGCTATATATTCAGAAAAAATCAGCCATGATTAATATTCCAAGGAACAAGGAAAAAATTAACATCAACTGAATTTTCTACGCACACAGCAGAACATGACAGTGCTGCTTTCGGAAGCCGCTACACTTCCATCATCAGTATATTTTGCTCATCACTATTTGTGAGGTGGATCTCGGCTTGCCAGACGGGCTTGATTTGGTTTCATTGTCAAGTTTTTTAATGATTGTCAAGATTTAATCTAAAAAGCTATTTGTTAAGCTAAAAATTAATTTCTACAACTTTATGCACGAGCTTTAATTAGCTATTTTATCGTTAGAATTTAATTAATGTATTTAAATACATGATAATTTATATGGATACAAATTGAAAATTATAATGAAAAGCTTTCTTCAAGGGCTTTTTCTTTGCAAACCAGAGACCTCTATTAAAAATAAAACTCTTTTGCGTTTGGAGCTACATATTAATGGAAATTCCTCGGGTCTATAGACGAATTATAATTACATGCATATTAAGGGTTGCATTCCAATATATTTCAAGAGTAAATATGGTATAAATAAAAAACAAGACGGAAAGCAAACCGAAAACTTCATATCAAGCCTTTGCTACCGTGGACTCACAACTCCAAAAAATTGTTTTAAATTTACTAACAACTTAATGGTAAAAAAATGTTATTCTTCTCTCAAAAGTTAAGTACACAAAATATTTGTATGAAATTTTCAAACAACATAAATAATGATATGATGAGTGAGTCTACATTATTAACACAAAAATTAAAATTTTTGAGTTATTACTCACTTTCGTTTGTATTTTCGATTCCTCTTATTCCTCTTAATATAATGTAATTTACCGAATAAATGATATGAATTGGTTTTAATGAAAATTTTAAATTTGCGAAAGTTTTTGCAAACGAATTAAGGTACAGAATCAACCGAAATTTACTCGGAGTGCTGAGGGAACACATAGGAAAAAGCAAACGAATTGATACCTTCTCCATTTTTCGAAGTCGATTAATGAATGTATTTTTATTGCTTTGCACATCATTAAGTTAGTGTCGAGATTTTTTCTTAAATCAAGCTTTTTTTCTCTATTTGTTAAGCTTTTTCACAGCTTGGATCTGGCAAGCCTAGGTGGCTCTGTTGAGTGTGATTTCAATTCTTATATATATACAAAGTTTTCGTGAAAATTTAATACGAGAATTAAATTACTTAGGTTGATGTCAACTAACCTGTTTATTACAGCAATTCCCAGTGTTACCGTTAGATTATTTTACTTCATTCCCATTGCTTTCTGATTTCTTTAGAGTTCATAATCTTTATTTCATGAACAAATAAGAAATTTTTACCAAACAATGAAAGTTTATTTAAAGTCGGTAGCCCTACCGTTCGAGATATTTGATGTGTAATCGATTAAACTCTTAACTAACGTCCGGTTTTCAGTTGATGAAGAACTACTTTTTAATAAATTTTTGTGCTATAATTTTTTTTTTAAATTATAAACGACGAAACTAAACTTTAAAAAATGTGTTCCCAACATTTTAAATTATATATGAAGTCCTGATAAATATATCTCCACCTGAAACACCAAACGCCCTAACTAACAATTTCATAATTTTACAAAAGTAGCAATAAATATACTAATTTATGTAATTGGCCTTTAATATTTTCTTAATTGTGTCCGTATTTTAGATCGGGAAACTATAATTTTTATAGTAATTATGTGTGTTGGTCAAATACATAGCAATTTATTAAAAAACGGATTAGAGTTTTTTTAGTTAGTGCTTTTCGCGTTTCATTTAACAATATGTAGAGCATAAACTTCGATTTATGCAAATATGTATCCTCAAATGTGCTTGTATATAATGTACAACTTAATGGAAACACGTCGATGATGTTGCGCAAAAAGCGCCAATCTGCTATGTAAAATGTTGCGAGATTGGCCCTTTTTGCGCAACACCATCGATATGTATTTAAGATTTTATTGCTAGTAAAGTTATTGGAAAAAAAATAATTTCGTTTTATTTTTAAGTCCTACTTTTAAAAGCAAATGTCCGGGTTTTTCCCTCTGCTGTCCTCTTTTTATAAATTAAGCGATGACAACCCTAGTTATGGGGCACTGCCTCGGTATCAAATGTAAAAAAAATCAAAGGCGACAAAATTAAATACTCCGTACGATTACATCAGGCCCATGGTATATCAGAAACAAACGAATTCATAAAGATTTAGATGTGCCGCTGGGTAAGACAGTGTTTTCTAAGCACGTGACAAAATACATAAAAAAAACTTGAGTTGCACCCAAATACCCTAGCCCGAAACATATTAACTTTAGAGGCCACACTCGGCTGAGAAGGAGGGACACTCTTGCTCTCAGCCGAACACAAGATACGTAAACAACTAAAGAACCAAACACTGAAACAAATATTTTTGTCTGGCATTGGCTGAACTTAAAAATTAAAATTTTAGAGTTAAGATTTTATTACTTATTGTTAGATCAATTCTATTGAAGATACAATAAATAAATATAGCCGAAAAAAAAACATTTTTTTAAATGTTTTTTTTAAATATTACAAAAGTTCGTTTGACTGACTGTACGACTAAATTCACACGATGAAAATCTTTAAGTTCTCTTTTAAAGTTGCTACGTTTTTCATCGTCTGTTTAAATACTAATACCCTGTTTATCGATGTCGAAGGACATTTTTCATTCTTACAATTTCATTTGAAACAAAACCAAATTTTAAAACTTTGTCCTTGTTTCAAATGTAACTGTAAGAAATAAAGACTTCCCTCGACATCGATAAACAGGCTGTAAAATGTCCATACAATTTTTTTAATACAAAATAAAAATCTGATCGGTTCAAACTTATTATACAGAAATTTCATAAAAATTTTATGAAATTGAGGTCATAAAAATTTCTCTTAAGCCGAGAAAAATTATTGCTTCATTCGAAAAGTATATGCAAGATGAATTTAGTAATAGATGTCGTTTAATAACTATAACAGAACAAAGGAATACTTTGTATAAGTATCAGTGCTATCTAATAGAAAGTAGCAAGATTATATTCATTTGTTTGGCTGCACATAAAGAAAACAAAATTCATTCAAACATTAAACAGTCAATTATAACGACGAGAATTAATGTTGTGAAAACACAAGAGCGAATGAACTGCGTATAAAGCTTAATGCTATTTAAACAACGCATGAGGTTAACATGATTGCTTCGAATATGTATACAACTCATTTGAAAATAATAAAACATACCAAGGTTCGGTCGCAGCTATATTCCAACGCAAAAAATTCAAATATTACTTGAGTGTTTGAGTGAATGAAGAGTATTTTTATACCCTTCGCCAAAAATGGAAAGGGTATATATCGTTTTGTCATTCCGTTTGTAATTTCTACAATATTAATTTCCGCTCAGTAAAATATATACATATATTCTGAATCCTTATATATACGACAATTGATTTAACGCTATCCGTCTGTCCGTCTAAGTAAATAAATGAAAAATGGTGAAGTTTTTACGAAGGCCCCACATAACCTAAAGACTTGAATTTTTGACCACCTGTTTGAATTTATTTTGTTTGCGAATCATATAAAAATTATCAAAATCGGTGCAATAACAACTGAGATATCGTTAAAACCGATGTTACTTCGTTTTAGCTGATTTTTTACTACTCCCGAATTCTTAAGATTGTATATAGTAAAATTTTCTATCAAGTATAGTTTTGAGAATTTCTATAATGAAAATCATACAAATCGGTCCGTAAATGGCTGAGATATGGCCAAAAAGAAAAAGAAAATTTGCAAAATTAAATATGCGGTTCTCGACATTTTATATAAATATAAAATGTATAGAAAATCCCCAGTGTTGAACCCGGGCTTATGTGCTGGTGATTCAAGTGAACGACCTTTCGGCTACTGAACCTCGCTTGATGAAGTTGTATATTTACTAAACTTAAACTGCTTCTTTTTTTCCAACAGTTATAATAAAAAGGGACTTTGATATAATTATAACGAAGTCCCTTTTTTTCACTACTACATTGACATTTGTTTTATTATAGACCATATTGGCAGAATGTTGCAACAATTTTGTTTGGTTTCCTTATTGTTGCTGAAAGATTAAAATGTCATTTGTTTTGTATTTAATTAAATGGTTTTATATATTTAGCTTTAGATTTTGGGTCAAATTTAGTAATTGCAATTTTACTCCCTATCTCTTAACCAATCGATCTGAAATTTGGTAGGCACCTTCAATTCAATTCAATGCTGTGACTAGAAAAGTGAGCTGCGCCACGCACATAAAAAGTAATATATATTTTTAGCCCCTTCCTGTTAACCGATTGATCTCAGATTTGGCAAACACCATTACTTACGATGACTACTCAATTTTGTAATTAGAAAAGTGGGCTGTGCCACGCCAACAAAAATAACTTTTATTTTTACCCCTCCTCTTGACCGATTGCTCTGAAATTTCGTAGACGTCTTCACTTTTAATGGCAATTTAATTTTGTGTTGAAAAAAGGGCTATGCCACGCCAATAAAAAGTAACATTTAGTTTTACCCCTTTACTGTTGACCGATTGAAGTATTGAAATTTGATAAACACCTTTACATATCATGACCAATTCATTTGAAGATGAAACGACCATGTGTATTTAGCAATATTTTCAATCAAAGATGGCCGCCGCCACAAAATAGCGAATTAATTGGCTTAGTATGGATATCAAATGAAAGGGTTTGGCTAGTAGAATACAGTACGCAATGAAAAAAGTCCAATTCCAGAATTGCGTCCAGTACAAAATGGCGTCTATATACATATATATCTTGTCAGCCAACTCGATATGGGTATTGGGTATTGGAATGTAGTACATCATGAAAAAGAGTCCAAGTCCCAAATACAGTCCGAAAGAAAATGCCTGATCATATAGTTTTGACAAGACATCACGTAAAAAAGTAAGCAAATTAAAAATAAACAATCAAAAGTGCTATATTCGGCTGTGCCGACTCTTATATACCCTTCCCCAACGAATGGTATATATACCATAGAAAATATAGCAGCCCGAATTTTACACATTAGCTGACCATAGTCTGAGAATGTATAAGTAGAACATTTTGTATTAGCATTGGCTTAAATAAAAATTTCCCCACAACACCAAAAACTATACTTAGTTGTACAAAAAGTATAGTATAATTTTCTTTTATATTTCAAACATTAATTTCTATGTTATATACAGCTAATTTTGCATTAATTAATGTAAATATGAATTAAGAGTCATTTGATTCCAAAAATATTGATTTTCTAAATATTTGATTGCAATTTTTCTATTTGTTACCAAAAATTTCGTCGCAAATAACTATTTTATTGGTTGTAGTTATTAATTAAAGTTACTATTAATTATTACTATTAATTAAAGTTACTATTAATTTGTTTACTACAAACTATTTTTTCGGTTCCTGATTTTAATACGTATTTTGACATTAAAACCATTTAAAAAATCAAAAAAAATTAAAGTTTTATCCCCCGTGATTTGAACCGGGCTCCTTCAAGACGAAAATATGATCCGAGCCGGGTTCAAATCACGACGGCTAAAACTTTCATTATTTTTTTATTCTTTTAAATTTTTTTGTCACTACTGTATTGACATTTCTGTTATTATATTATGTATAGACAGGGAATGGAAAACAACAATTTTTTTTAGTTTTTAGTGTAGGTATAGACCAGGGACAGAATATGGAAACTTTTTTTGGAATATAAAATTTCACATCTCTTATTTTGTAGCCCGGGAAAGGAAATATTTTTTGGCATTTAAAATTTAACATTTTTTTTATAGACCAGGAACGAAATATAGAAAATATTTTTGATATATAATTCTAAAAAATTTTTATATTGTAATGGGGATGAAACATATTTTTTATTTAAAATTTTATTGCCTGTCCCATAATGTCGACAAATCGATTTCGTTCTCATATTTATACACAGAAAAACATAAGCTTCATATGTGTTTCACGTTAATTCTACACGATCTTCCAAAAACATTTTTCCTTTCGATATATGTATTTATGTTGATTTAATATTCCAAAACAATTAAATTAATATATAAACTATATATCAAATATTTAAAATAAATTGAAAAAATTTCCGGATGTTTACATTTTTAAACCCCGAAAAATTTTCTTTTTGAATACTTCACACACATGTATGTATATTCAACAAAGTATGTTATTTTATTCAAATGGAGTTCATGATCCAAGTGAACAAAAAATTTTATTCTGCAATTTTCACATGCGTAATTCATGATTACGCTGAATATATACATACAAAACTCTAACCAAAGTCACCTAATTATATTTATCATTTAAGACCAATTTAACAGTATATTTTCGCTCCTAATTTTTTTTATTATATGTACTTAAGTTGTTTTGTGAAAAGGTCACATATGGTTTTATATCCTCTTTTACAATGTTTGTAACTTTGTTTACAATAGACAGTTGGAAAAAATTCATTCAGTGACTTCTTTAATATATTATCAGAATTTCATATGATATGATTTTGCACTAAACTTCTAAAGAAAAAAACTAGTTAACCCGATCATTCTTCTTTCCTAACTCTGCCTAGTAAATGAAATTTGAAGCTTTCTTTCTGAAAATACCATAAAGGCTTTAACTTTAATTAATATAGTTAACTTTTAAAGGAGATTTATAAAAATTATACAATACGTTTGCATAAAAAATTTATGCAAAATAAGTAATTTCGTGAAAGATTGCAGATTTTCAAAACTTTAATTATTCATACTAAAGTATTCAATCGGCCAATTAATCGAAGAATTTTTGTTTATTATTTGATCACATAATTAGAATTAGGAATAACAAATAACTCGAAAAATTTATATCATATAGCCGAATAAAATGTATTGAGCCAATTCGAAATTAATATCATATTTTTTTTTGTTTTATACTACAAATTTTAAAACAACAAAATGTATAAAAAAAATTCAGTATTTTACAAAATACACAATACGACATTCAGTTTGACAATAAACAATATATAACATTAATTCTTTTTTTTAACTGATGAATGAATTAGTTAAGTCCCATTAAAATGTTCCTTTTGCATTTAATTTAATTAAATACTCTTTAGCATATACGTGCATATATTTTTATATAACTCTTTGTTTTTGAGATTTCATTGCTATAGAACTGGATATTTTATATTTGTATCGTCTGGCATCATCTTATTTTGATAAAAACAACCAAGAACGAACCAAGTAAAAAAACTTTGTAATAAAGTTGGATGCTTTTGTTGTTGTTGTTGTAAAAACTAGCGTGTTAAAGTGTGTAATAGTGCGTTTCCATATACATGTTTTTGGCCAAAATATGAGTTTCAAAATACGTGTTTTCCTACATGTTTTCCCATACAATTGTCATATGAGCCAAACACCTGAAACAGCGTGCTTTGCTCCAAATTATGCCGAAAGTTGTTTATGCAACACTGCGTTGCCTCTATGATTACAAATGCAACTTTGGGTCATCCATTTACTGTGATTGACAAATGCGAAAAAGTGACACTGTTCTGCGGCCACATAAGGAAAGAAATATGGCGCGCATTTTATTTTCGAAGAAGAATGTAAACAAAACAATAAAAATGTCAAACTTATTACGAAAACTCGAACTTAAAAACACTTACAGCATAATGGAAACGTTTCGACATATTTTGCTCAAAATGGCATGTTTTGCTCATAATGGAAACGTACTATAAGTCTGCTTTTACACACATCAGTTTTTCTTGAAGCAACTTTTATTTTCTTGTGAGAAAGAGCGAGTTAGGAATATATTTCATGTATTCCTCTCTCGCTCTTTCTCACTAGAAATTAAAAGATGCTTCAAGAAAAACTGATGTGTGTAAAAGCAGACTAAATAAAAAATCATCCCAGGAAATAATTTTGGCCGACATGTCTAAAGTCAGAAAAAATCTGAGACTTTACCAGACAATCAGCCGAGTTGTCTAAAATTCCCTCAGATATTTGGCGGATCAGTAGGGAGTTTTCTGGTACGACGTTTCTGCACATTGTCTGAAATATTATCCGATTAATATCAGAATAGTCTGCACATTATCCGAAGTCAATTTAATTTCCTTTAAGGCATTTAACAGAGTAGTCTGCACATTTTCTGATCTACGTCTTACGACTTTTAGCAGTCACTTTTGCACATTGTCTGATTTTAGTTTTCGTTACAATTCTCATTTATCTTTTGAGCTCATACGCACAAATATTTGATTTTTTTTCGGTTATATGTATTTATTTATTGTATCTTCAATAAAATTGAACTATTAATTCTAAAATTTTAATTTTTAAGTCCAGCCAGTGCCAGAAAAAAATATTTGTTTCAGCGGTTGGTTGTTTACGTCTCTCGTGTTCGGCTGAGAGCAAGAGTGTCCCTCCTTCTCAGCCGAGTGTGGCCTCTAAAGTTAATGATGTTTCGGGCTAGGGGATTTGGGTGCAACTCAAGTCTTTTTATGTAGCTTGTCACGTGTTTAGAAAACACTGTCTTAACCGGCGGCATATCTAGGTCTTTATGAATTGAGTTTTTAAACTTATAAAATATAGGTAAATGTTTTCTGATTAGCTGGCATAAGCAGCACAACAATGCATGGAGAATTTTAAACGAAATTTCCGATACATTTCTAATTTTAGCTCCGACTTTTCTCTGATATCTGATCTGATATTTTGTCAGACATTTTCCCGACATTTATAAGACATGTCGAAAACTCCTTTAGATTTTCCCTAGGAAATTCGTCGGAATCCGTACAGAATTTTGTTAGACCTTTCGGTATAGTTTTTAGAATTTCCTCAGACAAAGAGATCCGGATTCTTGTCAACCACTCGTATAATTTTCGGTACGTTTTCTGAACTACATCGGATACGAATTCGGCATCTTGTGCAGACTTTCTGACCGACCTCGGACCGAAATCGGCAAAAATTGTTTGCTGAGATTTTATCAGTCGATATTATAAGTTTGTATCATATGTTCAGTTAACCGCGAGGCTAGCGTTATTAGCTGACCTAAATCTGAGAATGTATAAGTAAAACATTTTGTATTAGCATTGGCTTAAATACAAATTTCCCCACAGCACCAAAACTATACTTAGTACAAAAAGTATATTATAATTTTCTTTATATTTTAAACATTAATTTTTAGGTTATATAACGTTAATTTTGCATTAATTAATGCGAATATGAATTACGAATCATTTGAGCCCAAAAAATATTGATTTTCTAAACATTTGATTGCAATTTTTCTATTTGTTACCAACAAATTTTGTCGCAAAAACTATTTTATTGGTTGTAGTTATTTACTATTAATTTGTTTACTATAAACTATTTTTTCGGTTCCTGATTCGTATAATCTTATAGAACAAGGAAGAGTGCTATATTCGGCTGTGCCGAATCTTATATACCCTTCACTAAGCAATAAAAATTATATGTATATATGTACAGATTTTTTTTGCGAGTTTCAATTTCGAATAGCAAAAAAAGGTTGCATTTTATTTTTAGATACGTGGGAAATATAATGAAAAAATCTTGGGACCTACTTTTAGCCCTCTACCGCAGCAACAAGATTTTGAATATGAGATCAAAATGATTAATTTGTGAAACATCATATGATACAACATTATAGATTCTTTATAGCTGTTATAACTCATTACACTCAAAATATCCATTAGTTTATACGTACATACAATGTCAGATTTGAAACAAACATAAGATGAAATAATGAAGCAAATTTTCGAACTTCTAAGTCTTTGTCATATCTTGCAAAAAAAAACACATTTTCTAATATAATTTGAGGTCGCTGAACACGAAATTGATATTAATTTATTTTTCTTTATGTTAGCTTTCCCGATATTTGCGAAAAACAAGTATTTTTTGGTTTTTTTTTAGTTTTTTCGTTTATTGGTGAAAATTCCAAGCACGGCTTATCAAAATAAAATAAATTGCACACTGTTGTATATATATCTCTCCATTCTTTTATTCAATACACTGATTGTGCCGATAGTATAAAAAAGTTACAGACCTTAAAAGTTTAAAAAAGTATATTTTAGACCTTTCCCAAAAAAACTATAATTTTAAATTGCTCCATTAAGTAAAAAATATACTAAGTACATTGTTTTTCTGGCTGTATTTCAAAGATAATTTTGTGACGATCACATGATGGATGCAATCGCTAAATTCTGATAAAAAAATAAGAAAATTATTAGCCCTTAAGCGAAAACAGCTATATTATTTTTTAGTTCTTTTTCATGCAAAATTAATTTAAATCAGTTTGTATTAAAAAAAATAATTTTTTATTGAAAATAATTTTGTATGGAAAATAAAATCAAATTTTTTCTTTTAATGGTTTATAACCAAAGTTGGCAACCGATACCGTAATAAATACCGCTACCGATTCAATACCGTTTGAAATGGAATACCGGTATCTATACCGGTACCGTAATTCTTTTCGGTTCAAAAATACCGGTAGTCAAATACCGTTTTATACAATACCGGTATCATCATTTCGGTATGAAAAATTTTATTTTACTTCACGAACTAAAGACTTTAAACTTGTAGTAACTGTTTTATTTTATTTTTGAAACTTTCATTTGTTAATCGAAATGATGATTGTTAACTTAACGTACTGCCAATGGAACACTGTTTTCATTTTGTATTATACTTACAGTTCACACAGGTCGTATTTATATCATGATGAACGTCACTCAGAGTGCAATTCAGTATTGTCAATTAAAAAAAGTAATAAGTATGGAACTTCTAAAGTACTGAATAGATTTGTCTGAATTTTTAAAAATTGTATCGGAGGAGTTAAGTTTTCAGAATCATGTCTCTTGAAGGCAATATCTGAACTTAGGGGTGGAGCTACAGGGGAAGACAGCTAACTATCTCTGGTGTGAAAAACTTTATACTGACCAATTTCAACGATTTCAATCTTCTTAGATTTTGCTAGATAATACAACAAATGTTGGTATTAGCGTTTGTATTGTATGGCTTATAGTTTAAGAGATATTTCACTTCGAAATTATAATTTTGTGAACAAGACTGCCATTAACATACCGGACGAAATACAATGGATTCTGTCACTGGGGAAAAAACACTCTTTACCAGTTAGGAAGGACAATTTTCCCATGCTAAAATTTGTAGCAGCTGGTGAAGACTTGATGCAGACCTTACCTGATAGAGAAGCACAAGGTTAAGTTTACAACAATGGTTGATAATCACATCAACAAACTAAAATTAAATAGTAGAGAAAAGTACACATTGAACATTATGGAACAAGCTGAAAGGTTTTTAGACAAAAATAGGAACATCCTCATCCTAAATGCTGATAAAGGAAACGTTACGGTAGCATTAGCAAAAGCAGATTATGAAGACAGAATGAACAGAATAGTAGGTGATATGATGACATATCAAAGGCTAAAAACGGATCCTACATCAAGTTTTCAGAAGAAGAACAACGGTCTTGTTGAAGAATTATATATGAATCATGTCATTGACGAAAACGAGAGAAGAAAACTAAAAATTGACGTTGCTAATGCTCCAAGAATATACGGCCTTCCAAAAATACATAAGGAAGCATATCCCCTGAGGCCTATAGTTTCATCCATAAATTCCCCATCTATCCATTTATGCAAATACATAACAAACATACTTAAAAATCTTACAAAAGACTCTAAATACAATGTCAAGGACACAGGAGAGTTCAAAAAGAGAATTAAAAACTTCACCATTCAAGAGGATGAAAAACTGGTTTCATTTGACGTGGTGTCCCCTTTTTCCAAGCATTCCAGTAGACTTAGCATTGGATATTATAAAAGAAAAATGGATAGAAATCTCTGAATATACCACAATGGACCAAAACTTGTTTATGCGCATTCTAAAATTTTGTATAAAAGAAAACCGCTATTTCAAATATAATAACAAAATAGGGTCTCCTGCATCCCCCATAGTGGCAGACATAGTAATCGAAAAACTTATAGATGAATGTATGGAAAGTTAAATAACAAACCAAAAATGCTCACTAAATGTGTGGACGATTTGTTTAGCATAGTTCGTGGTGATGATATTGATGAGGTCTTGCATCAACTCAATAGCTTTCACCCCAGCATAAAATTTACAATTGAAATGGAAGAAGATAATAAACTCCCATATTTAGACACCATAGTAATTAGGAAAAACAACCAAATATTGATAAACTGGTATCAAAAACCTACGGCATCGGGTCGAATAATTAATTATTTTTCCAAACATCCCAAGAACATGATTATAAATACGGCGAAAAATTTAATTAGAAGAATACTGGACATTAGCGATGTGGATTTCTACAAGGAAAACATTCGAAAAATAACGTGCATTCTAAAAATTAATGACTTTCCGATAAGCCTCATCGAAAAATTGATTAAAGAATACGCAAAGGATAAGAACTGCATAGCAACACGAGCTAACTCCGATAATAAAAAAACTGGATATAAATCAATGATTTACCTACCACAGATAACGGAACGTTTCGAAAAATCAGGCCTTTTCGACGCACAAAATTTTAAATTAGCACAAAAAACTGTTAACAACGTTGGCAGAATTTACAGTAAGACAAAGGACAAGGTAGATAAGTTCGACAAATCCAATGTAGTATACAAGATACCGTGTAATGGTGATAGTAATAACAAATGCAGCATGGTCTACATAGGCACCACGAAAAATAAACTTAAAACAAGAATCTCTGGCCACAAATCTGATCAACGATCGCGTAATAATATTTTGACACCAAAAACTGCATTAGCTTCCCATTGTGCACAAACAAATCATACTCCAGATTTTGAGAAAACAGATATATTACAAAGTGAGAATAATTGCAAACGCCGCTACATGTTGGAAATGCTCCACATAATTAATACACCAATTTCGAAGAGAATAAATTTTAAAGCTGACACTGAGAACTGTGCTCAAATATATAGACACTTAGTTAATAAGAAAATAAATAGGAATAAGTAGAAATCATGGTGCAATATTTACAACATAAACAAACAGTGCAATAGTAGACGATGGTAGAGATACTGATTTAATTTAAATATATGTGTGCATAAACTAAAATAATACTTAGCCCTGATGATGCTACGCGATGTATGTAGCGAAATATAGGCAATAAAGAATATTTTATACCCTACAGACCTTGAGCTCAAATAAAAAATTTATTTCTCGAATTATGTTTTACGCTATTCGAAAGTAACTCTCATCCTACTAACACTATGTGTGAGTACATACCTCTTTTGAAAGACCAAAACATTTTTCCATATATCATGTCTACCTTTTCTCTTTTTACAACAATATTTTATATTTTCAAATACTCTCAGGCTGCTAATATAACGACCAAAGTTACATTAAATGAATGATATTTTAAGTCATAACTTAATTAGTGGTGGTTGGACTTTTAGCATTTTTGATAGGTAAGACTCCGCATATTTTGAGAAAAAAATTTCAAGATATTAGGGAGACAATTAGTTACATATGGTTGAGCAAAATTAAAAATGGTAAACATAATCTGAATTTTTTAAGAATTCTATCGCCTTGAGCCACCTCTACACATTTTTCAATCTGTCTAAAATAAAAAAAAAACAATAGTTTTTAAACTATTCGTATATTTCTATGGGGTTAGAATATGTGACCTTCTCCGAGGAAAGGGACCTACTGTATCAAAAAACGGGTTTGGACTTAAGAGTGGATTCTGGTACATAAAAGGGTGTATGAAACTTTAAATGCGTTTTTCTCAAAACTTCATTTTCACACACTACGTTCCTTTTCTCAGAGAAGGTCACATATAGGGATCCCCTAATGTATATATACAATACTAGTCAGTTTTTGTTTATTATTATTAAAAAAACATTATTTAAACAGAATTTTGCTCAGTATAAAGTTGTAATACCGGTATTCAAGTTTCGGTAGCGGTATATACCGATATAGTTAAAATACCACTATCGATACCGAAATAAAAGAAAAAATTAATACCACTACCGCTACCGCTACTGTTATTCGTTTCGGTTGCCAACCTTGCTTATAACATTCATTAAAAAATTTTTTCTACATCAATGAAGCAAATTAAAATAAAATGCATATAATTTCTCTGACTGACTGACTGACTGCTGACTATTATTATGTCCAGAAGTTGGTTGAGTAGTTATATAGTTGTTAACGGATCTTATTGCTTTTCGTACATCATTTTCTAACTTGATAAATTGCTCCATCTTGTAACCTTGCTTCCCAGGCTCATCACAAATATCAGATATTTGGAGATGGAGGTCTTCAATGTTTTGCCATAACTTTGTGGCGATTGGCACGTCCTGATTTGTTAAATCTGTTTTGATAAACGTTCAAGAGATGCCATTATTGCTGCTTGTCTAGGAATAAGCTTCAACAGCTTATCGATGTCCGCTGATGTACGTTAGAACATGCGGCTTGGTCTTGTTGTGGAACTGAGCCTTGGGTTGTGGCTGAAGACTGTGACATCTTCAGCATAGATGATTCGAATATCTCTCTGTATTGTTCGACGGGCCTTCATAATTGCGTTATAATAGTCATAAGCGAAATACTTGTGGTCAAGCTGAATGCTTTCCATCAGACGAATTGTAGTATCGTTGGATTCGACTTCTGCGAATTCTCCGTCCAGCCTTCGAAGTTTCTCTTGAAAGTATTCTATGGAATTCTTTCTTGTAGCGGAATCCTTTTTGAAGTTCCGGATAATCGTTTCAATCCGTTCTCCTATTTCTTTCTGGTTGTTGTTGAACTCTTTGAAAGAGACCATTGTTTATTGAGTTATTTTCGTTCAAAATGTTGAAATCCTGCGCTTGGTTAGAGGATCACGTCGGGGTCACCAAAAATTCTTGTAATGGTATGTGGTTTTCTTGCAAGCACGTGTAGACTGAGGAATTAGTTGGTTTTATTTTCCTCTTAAGCACTTGTAATCTAGAGGCAGAGCTCTTAATAAAAGTATTAATTTTCTGTCTTAAAAAGAACTCAATCATAAACTTTATTTTACTTTCTTTTATATTAAAACAATTAAAGTAAAAGTGCTTATCTACTAGGAAATAAAATTGTATTAAACTCCTAATTTAATTCATGTATAAAATACCTAACTTAACTGTTTATCCGGTTATTGACATATAACAAACAAAAATGTTAAATACAAATGAACAACAAAGAATAAAATCGTTACATAAACAATGTATTTTATTACAATAAATAATTTCTATTAATGACCTAATTTTATAGATTGCAAGCGATTGAGCAACAAAATATAGAAATTACAAAATTAACAATTTGTATGAACAAAGATCACAAAATAGTCGAACAGGTGTTTGGTACTTTTTTGAAATTCGTCATTTAGAGGCCGAAAAAGGGCAAAAATATAATTTTGGTACTTTTTTGTTAACCCGGTTATATCCTAAAATACTAAAGATAGAAATGAAATTTAAAATGTATTCTTCTCTCCTTAAGAAGACCTAAATGCGCTTTGGTACTTTTTAGAAGTTCGAATATATAAAGGGCAAAATTTGGACTTCATTTTTGACTTTTTCCTGTACAACCATTTGCTATGTACTTTGAATGGGGCGAGAAGGGGTAAAAACGGGTAAATTCGGCAATCTTATATCTCCGGATCTAACTAAGGTAGAAACAAAATTCCAAAAACACCATAACATGACCAAAAAATAAGCGAACAGGTGTTTGGTACTTTTTTGAAAGTCATATATTTAGAGGCCGAAAAAGGGTAAATATATATTTTTGGTACTTTTTGTTAACCCGTATATCTCTTAAAATACTAAAGATAGAAATGAAATTTAAAATGTATTCTTCTCTCCTTAAGAAGGCCTAAATGCACCTTAGTACTTTTCAGAAGTTCGAATATATAAAGGGTAAAATTTGGAGTTCTTTTTGGTACTTTTTCCTGTACAACTATTTGTTATGTACATTGAATGCACGTCGGCCCCCTCCCGATTTATAGCTCCACTAAGAAGCGGTTTGTGGAAATTCAAAAGCTAAGGGAACAAAACGGGTAAATTCGGTAATCTTATATCTCCGGATCTAACTAACCTGGCCTTTACACATGCAAGTGCAAGTTCGAAAAACTCAATACACTTAAACTTTTCTACTAACACACTTTTGGTTCAGTTATGAGGAAGACAGCGAAACGAATACAAATTGCTTTTTCGTTGATCATACGTACACAGAACTTGCATGCAGGTACTTACATGTCTAAACGCAGGGTAAGGTAGACACAAAATTCCAAAAACATCATAACAATTACATAAAAGAAGCTGATAAGTGTTTGGTACTTTTTTGAAATTCGAAGATTTAGAGGCCGAAAAAGGGTAAAAATATCATTTTGGTACTTTTTTGTTAACCCGTTTATCTCCTGAAATACTAAAGATAGAAATGAAATTTAAAATCTATTCTTCGCTCCTTAAGAAGGCTTACATGCGCTTTGGTACTTTTTAGAAGTTCGAATATATAAAAATAAGCGGACAGGTGGTATTGTTGATAAAATAATCTTCAGCTAATAATTTGGTATTATTCCATATTTTCTAGTTGATAATAAGAACTTTAGTCTTTGTTGTTGTTGTATTAGCCTTTTTGTTTCATTACAATACTCTTTCAATGTTTTGCAAGTTTCGTTGTTGTATTTAAGATTGATGTGTTTGAAATATCCCTTCATGTTTAATTATTTGTTTTTTTGGTGATATTTGGTATTATTCCATATTTTCTAGTTGATAATAAGAACTTTAGTCTTTGTTAATCTAAATTGATTATTAGGCTAAGGTTCGTAACGTTATATTCAGAAAGAATTGGGTATGATTAATATTCCAAGGAACAATGGAAAAATTAACATCAACTTAATTTTTCAACGTACACAGCAGAACAGAGTAGCGCCACTTTCGGAAGCCGCTACACTTCCATCGTCAGTGCTCACGTGTATTTGCTATCACCACTTGTCAGGTGGCTCTGTTGAATGTGATTTTAATTCTTATATATATACAACTTTTTCGCGAAAATTGAATACGAGAATTAAATCACTCTCAAGCTGATATTAAAGTGCACTTTCCCAGCGTTGCCATCGGTTTATTTTTCTTCATTCCCATTTTTCTGATTTTTGTTCTACTCAAGACAAACTTTTTTGGTTTGATTTTATACTTAAGTATATATGAACATGTAAACATGTGAAAAGCTCAAGCCAGTAGCTAATTGTTTTATTAATATGATTATTTCGAACGTATTTGCTTTGTGAATCTAAATTGATTATTAGGCTAAGGTTCGTAACGTTATATTCAGAAAGAATTGGGTATGATTAATATTCCAAGGAACAATGGAAAAATTAACATCAACTTAATTTTTCAACGTACACAGCAGAACAGAGTAGCGCCACTTTCGGAAGCCGCTACACTTCCATCGTCAGTGCTCACGTGTATTTGCTATCACCACTTGTCAGGTGGCTCTGTTGAATGTGATTTTAATTCTTATATATATACAACTTTTTCGCGAAAATTGAATACGAGAATTAAATCACTCTCAAGCTGATATTAAAGTGCACTTTCCCAGCGTTGCCATCGGTTTATTTTTCTTCATTCCCATTTTTCTGATTTTTGTTCTACTCAAGACAAACTTTTTTGGTTTGATTTTATACTTAAGTATATATGAACATGTAAACATGTGAAAAGCTCAAGCCAGTAGCTAATTGTTTTATTAATATGATTATTTCGAACGTATTTGCTTTGTGAATCTAAATTGATTATTAGGCTAAGGTTCGTAACGTTATATTCAGAAAGAATTGGGTATGATTAATATTCCAAGGAACAATGGAAAAATTAACATCAACTTAATTTTTCAACGTACACAGCAGAACAGAGTAGCGCCACTTTCGGAAGCCGCTACACTTCCATCGTCAGTGCTCACGTGTATTTGCTATCACCACTTGTCAGGTGGCTCTGTTGAATGTGATTTTAATTCTTATATATATACAACTTTTTCGCGAAAATTGAATACGAGAATTAAATCACTCTCAAGCTGATATTAAAGTGCACTTTCCCAGCGTTGCCATCGGTTTATTTTTCTTCATTCCCATTTTTCTGATTTTTGTTCTACTCAAGACAAACTTTTTTGGTTTGATTTTATACTTAAGTATATATGAACATGTAAACATGTGAAAAGCTCAAGCCAGTAGCTAATTGTTTTATTAATATGATTATTTCGAACGTATTTGCTTTGTGAATCTAAATTGATTATTAGGCTAAGGTTCGTAACGTTATATTCAGAAAGAATTGGGTATGATTAATATTCCAAGGAACAATGGAAAAATTAACATCAACTTAATTTTTCAACGTACACAGCAGAACAGAGTAGCGCCACTTTCGGAAGCCGCTACACTTCCATCGTCAGTGCTCACGTGTATTTGCTATCACCACTTGTCAGGTGACTCTGTTGAATGTGATTTTAATTCTTATATATATACAACTTTTTCGCGAAAATTGAATACGAGAATTAAATCACTCTCAAGCTGATATTAAAGTGCACTTTCCCAGCGTTGCCATCGGTTTATTTTTCTTCATTCCCATTTTTCTGATTTTTGTTCTACTCAAGACAAACTTTTTTGGTTTGATTTTATACTTAAGTATATATGAACATGTAAACATGTGAAAAGCTCAAGCCAGTAGCTAATTGTTTTATTAATCTTTGTTGTTGTTGTATTAGCCTTTTTGTTTCATTACAATACTCTTTCAATGTTTTGCAACGAAACTTGCAGGACAGGTGTTTGGTGCTTTTTTGAAACTCGCACATATAGAGGCCGAAAATGGGTAAAAATATAATTTGGGTACTTTTTTGTTAGCCCGTTTATCTCCTAAAATACTAAAGATAGCAATGAAATTTAAGAAGGCCTAAATACACTTTGGAACTTTTTAGAAGTTCGAATATATAAAGGGTAAAATTGGGAGTTTTTCTTATACATTTTCCCGTACAACTATTTGCTATGTACTTTGAATGCACGTCGGCCCCTCTCCCGATGTATACATCCACTAAGAAGGGGTTTTTGGAAATTCAAATGTTAAGGGGTTAAAAAGGGGTAAAGACTGGTAAATTCGGTAATCTTATATCTTTCCTGTTCAATTATTTGTTATGTACTTTAAATGCACGTCGGCCCTCCTCCTGATGTATAGGTCTACCAAGAAGCGGTTTTTGGAAATGCAAAAGCTAAGGGGACAAAAACGGGTAAATTCTGTAATGTTACATCTCCGGGTCTAACTAAGGTAGACACGAAATTCCGAAAACATCATAAGATCAAAAAATTAACGGACAGGTACTTGGTACTTTTTTGAAATTCGTACATTAAGATGCCGAAAAAAGGTAAAAATATAGTTTAAAGATAAATAAAATTTAAAATGTATTCTTCTCTTCTTAAGAAGACCTAAATGCACTTTGGTACTTCTTAAAAGTTCGAATATATAAAGGGTAGAATTGGGAGTTCTTTTTTGAACTTTTTCCTGTACAACTATTTGTTATGTATAGATCCACTAAGAAGGGGTTTTTGGAAATTCAAATGCTAAGGGGGCTAAAAAAGGTAAAAACGGGTAAATTCGGTAATCTTATGTCTCCATATCTAACTAACGTAGACACGAAATTCCAAAAACATCATAAGATCAAAAAATAATCGGACATATGTCTGGTACTTTCTTGATATTCGTACATTTAGAGGCCGAAAAAGGGTAAAAATATAATTTTGGTACTTTTTTGTTAACGCGTTGAAATACTAAAGATAGATTTTTTTCGGTTATATGTATTTATTTATTGTATCTTCAATAAAATTGAACTAACAATAAGTAATCAAATTTTAACTCTAAAATTTTAATTTTTAAGTCCAGCCAGTGTCAGACAAAAATATTTGTTTCAGCGATTGGTTGTTTGATTGTTTACGTCTCTCGTGCTTGGCTGAGAGCAAGAGTGTCCCTCCTTCTCAGCCGAGTGTGGCCTCTAAAGTTAATGATGTTTCGGGCTAGGGGATTTGAGTGCAACTCAAGTCATTTTATGTAGCTTGTCACGTGTTTAGAAAACACTGTCTTAACCGGCGGCACATCTAGGTCTTTATGAATTCTCTTGTTTCTGACATACCGTGGGGCTGCTGTAATCGTACGGAGTATTTTATTTTGTTGCGATTGAATTTTTTCTACATTTGATGCCGAGGCTGTGCCCCATAACTGGATTCCGTAGGACCATATTGGTTTTAGAATGGAGTTGTATAGAAGAAGTTTACAATCTAGGCTTAGAGTAGAGTTCCTTCCAATGAGCCAATTCATTTGAGCTGCTTTTAATTTCATTTGGGTCACCTTTGATTTATGTGTGACTTCCATGTTAGACGACGATCAAGATGAAAACCGAGATATTTTACTTCAGTGTTGAGGTATAGTTTGGTTATTTATTTGTATAGGTGGGCAGGTTTCATTGCACAATGTAAAAGTAATGTGTAGACATTTTTGTTCGTTAATTTTTATCCGCCATTGTTTTAGCCATTGTTCCGACTGGGGTTTATAATCTAGCAAATTGCGGGTGGCTTCTTGATGGCTTTTGTGAACACTTAGAAAAGCTGTATCATCAGCGAATGTTGATATGTGTATGGTACTGCTTACCGGCAAGTCAGAGGCATATATCAGATATAATACAGGACCGAGGATTCTGCCTTGAGGAAGTCCGCCTTCAATGGGTTACGGAGGGCCTCGAAAATTACC